>CM033643.1:117006408-117634531 GCA_019512145.1 Engystomops pustulosus | reverse complement strand
TTGGTACGGGCGGAAGCCTGCTTCAACGCAAGGCGAGTTTGTTCCCAAATGGTCTTAAGGTCTCGTACCAACTCGTCAACAGCAGGAACCTCTGTGGACACATGCAGAGGGAGAGGAGGACGTGGATGTTGTCCATAAACGATGAAGAAGGGAGTAGAACCAGAAGCTTCAGAGTCCAGGGAATTGTACGAGAACTCCGCCCATGGCAACAAGGAAGACCAGTCATCTTGGCGGGCCGAGACGAAGTGCCGAAGGTAGCAGCCAAGGGTTTGATTGACTCTCTCTTGAAGAAGGGAGTAGAACCAGAAGCTTCAGAGTCCAGGGAATTATACGAGAACTCCGCCCAAGGCAACAAGGAAGACCAGTCATCTTGGCGGGCCGAGACGAAGTGCCGAAGGTAGCAGCCCACGGTTTGATTGACTCTCTCTACCTGTCCATTCGACTGAGGATGATATGCTGACGAGAAGTCCAATTTCACCTGAAGATGGTTACACAGGGATCGCCAGAAACGGGAGACAAACTGGACCCCACGGTCCGAAACAATGTGCAATGGGAGTCCATGCAGCCGAAAGATGTGGGAGAAGAACAGGCTGGCAAGACGCGGAGCAGATGGCAAACCTGGCAAGGAGACAAAATGGGACATCTTCGAGAACCGGTCGGTTACCACCCAGATGACAGTATTCCCCGAGGATGAAGGCAGGTCAGTGACGAAGTCCATTGCCACATGAGTCCACGGGCGGCTGGGTATAGGCAACGGCATCAGGAGACCGGCAGGTTTAAGGCGTGACGACTTATTTCGGGCACAGGAGGTGCAGGAACCCACAAAATCCCGCACATCTTTGGCCAGGTCTGGCCACCAATAATAACGGGAAATAAGGGCTATGGAACGCTGCACTCCAGGGTGTCCAGCCACACGAGAGCAATGTCCCCATATCAGGATCTGACGTATGTCTTGCCTGGTGGAAGCTGCCTAAGATCCGCTGGAGCTGCAAGGACCAGACGTTCTGGAGGCACAATATGACTGGGCACAGGGTCTTCTCCAACCACATCCGAAGCACGGGAGAGCGCATCTGCCTTAACGTTCTTCTCCGCAGGACGGAAATGAATTAAGAAATCAAATCGGGAGAAAAAAAGAGACCAACGGGCTTGACGAGGATTCAGTCGCTGAGCGGTCTGAAGGTATAGGAGGTTCTTGTGGTCGGTATAAATGTGAACCGGGTGACGAGCCCCCTCCAGGAGATAGCGCCACTCCTCCAAAGCCAACTTTATGGCCAGCAGTTCCCGATCTCCAATGGAATAATTCTTCTCGGCAGGAGAGAATGTCTTCGAGAAGAACCCGCAGCTATCTCCTGGATGGGGCAGGTCACACCGTCAACATTATACCGACCACAAGAACCTCCTATACCTTCAGAGCCGCTAACAGGCTGAATCACCTCGTCAAGCCCGTTGGTCTCTTTTTTTCTCCCGATTTGATTTTATTCATTTCCGTCACTGCGGAGAAGAACGTTAAGGCAGATGCGCTCTCCCGTGCTTCGTGATGTGGTTGGAGAAGACCCTGTGCCCGTCACTATTGTGCTCCGAAGGTTAGGTCCTTGCAAGCTCAGTGGACCTAGGCACTGCCACCAGCCAAGAACATATCCGGCAGACTCTGGCCCTTCTGGTAAGGGATCCTGATATGGGGATCACATTCGCTCTTGCTGTGTGTGCTGGACACCCTAGGAGTGCACGCGTTCCATGAGCCCCTTAGTTCCCGTTATATACCTTGGCTGGCCGAGACCTGGCCGCAAAGATGTGCGGGATTTGGTGGGTTCCTGCACCTCCTGTGTCCCGAATAAGTCGTCACGCCTTAAACACTGCCGGTCTCCTGTATGCCGTTGCCTATACCCAACAGCCGCGCCGTGGACTCATGTGGCAATGGATTCGTCCACTGACTGCGGCCTCAATCCCGGGAAGAATACTGTGCATCTGGGGTGGTAAACCGACGGTTCCGCAGAATGTCCCATTTGGTCCTCCATTGCCAGTGTTTGCCCATCTGACTCCGCGTCTTGCCACCTGTTCTTCTCCCACATCTTTCGGCTGCAATGGCTCCATTGCACATTGTGTCGGACCGTGGGGTCAGTTGTCTCCTCTTTCTGGCGATCCCTGGTAACCATCTTCAGGTGAATTGGACTTCTCGCTCAGCATATATCCTCAGCTCGAATGGACAGGTAGAGAGAGTCAATCAAACCCTTGGCTGCACTTCGACACTGCGTCTCGGCCCGCCAAGTGACTGGTCTTCTTGTTGCCATGGGCGATTCTCGTATAATTCCCTGAACTCTGAAGCTTTGGTTCTCACTCTCTCTCCTCGTCATCGTTTATGGAACAACATCCCGCCCTCCTCTCCTCTGCATGTGTCCACGGAGGTTCCTTGCTGTTGACAGTTGGTACGAGACCTTAAGACCATTGTGGGAACAAACTCGCCTTGCGTTGACGCAGGCTTCCTCCGTACCAAACTTCCAGCGGATAAGAAAACGCAGGTACATCTCCTGTTTTTTCCTCCTGGGGACAAGGTCTGGTTGTCAGCTAAATACATCCGGTTAAGATTCTGGATACAAGCTTGGTCCACGGTTTCTTAGGTCCTTTGGGTTATATCCCGCATCAATCCGGTGTCTTACAAGCTGCGCCTTCCTTCCACCATGCGCATCCCGAACTCCTTCCATTCTCTCTACTCAAGCCTGTTATTCTGAACCGCTTTCTCCCGGCAAGTACCTCCTCCTGCTCCGTGGCCGACTCCTCAGATTTATGTTGTAAGGAGATCCTCGACATGAAGACCGTAAAGGGTAAGCGGTTCTTCTTGGTTGACTGGAAGGGGTTCGGCGCTGAGGAGAGATCTTGGGAGCCTGAAGACAATCACTTGGACCATGATTTACTACAGAGATTTTTAACAACCCCAAGAAGAGGGGGAGGCGAAGGGGGGGTACTGTCACGGGTGGTTCCCGCGACCCATATCGAGGGTCGCGGGCTCACCCGTGCCCCCGAGCCTCGCAGGCGCGGTGCCGGCGCGACTCACCTCTCCCCGCTCCGGAGAATCGCTGCCAGGTTCCGGCCGCGCGTCCCAGTTCCCAGGGCGCGCGCGCGGATCTTCAGGAATTTAAAGGCCAGTGCACCGCTAATTGGTGCACTGGCTATCACTTCCCCTTTAAAAACTCTGCACCTCCCTCACACTCTTGCCGGATCTTGTGCCTCATAGCTTAGAGAAAGCTCTGTTGCGATTTTGCCTGCGTTCCAGGTCTTCTGCGTTCCTGTGTTTCCTCCGCGTGCCTGACTCCTACCGTGTTCCTGTGTTACCTGACTACGTCTGCGTGTGCCCGTGTACCAGTTGTCCCTCCGTATTGCTGTTCCGTTGTTATTCTGTTGTTCCCGTACACCTTCTGCTTGGACCTCCTGTTGCTGACCCCGGTTTGACCCTGACGTTGCATTCTCTGGCCGCCTGCCCTGACCCTGTGCCTGGACTGTGACCTCGAGCCTACTGTTGTTTCTGTACCTCAACCTTGGCCGCCACTGCAGACAAGTCACGCCTGAGAACGACCTGGTGGTAACCACGCCGCAGCTTGTCTAACCCGCTTTGGCGGGGGTCTCTGGTGAAAACCGGGTACCACTTAGACTCCGCGTCCCAGGTAGTGGCTTGAGCCATCGTCTGCAGTGGTCCAGCGGATCCACAACCCGCAAACCTGACATCCATACAATGGATATAGTCTTCTTGTTTCCTATTTTCTGGAGTACCACGCTCTGGGTTAGTGGAAGTTCCAGAAAAGAAACCCATTTATCAGATATTTACATATATACTATAAATGTCAATATATCAGTATATATCACACACACCCTATTCAGTGATGGCGAACCTTTTAGAAACCTAGTTCCCACACTACAACAAACCCATTATTTAAATGCAAAGTGTCAACATGGCAATTAGGTAGCCACAAGTTGCAACCATGTCTTTCCTGCTTTTAATTGTATCGCATCTGAGGACACAATACAGTTGAAAGAAAGAGGAGAAATTTCGATTATCATTGTAAGCTTCCTTCCAGAGTCGCTGAACAGGAAGAACTGCGGGGCCAGAGTAGGAGCTCCAATAATAACGCACCCTTGTCTGCACTTCATTTCTCATCCTTTAGTTCACAGGGCAGCTAAGATGTGTACCTTTAAAATAAGCACGGATCACAGCACATCCTGGATAGCCAGGGACGGCAGGCGGAGGTTTGAGTCCTGTTGGAAACCCTGTGCAGGGGTGATGGACGGGTGCCCACAGAAAGTGCTCCGAGTGCCATCTTTGACCCATGCACAGAGGTTCGCCACCACTGGCCTATTTCATTGCGTGTGTTTTTATTGTTTTCGTAATGTTTTGTATCAAAAATGAATAAATATAAATGTTGGATACAGTGGGTTGTAAAGGTAATCTCTCCCTCAACTTTTACTTCATTGTAACCCTTAAGAACGCAGGTTTATTTTGCTCATTTCTCGCTCATCCACCTTCAAAAATCCATAACTTTTTCACTTTCGTTACGGGCTGTGTGAGGGCTTATTTGTGCGTAACAAATTTTACTTTTGTGTGATGTTATTTATTATTCCAATGCCATGTACTGGGAAGCTGGAAAATTTTGCCATCCTCTGATGTTTAATAACTTTGTTCATACTTGGTGAAATGAGACAATGTTTTATTGCTACCATTTTGAGGACGGTCCGACATTTTGGATCACGTTTTATTACATTTTTTGGTTATGTAAAATGGTGTAATGGGCGCCATTTTCAGCAATGGAGGACATCGCCACATAACCGTTATTATATTTTGATACATCGGGAATTTTGGGATGTGGTGATACCTAATGTGTTTGATGTTTATTATGTTTATATCAGTTCTAGGGAAAGGGGGGGGTGATTTGAAATTTTTTATATTTTATAATTTTTTAGATTTTCTAAACTTTTGTTTAATTTTTTCCATGTTTCTTAGACCATCTAGGGTACTTTACCCAAGGTGGTTGATCGTTCCTACCATATATTGCAGTATTTGTCATTTTAAATAAAGTTTTACCAGTCTCTCTACAAAACAGGTTTATTCCTACCAAGTAAGGAGAGCGGCAACTACTGCGCTGTATCTCAACAAAACAAACATCAGTTGTTACCTGACAGTAGTTTTATATCCCTATGTATGTGGAAACCTGACTCTAGTCATTTATGACTAGAATCTTAATTACATGTGCTTTTGTTTCCTATAGATCTGGCAGCATGATGTATATTTGGACCATGAAAAATCCATGGAGCTATTCAAGCAATTCAGAAGAGAAGAGAAAAGCCTGTTTTCCTGACAGTAATGAAAGTTCGATTGGGTGATAACGAGGAAGTTCGGAGGCAGCGCTGCTTCTGTGTCAGCTGGCACATGCTACGTGTGAGTGACTGACTATATGACAATGCCTTCCTTTGTTCACTGAGCTCTAACCTTTTTTTACAGGGAAAGCTTTTCAACAAAATGGAAAAAGTTGCATTGTATCATAACCTTCATCATTCTGTCAGCATCCAGGACATCTTCTATATTTTTCTTTTGTGTTCAGTATTGTGCAAATATTTTAGTTCTACTATTCACTAATACAGTGACATTGCTTAATGGGAACATATGACACTGAAGATGCAGTCCAATCTACGGGTTCATGTTGCAGGGTGTTACCTTATACCATACAGTTTTTCTTTTTATAAACTCATTTATTAGGAACAATTAAAGAGAACTGGTCACCAGGTTTTCTCCCACTAAACTACTAGCACCTCATGTAGGTCATGAAATGTCCTTTCTCTTTCTGAATTCCCCTCTTCTATGTGAAATCTGAATCATATACCTATTAAAAAGAAACTCTCCCGCCCAAAGTCAGGCAAATATGACTCTTGTCACCTCATTTTCTCATGAGATGAGTAGAAGATGATATCATCTGTTCTATAGTACTAGAAAAGCACTGTGGTCCTATGAGCTACATAACCAGGAGTGCAGACAGCAAAAACATAGTGGAAATGCCAGTTTACCTCAGTTCCACCTATTTAAACTGCCTTTATCTCCCTTCTGTTGCTCTCATACCGTAATCTGAGATCCTTACTTAAGGATGACCACTAAACTTGACTTATCTCATGTAAAATGGGATGAGAAAGAGTCTCATTGCCTGACTTTAGGGGAGATTATTTATATGTTCCATGGTGATTTTCTGTATAAAAAGGGAATTTAGAAAGGACATTCATACTCTCCCTAAGGGGACTAGTAGTTTATGGGGTAAAACTAGTGAAGGTTCCCTTTACAGTAATTACCGAAGATTGACAGTAGGCCCTTATACCAAGGGCAGATCATAAATCCAACATAAAATGATTTAAAAAATACCAACAAAAAAAGCCAGGCAATAGAAAAAAAGAAATGCCACAATATTCAATTTTACAAGGGTAAATTGAAGGGAGAGGGGAAGCCAGTGCCATGTGGCTGGCATTGGGTGTAGAAATACAAATATGACCTATAAGGCATAGATTTTATGGCAAAAAAATCTCTTCTCAATTAGACCAAATATTGGTAGTCCATATATTTTAGATGTCCTTCTAGTCTATTCAAAAAGATTCAAGGCCCGTTGCCCTGTATTTTGGGCGTTAGGTTGAATGTCCCAGGTCAACCCTTGCTCCTCTCACCTCTATCTGCGCCCCTCTGACACTGAAGCATTGATGACTGTAATGCACCGCTAATGCAGCAAAGAGACACGGGATGTTGTGTTTTTGAGTTTTTTTAATTATACAGTGTGAGGGGAAAGCACAGAGGAGGGACTTGTAGAGGGTGGTATAGATGGGCATTAGTATGGACGTTAAGCCTTTTTTCTGGGATGTCACTTAGTGGGGACTGTGGGCATGTATTCTTGTGGGACTGTTGGCGGGGACATTGCTTCTGGGGGCTGTGGGTGAATTACGGGATGTGGGCGCTGTGGGGGACATTACTTGCTTGTGGAGACTGTGGGAGACATTGCACCTCGTGGGGTCCTTAATTGAGGAGTGAGACTTTTATTTTTGGGGCACTTATTCAGAGTGGCCACTACTGCATTTTCTCCCCTCCTGCGTATCCACTCCCGCATTTATCTTTGACAGGGGTCCTCCCTCCTCCGTAATCTGTATACAGGGTCAGTCCCCACTCGGGAACTGTTAGATGTTTTTTTTCGGTCTTTTGCCGTCCTTAGGAATCGTGTTATACAGGGATGTTCTCCTCTCAATAATTTGTTATGCGGATCAAGCCTCCAAGTAGTTCATTAAACAGATCGTACAAACCTCCACTCTGTAATCCTGTAAATCTACAGCACCTCTCAGGCAAGGAATCCAATATTGTATTATATAGACCCCACCTCCTAAGTAGAATTCGTAGAGGTCTCCCCCTCCTTCAGCTGGCACAGGTACGCTCCCCCCCCCCTCTGCAATTTCATTAATATAAAGCATACCCCTCAGCAGTACCTTGTAATATTACAGCAACCCCCTCCACTGTTAGACAGGTTCCCTCTCCTTAGTCATCTGTTATGCAAGCTCTCCGCCCCTCCTCAGTAATCCGATAGACAAGGGTTTCCTTCCTCCCTTCTCATAATCCGTTAGGGGACAGGGTCTCCCCCACATCAGTAATCCATAGACATGTCTCCCTCCCACATTTGGATAATCCATAGCGGCTCCCACCCCTACACAGACAACCTACATACAGATTTGTACAAGCTGCTTCAAGAAACACACCCTATGATCTTGTGGGGGCCCCCTTCCACAGTGTACTGTCACATGATGGTGACATCATCAAACGTCCCTGATGAAATGTGAGGCCAGGCTGGTTTCTCGGAGACTAAATATGCTGATCGCTGTAGTGAGAGAGTGAAATGTGCTTGGGAGAAGGCTCTTGAGGCACAAACTTGTCAGGCCAGGACCTGATCATCTTTGGAGCCAATGGAGCTCCTTGTTGTGGCCGTAATCGGAATTGCAGGGCTCGATGCTGGTGCTCCATGTAGTGTCCAAGGATAATATGGCACCTGTCCACATTCGGAGGAATTATACAGGGGTTTTTACAGTGTAGGCCTGTAGAAGGTAACAACATCACAGCACATAAGCCTTGGAAGAATTCAAATATCCCTATTAGAATTTCTGCCTTTGTATTTAGCCCACGTTTTGCATTTACGTCTGCACATGCAAATAAAGAATTGACTAACGTGAGTTGGTTTTCATATGCAGTTTGACTTTTACTACTTGGTTCAGGAAAAAAGCAGATTAATACATAATTTTGTATGTGGTTTTGATTTGTTATATAGCTCTTTAGGGTTTTCCAGCAAACAACTTCGTCTGAAAATCACATGTTGCGTTTTACATAGTGTTAACACAGTGGGCACATTTAAAAGGCTCTGTGTGCATTTTTCTGTTGGACTTTGCACATTCTTACTAGTGCACAGGTCAGAAGGTTCCGCATCACATAGCGTCGCACGCAAATTTGTGTCACGGCGCAATTGTTCATGACGACTCCAAAATTATGCAATTAAAGTGGGAAGATCCCAGTGATCAGTGGACAAGTGCGCCAGATTAAACATGCAAGTCTGACAGAAATGCATTGCGACGTCCTATGTTATGTGCTGGGAACTTTTACCCTCCCTTTGCCTACAATTCAAGGCATCAGAAAAACTTTCATCTACATTTAAAGGGGGAAATGAGCCCAGAGGGGGTCTTAATGCCTCCCCGAGCCCTTCTTGCTCATTAATCATGATTTTAAAAGTGATTTAGAAGTAAGGAGACCATGGATAACACATGTAAAAATTTAGCACTGTCACTGTGCTCGGGATCTGAGTACAGTGCCTAGGTGTATCATTGCTTTATTTCATGGGATTTTTTTAAAGTGTAACTCACAGTTTCATATGATTTTACGCAAATTGGTCAGTAGTATGATTTTCGCCATCTAAGCAAATCCAATGATGCCTGATGTCGCTCCTATTGTCCATTCTTCACAGAGTTCATTGGTATTTTCCGTCTGTAGCTACTTGTCAGAAAATCTTCCTCAGTAACCAGTGAACCAAAGACAACCTTTTAGACTCCCTCTTCCCCTATTTGCCCAGAAAACTGGTTCAAATTTATACTGTCCGAAGCGTCCCATGATGCCTGCCTTTTTATTTAGAAATATTAGATGTATATAAAATCAGGACACTATAGGCGTATGGAGTCTTGAAAGTTTAATATATTGATATTCAAATGAGACTTCTCCATTTTTTTCCCTTAAATTAAAAAGCTTTTGGTTATGTAGGACAACTTTGCTTATTACTTGATTCCTATTGCAAGAAAGCTCTTTTTTCTTCTCCCTCCCAGGTTAGTTCTACTCCTGCGGGTAAGCTTGTCTCTGGCTGTTGCTGATTTCAGTTGTTCCCTATTATCCCATCCATCCCGTGAAAGCTCTTTCGGTAAAAAACCGCTTCCGCACCTTCTGACTCTATAGACACAGATAGGGAAAGTGTTATCCGTTAGTGCTCACACACCAGCACCCAATGCTTCATGTAACACTGTTGCACTGCTGGTTTCTGAATTTATACTATGATAATTAATGAAGAAAACACATGGTCATGATGGGTAACTGTGGGAAAACTTCAATTTGACTTGTTTCTTGACAGAAAAGAAGAGGTTTAGTATCCAAAAAAACTCACTTCACTGCTGATGAGGGCATTTTCTGATAATAGTTCGAACAGAAACTCCATAGCTACTGGAAAGAATATGGAAGAGCAGCAAAATATGGCCCTCATTTTGTTAGGGATCATGCTGAAATATGATCATCAACGAAATACAAGCTAGGATTAACTTGCAAAATCTTTACTTGGGCCTGAAAAATGCACTAATCAGATATTGTATTGGTTAAACAATGTTGTACTCGATGATATCCGTGGAACCATGATGACGATTTAACAATGGTGGCATGCGGCAACTGAATGTACATTAGCAGAATACCAAATTATTTACTGGTACACTATGTTAGGAAGTGGTCTTCACGCAAGATCCAAGACCTTCTGGTTACCTCCAGTGGATCTGCAGGGAGGATCAAGATGCCCACTATCGATGGATAGCCCCAATCTGATAATCCACATTGCTATGTACGTAATCTGGATTAAAATTCAAACCCTCATGCTTTGAATTATCGCCATAATATCTGTTTGACTCTCATGGAACCGGTATTAGCAAGATAGTAGGGGATGATGCAGAATGCAATATAGGTAGAACAGAAGAAGAATATAGAGGAAACTCAGATTTTTTACTTTGGAATGAATGGGCAACGAGATCGAGGTGGAGAAATGCTAGGGCTGCCCACAAGTAACGCAACAACGATCCAAGGAAATTACAGGAGGGTTTCAGGTGATAGATAGCTAAGCGGGAGCATTAAAGTAATGCTAAAGGAAGTAAGGGTGACCGGAGATGGATTAGCCCAATTGGGAATTTGCAACATACTAGAAAGTCTGGTAAAATGAAGTACCCCCGGATCACGACTTAGAGTAAAAGTTCGGAAAAAACATTTTGATAGAACAGAGCATAATAGGCCTTAAAAAGGACAGGAAATACAAGTAAAGTAGAGGCACAGCCATTATGTCAACTGCTGCAAACAAAAGTCAGGTACCCAGCGAAATGTGCCAGTTGTGGTACACAAAGTGGTCAATGTTTTATGTGGCCACTCTTGTATTTTCCAGCAATGCCGTTACTTTCTTTGGCATATAGTTCACAGAGCTCCACAGATTGCCACTGAATCCTGTCCCTCATCTCTATCACAATCAGAGAGTTGGTGGATGTTTTTGAAACCTTGGAAACTACTCCACTTGGTTGTTAGAGCCTCACAGTCGCTCAATAGGGTTGAAGTCTGGAGACATGCTTTTACCAAGTCTAGCACATTTACCCTCGTTTGTCTGTAGCAAACGTGTAGCATCTTGAGGTGTGTTGAGTTTGTTTGTGTCAGAATGCTTCCTGTAGCCCAGTTTCTGAAGGGAAGGATCCTACGTTGGCTTCAGTATGAAACCCAAACCCGAAACACTCTACAGGCCCATACATGATACTTCCACCCACTGTGTTGACGTATGTAAGTCACTGTGTAACTCGCATTATAATTCATATGGCGATTCTGCCTCTGAAAGAACAACAGAAACCATGCATCTTATGTGTGTTACTTTTTACATTTGCTTTATTAATAGCAGAGGTTACAGATAAATGCCAGGAACACCGTCCTCATCAAATCAAGGAACATACATGAGTAGAAAGTACGTAATAAAGGACTGGGGCACCAAGTTACTAAGATGTGGGAAACTGCTTCTGGCCTGTGATAAGTCCGGTTGCTTCCAGATGTCATTAAGAACGTGCACCAGAAATCATGAACTGTCGCTTCCGACACTGGCCTGACGTTCACCAACTTTTTGTGTGTCACATTAATCGTGGCGCATGGTCCAACTGAGCACGCGAACGCCTCCTAAGTGTGCACATGGCTGCAGTAGTGCAGCTCTATATGATAAGAAAGAGCATAAGCTAGAGTTACAGTAAAGAGCGGTTGTAGTTGATATCACCAAGATATCCAAGTTGGTGAAGGAATGAGCAAAGGGAGGGTCCAAGACTAAGGTCAGTGAACTGCGAACCTTTTAGTGGTCGAGTGCCCAAACTGCAACCCAAACCAACCCCATTATTCTATCCGAAGTGCCAACCAAAAATGAAAGCAGTAACTTTGTTCTTCAAAAACTTTTGGAATCAATTGGCCCGCCTAAGGAGCAAGTGGAAAATTTTCTCATTTAAGTTTCTTCCAGTGTCCCTATGGACCACAGAGAATTGGTAGAGCCAGTGAGGTCTCCAAAGATAATTCGGGCCCTGTCTACTCCTCTCCACTCTTCCTACGTCCCAATTAGCGAAGTAAGTATCGCTTAATATATGACTGAAACGATCTCTTGTAAGTGCTTGACGAGACTGCAGGAAGCAGCCTTTGTCAGTCCGGGGTGACTGGTGCGAAGCCTGGTGCCTACAGACAAGGCTCTGAGTGGCCGCATTGGCACTCGTGCCATAGGTTTCGCCACCACTGCATAGAGTCTCAACCAAATTAAGAGATAAAGCACTGTAGTTCCTGCTAAAAGTGGGTTAAGGAAACCGACATGCCCAAAACATCTGAAGGAAGGTTCCTCATCCTTCTGCCTCTCCAGCATGTGGTGTGGTCCTGTGGAAGATGGTATGTAACCTGGTGAAATCTCTATGTACCCTATCTGGCAGAGTTGATACCACCTGTTTTCCGGATAATGAGAGCTAACAAATTGTCCCCTACTTAACGAAAACTGACTTACAAACTGACCTCGGATTTGGTCATACTGTCTTAGCTTAGGTACATGAAAGCTAAACTTATCAGAGGTGTCTAACAATTAAGCTTGATTCAATAATCATGGTTCTTATGCAACCCAACATTGTTAAAACCTATGTCACATAGGACCAAAATTTTTTGTCCTGTGGTACAATTAAAAATATCAGTCCGACCTACTTACAATTCAACTTAAGACAAAACACAGACACCTATCTTGTACGTAACCAGGGATGCCTGTATTGTGGCATAATTTAAAGAATCGTGGTTTTTGCCCAAAGCTAGCCAGAGTTGAGTCAGTGGAGATAACCTCTTCCTATCTTGGCCCTAAAGTGAGTCAATAAGCTTCCTTCCACTTCACGTGCATGCTTGGTTCTTCATATAGACCTCCAGTTTAGTGAAGCCGTATGAATCATCGGTGCTCAGTTCACTATAAAGACCTAGCTTTTGTTGGCTCCTGAACGGCTTCTCTATGTAATAACATAGGGAGAGGTGGAAGGCAGCCACCATCCACCCTCCACTTTTAACCTAAAATGGGTGTGGCCTGAACTAAGGGCAAAGTTATGCAAATATCCACTTCTTTCGACAAACAAACCCATCCAATGATGCAACTGCATATTGTCTATTACTGTACCAATATATGTAGTACACCAAACCTGCAGAAGAAGCCTGGATCTGGAAATAGAGTTAATACAATACTGTTAGGGTTTTAGATGGATCCCCATGGTGGACAGGGGAACAATTTGACATGCTTTGTGCAGCACTGCGTTAATCTGTAGGCGCTATATAAATAAGGAGTATTCATTTAAAACCGCACTAAACCGTTACAAGAAGTATACTGCCACTCCTCCAAAGCCAACTTTATGGCCAACAGTTCCCGATCTCCAATGGAATAATTCTTCTCGGCAGGAGAGAATGTCTTCGAGAAGAACCCGCAGGTGAAGGTACGACCCTTGGGCCCCTTCTGAGTAAGAACTGCACCAGCACCGACGGATGAAGCATCAACCTCCAACTGGAAAGGTTTCTCCGTATCTGGTCTTGTAAGTACTGGCGCAGAGGCAAAGGCAGATTTTAACTTAGTAAAGGCTTCCTCAGCAGCTGGAGACCATTGTCTAGGATTGGCATTCTTCTTAGTCAATGCCACAATAGGAGCCACAAGTGAAGAGAAGTGCGGAATAAACTGTCTATAGTAATTGGCGAAGCCCAGAAATCTCTGAACAGCACGCAGTCCCACTGGGCGAGGCCACTGAAGTACGGCTGCCAATTTAGAAGGATCCATCTGGAGTCCCTGGCCAGAAATGACGTATCCCAAAAACGGAAGACTGCTCTGGTGGAATTGACACTTCTCGAGTTTGGCGTATAAATGGTTAGTCCTTAAGCGTCTGAGAACCTGCCGGACGTGGTTTTGGTGAGAGGAAAGATCTGAAGAATACACCAAAATGTCGTCCAAGTAGACTATAACACAGGAGTAGAGCAGGTCTCTAAAAATATCATTAACAAACTCCTGGAATACTGCTGGAGCATTGCAGAGACCAAAGGGCATTACCAAATACTCAAAATGTCCGTCACGGGTATTGAAAGCTGTCTTCCATTCGTCGCCTTCCCGAATACGAATGAGGTTGTATGCCCCTCGCAGATCCAGCTTGGTGAAAACCTTGGCACCCCGTAGGCGGTCAAAGAGTTCGGTGATGAGAGGCAAGGGATAGCGGTTTTTTATCGTGACTTTATTGAGGCCGCGGTAATCAATGCACGGACGGAGGGACCCATCCTTCTTGGATACAAAGAAGAAACCAGCTCCAGCGGGGGAAGAAGACTTCCGGATGAATCCTTTCTCCAAATTTTCCTTTATGTAGGCAGACATGGCTTCGGTCTCAGGCACTGATAACGGATACACTCGTCCTCGAGGAGGAGACGTACCCGGTAGCAAGTCGATGGGGCAGTCATAGGCACGGTGTGGAGGCAGAACCTCCGCTTGCTTCTCAGAAAAAACATCGGCATAGTCTCGGTAGCACGCAGGAAGGTTCTTCAGAGACTTGTCGCCCAAGGTAGTTGGCAAGTCAGGTACAGGGTGAGGAACTTCTAAGCAACGAGACCGACAATCCGGGCCCCAACGAAGAACTTCTCCCGTCCTCCAATCAAGAACTGGTGCGTGGCTCTGCAACCATGGAAGACCTAGCAGGAGAGACGAAGTAGAGCGAGGTAGCACCAGGAAGGACAACTTCTCCTTGTGTAGAGCACCGACTTGCATAGTTAAAGGCTTAGTGCGATATCGCACCGGATCAGAGAGGACTTGTCCGCTAACTGAGGAAATAACCAGTGGCTTGTCAAGTAGGACCACTGGAAAGTGATACCGGGAAACCAGTGCGGCATCCATGAAGTTCCCCGCGGAGCCGGAGTCCAGGAAGGCAGAAACTTGGGTCTGGTCCGGTACCAACACTGAGAAGCACCGGAATCAACAAGCATGGAGAAGCACTGCTCACACCTAGGGACGCTTCTCACAAGAACCCTAGGTGCTGGCATTTCCCGGACGTTGGGGTCGAATGGGACAAGACCCAAGGAAATGCTCAGGACTAGCGCAGTAGAGGCAGAGGTTTCCATGGCGTCTTCTGGTACGCTCCTGCGGTGACAATTTGGCTCTTTCCACTTCCATAGACCCCTATGCAGGTAGTGTGACCGGAGGCTGGAATGGTCTTTGGAAGGTAGGAGCTAGGCGAGGGGGGCGTCGTGGACGGAGTGGGAGTTGTTCAAAACGTAACTCTTCAGCACGCTCTCTGAACCGCACATCAATTCGGGTGGCCAGAGAGATGAGGTCACTCAGAGAGGATGGCAGATCACGAGCGGCCAGAGCGTCCTTAACCTGAGAAGATAGACCCTTCTTAAAAGCTGCCGACAAAGCCGCGTCGTTCCAGGAGAGTTCTGGACTGCATACTCTCCGACGGAGGAATTCCCCTGACGTAAATTCAGCAAGGCAGACTCAGCGGAGGAGGCCCGAGCCGGTTCCTCGAATACAGACCGGAATTCAAACAGAAAGGCCGCAAGGGAAGCCGTGACTGGGTCGTTCCGGTCCCAAAGGGGAGTAGCCCAGGCCAGGGCTTTCCCAGAGAGAAGGCTGATTATAAATGCCACCTTGGCACGCTCCGCGATAAATTGGCTTGGCATAAGTTCTATGTGCAGAGAGCACTGAGTTATAAAGCTCCTGCACATCTTGGAATTGCCATCATACTTGGTGGGCATGGACAGCCGCATTCTGGGTTCAACAGCAGGTAGAGCAGTCGGTGCAGAAGGAGTCACAATAGCAGCCTCAGGAACCTGTTGCTGGTTAGCTAACAGTTGTTGCAGTATGGCGGTGACTTGCTCCAATTGATCACGCTGTGCAGCAATCTGCCGGGATTGCTGTAGGTAGAATCCTCCCTTAAACAGAAAAAAGTTATGTGATAGAGCGAACTCCAAGAGTTCCAATAGTAGATCCATCACTTCTACTTCCATGTTGGACATACCAAGGAAGAACTTGACTGCTGATATTCCATCTTGATGTCGGATTGACGTGTAAAGTGATTCCACGTCGCAGGTAACGATGTGCATGTCCGGTTCCAGATGGAGTCCTACGAACTTTTTGAGAACATCCGTCGTGTCCTTGAGATAGGAGGGTAATGTCTCAACTGATGGGCGAAGATGAAAATCAATGAGCTTACAAATAGGTTCGCACAAGTTATTGATACCTGATACGATCGGTCGACCGATCCTTGGATGTTCAGGAATGAGACAGTCCATCTGGTTTTGAGTCAGGATCTTATTCTTGACAGCTGTTGAGAGAATGAGAGTTAGTTCATCCTTAAACTTTATTAGGGGATTAAAAGAAAGTTTCTTATAACAAGTGCCATCACGGAGTTGTCTGAACGCTTCCTTTTCATAGTCCCCTATAGACCATAGTACGACATTTCCACCCTTGTCTGAGGGTTTTATAATCACGTCTTCCATTCCCCTTAGTTCTTTAATAGCCTTCTGTTGTATTACGGTACAGTTCTTTTCTATTCCTACTTTTGGTCATTTCTTAAAATCCTGCGATACAAGCTTAACGAACAGGTCTATATTAGGATAGTCCGCTAGGACTGGGAATCTCTTTGACCTTGGTAATAGGGAAGGGGGAATGATACCTTTTGTCCGGGGTGCCTTCTGTTCTTCAAGGAGCTCCTCCAAAGCTTGTAAAGCTAAGTGCTAATTATCCTCATGTGTTCTTGCTTGGTCCATATCTGAAAAGATCTTTTTGAAAGCCAGTTTCCGTGCAAAGAGGTGTAGATCTTTTATTGCTGTAAAGCAATCAAAATTACCAGTTGGTGAGAAGGACAGGCCGAGGCTTAAGACCTCCACTTGCGACTTATCTGTTAAATTAATTACCTTAAGTGCAGATCTATTGGTGTCATTCACTTGGTCACCTCGAGCCCACCGTTTAGGTTGATGCCTCTGGTACGGTTCATAGCGTCTCTTGTTGTTCCAGGTAGGCCTAGATTCGGGTCCCTCTGTAGAGATTTGGGATAGTCCTCCAGAGGATATTTGTGAAGATATAGAGGAAGAACGACTACGGGATGGATTCTTGTTATTTTTCCATCTATGAATACGACCAGATGTCACATCCTGGCTGTCTCTCTGAAACTTCTTAATCTTTTGACCCTTAATCTGTTTCTCCCACATAGTGTAAGCCTCTTCTAACTCAGTATTGAAGGTCACTAGTTCCGTACTGGTTAGACACTGTTTAATTTCTGTCTGAATAGTGTTAACCTCGGTGTCTAGGGTTTCTAGTTGTTGGCTGTTCTGCTCAATAATGAGCTGCATCAAAGCTGTGGAGCTTTTATTGCATATCTCCTCCCATTTCGTACAGAACAAAGTGTCCTCCAGTCCAAAGGATGGACAAATCTGGATCCGTAGTCCCCTTGGGATCATACCTTTTAGGATATAGTTTTCCAGAGAGAGACGGTTCCACCATAGTTTGTCCTGCGATGTAGTAAATTTTTCAAGTTGGTTGTAATCTCTTTTTTATGTTTCTGCTGTGAATCCTCAGTGCTGCTGATGCCATTGCCAAATACTGCGTCTGCGTCCAGGCGCCAAGTAGATCTCGTGCCTGAAAGTCCATTTCAAGGATTAAAAAAACCTCTGTAACACAAGATACAGGGATATAGACAAAACCAAAGTAATGAAACGGGTGGTGTGGGCATAGATCATACAAGACCCCCCCGTTATATTAAATTATATCACCAAAAAATTGGAAAAAACACAGCATCTTAGGTATATTACGTATAAGACAAAAAAATCTTTATTGGAAAAAAGTAATATAACACAATGCACCAGCAACAATACAATATAAAAACAACAGAGTGCCACATAATAGTAAGTTTATAAAACCAATGGAACGAATGAAGACTGGTAAGTATAACCGATTGACAATCACAACCTAAGTAGGAGTTACATACAGAGGAATAATATCCCTCACACGAAATCAATAATGTTACCTATACCAGTGAAAAGGCACACGCTGTACACCCCAGCGTGTTATACTTTCGTGTTATACTTACCAGTCTTCATTCGTTCCATTGGTTTTATAAACTTACTATTATGTGGCACTCTCTGTTGTTTTTATATTGTATTGTTGCTGGTCCATTATGTTATATTACTTTTTTCCAATAAAGATTTTTTTGTCTTATACGTAATATACCTAAGATGCTGTGTTTTTTCCAATTTTATGTGTAGATGAGAGCAGAAAAGATCAGATATTACAAGTATCTCTTTAAAAAAATGCTTTAAACTTAGGGTTACATGTGCAAATGTTACGTGTAGACAAACCTAATCAATAGACAGAAAGAATTAAGTGGCAGCTGATTTCTTACATGTTGTTATACTAAGGAAATCCTCCTGTCTAGTTGTATATGGCTATCGTCTGCGTAGAGATGACTGCCTAACCTGCGCCCTTCACAAGATAAGAAGTTTGTTCAGTGGTCACTATAATAACAGTGCTCACTAATTAGCTATAGGATCTTCAGTTATCTCTGTTGCATCCAGTAAGATATCCTCCACTTGTTAGTCAATGGGAAGAAAATGGTCTAAGAAGAGAAGACTGGATAAGGTGTAGTTAGAAGGGTGGAAGGATTGCTATGGGGGGATGCTTGGTCAATATATATTAACACCATAGTCAATGTGTGGCGTCTCTGGGCCTGAAATCCAATAAAGTAAGCTATGTCTTTGTAAAAAGAACCTGGGTTGTCTGTCCTGGATTAGTACCTGGTTGAGTGGTATAAAGTGGACTGGTGATAATTCATCATCAAACATTCATAACATTAATCTTATCAGAACATCTGGGAGAGAGAGGGAGGAGCACAGGTCCAAGGAAGAAGAGTATATGTGAAGAAAGAAAATTTCAGGTCCAGTCTGTGTGTGTTCTTCCCCTACTGCTCTGTCACGGATGTCCTCCATGACTGGGTGAGGGGGAGAAGACATCTGCCAGGTCTTCCTGCTCAACAGAGAAAGGTGAGTATATACATGGAGTATGGATTATTAGATTCTGTACCGTGTGTATGCATGTGTATATAAATTTATAACCCAGACGGTAGAGATTTTACAAATATATGTCCTTCCATACTAGCTAAATGGGCAACAACATGCTTACAAACTGAAGCTTGGCCCTATACATTGCCGTGCTTGCATTGCTTTATTTTCTTACCAAACCAATATGATGGGCCCAGGAATTAGCCAGACACACCCTAATATATAAGATAGGTTGAAATAAATTGATGCAAGCAAAGTAATAGATGTATCTAAGGTTACATTCACATCTTGTTGTGGCTTTTTGGCTACTGTGATAAAATTTCACTTTTATTCACTTTAATTTCACTTTTCACCTCAGGTAGCAAAAAAGCTAGAAACGGTCCTGGGTGAATGGAAAGTTTGTTGCGTTCTTGAGCTCATTAATGATGATGTAAAGGTCACGCAATAAATAAAAAGTGCTAAAAACCATATATGTCATATATAAATGTAACTATGAATCACTGGTCGCATTAATGTCTATATAAATGTCATTGCCGTACAGGCGTTTTTTCCTCTCACACTACGTATAGGCCGCAAGACGCAGTGGAATGTATATCATCTGAGCCCAAAAGATGCAGCGTGTGAATACAGCGTGCACAGAGCCTAATAGCATTAGCATAAAACTAAAATATATTAACCAGCCACAAGTCTAATGAACTAATTGTCACTGATTAGATCACAGTTAACATCATGTTTTGTCAAAGGAGAACACTTGTGACCGGCTTGAAATCTTTTGTACAGCATGGAAGAAGTATGTGTTACCTTTCCCAGCAGAGAGAGTATTTCTAATAAAGTATTAATAAGTCTGCTTTCACATGGAACAAGATAAGCTAGTTCCGTTTGCTATTCTAGAGTCCTGGGGATTTGAATGGCAAGTATCAAATCTCCTTGTTTCTGAGAGCAATCATGTAGACTGTGGTCACAGTGTACTTAAGTAAATTATTATCCATTCATGAACCTACGTAGCAGATGCCTTTTTAGTCATCAATGCCAGAATGCAGGTGCATGAAAACCCATTAGCATTGACACGCTGCTCACCTAAATATAGCATAGTAAACTAACAAAATTTAACCCTATTGTGATAGAAAAGCAATTTACAGCAAGATCGATGGTACAGATAAACAGCTAAAATTACATACAACACTGATTCACAGTCTAATGATAGCATAATAACCCTGTCACTTACAATGATAAATCACTTGCTGATGTCTGCTTCAGGGTACGGTCACACGTCGCGTTTGAAAACGCATTGCAACAGCTGAAGAGAGAATTAAACGTCTGTTAACACTTGTGTTTACAAAACGCAAATGTTATTGCTTGTGGTAACGCATCTGTTAACATTGAGTTAACAAACACATGCGTTAACGAGATTTAGTAAACACAACTGTTGACAGCTGTTTAACTAGGCAAATATCTCTTCAGCTATTGCTATGCGTTTTTAAACGCGTTCGTTAAACGCGACGTGTGACCGCACCCTGAATATGTGAGGTGAACTAGCTGATCCTAGACATGGACAACAAATTCACAAAACAAAGTTTGTGGGTTGGTGGGGAAGTTTGTGTGTTTAATTATCCAACTTAAACAGTACAGTTGATTACAAGAAATTTTAGACTCTATCTTATTTCTCTGTTTATAGCGAGCCCCCTGTTGTATATAACCAGCCAGCCCCTTTAGTATATAGCCAGCCAGCACATAAAAAAATAAAGTGAGTACTCACCATTCGAACGCCCGAGTTGCTCCTCTTCTTTATTTATGTATGCCGCTGCCGGTCCACGTCAGGGTGCAAGGCCATGCCGGCATAAAAACTATGATGTCAGCAGCAGCAAATGAAAGAAGAGGAGCACCGGGGTGTTGGAATGGTGAGTTCTCAGTTTATTTTTTTTATATACCTGAGTATAAGCCAAGTGAGGAATTTTCAGCACAAAAATTGTGCTGAAAAACACGGCTTGTACTCGAGTATATACGGTAAACTGGTTGTATAAAATCAAGGAGGAGGAGAATTTAAAACTGAAGCTCGAAATACCTCCACCACTATGATAGAAATCATGCATCGGCCTTCAGGAGATCTGGTTAGCGATGTCTCTACAGGACCATCAATTGGCTCAATCAACAGTGTGGCTTTCTGAGCTTTCTGAGAACTGGACTTCAGTGTTAAAATCTCAGACTCCTTGGCTTTATACAGCCAGTTTACATCTCACTTCAAACTAGATTTCTGGATGATGCCTACAGACAGAGTCAGAAAAAAAACACAATATGGAGAGTTTTAAGCTGCTTGGCAACATACTGGTAGTGGTTTTTTAGGTCAATTTCTGCTGTCAGGTTACCTTTAACTATTGAGTTACAATCCAGATACAATTTTAGCGAAAAAGCCAGACTGTCATGTTATATGGTAATAAATTACCCCATAGCAAATTCATCCAGATTTGTTTTTCCCATAAGTACTGCTCCTTGATCTAGAAGTCTCTGGACAACTGTAGCATTATAAGGGGGAATGTAACCTTAGGAAAAAAGAACAATAACAAACAAGGTGGTCAGTTACATTTATATTCATATATCAGACTGTTCACACCTTTATTGTGGCTTCCTTTTGCGACAGAAGCCATAAGACTGCTATGAATATCACGTGACTGATAAGGGGATATAATTGCTCGCTCTATGACCATTTTGTGACATTGAATCTTCACTGAATGTAATGGAGAAAGTGGAGGAGCTCAGGTGAGGAGAATAAAGTTGTACTAAATCTTCAGAGGTGAATTATGACAGGAAGAAACTGACATATCCTCTAGATCAGTGATGGCAAACCTTTTAGACACTGAGTGCAGTACAGTAGAAAGAAGGAGAAAAAGTTTTGATTATCATTGCAGCTTCCTTCTGGGGTCCTGGGACTGCAAGAGGCCTTGAGTCCTGTCTGGCAAACTGTACCCTGGGGTGATGGCAATGGTGCCCATATAGGGGGCTCAGAGTGCCACCAGTGGTACCCGCGCCATAGGTTCTCCACCACTGCTCTAGATAAGAAGATGAAAGAGAATTCCTCTGGTAAGTGTTGGTATTACATATTAGCTCACAATTCTCCACTCAATACACTACACTAGGCTTGGTTTTTGTTCTGTTTTCATGTACTTACAGTATGCACATATCTGTGTATATATTACATACACATACACACACATGAAAACAGAACAAAAACCAAGCTCAGTGTTGTGAATTGAGTGTGTATATACACACAGCCTTCATGCTTAAAGGGTTGTCCAGCCTTGTTTATTTTTTTACCAGTGGGGAGGCTGTAAAAACCCCCTCTGGTGCACCGGGCTATGGCTATGCCTCCATCATCCTCGTCTCTGTATGTATACAGATAGTCAGCAGTGATGTCATGACCACAGTGCACTCCCTGTGTAGCCTCTGTCTGCGGCCTGTATAAGTGTAAGGACCTGCAGCGCCTGCCACTTTGGCTGTGAAATCACTGCTGCACAAAGCCCTGGGCTGCAGCGCCATAGTACAACTACCTTCTTGTTTTCACACCCCCAAAACCCTTTTATTATGGAGGGCACTGTATATGTTAGTGGGTCAGTAGCTTAGGGTTAGTGAGGCTAGATTTAGTTGGCTAAGGGCTAGGATCCCAGTGGTTATGTTCACACGCTGCGCTGGAATTACATTTATTAATTTAATTCATGCACAGTGTGGAGAAGTTTCTCGCATGTGAACAATACAAAACACGTGGTGCACATTCCTGATCACATTTGTTTCACTGTAAACGCAAATATGATTGGGAGAAATTCCTCTCCACTGTGCTGGAATTGCCTGCCTAAATATAATTTAGGTGCAGAAATGTGAACACATCCGGAGGCCATATGAATATCAGCTACCATAGACTTGTAAAAGGCTCTGTTGTACTTTCATGGGGGGTTTTTATTGTGTTGACTGCAAGAATAACATTACATGGTACATTATTCTTGATAACAAGATGATAGTAGTGCTGAACAGAAGTGTAAACATAGTCATACAAGTATACATTTTTATATTTATAGGAATATGTATAACTTTAAAAATATATATTTACCTTTTAGCATTTGTGATGCACATGTTGTTTCTATATTTTTGGTGCTAAAATTGTCTTTGATGGCAAAAGGAATTCCGTCCAAAACCCCAAGGGGCTTACCTATAGGTTAAAGAAAATTATTAAATGCATGATGAAGCGTCCTGAAGAAAGAAGGAATATACATGAAGCAGGTATACTCCCAAAACTAAAAGTGCCGGTAGTTCTTTTTCTGATTAGCGCATTTTTAAAAGGCAAAAAAAAAACAGACACAAAAACAGAGAGACGTTAGAGTAGTTTCAGACTACAGTGGTCAGTCCCGCAGAGTCCGGTTTCACAGACCAACCACTATACCAAGGTTATATATGATACACGGAGTTCTCCACAAAACTGCAGTTAAAATGGGCTATTGGGCAGATGACATTTGTTCAAGATGTCAGGAATCCAGGGCTGGTTCGATCCATTTGATGTGGAACTTTCATAGACTTCAAAGATACTGGCAAGAGGTGTTTATTAACCCTTTTCAACGCCAAGGTTTTTTTTGTTATTTTGCATTTGTTTTTCCTCCTCTCCTTCAACAAGCCATTTTGATTTTTTTCATTTACAAAGCTATATTTTGGCTTGTTATATGCAATACAAATTTTATTTCCTAGTCGCACCATTTAATATTCTGTGCCATGTACTGGGAAGGTGGAATAAAATGGTGGTAGAATTGGCAAAACAAACCCCTCAGTTGCGACATATTCTGATGTGTTTTATTTGTATGGCTTTCAATGTTCAGTCAAGATGACATCTCTTATTTATTCTGTGGCTCAGTACAATAACAGTGATACAAAATTTATCTAATTAAGTTATGTCTCAATACCGTTAAAAAATTCAAAAACTTTGTATTTATAAAGAAAATGCCTTGCATCGCGATATTCTGTCGATCGTTACTTTTTTTTCACACTTGAGTATATGGAGCTGTGTGAGGTGTCATTGGGGGATGGGATGAGGTTTTTCATTCATACCATTTCAAAACTATATGACCTTTAGATCACTTTTTATTTAATTTTTTATTGGTGGCAAAATGGCAAAAAAGTGGTGATATGAACATTTAGGCGCTATTCACCATTACAGGTTTCACTGCTGGGAATAATTGTTTTTATATTTTAATAGATTGGACATTTTGGGATGCGGCGATAGCCAATATGTTTATTTTTATGTGTTCTAGGGAAACAAAGTTTTTTAACTTATTTTTACTATTATTTCAACTCCCCTAGGGTACTTGAACCCTAGGGAGTCTGATCACTTATACAATATACTGCAATACAACTGTATTGCAGTATATTGCAGATAAACTGCTTATATATTACAGTCTATCTCAGACAGACTGTAATATAGAATTACTAATGACATCTATGGGTGACTCACGGAGGGCACTGCCCACCATTTAAAGATGGCGGCACCCTGCAGCATGCCTGTTATATATTTATAACGGCGGTCGTGAAGGGGTTAATGTTGTACTGTTCAGGAATAATATGTACAGTATACTTGGATATGTCTCAGATACAGTTGAAACCAAAAGTTTAATTACACTGTATAAAAAGACACATGCATTTTTTTTCTGATGACATGAAATCAGAATAAATCATTCCTGTTATAGGTCAATTTGGATTACCAAAATTATTTATAGTTGCCACATGCCAGAATAATCAGCCTCAAATAGAATAATATTTGATTTAAAAGATTTTAATAATTAAAACGCTTAGGCCAAATTAGTTTTAAATGTATATAAAATCATACCTGGCTCCCTGCCAGCAAAGAGGATCAAGTCACGGAGGTGTATCATCATACTTCTAAAAGCTCTCCCTCCCCCTCCTTCCTGCACCCTCCTACCCCCCTATCCTTATGCAGACATGAGCTGACCCTGTGCTGCAAACAAATCTCATTCAGCTCATGTCTATATTAGGCAGGGAGAACTGTGAAAAGTGTGAGAAGATAATGATAATGACACATTAAACTGAATGGAACTAAGAATGTTAATTTTAAAAGAAGATTGGTAATTAGTATAAAAAGCCCAAGGAACCTGTCATTAAGATAAAATGTGAAATTCTGATGACAGGTTCCCTCTAAATATTTTGCATAACAGTTTCTATAAATTGTGTATTCTTTCAGCTCTGAAATAACAATAAGTAGAAGAAAAAACTGCTATGACACCCTACCTTGATCAAAGCGCAAGTCTGCTTCTGCTGCTTGTTTTAGTGCAACATCTTCAGTTACAGTTATGTAAGCATTGAGAAATGAGGTTTCACGTATGAAAGCTAGACACTTCCGACATAACTCGGTAGGGGTAAGTTGTCCAAGCCTGAAGGCAGCAGCTGCCTGTGTAAAACAAGGTTAAATGTTTCCCAATTTAAAGACAAAAATCTTGAATGGTAAATAAATTTAAAGTCCAAGTAAATATGAGAAACTTTGTAATATATCTGATCACAGGAAAATTCCTCTATCTCCCCTTACTTGGCTTTGCTTATGCTACCTCGTTTCTAGATCAAATTAGATGGTCACAGAAGTTTTAGATTGAAATAAAAGTAGTCTATAGAGAGGGGTGGGGGAAGGAGTGAGAGAAGCTTATGTTCACCTAATAGCTCAGAGACTGAAAAATACAGGAGGTGCTAACATGCACCATACAGATCATATAACGTCCAGAAATTCCTGATGTAAACACACTGTACTATTAAGATATGCAAAGTTTATTGAAAGGTGTTGTTTAAAGGGAACCTGTCACCAGGGGACCTCATTTATAGTAAAGACAGGTTGCAGAAGATGATTATAGCTGCATTGCAAATATGCCTTCCTCCCCCACTGATGTAAGCTCTCCAGGCTGTGAGCTCTGTGAAGGAGCAGGAGGAGGAGCTGTAAAGGAACACAAAGGTGGAGGCTACGACCTGAGGAGTCTTCAGCACAGACAAGTCTTTTTTTTTTTTTTTGTAGCCAAACCAAAGCCAACCTCTGGGACTAAACACAATTCTATTGTAATGCAAATGCTTAGAGAAAGCAGAATATTTGCAATGCAGCAGTAAATGGGCTTTTGCAACCTGTATTTAGTGAAAATGAGGTCCCTGGTGACAGATTCCTTTGAGGGCGCGTTCACACGTTCCGCTAGCGTCGTGTTCATAACCCGGTGCTAGCGCACAGTGGGCAGGACTCGGGCCAATCACATATTCGTTTCCCGGGAAACGCATGCGATTGATAACCCGATCGCATGTGTTTCTCTGGAAACGTATATGCGATCCCCAAGCCATGGCCCCTGTATGCTAGCGCCACGGTATGAACGCGACGCGAGCGGAACGTGTGAACAAGGAAAAAAATCTACTACATGCAGATTAACATATACAGTGGGTACAGAAAGTATTCTGACCCCTTTAAGTTACTTTTCACTCTTTGTTTCGTTGCAGCCAATTGGCAAGATCAAAAAAGTTTTTTTTGCTCATTAATGTACACCCTGTACCCCATCTTGACAGTAAAAAACAGAATTGTAGATATTTTTGCTAATTCATTAAACAAGAAAAACTGAAATATGACATATATCACAAGGTCAGAAGTATTCAAACCCTATATTGTGACACTCACATGCTGTCCATTTCCTTCTGCTCCTCCTAGAGATGGTTCTACTCCTTCATTGGAGTCCAGCTGTGTTTAATTAAACTGATTGGACTTGATTTGAAAAGGCAGACATCTGTCTATAAAACGCCTCACAGTGCATGCCAGAGCAGATGAGGATCATTAGGTCTAAAATACTGCCCAAGGAGCGCAGAGGCAGAATTGTGGTAAGGCACAGATCTGGCCAAGGTTACAAAAGCATTTCTGCAGCACTCAAGGTTTCTAAGAGCACAGTGGCTTCCATAATCTTTAAATGGAAGAAGTATGGGATGACCACAACTCTTCCTTGACCTAGCCATCCAGTCAAACTCAGCAGAACTGGACCCCGAATGATGCAGAGAACAGGTGTTCTATTTTCACTAATGGGTGGAGCTGCGGGACAAATATGCATCCTGTAGTGATAGCTCTGCTCTTTTCAGTGAGATGTATCATAAGGCTCTTTTCACTAAAAAGAGCTGAGGTGATCTAGCTCCTGAAAGGTTCTCTGTTAAATCTAATGTAGGGAGTCTCCGTTCAGGGGCGGAGTTAGTGGCAATGGGGCGGGGTTCATTGAGCTATCGGCTCCCTGTCAAGTACAGGGTAAATTTATTAGAAATAGAGACAGGGACGGGTCAGGAAGAGATGAAAATACATGTCGCATGTCCTGCCTGGCCTGACCCTCTATAGTGCTTTCTTTTACACCCCAAAGCACTATAGAAAGCACTACTTACTCTTCTATAATATTGATGATCTTGCTTTATTGTTTTGCACTTTGTGGTATTATTTTGAGATTGGTGACATTTCTGCACTGCTCTATGAGCTTTATAACAATGTACTATAAGATGCTCTGAAACATAATGTGTAATATCTTAGTACATAGAGCACCTAGACCACAAGTCTTACACTTACCTCCCGCAGACTGATCCCCAGCATTCCTCAGACTCCAGATATCCCGATTTAGCAGGGGAACCGGGATACTACAGGGCGCTGACATGTGTTGGTTGGCAAATAGAAACAACAAGCTACAGAGTGTCTGATTGGTAGCTGGTTCAGTATCCCCTGCGGTTATTGGATTACACAGGAGTGAGGCTCGGAAC
The DNA here is from genome assembly GCA_019512145.1 of Engystomops pustulosus. Taxonomy (NCBI): domain Eukaryota; kingdom Metazoa; phylum Chordata; class Amphibia; order Anura; family Leptodactylidae; genus Engystomops; species Engystomops pustulosus. The sequence continues at coordinate 117,606,855 of CM033643.1, read as the reverse complement.
GCGGAAGTGCTCAGAGGACATAGAGGGGACAAGACTTGGATGTATAGTAAGAGGCTGGTGGCGGAGTGTCACAAGTGTGACGGCTGTGTGCATTGCGCCGCTTCACAGTCCGCCAGTGACTTGGTGTCCTCCCTGAGTTTTCTTACTCCCGATTCAGTGACATGAAGCATAGTGTAGACTTGGTGTGGCTATGAATGTCGCGATAGGACTGTGTCTGTAACTGTGTAGCTTTGTATGCTGTATTGAGCATCATGCATATCGTGTGCAGGAGATCTGCTCTACACCTGGGTAGAGGCAGTATACTAGCAGGTGTTGGTAAAGAAAGGGGCATCCATTCCTCATGTCCCAGGAGGACGGTGATGCCAGCATGGGTCATTGACAAATATGGGAGCAATGATGTTTTACGTTACAATGAGAACGTGCTCTTTCCTATCATACATTATCCAAATGAAGTGATCATTAAAGTCCACGCTGCAAGTCTAAATCCTATTGATGTGAACATGAGAAGTAAGTGGCCCTCATGATGTTCTTTTAACTCTATACACTTTAATCTGGTATCTGTTTTCATATGATTTAGAGCAGAAGCCTAACTTATTCCCCATTATTTTCAAGGTGGATATGGAGCAAAAAGTCTGAAAATGAGTCGGGATCCACTACATATCAAGACGTCAGGCAGTGAATTTCCTTTGATTTTGGGCAGAGATGTTTCAGGAACTATCATGGAATGTGGACTTGATGTGAAATACTTCAAACCTGGAGATCAGGCCAGTATATTAATGAGAGCTAGGGTCAACAGTTTACTATTCCACCAGAGAATGAGATGCATAGAAATATAAATAGGGTATTCTCATCTGAGCTATTTAATAAAACCCCTGGGCCAACCTTATTTTCACGTGAACTTTAGTTTTCTCAGCTAAGGACAAAGGATCCAAGGTCCATTGTTTGCAGCTTGTTTCTCATCGGCATGTGAAGTCCGCTCACAAAAGTTGACTAAAGAAAAGAATACCCAAGTTGCAAACAGGAATTAATCATTTAAAAAAAAAAAATCATGTCCCACAATATCCTCTTTTAAAATATCAAAACATTGATAAAAAGATTTGTACAGTTGTACAAATGGTATAATTGAGAACATCATCCCACAAAGATTGACGACTCAGACCCAGCTCTGTATACATATGAAAAAGTTACAGGTGTCAGAATATTGCAACACTACAGTTCTTTAAAGTTTTTTTTATTTAAAGTATTAAGACATTAAAAAATATATATAATTCTACCTCTGTGATTGTACTGAGCCAAAAGAATAAAGGAGAGTAAATAAAGGCCTTCAGAAATTGGCGCAATTGTGGGGTTTTTTTGCCAATTACACCACATTTGGAATTATTTTCCAGCTTTCCGTTACATGCCACAAAAAATTAAATGATACCACTAGATCCTGAATGTGTCCTCCTACAGCTTTGTACACAGATAAATAAAAAAAAATATGGCTTGTGGAAGAAGGGAAGTGAAAAACCAAAATACAAACCCCCCCCCCCCCCCCCCCACCCCCCTCCCCTTCTCACCTCCAATATATATATATATTTTTTTTTTCCTCTCCATTTTCGTGTGTCAGCTATGGCCCATTATTACATCTTGCACTAGGACTCCGCCCCTATAACACAATGAAATTCATCCTAAAGTTGTGTTGACCCTCTTCATTTGAATTATGGACACTCTCCATGTGCAATTCAATCCCAGTGGGGTGGAGCCTCTCCCGTTTGAAGATGTGTTTATACCAAAATGCTTTGAAAAGCACACTGCTTCTACACCAGAAATAATTGTGCAACTATGTGACCTCCTCACCATGTGGACGTAGAGGGGACGTGAGGGGGCACGGCCGTCAGCGTAGTGGGGTGTGTCGAATCTTGTGTAGTTTTGCTTGGCAAAGACCTCAAGAGGCCTAAGCTGTATCTGCTATGACACGCGGGGTGTGGCCCTTGGCCTTTATTATACATTGGCAAATGAGCATCAGCTTATGATAAATGCCCCCCCCCCATGTGTTTTGTCAGTAAACATTGCATGACACATGTTGCTTGTTCCCTAACAACAATCATGATAAAACATATTTATCATATATGATAATTCAGATAAATTTTGTTGTAATCTGTTGACAGGTTTGGGCAGCGGTCCCTCCATGGAAGCAGGGTACATTTGCAGAATTTGTTGTTGCAAGTGTGAATGAGGTAAAGATACAAAGTTACTGCTTTCTTTGTGTTATATCTGTCTGCATAGAACAATTTGAACCTTTATAGAGAGAGGATGTTTGTGTGTTAGTAGTGACAATGCTCCCTATATTTCCTTATGTTCTATTTCTTATGCCGCATGGAACTACATACAGGTCAGTTCTATTACATTAATGTGACAGAGCACAATGTCCTAATAAACTGTGAAATCCCTGCAGAACAGAGTTTTGTAATCCAGTATGTCTATACCACAGAATTGTATGATTAAAGGAAAAGACTGAGCAGAAAAAGTCTTTATTACAGTCAGTTACAAGCACAGGCACTGCCCACCATTTAAAAACACTGGGCAGTCATTAAACTTCACCTAATGGTTTTTTATAAGTGTGGCAGGAGGCAGGATATTTAGGTAATATACCAAGATACTGTATATCTCTTAAATGTCTTGAAATGTAAAGTAAGCCTCCTGGTTCAGAATTATCTTTTAACTCATCAGCTGCTATTCCTGTCTATAAAATGACCACAAATGGAGGGTCCTGTGATCTCTAACTGGCCTTGACCATCCCTGGACCTTATGAAGGTATATTCATGAATACTATCATAAGCCCCTGTACGGGAGATTGGTCATGGACAGATAGAGATCACATGATCCTCTACCTGCATCCATTTTATGGGTAGGAATGGCAGCTGATGAGGTATAAGGCATTTCTGAACTAAGGGGGTACTTTTTACATTACAGTGAAGAAAGAACTGTTAATAGATGTATATTGCTAAAATCTCCGATATCCATGCATATTGCAAAAAATGTGTGGCCAACAATTTTAACTTATTCAACATCATATAATAGATCCCTGCTCTAAGATTAAAGTGTAAATCATAAATTTGTGGTGTGTGATTTCTTTTTAGGTATCCTTTAAACCAAAGTCGCTTAGTCATACAGAAGCAGCATCTATACCCTATGTGACCCTTACTGCATGGGCAGCTCTTGTGAACAGCTGTGGTCTGAGTAAGGAAAAGTGTCCAGGAAAGCGGCAAGTGTCTTTCAAATTCTTCTTAAATTAGATGTGATATTATGTGAACATGGTAATGATTTGAAGTTCTACAATAGTATGTTGCCATCACGGTAAGGATTTAGGCTACATTCACACGAACGTATGGAGGACGTATATACGGCCGACGTATATACGGCCAATATACGTCCCCCATACACTCCTATGGGCGCACGGCACCCTACGGGAGCGGTACGGTGCAGCACACGTACGGCACCGTACCGTTCCGTACCCGGGAAAAAGATAGGACCTGTCCTATCTTTTCCCGTAATACGGGGCCGTGCGCCATAGGTTGCTATGGAGAGGGGCGGGGGTGAGCTGCGCTCACCTCCTCCTCCTCTCCCTGTACACTGCCGTTGCCCGCTACGGTACGGTACGGGTGGGCAACGGCAGTGTGAATATAGCCTTACTTAGATTGTCACTTAATTTCCAAGGATTTTAAAATCTATGACATTACAATTCAAGTCTTCATTCATTAGCTACTTTGTTCAATAATGTATACAGATAACATATCATCTTTATTTTTGGAAAATAAGGTTTCGTGGCTGTCATATCTTTGATTGCATAGTAAAGAATAGGAGTAACTTTATTTATTTTTTTTCGTTTTAGTGTATTAATTCTTGGGTCATCAGGGGGAATTGGTACATCCTCCATTCAGGTATTTGCATCTTAATGAAGTTCATTCACATTAGACTAAAGATTAGCTTCAGAATTTACACTTGACTGTATACTGACCCAACCCTGTGTCCAAACTAGACTATGAACTGGCCAGCCACTGCACATACCAGGGGAGTAACTAGGAGAGGCTAGTCCCCATACACATACACACACACACATACATACATACATACATACACTTGTATGCACACATTTCTGTACTCATAAATACAGTTATACACACATACAGTATATGTGTATACATCACATTTGCTCACATACTGTATAGTACATACACATTATACACACACTATATACAGCATTTACACACAATGTATTTCCCACCCTCGGCTTATAGTCGAGTCAATAGGTTTTTTTGTGTTAGGGCACATTCACACGCGGTATGCCCACCATGCGGGCATACCGCCGTGTGCTGGAGAGGAGGAGGAGGTGACCCCTCCTCCCTCCATAGAGATTAGGCCACATGCTCTATCTTTTTGCAGTGTGAGGGCTGGATCGGTGCCACACATGTGCGCCGTGCTGCTATTGCTGTCTATGGGGACGTACATGCGGCCGCATGTACGTCCCCGGAGACGGCCATGTGAATGTGCCCGTAAAATTAGGGGTCTCGGCTTATACTCGGGTCGGCTTATACTCAAGTATATATGGTAGCTATATTCAGGCTGCTGGGAACTACCCAGGACCATTAATGGTAGATTTCCTTTAAAGGTAACCTGTCAGGCACATCAAGCCCCCAAATTGAAAGTCGTACCTCATTTACTGTAGTGTACTGTAGTGAGTTGCTCTGCATGTTGATATTGAAATGAGTCTGCGGCTCCTGTGATTTATAAAATAAAGCCCCTACTCTGCATCGTAACCTGTGAATTTAGTCAGTCGGGTGTTCCTGAGCTGTCCCGATCCAGGCTGCAACAATCTCTTCCTTCTCTGTCTGGTAAACACACCCCCTCCACACCTCCTACTAAGCTGCAGTACACATCAGGGGTCTGCAGGGGGCGTGTTTACAAGAGGACAGGGGAGGAAGAGGGTGTTGACTCAGGACAGCTCAAGAACACCCGACTTACCCAAATGACAGCATTACAATACAAAGTGGGAGAACGTCATTTTATAATTCACTGGAGCTGCTGAATCATTTTAATATCATCACACAAAGCAACTCACTACAGTAAATAAGGTACGGCCTTCAATTTGGGGGGGGGGGGCAGATGTGCCTGACAGGTTTTCTTTAAAGCTGTGTCTTGACTTAAAAAATGCATATGTTTTTTGTTTACTTCCATCTGAGACCATTATCGCCAAGATCTGAGGCCTTACTACAACAATAACTTATAACCAGTATTAAATACTGGGGGACACTTCAATCCTGGAAATCCAAGAAGTATGCCAAGGCACATCCAGTAAAATAGAAAAGGCTTTATTTCATCGTCTTTAATAGCATAAGAACTGGTGGGTTACAAGAAAAAACAGCCTACACGTTTCAAAGAAGTTCCTTACTCATGGCTGCCAAATGCCAAAATTTAAACCACAATGTGGGTACCCCACAAAGCAAGGGGAAGGAGGACAAGACTAAAGCTATAAGACACTTGTAGTAGAAAATAATTGCATCTTTATTGGTACAATATAGACAATAAAAAAACGTTTAATTGCAAGCTATAAAACAAGTGGTGTCCACAGGATACAGTACAGTGATGAATGGTGAAACAAAAAGGAATAGCAATCTAAACCCGGACAATGTGGAGACCAAGCATATATAGAGTAAAAATACATGAGGAACAGGACAAAAGGTAACATGATACAAATCTCAGTAAGGGGGTAACATTACGGTACTAGGGTGTCATTTTGACGCATGACAAGTAGCTACTCAAACCAAACTCTCATTGTCCCCCTCAGCCTGCTTCCACCTCTTAGATTACATTTTAAACACAAGTAGCCTATAAAGTTACACCTATAACATTACATCATATCCTTCATGAAACAAGCATATCAAAGAGCCAATCACATTGATGTTTATACAAAAGAGAAAAGAAACACTTATTATAGGAATTTATAAGGATTAAAAGGATCTTCTAATGCGGGAAGCATTTATTAGGACATAGAAATATGTATACATTTCATGTATTTATTTATGATAATTCCTATAATAAGTGTTTCTTTTCTCTGTTTGTATACACATCAATGTGATTGGCTCACAGTGCATCGCTATAGGCTACTGAACTCAACCATGAGTAAGGAACTACTCCAAAACGTTTTATTTTTTTTTTCTTGCCTGTAACCCACCTGTTTTTATGCTTTTAACCCCTTACCGACATGTGACGTAATAGTACGTCACATGCCGGGTCCCGGTGCATGGAGAGGGCTCGCGGGCCGATAGCCGGTAAGTCTTTGCTGCATATTGCAGCAAAGGCTTACCGGTAACACCCGCGATCGGTGCCGGCACCGATCGTGGGTGTTTTCCTGCTGATCGCTGCTGGCAAAGCTGCTGGCGGCTTCAAAAAGATGGGGGCGCATCGGCGCCACCATCTTTCTGAGGATCGTCGCTCCCCGTGATGTCATCAGGGAGCAGCGATCCGTCGCCATGGTAGCTTCGGGTCTACTCCGGGTTAACCCATTCATTACAATGTGCTATCAGCAGTAAAATACACATATACTACCATACTGTAGTATAGCAGTATATGATAGGATCGTACAGACACCCTAGGGTTAAAGTACAAAAGTATAAAAAGTGATCAAAAGGTCGTACAGTCCTAAAAATGATAACATTGTAAATGTCATCAAAATCCGCAAAAAAAAAAACTGCCATTACCCCACAGCTCATAGACCAAAGTATGGAAACGTATTAGCGCCAGAAGTGAGGCCAAAAATCTCCCCAAAAAATTTTGTACAGGAGGTATAAATTTTTTTAAATGAAGAAAATAGGAAAACCAGCGCTTCCGGAGACATTTGTAGTATAAAGATGAAAAAATTCTGTTTCTTTATTGGTTCCTCTTTAAAAACATATAACACGGCAGTGTGCACATACACAGATACACGGGGTAAATTTTTTTAAATGTATGATAACATTATAAAACCTATAGAAATTTGGTATCCCCGTAATCGTACCGACCCAAAGAATAAAGTAGACATGTCATTTGGGGCGCACAGTGAAATCCGTAAAATCCAAGCCCACAAGTATACGGCACAAATGCGTTTTTTTTTGCCAATTTCACTGCATTTTGGAATTTTTTTGTCCCGCTTCCCAGTACACGTCATGGAATATTAAATACCACCATTTTGAAGTGTAATTTGATACGCAGAAAATAAGCCGTCACACAGCTCTCTACATGGAAAAATAAAAAAGTTACAGATTTTGAATTTGGGGAGTGAAAAATGAAAAGGCAAAAAACGAAAATGGCTGCAGCGGGAAGGGGTTAAGTTAAAGATGAAGATGAAATAAAGCCTTTCCTATTTTACTGGATTTCCAGGATTGCAGTGTTCCATGTATGTCAGTGGCCAAAGCTGCTTCCCCTGCATGCTATTAAATACTTTTTGGTTTTTATGAATGTTATGTTTTTTGTTAACATCAACTCTGATTAATCCATTTTAGCTGCTGAAGGCTTGGGGTGCTCATGTGACTGTGCTGTTGTTCTGGCAATGCCTTACTCTAATGAAAGACTCGGGGCTGATGACATCATTGATTATAAAGTAGCCCTTGGAGGACAGTTTTAAAAACAAGGGATCGTAAGTCCATACTACAATTAAATGTTTATAGGTCTTTTAGTTGATTGATTTTGTTTGTACAGTATGTTACTTGGATAGAAGACTATCATATGATACATAGAATCACTAAGTACCAAATGATATTACCACTGGATACAAAGTTTCATCTACAGTCCAATGGCAATTATATTCCACTAATAAGCCTATTGAAATACCACTATACTAACTTGCCCATACGGTTTTAACTAAATGCATAGTTCTATCCCTGAAATTAACTTGTTAGCCTACGTGCCCCTGCCAGAATAACAGCGTCCAAGGATGTATGCTATTTTTGCCAGTCTCCCTTCCCCCCCCCCCCCTCCCACTTCCTTTGAGAGTCATCCTCTGCTCTGCATGCAAGGGGGGTTGAAGAGCAGAATGAGGTTGTGAGATGCTCTACCTAGCGTGAATAAAAAGCACCACCATTGGGACTCAATTCACCACCAGGCAGGGTTCCAGGTAGGCTTACAAAGTACATTTTCTGGGAATAGGAGCTATGTATTCTTGGCTAAAACAGTGTGGGCGCAAAACATAGTATGGTGCTATGGCAACCTGTCATTAGGCTTATTAGGTTAAAATTAGAGAATGGATCTACATAAATAACCCCTTCCCATAAGAAACCGATATGAGGGAGCTTTTAAAGTAGGATGTGCAGGGAAGCTGGGACGACTATGCATATAGAGAAGACAATGAAAGAGATTAAATGGGGGATACCTAGGGGGAGGGGTTAACCAGCATAGTAGGGAGGGAATGAAGAACACAGGTAGACAACAGAAATATTTTGTATAAAAGATAAAGTTTATTGTTTCAAATGTAAAATATTAGAGTGGAGCAAAGTTCATTTCAGGGAGGCAGCCAAAGCACTAAAAAAAGGGGGGAACCATATAAAAGTCCATGTACATTAATGCCTGAAGCCTCACAAACAGATGGAGGAACTGGAATTTGCGTCTATATGATTGTGCTGTTCATATACAGTAGAAGGTTAGTCCTTTTTAAGAAATTAAATGCAGCCGCATATACATCCCCCACGGCAATGGGGCGGTGGCGGTACTGCACCGTTCCGTGCCATACCGGGAAAAATATAGGCATGGGCCGTGTTTTACTATGGAGGTGGGAGGGTCACTCCCTCCTTTCCAGCGCGGGAACATACCGCCATGTGAATGTCCCTAAAGTCTAGTTCCTCTGAGGAATAACTTGGTGGTCATGATGAATAGAGATGAAAGAAGAAACGGGCAAATCTATTAAACATGGTCTTCTCTACTGTCTTTACGGCGAGAAAATCCTGTGGTAGATGACATGATCAGCAATAATGTAAAATCTTCCGTCAGTTGCTTAACCACCTTTAGGACACAGCACGATTTTTGAAATCCACCTATAAGGCAGCCTTAATTGGTAAATCTCCATAAGGAGAACTCTAACTTCCAGCAGATCCCATTTTCAGGAAAATTTTGGAATAATATGATGAAATCCTTGATAAGGCAAAAAGAAGGGTTTTCCTAAACTCAAACATGGTGCTAAAAAGTTTTGTCCTGACCCAAAAAATGCTAAAGGAAATTACCATGCAATGGGTAAACCAGGAAGATGGAGTTTCCAACAACACTTCCAAGAAGTAAGTATACACAGGGATGGGGGGGGACTTCTCCACGTCCTTCCATAATGGATGGTCAAACATCACTCAAACAAATGGATCCTATCAAAGAAAAAGATACAATCAAATTCATGAGCGCCCCTCCCTCAAAGATCCATATTTCAATATGCCTTTAAAGGGAACCTGTCCGCTTAAATTTACCTAATAAAACCACTACCAGTATGTTGTGCAGCAGCTGAATACCTTCTGTCATGATCCTGTGTGGTGGCATCATCCAGAAAATCTACTTGAATTGAGTATAAATTGGTTGTATAAAATCGGGGAGGCAGAGATTTTAACAGTGTATTCAAGCTCTCTTGTCTAGAATACCACCTTATTGTAATTGATGGTCCTGGACCCAGCACAAAATCATTAACCAGATCTCCATTATTGTGCTGGCATGATGTCAATTGCAGGGGAGGAGGCGTTCTGAGACGGGGAGAGCATGACCATGTTAAACTCTCCACCTGCTTGACTTTATACAACAAATTAACAACTCATTTTAAAGTTGATTTGTGGATGATGGAACCTTGCAGGGCCATGAAAGAAACATCTGAAGGTTAAAGCTGCTAGACAACATACTAGTAATCGTTTATTAGACCAATTTCTGATGACCGTTCCCTTTAAACGTATTTCAGCAAACAACTATAGAGAAACATTCTTCCTCTCTTACCTTAAATGTCTTAATCAAGGTTTCTCCATCAGAATGCGGTCACTATTCCCACTCTTCCTAATAAAGAAGCCAAACTGTTTCTTAGAATCTTTTAATAGTGTTTAATGCACTACGTACTCCTAGATCCAGGCACTGCGACTGTGGTGATCTTCTCATACGTTATCACACGTCTCCTTTTTTCTAAAGTGACTTTTTAAATTATGCTAATAACCCTGAAAGGCTTTGGGGTTGTTTCCAGAGCCCTCAGTGATGTCTTTTTACTTGTTACGGTGAGCAGAACAGCTCTCTCATCATCCTTCCAACCATGTAATCTAGGAGCAGGAGGAAGTGCAGGAGGGAGAGACCTGATCTGCTTGTTATAAACAGGTGAAACTATATCATGAGGAGCACTGAAAAATAAGAATGAAAATGCTACTTAAATAAGTTTGTTGATTTCATCCATCTGGAAGAAAGAAGATGGCTGGTGGTCACATGTCAACATCACATTCTGCACCCACCTAGGCAGGTCATGTGATCCACTTAGTTTGGCTGTAGTTGGTTGGTTGCAGTGCATCTAGTGTGGCCAATGTTTTGGTGAGACGTAATCTCAGCAGGGTTCACACATCGTCTGTTAAATCATCCCTGGGAGCAGAGCATAAGAGGTGAGGAGAGTTAATGTGAACTAAAGGATCATGAGACTTCTAGTTCCAGTGGTGGCCATCTTGATGATAATCCTGCATACTTTAGAGAGGCCAAAAATTTGTGATTAAAATCAAATGATTTAATGTCTAAAGCCACAAATGGAGCTTAAAGGAACCTGTCATCAGAAATGGACTAATAAACCACTACCAGTATGTGTCAAGCAGATGAAAAGCTTCTTGATTGTTTTCCTTCATGACCGAGCTTGGTGGCATCATCCAGAAATTAACTTTGAAGTAAGATGTGTAAAGTCCGGGAGGTGGAGAGTTTAACCCTGAAGTCAAGCTCTCTTTGACTTTACACCTCCTCCCATTTGATGACCATATGCGCCGACTCAGGAGATCTGATCAAGATTCCCGCTGGACACGGGCCATCAATTACAGTGAAACAAGGCATTTTAAGGCAAGGAAGCAGTCTTCAGTCGTTAAACTCTCCGTCCGTGGACTTCCTAGTAGATTTCTGGTCGTTGCATGAGCACCACACCAGGCAATGAAAGAAACATCATCTAGAACAGTGGTTTCAACTGGGGTTGGGAACCCAGCGGGGGTCGAAGACCAAACCGGGGTCGCAATAAAGCTCGGAAGCTGCAAATTTACTGTGTTTTTTAAGCGAGTTGCATGGTTTGGGTCGACCCACAAGCGCATCAAGAACTGTATTCGGGGGGTCACAGCATAGGAAAAGGCTGAGAACCATATCTAGAAGCTGCTAAGCTGCTGACAATATACTGCTAGTGGTTTTATTAGGCATTTCTTGATGACAGGTTCCTTTAAGTTTGTCATTAAGGGGTTTTCCCACAAACAAAAGTTAGGCCTATCCACATAATGAGACCGGGCATGCACAGCAGTCTGCTCCATTAGACCACCGGAATAATGAGTGGTCTGATGGAGGTACGTTTCGGGATTCGTGGGGGTCTCCGCACTGAGACTCCCAAGGATCAGCAAGTTAAGCCCTATTTCCGTGGTATAGGGCCAAACTTTTGTTTGTGGAAAAACCTTTAATTTATAGCATTATGGGTTCATATACCATAATACCCCTTTTAAGTTCCTTACATTAAAGACTGCATTTCTTACTGCTATTACCTCTGCCTGTGACAGGATATCATCACCCATAAATTGAACCCAATTTTTTTACCAAAAAAAATTCATAGAAAAACAAGAAACTTTTCTTCCATTGTCTGCAATAATCCAAAGAGGAGATGTGGTTCTTCTGTAGGAATGGTAATGATCTACCTCCAAGTCACAAACAGCTGGAAGGAAGCGCTCAATATCCCCCTTCTCAGGGAAAGAGAAAAAAAAAGAAATGTCAGATGCCTTCAAAGCTGCAATAGTGATGGCTTAAAATCAGACATCAAGAAATACCGTACTCTAAAATAAAATCTCTACTTGAGAAGACATCATTGCAATTGGGACTCTCTGCAGGGGACCTCCCCTTGGCTTAAAGCCATGTGTTTGTCCCTTAGGAGATTCATTTGGAACATCTCCAGACTGCGCTATCATTGGGGACACCATGGAAACAAGGAATTAATACTCACTGATAAATTAGTTCCCATAAGTCCACAATGTATGCCTATATTAGTCCTCCCCCTGTTATTTTGTATGTTATTCTAACATACTTAAATAAAAGAAGTTTAAAGTTCTCACATAGTGGTATTTGGTAGCACTGATGAGTTCAGTTGGGCAGTAATGCAGGACCTATGGAAAACTGAATTACCATGAGTACTTATTCTTATTTTGTGATCATTCAGGCATCAGAAGTGTTATAACAACGCTCATTATTATTATTATTAATAATTTTAAGAGAGATTTATAACTCAATAGTTTAAAGGGAACTGTAATCAGAAATTGGCCTAATAAAATATTCAAGTATATTGTCATGCAGCTTCTAGATTGTCTTCTTTCATGGCCAGTGTGGTGGGCATCATCCAGAAAATCAACTTTGAAGTGTCACAATGGTTGTAAAAGTCAGGGAGGTGGAGAATTTAACACTGTCAAGCTTTCTCTGCCTCTGAACACCACCTCAACTGTGATTGGCATCAGTGCCGGATTTTAGGGAGATTGGTTAATGATGTGGTGTTCTGAGGCAAGGAGTTAACCTCAGTGTTAACCTCTCCGCCTCCTGACTTCATAAAACCAATTTAGATTTCACTTCCAAAAAAGATTTTCTGGATGATCCACCAAACTAGACTATGAAAGAAAATATGATTACTCATCTGCTTGACAATATACTGGTAGTGATTTATTAGGCCAAATTTCTGATGATAGGTTCCCTTTAAAGGGGTTGTCAGAGTTTATTAAAAAAATCTACTGGTACAGAGTTTTAAAAAAAGAAAAGTATGTACCCAGGCTTGGGGTGACAGAGCCACAGTGGGCCCCTTTGCAGTGAAATCAGTGGTGACATTAATAATTCAGAAACTAAACAGTCTCCTGTTCCCTAAAATATTCCCTAGTTTATCATACCAACCAGGCCGCTCATGGTTATTTATATAAAGCCTAGATTCCTTTTGTACAGCCTATGTGGGCCCCCAGCAGCTCTGGCCCAGCATGTGCCCAGGTATGGCCGTGCTGGTACCAGCCCTTCTAGTACCTTCTTCAGTGCAGCCGTTGTCACCCGCCACCGTCCAACTTCAGTCACCTGGCCACTGCCACCCGATACATCATTAGTTTCAATGTATAGTCACTCGCCAGTATTGAGGATATTCTTCTTGCTTTATTTATGCATACTTACATACAGGAGATATACAAACTGAAGGGAAGGGAGGCTTGTTGGAGGGTAAGATGAGGCAACAGCCCTTTGCGCTAATTGCCCTTCTTCCAGCCTCTTTACTGGGGTGACCTCATTGCCAAAACTTCACTATATGCGTTGAGGGTGGCTCTAAGGTAAAATACTAGTGCCAATGAACTGCTTCTTTTATTGATTGACGGGTTACATACCTATAAGACTTTCATACAGTGGTGTGTTTGCATAGTAACACTTGATGCATTATCACCACTTTTTAGACCGGATCTGCAGTCACGTGACAGGGGGGTGTCTCTCGGATCCTGAGGGTACACACTCACGTGAGCACGTGAAAAAAAGTAATACCTCAGGGCCAATTCTCAAGATTGAGATGTATAAATGGATACAAACAGGATTTGGAAGACAAGCAGGAGAATCAAAAAGGATACTTGAACGGCTAATAGACAGAGCATATGAACAGATTTGTGTTCACTTTTGACTTCTCTCCATGCAATAAAAGGTATTGTATATACTCATGTATGAGCTGAGTTTTTCAGCACAAAAATGTGCTGAAAAACCTCACCTCTGCTTATACACGAGTCAAAAAAAAAAAAAAAAACTTGCTTACTCGCCTTCCGGCGGGTCGTCAAAGAGCGGCCATGCGGATACTTTAGAGACACTCCCGTATGTGACTGCAGACGCTGGTCTAAAAGTGGTTGTTACTGGTGTGTGCAATCAGGTGTTACTATGAAACAGCCCAAAAGCCTGTATGAAAGTTTTATAGGTGTGTGCAAACCTCAATCAGTAAAAGAAGCAAGTAGTTCATCGGCACTGTATCTCGTACATATAGTGAAGTTCGTAAAAGTAAGGTCGCATAGTATAGAGGCCGGAAAGAAGGGAAAGGGCCCTTGCCTCATCTTAGGCTCCAACACGTCCTCCATTCCTTCAGTTTGTATATTTCCTGTATGTAAGTATGGGATAAATAAGCAAGAAGAATATCAGAAGACTGAGTGCCTCCTTTCTATCTTTTTGTGGACTATAAATGCTTTTTTAACAGACAACGGGACACAGAGCACGGTTACATTATATGAAATATAGGATTTGTCACCAGGGGAAATACCATAGATCCATTGTTAAGAGCGAATCTGATTTTGGGGAAGAGAAAAATAAGAAGCAAAAAAATAGTTTCAATGTGTAATAGGCACCAAGACACTGGGTGGGCACACTTGGCAGGTGGAAGTTGTCGGAGGCCAGAGCAAGCGTGCATTACTTTGTAAACAAAGGGTGGCACAACAAAACAAGTATAAGTAAGAATAAGTTGTTGGTGGGTTTTTTTTTTTTTTTTTTACAGCCCCCCTTCTCAGGCACCTGTAGATTTATTTTTTTTTTTTATAAAAAACTTGGACAAACCCAAGTTGCACACAAGACAGGTCATATAAAACTGTTTCAGTTTTTGAACAAAGAATGTTTTATCTTTTGTACATGGAGTATATGACTGTTCTTAGCTATGACAAATACTGGTGGAAAGCAAAAACAATAGTTTGCATGTCTTGCGTATAGGCAGGGTACCAGAGAATATTATCATACAACATGTAAATCCCATGGCTCTTTCAGCTTGGTAATTGAATGATTTGACTGCGTTAAGGTCATCCTGTAGCATCATGACCTAAAAAAGCAGCAAAGTTTAAAGGGTGAGTCCCATTATTGTCAATATGGTGGTGATCCAACCCGGGACCGCCTACATGAATGAAAGTGCAAACTGCTGTGCGTGCGTTTCTTTGCATTGTTTAGATTTTTAAGAATCTGAAGGAAAAAAAAATGATGGCTCCAGTCTCATTTTAGTATTTTTTCTTTTCTTTCGTTTTATATTGCATTGAGTATATTGTCATAGTGGTTTAACATGTCCCATTTTAGAATTTGATTGCATTTACTTTTTTAAATATAATATTTAATGTTAGGGATATTATAGTCAGAAATGTATTACCAATAGAGATCCTGCTGCAATTTGGAGTTTAATATTACAGACATTGCAGGGAAGTTAGAAACAAAGCCTACTGTTCTATATATTTTCTTTATTAAATGTGGAATTCTTGTATTTTTTTTACTTTTTCTCATTTTTAAATTCAGATTTGATGTCATCCTTGATAATATCGGGAGGGACTAATGAAGCCTTGGCTCTCAGTGTTCCTAACAGCCTTGGTCCGGAGCCACCTATGTCACACCTGGTTCCTCCTTTTCTATATAAACAGACCCAGCTGGGGATAGCAGATGGCATGATGCGTCACGGGAGTTACCTGCATCAAAGTTTTAAGGTATAGTTCCCATTTCTAGTTAGACGTACAGTGGGTAGGTTAGGTTTGTGAGGCATAGTACAACTTTGAGTGAGTATGCAAAAGGTGTTTTAGAGATTTTTATTTCTATGTCCAACATGGGATTATGTCCATGCTACCATTTTCTTGTTTTCAGCTAACAAAAGGATCCCACTATCGTGGGATTCTTTACTCCTGTGGTCCAGCTCTAGTGAAGTAGGAGAGGCTTGTTGATGCTGGCAAGTAGTCGAGGTAGTGATGGTTATTTATGGGATCCAACTTAAAGGACCACTCACATCCGACATTGACATTAGATTCCCATTATTGAACCTGCCGGAAACTGATCTTTTTATATCAAACAACTGCTTTTGTCATAGAAATAGAAGTATTAAAAATGATTGTGAAATGAGGGCGCTGGCTCCAGCTCTGCAAGCTGTTAATTTCTTCATGCGCCCCCACCTTTCAGTTGGTAGGCTGCCCCACCCATCAGTTCTCGCAGAAAGTCTGTGACAGGCCAGGGCCCGGGCTACAAAGCGCAAAGTGGGTGGGGGTTTGTAAATTACATAGCCCGTGGAGCCTCGGGCGCTCTTGGAGCACCTCTGGCTTATTTACATATTTTAAACTTCTATTTTCTCATGTGTACACCGCTCCTTGACTTTTAAAAGTGCAGGTCCGGCCCGGGTTTTGACAGGCAAGTAAGATACTGGCACTTACAACCTCTCACTCTGCTGGTCATGTCCTCTTAGCTTCATTTTACACTACCTCGTCCTGACTTTTTTGTGCATTGGAGGGAATGTGCTATTTGCTTACTAGCCACGCCTCATGCCTGTGTTAGAATTCTGACACGGCCTCTGGTGTGGAGGGGGGAAGTGGAGGAATGATGTTTTAGATTTAACGTTGGTAACACTTTTGTGGTTGGTGTTTCTTTGGGTTGATTGAATTGCACTATCTACTGTTTGTATGGTATTATTCACTGAATTTGTGTTTCATTCTCTTACATAAAATATGGGCACATTCATATCTGAGTCGTGTATTAAGGATAGCGGTAAACAGAGTGGGTGTAAGGATTGTGGATTATAAGGACAAGTTCAGGGTGTGATTGTAGTGTCTGCTTTGTTGCTCACCTTTTGTCAAGGGTCGTTTGTGCCCTCCACTGTCGCCGTGCCGTTTCAGTGCCCTGGGGAAACCTACTGCTGTAAGGCGATCCTCTTCCCCCCAGCCCCGCACATAAGTGTGACGAAAACTGCCCTCCGTCAGTTTGCATGACATTCCAATTGTCCCTCACTCTTGCGTTCCCCTTTGTTTGGATCCTTTGAAGCAAAACCCATATAAGGGGGCCTAACACTACGTCTTGTGCTCCTCTGTATGCAGCAGCACACAGTTAAAAAAGGTCCTTCAGCCATAAACAGTAAAAATCATAAACACATTAGGTATCGCCGTGTCCGAAAGTGCCCGATCTATCAAAATATGATAACGGTTTTTCACTGCATTTAACCCCGCCCAGAGTCGAAAATGGCACTTTTTTGCCATTTAAAAAAAAATTAAAAATTCTATAAAAAGTGATCAAAAGGTCGTACAGTTCTAAAAATGATAACATTGTAAATGTCATCAAAATCCGAAAAAAAACTGCACCACCCACAGCTCCATAGACCAAAGTATGAAAAAGTTATTAGCGCCAGAAGATGGCAAAATCCCCCCAAAAAATTTTATATAGGAGGTTAAAATTTTTTTAAATGTATGATAACATTATAAAACCTATATAAATTTGTTATCCCCGTAATTGTACCGACCCAAAGAATAAAGTAGACATGTCATTTGGGGCGCACAGTGAAATCCGTAAAATCCAAGCCCACAAGAATACAGCACAAATGCATTTTTTTGTCAATTTCACGGCATTTTGGAATTTTTTTGTCCAGCTTCCCAGTACACGTCATGGAATATTAAATACCACCATTTTGAAGTGTAATTTGACACGCAGAAAATAAGCCGTCACACAGCTCTCTACATGGAAAAATAAAAAAGTTACAGATTTTTGAATGTGGGGAGTGAAAAATGAAAAAGCAAAAACGAAAAAGGGCTGCGGCGGGAAGGGGTTAAATAAGATGAAATAAAGCCTTTCCTATTTTACTGGATTTCCAGGATTGCAGTGTTCCATGTATTGTCAGTGGCCAAAGCTGCTCTCCCCTGCATGCTATTAAATACTTTTGGTTTTTATGAATGTTATTGTTTTTTGTTAACATCAACCTCTGATTAATCCATTTTAGCTGCTGAAGGCTTGGGGTGCTCATGTGACTGCTGTTTGTTCTGGCAATGCCTTTACTCTAATGAAAGATCTTGGGGCTGATGACATCATTGATTATAAAGTAGCCCCTTTGGAGGACCAGTTAAAAACAAGGGATCAGTAAGTCCATACTACAATTAAATGTTTATAGGTCTTTTAGTTAATTGATTTTGTTTTGTACAGTATGTTACTTGGATAGAAGACTATCATTAATGATTACATATAGAAATCATCTAAGTACCAGAATGATATTTACCACTGGATACAAGTTTCATCTTTACCATGTCCAATGTGTCAAATTATATTTCCACTAATAAGCCTATTGACAATACCACTATACTAACTTGTGCCCATACGGTTTTTAACTAAATGCATAGTTTCTATCCCTGGAAATTAACTTTGTTAGCCTACCTGGCACCCTGCCAGAATGAACAGCGAGTCCCAAGGATGTATGCTATTTTTGCCAGTCTCCCTTCCCCCCTCCCACCTCCCTTTGAGAGTCATCCTCTGCTCTGCATTGCCGAAGGGAGGGTTGAAGAGCAGAAATGAGTTGAGAGATGCTCTACCTCGCGTGAATAACGCAAACCATTGGGACTCAATTCACCACCAGGCAGGGTTCCAGGTAGGCTTACAAAGTACATTTTCTGGGAATAGGAGCTATGTATTTCTTGGCTAAAAACAGTGTGGGCGCAACATAGTATGGTGCTATGGCAACCTGTCATTAGGCTTATTAGTTAAAATCTAGAGAATGGATCTACATAAATAACCCCTTCCCATAAGAAACCGTAATAGAGGAGCTTTTAAAGTAGGATGTGCAGGAAGCTGGGACGACTATGCATATAGAGAAGACAATGAAAGAGATTAAATGGGGGATACCTAGGGGGAGGGGTTAACAAGCATAGTAGGGAGGGAATGAAGAACACAGGTAGACAACAGAAATATTTATGTATAAAAGATAAATGTTTATTGATTTCAAATGTAAAATATTCGAGTGGAGCAAGTTCATTTCAGGGAGGCCAAAGCACTAAAAAAAGGGGGGAACCATATAAAGTCCATGTACATTAATGCCTGAAGCCTCACAAACAAGATGGAGGAACTGGATTTGCGTCTATTATGATTGTGCTGTTCATATACAGTAGAAGGTTAGTCCTTTTTTAAGAAATTAAATGCAGCCGCATATACATCCCCCCACGGCAATGGGGCCGGTGGCGGTACTAGCACCGTTCCGCGCCATGCACCGGGAAAAAATAGAGCATGGGCCGCTGTTTACTATGGAGGTGGGAGGGGTCACCTCCTCCTCTCCAGCGCAAGCATACCGCCATGTGAATGTCCCTAAAGTCTAGTTCCTCTGAGGAATAACTTAGTGGTCATGATGAATAGAGATGAAGAAAGGGCAAATCTATTTAACATGGTCTTCTCTACTGTCTTTACGCGAGAAAATCCTGTGGTAGATGACATGATCAGCAATAATGTAAATCTTCCGTCAGTTGCTTAACCACCTTTAGGACACAGCACGATTTTTGAAATCCACCTATAAGGCAGCCTTAATTGTTAAACTCTCCATAAGGAGAACTCTAACTTCCAGCAGTATCCCATTTTCAGGAAAATTTTGGAATAATATGATGAAATCCTTGATAAGGCAAAAAGAAGGGTTTTCCTAAACTCAAACATGGTGCTAAAAAGTTTGTTCCTGACCCAAAAAATGCTAAAGGAAATTACCATGCAATGGGTAAACCAGGAAGATGGAGTTACCAACAACACTTCCAAGAAGTAATAACACAGGGATGGGGGGGGACTTCTCCACGTCCTTCCATAATGGATGGTCAAACATCACTCAAACAAATGGATCCTATCAAAGAAAAAAGATACAAAATCAAATTCATGAGCGCCCCTCCCTCAAAGATTCCATATTTCAATACTGCCTTTAAAGGGAACCTGTCCGCTTAAATTTACCTAATAAACCACTACCAGTATGTTGTGCAGCAGCTGAATACCTTCTTTCATGATCCTGTGTGGTGGCATCATCCAGAAAATCTACTTTGAATTGAGTATAAATTGGTTGTATAAAATCGGGGAGGCAGAGATTTTAACAGTGTATTCAAGCTCTCTTGTCTTCAGAATACCACCATTATTGTAATTGATGGTCCTGGACCCAGCAAAATCATTAACCAGATCTCCATTAGTCTTGTGCATGATGTCAATTGCAGGGGAGGAGGCGTTCTGAGACGGGGAGAGCATGACCATGTTAAACTCTCCACCTGCTTGACTTTATACAACAAATTAACAACTCATTTTAAAGTTGATTTTGTGGATGATGGAACCTTGCAGGGCCATGAAAGAAACATCATCTTGAAGGTATAAAGCTGCTAGACAACATACTAGTAATCGTTTATTAGACCAATTTCTGATGACCAGTTCCCTTTAACGTATTTCAGCAAACAACTATAGAGAAACATTCTTCCTCTCTTAACCTTAAATGTCTTAATCAAGGTTTCTCCATCAGAATGGGGTCACTATTCTCCACTCTTCCTAATAAAGAAGCCAAACTGTTCTTAGAATCTTTTAATAGTGTTTAATGCACTACGTACTCCTAGATCCAGGCACTGCGACTGTGGTGATCTTCTCATACGTTATCCACAGTCTCCTTTTTTCTTAAAGTGACTTTTTAAATTATGCTAATAACCCTGAAAGGCTTTGGGGTTGTTTCCAGAGCCCCTCAGTGATGTCTTTTTACTCTGTTACGGTGAGCAGAACAGCTCTCTCACTAATCCTTCCAACCATGTAATCTAGGAGCAGGAGGAAGTGCAGGAGGGAGAGACCTGATCTGCTTGTTATAACAGGTGAAACTATATCACTGAGGAGCACTGAAAATTAAGAATGAAAATGCTACTTAAATAAGTTTGTTGATTTCATCCATCTGAAGGAAAGAAGATGGCTGGTGGTCACATGTCAACATCACATGTTCTGCACCCACCTAGGCAGGTCATGTGATCACTTAGTTTGGCTGTAGTTGGTTGGTTGCAGTGCATCTAGTGTGGCCAATGTTTTGGTGAGACGTAATCTCAGCAGGGTTACACACATCAGTCTGTTAAATCATCCCTGGGAGCAGAGCATAAGAGGTAGGAGGAGTTAATGTGAACTAAAGGATCATGAGACTTCTAGTTTCCAGTGGTGGCCATCTTGATGATAATCCTGCATACTTTAGAGAGGCCAAAAAAATTTGTGAATCATAAAATCAAATGATTTAATGTCATAAGCCACAAAATGGAGCTTAAAGGGAACCTGTCATCAGAAATTGGACTAATAAACCACTACCAGTATGTTGTCAAGCAGATGAAAAGCTTCTTGATTGTGTTTCCTTCATGACCGAGCTTGGTGGCATCATCCAGAAAATTAACTTTGAAGTAAGATGTGTAAAGTCCGGGAGGTGGAGAGTTTAACCCTGAAGTCAAGCTCTCTTTGACTTTGAACACCTCCTCCCATTTGATTGACCATATGCGCCGGACTTCAGGAGATCTGATCAATGATGTCCCTGGACACGGGGCCATCAATTACAGTGAACAAGGCATTTTAAGGCAAGGAAAGCTTGTCTTCAGTGTTAAACTCTCCGCCTCCGTGACTTCATAGTAGATTTTCTGGATGATGCCACCACACCAGGCCATGAAAGAAACATCATCTAGAACAGTGGTTCTCAACCTGTGGGTCGGGACCCCAGCGGGGGTCGAACGACCAAAACCGGGGGTCGCCTAAAGCCATCGGAGCTGCAATTTTACTGTGTTTTTAATGCGAGTTGCATGGTTTGGGGTCACCACAGCATGAGGAACTGTATTGCGGGGTCACAGCATTAGAAAGGCTGAGAACCACTGATCTAGAAGCTGCTAAGCTGCTGACAATATACTGCTAGTGGTTTATTAGGCAATTTTCTGATGACAGGTTCCCTTTAAGTTTTGTATTAAAGGGGTTTTCCCACAAACAAAAGTTAGGCCCTATCCACATAATGAGACCCGGTCATGCACAGCAGTCTGCTCCATTAGACCACCGGAACAACGAGTGGTCTGATGGAGGTACGTTTCGGGATCTGTGGGGGTCTCCGCACTGAGACTCCCAATGATCAGCAAGTTAAGCCCTATTCCGTGTATAGGGCCAAACTTTTGTTTGTGGAAAAACCTTTAATTTATAGCATTATGGGTTCATATACCCATAATACCCCTTTTAAGTTCCTTACATTTAAAGACTGCATTTCTTACTGCTATTACCTCTGCCTGTGACAGGATATCATCACCCATAAATTGAACCCAATTTTTTTTACCAAAAAAATTCATAGAAAACAAGAAACTTTTCTTCCATTGTTCTGCAATAATCCAAAAGAGGAGATGTGGTATGGTAATGATCTACCTCCAAGTCACAAACAGCTGGAAGAAGCGCTCAAATATCCCCCTTCTCAGGGAAAAAAAGAAATGTCAGATGCCTTCAAAAGCTGCAATAGCTAGATGGCTAAAATCAGACATCAAGAAATACCGTACTCTAAATAATAATCTCTACTTGAGAAGACATCATTGCCATTGGGACTCTTCTGCAGGGGACCTCCCCTTTGGCTTAAAGCCATGGTTTGTCCCTTAGGAGATCATTTGGAACATCTCCAGCTGCGCTATCATTGGGGACACCATGGAAACAAGGAATTAATACTCACTGATAAATTAGTTTCCATAAGTCCACAATGTATGCCTATATTAGTCCCCTCCCCTTGTTATTTTGTATGTTATTCTAACATACTTAAATAAAAGAAGTTTAAAGTTCTCACATAGTGGTTATTTGGTAGTCACTGATGAGTTCAGTTGGGCAGTAATGCAGGACCTATGGAAACTGAATTACCCATGAGTACTTATTCCTTATTTTGTGATCATTCAGGCATCAGAAGTGTTAATAAACAATTGCTCATTATTATTATTATTAATAATTTTAAGAGAGATTTGTATAACTCAATAGTTAAAGGGAACCTGTAATCAGAAATTGGCCTAATAAACTATTACCAGTATATTGTCATGCAGCTTCTAGATTGTCTTTCTTTCATGGTCCAGTGTGGTGGCATCATCCAGAAAATCAACTTTGAAGTGTCAAATGGTTGTAAAAGTCAGGGAGGTGGAGAATTTAACACTGTCAAGCTTTCTCTGCCTCTGAACACCACCTCAACTGTGATTGGCATCATGTGCCGGATTTTAGGAGATCTGGTTAATGATGTGGTTGTTCTGAGGCAAGGAGTTAACCTCAGTGTTAACCTCTCCGCCTCCTTGACTTCATAAAACCAATTTAGATTTCACTTCCAAAATGATTTTCTGGATGATGCCACCAAACTAGACTATGAAAGAAATATGATCTACTCATCTGCTTGACAATATACTGGTAGTGATTTATTAGGCCAATTTCTGATGATAGGTTCCCTTTAAAGGGGTTGTCAGAGTTTATTAAAATATCTACTGGTACAGAGTTTAAAAAAAATGTTGTACCCAAGGCCCTTGGGTGACAGAGCCACAGTGGGCCCCTTTGCAGTGAAATCACGTGGTGACATTAATAATTCAGAAACTAAAGCAGTCTCCTGTTCCCTAAAATATTCCCTAGTTTATCATACCAACCAGCCCGCTCATGGTTATTTTATATAAAGCCTAGATTCCTTTTGTACAGCCTTATGTGGGCCCCCAGCAGCTCTGGGCCCCAGCATGTGCCCAGGTATGCCCAGTGCTGGTACCAGCCCTTCTAGTACCTTCTTCAGTGCAGCCGTTGTCCCGCGCCACCGTCCAACTTCCAGTCACCTGGCACGCCCACCCGATACATCATTAGTTTCAATGTATAGTCCACTCGCCAGTATTGGGATATTCTTCTTGCTTTATTTATGCATACTTACATACAGGAGATATACAAACTGAAGGGAAGGGAGGACTTGTTGGAGTGTAAGATGAGGCAACAGCCCTTTTGCGCTAATTGCCCTTCTTCCAGCCTCTTTACTGGGTGACCCTATTGCCAAACTTCACTATATGCGTTGAGGGTGGCTCTAAGTAAAATACTAGTGCCAATGAACTGCTTCTTTTATTTGATTGACGGGTTACATACCTATAAGACTTTCATACAGTGGTGTGTTTGCATAGTAACACTTGATGCATATCACCACTTTTAGACCGGCATCTGCAGTCACGTGACAGGGGGTGTCTCTCGTATCCTGAGGGTACAACTCACGTGAGCACATGAAAAAAGTAATACCTCAGGGCCAATTCTCAAGATTGAGATGTATAAATGGATACAACAGGATTTTGAAAGACAAGCAGGAGAATCAAAAAGGATACCTTGAACGGCTAATAGACAGAGCATATGAACAGATTTGTGTTCACTTTTGACTTCTCTCCATGGCATAAAAGGTATTGTATATACTCATGTATGAGCTGAGTTTTTCAGCACAAAAATGTGCTGAAAAACCTCACCTCTGCTTATACACGAGTCAAAAAAAAAAAAAAAAACTTGCTTACTCGCCTTCCGGCGGGTCGTCAAAGACGCGGCCATGCGGATACTTTAGAGACACTCCCCGTCATGTGACTGCAGACGCTGGTCTAAAAGTGGTGTTACTGGTGTTGCATCAGGTGTTACTATGAAAACACGCCAAGCCTGTATGAAAGTTTTATAGGTGTGCAACCCCTCAATCAAGTAAAAGAAGCAGTTCATCGGCACTAGTATCTTCGTTACATATAGTGAAGTTCCGTAAAAGGGTCGCATAGTATAGAGGCCGGAAGAAGCGAAAGGGCCATTGCCTCATCTTAGGCTCCAACACGTCCTCCATTCCCTTCAGTTTGTATATTTCCTGTATGTAAGTATGGGTAAATAAAGCAAGAAGAATATCAGAAGACTGAGTGCCTCCATTTCTATCTTTCTTGTGGACTATAAATGCTTTAACAGACAACGGGACACAGAGCACCGCTACATTATATGAATATAGGATTTGTCACAGTGGGAAATACCATAGATCCATTGTTAAGAGCGAATCTGATTTTTGGGGAAGAAAAAATAAGAAGCAAAAATTAGTTTCAATGTGTATTAGGCACCAAGACACTGGGTGGGCACACTTGGCAGGTGGAAGTTGTCGGAGCCAAGCGTGCATTACTTTGTAAACAAACGGTGGCACAACAACAAGTATAAGGTAAGAATAAGTTGTTGGTGGTTTTTTTTTTTTACAGCCCCCCTTCTCAGACCACCTGTAGATTTATTTTTTTTTTTAATAAACTTGGAAAAACCAAGTTGCACAAAGACAGGTCATAAACTGTTCAGTTTTTTGAACAAGAATGTTTTATCCTGTTACATGGAGTATATGACTGTCTAGCTTACTGACAAATACTGGTGGAAAGCAAAACAATTAGTTTGCATGTCTTGCGTATAGGCAGGTACCATGATATATTATCATACAACATGTAAATCCCATGGCTTCTTTCAGCTTGGTAATTTGAATGATTTGACTGCGTTAAGGTCATCCTGTAGCATCATGAACCTAAAAATGCAGCAATAGTTTAAAGGGTGAGTCCCATTATTTTAACACTGGTGGTGATCCAACCCGGGACCCCTACTGAATTTGAAAGTGCAAACTGCTGTGGTGCGTTTCTTTGCATGTTTAGATTTTTTAAGAATCTGAAGGAAAAATTGATGGCTCCAGTCTCATTTTAGTATTTTTTTCTTTTCTTTCTTTTATATGGCATTGAGTATATTGTTCATAGTGTTTACATGTCCCATTTTAGAATTTTGATGCATTTACTTTTTTAAATATAATATTTAATGTAGGGATATTATAGTCAGAAAATGTATTTACCCAATAGAGATCCTGCTGCAATTTTGAGTTTAAATATTACAGACATTGGCAGGAAGTAAGAACAAAGCCTACCTGTTTCTATATATTTTCTTTATAAATGTGGAATTCTTGTATTTTTTTTTTACTTTTTCTCATTTAAATTTCAGATTTGATGTCATCCTTGATAATATCGGAGGGACTAATGAAGCCTTGGCTCTTCAGTTCCTAAAGCCTTGGTCCGGAGCCACCTATGTCACACTGGTCACTCCTTTTCTATATAACAATGACCAGCTGGGGATAGCAGATGGCATGATGCGTACGGGAGTTACACTAGCATCAAAAGTATTTAAGGTAATAGTTCCCATTTCTAGTTAGACAGTACAGTGGGGTAAGGTTTTGTGAGGCATAGTACAACTTTGCTGAGTATGCAAAAGGTGTTTTAGAGATTTTTATTTCTATGTCCAACATGGATTATGTCATGCTACCATTTTCTTTGTTTTAGCACTACTACAAAGGAATCCACTATCGATGGGGATTCTTTACTCCTAGTGGTCCAGCTCTAGATGAAGTAGGAGAGCTTGTTGATGCTGGCAAGGTATGTAGCAGGTAGTGAATTGGTATGACTTCCACTTAAAGGACATCTACCATCCGACTAATTGACATTAGATTCCCATTATTGACCTGCCGGAAACTGATCTTTTTATATCAAACAACTGCTTTATGTCATAGAAATAGAAGTATTAAAATATGTGAATAAGATGGAGCGCTGGCTCCAGCTCTGCAAGCTGTTAATTTCTTCATGCGCCCACCTTTTACGTTGTAGCCTGGCCCCACCCATCAGTCTCGCAGAAAGTCTGTGACAGGCAGGGCCTGTCTGGCTACAAAGAGCAAAGTGGGGGTATGAATAAATTAATAGCCCGTGGAGCCTCGAGGCGCTCTGGAGCACCTCTGGCTTATTTACATATTTTTAAACTTCTATTTCTACGATGTACAGCCGCTCCTTGATATAAAAAGTGCAGGTCCCGGCCCGGGTTTTGAAAACAGGCAAGTCAGTAATAGGAATCTACAATCAATCACTCTGATGGTCAATGTCCTTTACGCTTCATTTTAACAACATAATGTCCTGATTTTCTTTTGTGCATTGGTAAAGGGAAATGTCTATTCTGTTAAATAAGACAGTCATGCCGTGTAAGAATTCTGCACAGAGACTCTGTGTGTTTGGGGGGAAATGTGTTAAGTATAGTTAAACTTTTGGTTTGGTGTATTATTTGGGTTGATTGAATGCATACTACTGGTTGTATGGTATTATTCACTTGAATTTGTGTTTTCTTCTCTTACATAAATATGGAGCCATAACTTCTGATTCATGTATTAAGGATAGGGTAAAGAGTGGTAAGGATGTGGTATAAGACAAGATTTCAAGGGTGTGCTAACTTTGTCAGTGTCTGTTTGTTGACCTCAAATGTCGACGCTGCTGTTCAGTGAACTATGATGTAAGGAGTACTATCCCCAGCAATAAGTGTGAAACTGCCCTAAGTAGTGAATGAATTCAAATTGTCAATCAATATTGAGTTTCCATTTGTTCTGATCATTTTGAAGCAACACTAAGGGGGCATAACTATGTGCTCTGTCTGAAGCAAAGGTAAGGAGTACTCAGCACTCGCAAGAAGCCACCAGGGTAATTGTAAAAGCAGTGGTCTCCAGGGTGAATTGGCGGGGCTATCCACTGTGCTAGTTCTCAACTCAGCTGTTGGCTTCCTATAATGAATTACTGAGCAGAGGTCCATGTCAGCTGTATTCTATCTTCAGTCTGCCCATCATGTTCCTCCTCCACTGCTGAATTTAATAAAGAATCTAGCAGCATCCATAAGCCTGCCCTGCACACCACCCCTTCCGTCTAGGCTTGTGTGTAATAATCTGTGTATAGGCCTCTGTAACTGTATTGCATGTTAGTATGGGTTTGTCACATCTGTGTTGTACAGCTAAGGAGATGCTTCAGCCTTAGATTCTGTTTCCTGATAAGCTCGGCTGCTAGTGCTAGGGCATAAGAGAAAAGGACGGC
Organism: Engystomops pustulosus; assembly: GCA_019512145.1. NCBI lineage: Eukaryota > Metazoa > Chordata > Amphibia > Anura > Leptodactylidae > Engystomops > Engystomops pustulosus. Next base: position 117,579,019 of record CM033643.1, on the reverse strand, counting down.
ATTTTAGGAAGTGAGGGAAGCTTCTCTGGCCTCATTGCCCTTAGCTGATGTCACAACCAGGAAGTGCCTTCCTCCTCTTCAGGAGACGCTGTAAAGGATTTTACAACTATGGCTTATACAGAAGCATGATAGAGATATCTTTGTTGCTCTATCCAGCTGTGCTAAAATTATATTTGGATAAGTTCAGCTGTTTACTTTAAAGGCAACCTGTCATGCCGATTTGGGACACTTAACCACTCACAGGTCCTTGGATCGGTGGTTTAATATCATAAATTGCCCTGTATGATTTTTAACCATTTTGAGTGAAAGAAAATAACTCTATACATATCTCAATCCCTTGGCACCTGCGCCTTCTGGCAAGTGAAGGCTGCATATTACACGCTGGGTTCACTGCACAAGAGCTGTAGGTATGACGCATGTGCAGTGAAGCCGGAATACTCTCCTGCTTCACTTCCATCATCGAACGTACATCTAGGTAAGTATTTAATTAAGTTTAATTTTTTTAAATTATTTTAAAAAGGTCGATTTTGGGACCTGTAGTTTGTTTAGGGTACCAAAAGTGCTTACTTCTGCAGTAGCATTTGACGTAGACTTAAAGGGGTTGGCACTTTACCTCATGTTTTTGTAATCTGTATGTAAGTGTGTGGGGGGGCAGGATGTTAAGTAATTTACCAACATACATCTATGAATAGTTCTGCTTCTCTTTCTTGATACCTCCTGTATTTTTCCTCATCAGCCAGACATTCCTGTCCATAAACTGGCCGCAGATGGAGGGTCATGAATCTCTAACTGGTGATTGATCATGGACAGTTAGAAATCACATGACCCTCCATCTGCAGCCATTTTATGGAGAGGAATGTCTGGTTAATGAGGTAAGATACAGGAGGCTTTACTTCACATATCAAGAAAGCTGAGCAAAACTTTTAATAGTTGTATGTTGGTAAATTACCTAATATCCTACACCCCACACTTACACACACATTACAAAAAACATGAGGTAAAGTGGCCAACCCCTTTAATTCTATACCGTACTATCATATGATAAATATTTATTGTTCTAGTGGAGACTAATGAATAATTTCCTGCCTGTGATGGTCAGTGAGGAATGAGGAAATGGAAAAAGGGTAAGCCCTGTATCATCCATGGTGTTTTTGCATAAACATAAGTGTATATATATAATCCCTGCTCTCAATAGACCCACGTGTTAATCCCTCTTCCCAGACCATAACAAAAGTGGCCTGTGCCAGGAGTCTGATGTTCTCTTGTAAATGGGCTTTGGTTTATTATTCCCATAATCTCCCCTGATCTTTGTGTATTCACCCAGGACCAGGCATCTGCGGCCTTAATACAGGAAGGACTTTTAACTGACTCAGTTGATTTCAGCAAAGGTTCAGTTTTATGTTGTTCTGCTGTACGTCAGCCGCTCCTGGATTACACAGACAATGTAGGCGATCATTGCAAATAACACATTTGTACAATGCTAGATAGAGGGGATCATCACTTTGGTATTCGTATCACTACTTTTAGCCCTGAACAGAGCAGAATTACTTGGACAATACAAGAAATGATGTAATATCAATAAAACGTACTAACGTGTCTTTTTTATGGTGAAAAAAGCCAAATCACATATGTACTAGTTAACTGTATACATTTCTATACTTCACTCACTTTCTGGTAAAGGGGATGACATGATACTATTTTTAGAATTACACTGACATTTATGACCACAATTATCAATCTTATCTTGAATGCCCATTCATTCCACTGTTTTTGGTTGCATTAATGCATTTGCTGTCGGGGACATTTGCACATAATGTAGTAGAAACTGATAATTTCTCTTTAGTAATGCCACTCAGCGGTTGTTGTTTTTTTGTTTCAATACGCAGACCACTTTAATGTAATTATTGTACAAATATGTTAAACTATTTTACCTTTTTTTTGTTCCCCATCAGAGCACCAAGTCTCCTTACATTACATATTACCTCGTCAAACGGATACCTTCTCCACCTTCGCAGCCCAGAAGTTTTAACGAGGCTGTTGGGACTCAACCAGTGATGGTCCACTGTACCGAACAATTTTTAGAGGCCCTTAGGATCTACTACACAAATCTCCCCCAGGAGCAGCCTCTCATTCACTCTTTCCTAAAATCTATCTACCTACCCACACTGACCCCTTCTGATCAAGAGGCACTATTGTCCCCCTTTCCATAATAGAATTTATGGAGGTGCTCACCTCACGTAAAAGTCTGGGACCAAACCTTCTGCTCATTTCCTTTTATAAGAGGGTTGGAGACTTTTTGTCCCCCTCAACAGGGCCTTCCTACAGAGCCACATAAACAGACTGATTGCACTCCAACTTTGACACCTTTCCTGCCTAGAATCTCTTCCAGCTGAGAAATCTCTGCCACAGTCTTCTCAGTTATTATATAAGTGTCTGCTGGAAAGATGGATCCATTTGCTGCTTGACTGGCTACAACTGACTTCAGTCAGGAACTGGTGTCAATTGTAGCAAACTTGAAATTTGGTCATACTCTACCTTTTTTTCCTGCCCTTGCCACATACCTTTTTTTTTTTGATAAGTGGCGAGATGGGTAAAAAAAAAATTTTGTGCAGAAATTTTATGAGGAATTGCCCGCAATGTGTCAGTTTGGTTCCGCTCATCTCTAACTCTAAGTTCAGTTGTGTCCCATGCAACCCAGAAATATTGGTGGCCATCCAGCCAATCCGGCAAATTGGTAACCCTACCTACTAGCCATGGCTGTGATTGGTCATTGTGAAACACCTGATTCGGGTACGCTCCTTAAACCTTTCAGGACCTGGCCCTTTTTTGTTTTTTTATTTTTTACTCCCCATGATCAAAAATCCATAACTTTTTTATTTTTCCATGTACAGAGCTGTGTGACGGCTTATTTTCTGCGTAACAAATTGCACTTCATAGAGATGGTATTGAATATTCCATGCCGTGTACTAGGAAGCGTTAAGTCTCCCACATTAAGGGGCCTTCTGCTTTGTATATCCAGAATTTATTTTGGAAAGGATTTATCAAACGCCCAGTAGGATCTTAGTGCTATTCTCTCCAACTGCATCTCTTCTCAGAATTCAGAATTGATAGCTTTATATGTGTGGCTCTCCCATCCCTTAAGGAGCCGCTTACCTACCTTCCTGTTGCCTTTTCCCCTTCCCTGTTTTACTTTTCCTTTGTTTTTCTCATGTTAAAATCTTCAGTGACAGTGGCTCTACTTTCTTCTTACCTCCCTATTTACCAGTGCTCTCGTCCTTAGCCCCTTGGCTGCAAATCTACTATGGCAGAAAGTTTATACTCCCCTCAAGTTTAGGAAAGAAGAGGCCCCCCATGTATTCAATGTTTCTTTATATACTAGCATTGCCACCGCTTACTTTTTTTCCTATTCATAAGAATTTCTGGCAAGAGCTAGTTATTTTTTTATATCACTCAGGCTTTAGTAAAAAGGGAGATGCTGCAGGTGTACATCAACTTGGGATTATCACCATTTTTATCAAATGTTTCCTGCCAAATAATGACAAGGGAAGTTCCATCCATTTATTTATATCCTTTGCAATTCTCTTGATAAGGGGAATGTAGTTCAATGAATACCATCCTGTGCTCTCTCTTCATAACCATATACCCAGATATTTAAATTTATATTTAACTATATTCAATCCCCATTGTTGCTTCCATTCTGAGCCTACTCTTTTTTATCTAATAACATTATCTGTGTTTTGTGTGTGTTTACCTTATACCCCGATATTTTTTCATATTCCTTTTAAAAGTCTAAGACCCCTTGTATATCCCTTTCTACGTTATTCAAAAATAGCACTAAATCATCTGCAAATAAACTCATATTCAGGTGACCTTTTCCTAGGGTTATCCCCTGTATATACCTTTCTGGTGAATTTTCCTTGCTAACGGGTGCCTTTTTCTAATTTAAATCTTTGTGATATATCCCCTTGTGTCACCACTTGTGCCTGTGGGTCCCTATACATTGTATCTATTGCTTTATAAAACAACCCATTTATCCCCATCTTGTTCATCACCTTTTTGGTCCATGGTAAGAACACAGTGTCAAATGCTTTTTCGGTATCGACTGATATAATTGCTGCATGTTTCCTGGCCTGTGGCTTTGCCCTGGCCCAATACAGCACAGCCATTACCGAGCGCACATTCTTGACCCCGTTTCTCTTTTTCACAAACCCATTTTGAAAGGCACGAATCAGATCGGTCATCACCTCCGCCAACCTATTTGCTAATATTTGTGAGAATATTTTTGTGTCTACATTGATTAATGAAATGGGCCTAAAAGCTGCTGATCGTTTTTTTTTCCCCCCTTTTCCTCTTTTTTGGTATTACCTTATAAATCCAAGTTCCCTGGTCTCTGGTCTTCCCTTCCGATGCAAGCATATATTAAACACCTGTGGTTTAATGTTTCAGTGATTTGTGGGCGCGTCTATTTTTGTAATAATCGAAGTACAGGTCGTCCGGGGCCCGGTGCTTTTTGTTTCGGGATTTTATTTAATAATACCCACTATTTCTTCACTTTTTATTGGGGCTGATAGGAATGCCTGTTGCTCTTTAGATAGAGAAGGAATATCCAAATCTGCCTAGAAATTCCCCATTTCCTATTCGTTTTCCTTTCTATCTACATGCAGTTTTTTTATAGTATCTTGTCAGTATCTTATTTATCCCTTCCCTATCTATGACTATCTTCCCCCTCCTCATTACATAGTCCCTCTATTCTCCCTTCACCTCTCTCCTTCCTTATCATGCCTGATAACATTTTCCCTGTCTTGTTGCCAAAGTGGTAGAAATTTTCCTTTGTTATCAATATTGTTTGTTTAGTCTGTATGTCTGTGTTGCCTCTCTATACTTTTCTTCTACTTCTTCATATTGTTGTTTCTTTCTTTTGTTCTTTCTTGCTACAAATGACATTATTTCCCTTCTCAAAAATAGTTTACCTGTTTCTCAGTTGTTTCCTCCTTTAACTTATCATTTTCCTTCTCATATATACCCCACTTCTCCTGGACCAGGTTTTGGAATTCCCTTTCTCTGCATAATCTACCAGGGAAAAAAATGTTCTCTCCCACAATTGTAGCTCAATCTGTACAGGGGCAGAATCAGATAATATTACGGTATCATCAAATATGTTGGTTGATCTAACATTCTTCATCAATGAAGATGAGATTACTACATAGTCTAATCTTGACCATGTCTCATGAAAACCTGAAAAGTAGGTATATTCTCTTTCCTTTCTATTTTGTATCCTCCAAGGGTCGACCAATAATCCTGACTGTAGCATGTTAAACATTATTGCATCCCCTCACCTTTTCTTACTGCTCTTTTTTGAGTCAGACCCTTCTAATCTCTCATCCACAACTCTATTGAAGTCACCACCCACAATTTTATGATCTACTTTTCCCCTCGCTATGCACCCTGAAACTCTTTTGAAAAAACCCTCATTGCTTCTCCTGTCATTTGGGTCATAGATGTTATAGATCCTGAGTTGACTATCTCCTACCTTTAACAGCACCGTCATTGCACGCCCTTCTTCTCCATACTCTACTGAATGGACCTCCGCTTTGAGTCTTTTATTAATCACTATTATGATCCCGAACTTTCTTGATCTACCCCTGACCACAACCCTTTAATCACCCATCCTCTTTCCAATTTCCTGCTGTCTCCTTTCTATAGCATAGCACGTTACTCCCCATCTTTGTCCTTGATGATCCTCTTACTAGTTTCTTTATAAGACCTTACAGACAGACTCCTCACCCTCCCTTCATCCCACTCCACTCCCCCATCCCATAAAACCTCTTATTTTGACCTTTTTTTTTCCCTAATGGCTTCAACCATCTTCCTTGTCATCCTTTCCCACTCCCCTCCAGCTCCTCATCCCCCTCCCCCACACACACAAAAAACCATATTAGATATACTTTTGTTTATTCCCGTTTCTTGCACCATATTTTTCTCTCTCTCCCCATGCTCCACACTCTTGTTTTCAAGATGTTTTTCTTTGCAAAATCATCTCTTCTTTCCTTATACACTGTGAAAAGTGTATTCATAGCATCCCTCCATCTTTCAAAAATTTCAAAATTGCTGGGACTTGTAGACAAACCTTATCCCTTTCTTGTACACTTCAAACGTAAAAGGCCATTGGCTATCTCCGCCGCATAATCGGGAATATGTAAGAAGTTTGATATATTCCACTTCAGCATCTTTTCTCTTTCTCTGAACAATCTCTAAAACTCAGATTTGTCCTGGAAAATCAATGATCTTGCATCACTACCTCTGGCTTATTCCTTTGGGCTCTCCCATTTTCTAGGTGCCCACCTATGAGCCCTCTCCACTCTTATATCTCTCTTTTCCCAGCCCAAGATCCTCGTGATATCCATGGATAATATTGTTCTAAAGTTCTTCTGTAGCTACTGACTGCTCGGAATCCAATTATTCTTATATATTTTGCTGTTCCATTTCCGTATGTAGTTTTGCAGATCCTTTGTTACCACACTGTCGATTGGCACTTACACCGGTTGGCAGTATTTCTTCTTGCGCTAACAGCCTTGGCCGTCTGTTTACATTTATATTTGTATGGGGAATTACCTCCTGCCTATCCCCATTTCTGGTCCCAGACTTTTTCATTGTATTCTCTTTTTCTCAGTGTGATATCTTCAAATTCTCTCCTGGATTAGATCCAATCCACCTCTTCCGGCATTCTTAAAGATGCATAGCCGGTAGGAGAGAAAAAAAGAGGGGTTGTGGGGTAAATAAAACATTATTAGTATTGTCCAATCTAGCCTTTCAGGCATCCCGATTCACTCACTGTTTCCCAGCCGTTTTGTGACATAACAATTACGCAATTAATTGCGCACCTTTCGGCTAGCTTTAAAGCTAAACCTTTTCTCCAGGATTCGATACACATGAGCAATCGCAGATAACGGTTTGTTGCGCACTTTTCGCTGGATATTCCAGATTCCCCCCCAAATCTCTCCCCTTATTTTTTCTTTATCCGTCTCCGATCCTCTGAACTCTAAGAAGTAGTTCCGGCTTTGTAACCCGCCAATGCCCCGCGAATAGGCAGTTTGTTGCGCGCATTTTTAACTGATTTTTCCCTGTTTAAGGACTATCCATTATACCCTTTAATGTCTTAACACTTCTCTGTCCTATATAGGCAATTCTAATGCTTTTACCAAGCCAGCGAACATCTTTTGATTTGAGGCTTCAGGCCTCCAAGCTGAGGAAAAAAGGGTGTAATGAGTGAGAATGGGAATTGTCCCCCTATCTGGCACGTTCACATGTTTCATCGGTACACTTCATTATTCTCAGTATTGGCACCTTCCCAAAAAAGGCAGGCGCAATTTAATATAGTCCGCTGATGGCACATTGCTGCCATCAGAGCTGCTTGGTAAGGTTCAGACCAGCTCCAGATCTATACCATCTGCCCCCATATTTTTCACTCCTGGACTTGGGCCTTACGAAAATCTATAGGAGTGAAAAAAAAAAGTTTAAAAAGAATAAAAAAAGTGGAAATGTTCCCCCAAAGAAGGTCTTTCACTATGTGGGGGACTTATCAAGTTAAATCAAACCGCCAAACCCATTACATATAAGTAAATCTTTTTTTAAAAAAATATACATTTTATTCCCCAATAAAAAAAATCCCAGCAACACTATAAAATATTCACCATAGTCTCCTCCCCCGTGCCCAGTACTTATACATATTATACATCAAAAGACCATCCATACTAAGTTTAATTTATTATGGTCATTTTGAACAGAGAAAACTATAAACAAGTTTTATCTCACGTACCCATTCTTCGTTCACGCCTATGCCCCCATTCTGAACCTTCAACCAAACTTCCACAAGTCTTCAGCGGTACCGTTGTTGTTAAACGAGGTTGCAATTCTATACGAGATTAACGATTTATTATATTTTTAGTATACCTGGTTCTTGTTATAAAGCCAATGCATATTTACTTATCATTTCCTACAGCACTCAACAGTAAACTATGCAAAATGTATTGTCCACGTAATACGAAGAGCTTCTTTGTTATGTATTACGTCTTTCTTCGAATCAACTTCGGATATGAACGTCAACTAGCCATCAGGTGGTATAAGGTATTTTAATTTTTTGCAACCATTTTTTTTTTAACTTTTTCACCATGAGTAGGTTAGGTCACAAGACCAACGCGTCAGGTTGCTCGCCTACCATTCACAACCCGCACATATCTTTTAATGTGAGAAGAATAAAAGCCATTTTTATTGGATGTGCCACGTCCTACCTTCTTCTTATGGTCATTTTGAGTTCTTTGAAACTAAAAATATACAGTATATACTCATGTATAACCAAGTTTTTCAGCAACAAAAATGTGCAAAAAAAAACCTCACCTTGCTTATTCCGCGCCCCCGATGCTCTGTGAGCTCCCCGGGGCTCCTCTCCTTTCCTTCTCTGTGCTGGTAACAGCCGGCAATTGACAACGCCACATGCCTCTTCCGGCCGAGCCTATGAGGCCAGTGTGTTATATTCTGGGGTTATATTCTGGGCAAACGGCGGCTGGCTGCTGATAACTAAAGGGAGATGGCTGTATACTAAAGGGGGCTGATGCCTCTATTGGGTGGTTAATATATACACTGGGGCGCTGGTATGGCCATATAGCTGGGGAAACTGTGACCAATGCAGTTTCCCACCCTCAGCTTATACTCGAGTCCAATATGGTTTTCCCACTTTTTTAGTGGCAAAATAGGGACTCGGCTTATACTTGATCGCTATACTCGAGTATAGAGTACTATAACATTGACAAAAAACAGTTTTTGTTAACTTTAAAAAAAAACCCCCCCAAAAAGGTAAAATAGAAAAAAGGTCCTTTAACTATAGTATTTTAACTATCCCCTATGTTTCTAACCAATAATGCAGCAAAAACCTTTTACCACGTATTGCACAAAAAGAAGAAGATATAGCCTTAAACCAAAAAGTAATGAAAAATGTGTTAGAAATGCTTAGGTAGCAAAACCTTTTAATGCCTGGTGAAACAAAGCTGTTGGGAGAAGCTCATAATTAGCGGCAGCCCGCAGCGCACACTAAATTTTGTTGCTGATGCCACGACAAGCAACTACTATTGTACCGCGGATTAGTAATCTCAATAATTTTTAATAACTCGATGAACATAGTTTATTTGCTTTATTCCTACCCACTCCAACGCCCTTTTCGTGAAGTATGTATGACACATTTATTTCAGTAAATACGATCATTTCCTTTATATTCACATAGTTTGTTTGAGTCAGTACCAAATTCTGCTTCTTGGTTGGTGCCCACATCATTTCACCAACTCTTGCACCTCTCTAAAGGGTTGTGCCATTTCACAGCAGTAATGATATATGTTGAATAATGAAAAGTTATACAATTTTCCAATACCTTTTCTGTTTTAATCCCACTGTTTTCTAACTCTCGCTTGCGTCCTTCTATATGAAAGCTACATTGCTTACTTTCCAGTGTACAAGAAACTCTGTCCATGGTACAAATAATAAATAACATATTCCTTTTTGGACACAGATGCAGTGTTACCTTAAATGATGCAACAATATCAGGCGGCAGAATTACAACCACCCACCACATCAATTCTATGTAAAGTTTTAAATTTTTTGCAATATTGGATGTGCATACTTGGCAAAAACTTTACATTAATATAGTGAGCTTATCTATTCAGTGATCACCCATTATCACTGATAAGACTGTGTTGCTTGTAGAGTAATTTTTAAATGGCATAGTCCATACACACGAAAGTGACGTGAGTTTTTTCACTCTGTGGTACTTCCGTGTTCCCGTTTATTTCTTTCAATTACTTTAAAAATACGGATCTTTAACATTGGTGTATGATCATAGACACTGGTTCCCCAGCATCATCAGGATACAACTGAACTGTGAAACAAAATCCTTCCAAAACGTGATGAAAACAATTTAGGACTTCTTTATTTACCCCCTTATCACTGATGCTTGTTTTCAGCTGAATAACCAAACCCGGAACATTATTTGTTAGAATTATACATGTGCCCCTATAAGCCTGTTATGCTTCCAACACTTTAAACATATCCATGTGTTTTAGATATTTTGTTTCTGGTGGCAACGATTGAACTTCATTTTATTAAAAAATGTCAAATAAATATAAGTTTTGCGTTTTATACTGAAAAACTAAAAAATAAATTGACAAATATTCAACGCATGCCAGTTAGTTACAGCCAAGCCGATCCTGCCAGGAGGCAGACCCGGAAATGCAGGGGACCCGACAGGCCTCGGGGCACGTTCATCCAAATGCTTCCACAGGATGGATCAGATCAGGGGAATCTCCTTCCTTACAATTGCGTCATCTTAGACGGGTCGTGTACAGGGGCTAAACACCTGGTATCAGAACTTTTCGGATCCCCGAGGGAGTGTTAGTCGTGGTGGTCTGGGCTGTGATAAACAAAAGCCCCCAGCAGGACCTGATACACGCAAACTCTACGCATCCAATGTTAAACGGCGTCACAAGAGTACTCTCATGACCACCTGTAAAACACTATCCGACTGAGTCTTAAGGAAGGAAATCTCCCAAAATATTTACAGAAGATAAAACATCCAACGTGTTTTGATCGTTTAGCTCTACTCAACGTAAACTGTTGTCTTTTTAAAACCACTGAAGTCATCATTCCATGGGCTAATTCATGTCAACAACATATAATCAAAGGTGATTCTCATTGTTAATTACGCACAAGGCAAGGCAAAATGTTTTTTTCCATACTAATTTTCACATAAAGGGGGTAAATCAATGTCCCATGAACCCTTTAGTAGTCTTTTCTATTTTTCCCTCCCATTGTTTGTTTCCTTTTGAATAATTTTTTTAGTGTTGATCACCATCTTAGATTAAGATGAGAGGCTGTTTCGGTACCACAGACTAGCCTCTGCAGCTCTCAGGTCTCCAAACCTTAGCTGATACCACTCTCATTGTAAGCGAGGATGGGGCAGCTGCAAGCCTGTGCGTGTCTGTGTCTCCTCATAGCCTTCTTTCCTTTTCTCCACATCATCCCACCCCCCTCTCCTGCTCAATGCACTTGAAAGGAAGGGTGAGCTGACCAGGCTCACCGAGATCTGGGACTCGCCCAACATGCTGTCTGTAAGGAGCCAGGTAATGTGCAATTTAAAGGGTATTCTCGTCTGGGCACTGTCATTTCAAGTGTCATAATCTGCCATATATAAACGTTTCTTTCAATTAATGTTATTAAAAAGTTTTCTGTGCAAGATAATTTCTCATAAATGTATTCATGTTGTCCCTTAGAAACAAGATGGCTGTTCCTGGATACATCCCCTCTAACTGGAAGATATGCACAAAGACAAACAAAAGTTTTTGTTATAAATGTCCAGATTATAACTGCAGTCCCCCAACCGTTCATGTTGTATGAATCGGCTGGATGCCTGGTTGGTCCGGCAGAAGCTCAATACGTCATGTCCTGGCCACCGCTGTCAAGAGTGTGACGTGGTTCGTATCCGAGGAAGCTATCTCATCGTTTCTAGGGACAACTGGCTACATTTATAGAAATTTATCTCCAACAGGACTTTTTTTTTATCTACTTCCAATTGAAGAAATGTTTACATAGGCATGTGTAAATGCCCTGTGGGAATACCACCTTTAACAGTTTATATAACACTACCTAATTATTCAGAATGCTGATAATGGTCATGTTTTAAAATCATGGCTTTGGAAACTGCCCCCAACCTAAAAATCACCTTCCTGATGACAGGTTTCCTTTAAGGCTGAGAGACACCTTGCCATTAGACAATGCCCAAATACACTATAACCATTCACGGTGCTTATTAATTTAAGGTCCAGCATTCATTATTAACCCTTAATCGACTTGGGTGTATTTTACTACTCATACATTACAATGTGCAATATGCATGGGTTAACCCGAAGTAGCCTCGGGTCTTCGTGAGACCCGAGGTTACCATGGCGACGGATCGCAGCTCCCCGATGACGTCACTGGGAGAGGCGATCCTCGAAAAGATGGCGGCGCCCATTCGTGCCGTGCTGGCACCGATCGCGGGTGTTACCGGTAAGCCTTTGCTGCAGAAGCTAAATGAAAGAGTAGCTAAACCTTGTACCATTTTAATCTAAGCACATTGTCAGCACATAGCATCTCATAGCACAGAGGAATCATGAAATGTGTGCTAAGAGAGTGTCACTGAGTGATAGTAGCTAAAGCAGCAATAAAACTGAGTAAAATTGTAAAGTAAAAGGGCTAAAAATTATCTTTATTGTGTAAACATCACTAGGGGATTAAAATTTGAGAACTTTCTTTCTTGGGCAAAATCCTTTAAAGATGATATTTAAGAGAGCTCATCTTTAAAATTGATTTTTTTGTAGCACCTGTCTGGGGAGTGGAATTGCTCTTATCCTTGGTTTTATACCTATACAGACAAGCAAAAGAAGTAGAACAGCTTCAAATAATATTTATTTTAACAGAATATAAGCCCACTTGATTGATTTGCCTGTACAGTAAATCCGTAACTATATTTCTTTGTTTTTATCTTTTTATAGATTCGTCCTGTAATTGAAGAAATATTTCCATTTTCTAAAGTCCCTCAAGCCTTCCAGAAGTTAGAAGCAGGACATGCTCGTGGAAAAACTGTGATCCAAGTTACTGATCCTGAAAAATAAAAGTTTCTTTCTTTGTACTTCCTCTGTTTTTCTAAAAATGACATCTGTGTCTTTTCTTTGCGCGGGGCAGTGATGTGTTCTCTTCTAATGTGTGAAGTGCCAGTTGGTAATGTGAGGACAGTCTAATCTGAGTGAAAAAACTAAATAGGTGAATTGAAGAAGGTAAATTCCAGTATAACTTTTTTCCCTTTGGTTATTTTACGCCAAAATAACGCCTGATCCCCTATTAAAGACAACCTGTCACCAGCTTTTACCCTGTTTGTACTACTCCCCACAGGTAGGGTATGAAATGTCATTTCTAGAATTCCCTCTTTTAGATGAAATCTCAGAAGAGTCATATTTTAGTGTGACATTAAGGGGCCGCAGGGGTAGTGTCACTTCAGACGTCATGATCTTTGGTTCTATAATACCAAGAAACATGCGGTTGGTATCATATTGCAGAATGTGGTTCTGTGAGCTTGTTTCAATCTGAAAGATGGGATTCTTGTCTTTAATATAACATTGTGGGGGACATGTATTACTCCTATTGCTTTTTCTTTTTTGTGTGTGACTTTTTGCGACATTTTAGGCGCAGAATCAAGCAGTGTACCAAAGTTGGCTGCCTCAAGGATTTAATGCAGTGTGCCGTATTTATCTTTGTAGCCCAGATGTTTGTGCGACTTTTTGGCTTGGAAAAATTGCGCCTAATAAGTCTCCAAACAGAGCATGTTAGACCCAGACTTACTTTTGGTAAATTAGTTTACTAAGTTACACACCACAAAAAGTCCCAAAAGTGAGACTAAACAGGCAACTCATCATATGTATCACAAAGGGAAAAAACTTAAGTTACATTTCAATGGTTAAGTAGGAAACTTGAAAAAGTGGCAGACGAAGAACTATGCAACATGTGCACCCATGTTTATATATATATATATATATATATATATACACAAATAAAGGAGGTCTGAACTGACTCTGCCCCTGCACCCTGTAAACTTGACTCATCTCAAAATATGACTCTTCTTGGTTTATTTTCGCATAACTTCCAAAGGTGATCTGGTGAGATTTAACATAAAACAGGGAATTTTAGAAAAGATATTCAGTACCCTACCTGAGGCGGCTCGTAGTTAGGTTAAAGCTGTTTATACAACTTATACTTTGTTAATTTTTAACTAGTCCTATGTGTGTTAAAAAAAAAAAAGCGCAAAAATGTTTAAGGTAGCATGAAAAAAAAGTTATGCCCCCTAACTCCGTCCCGACCAGGCACTGACCTTAGATGTCAGCAGGTGCGGGTCCAGAATCTGCTGCAATGTCTTTAGATTCTGATTAGTTTTCACCATAGAATGCCTTGTTTTCCTCCTTTGAGAAGATTCTATCAATAATCGGTCTCTAGACTATCTTCCACTTCCCTCCATTGTTCTTTTTAAATTCCCTATTCTTCTCCAACCATTGAAAATATAGAAATTCTTTCCACTTTCTTTTCACCTTTAGCATTGTTGGTAGATGTGTCAGTAATACCTTTTTGACAGACAATATAAACAGATCAGTTCTTCTTTCAGACCTGCCCTCACGGTGTTGGAAGATGCTTCTCCATACATCCATTTCCACTCTTTCCCACAATGCATACTCAATAAGTTGAATTGTTGACCCCCATAATCTCTCTGCTGCTTGACAGAACCATAAGCAATGTATAAGATTTGCTTAAAGTCTCCCACATTAAGGGCATTCTGCTTTGTAATCCAGGAATTTATTTTGGAAAGATTTATCAAAAGCCCAGTAGGATCTTAGTGCTATTCTCCACTGCATCTCTCTCAAGAATTCAGATATGATAGCTTTATGTGTGGCTCTCTAGCCCTTAAGGAGCCTCATACCTACTTCCTGTTGAACTTTTCCCTTACCTGTTTAATTTTCCTGTTTTCTCATGTAAAATACATTCAGTGACAGTGGCTCTACCAAGCTTTCTTCTACCTCCCTATTTACCAGTGTTTCTCGTCCATTATCCCATTGGGCTGGAAATCTAGCTATGCAGGAAATGTTATACTCCCTCAAGTTAGGAAAGAAGAGGCCCCCCATTATTCATGGTTTCTGTATATACTGCATTGCCACCCTTACTTTTTTCCTGTTCCATAAGAATTTCTGGAAGAGACTAGTTATTTTTCTTATATCATCATGCTTTAGTAAAAGGGGGAGATGCTGCTTGGTGTACATCAATCTTGGGAATATCACCATTTTTATCAAATGTTTCCTGTCAAATAATGACTAGGGAAGTTCCATCCATTTTTTATATCCTTTCAATTCTCTTGAGAAGGGGGAATTAGTTCATGATACCAATCCTGTGCTCTCTCATTCATAACCATATACCCAGATATTTAATTTATTTTAACTATATTCAAATCCCCATTGTTTGCTTCCATTCTTCTGAGCCTACTCCTTTGTTTATCTAATAACATATCGTGTTTTGTGTTGTGTTACCTTATACCCCAGATATTTTTTTTCTCATTCCTTTTAAAAGTCTAAGACCTCCCTTGTTATCCTTTCTACGTTATTCAAAATAGTACTCTAAATCATCGGCAAGAAACTCATATTCAGGTGAGGCCTTTTCCGAGGGTTGTCCCTGTATAACCTTTCTGTGAATGTTTTTCCTTGCTAACGGGTGCCCTTGTTTCTAATTTAAAATCTTTGTGATATATCCCCGTTGTCACCACTGTTGCCTGTGGGTCCTTACATTGTATCTATTTGCTTTTATAAAACAACCCTTTATTCCCCATCTTGTTCATCACCTTTTTGGTCCATTGTAAGACACAGTGTCAAAATGCTTTTTTGGTTCGAACTGATATAATGGGCTGCATGTTTCCTGGCCTGTGGCCTTCCTGTGGCCCAATCCAGCACAGCCTTAACCGAGCGCACATTCTTGACCCCCCGTTTCTCTTTTTTCACAAAACCCATTTTGAAAGGCACGAATCAGATCGGTCCTCACCTCCGCTAACCGATTTGGTATATTTGTGCTGGCAATAGTTTTGGTCTACATTGATTAATGAAATGGGCCTAAAAACCGGCTGATCGTTTTTTTTTCCCCCCTTTTCTCTTTGGTATTACCTTAATAAATGCCAAGTTCCCTGTCATTAGGGTCTTCCCTTCCAGATGCATATAATTAAACACCTGTGTTAATGTTTCAGTGATTTGTGGGGCGGCTAGTTTGTAATAATCTGAAGTAAAGCCGTCCGGGCCCAGTGCTTTTTTTTTCGGGATTTTTTTTAATAATACCCACTATTTCTTCACTGTTTATTGGGGCTGATAGGAATGCCTGTTGCTCTTTAGATAGAGAAGGAATATCCAAATCTGCCTAGAAATTCCCCATTTCCTATTCGTTTCGGTCCTTGCTATCTACATGCAGTTTTTTTTTATATATCTTCAGTAGATCTTATTTATCCCTTCCCTATCTATGATTCTCCTCCCCCTCCTCCATTACATAACGTACTCCCCTACTGTCTCCCTTCACCTCTCTCCTTTCCCTTATCATCCTGATAAACATTTTCTCCCTGTCTTGTGCCAAAGTGGTAGAAATGTTCCTTTTGGTTATCATATTGATTTGTTTAGTCCTGTTATGTCCTGTGTTGCCTCCTAATACTTTTTCCTTTTCATATCTACTCTCTTCATATCTGTGTTTTCTTCTTTCTTTTGTTCTTTCTTGCTACAAATGAACATTATCTTCCCTTCTCAAATTGTTTCCTGTTTCTCCAGTTGTTCCTTCCGTTTAACCTTATCATTTCTCCTGTCTCATATATACCCCACTCTCTCCTGACCAGTTTTGGAATTCCCTTCTCGTGCTCTGCATAATCTCACCAGGGAAAAAAAAGATGTATCTCAATCCCACAATTGTAAGCTCAACTGTACAGGGGCAAAGTCAGCAATAATATTACGTTATATAGAATCATGTTGGTTGATCTAACATCTTCATCAATGAAGATGAGATTACTACATAGCTCTATCTTGACCATGTCTCATGAAAACCTGAAAAGTAGGTATAATTCTCTTTTCTCCTTTCCTATTTTGTGATCCTCCAGGGTGACCAATATCCATGACTGTAGCATGTTAAACATTATTGCATCCCGCCTCACTCCTTTTCTGTCTGACGGCTTTTTGAGTCAACCCTTCTAATATCTCATCTCCATCGCACAATTACTATTGAATCACCACCCACATTTTATGATCTACTTTTCCCCTCCTATGGCACCCTGAAACTCTTTTGAAAAAACCCCATTGCTTCCCTTTTTGGGTCATAGATGTTTGATCCTGATTGACATCTCCTCCTTTAACAGCACCGTCATTGCACCCCTCTTCTCCATACTCTCTACTGATGGACCTCCTTTTGAGTCTTTTATTAATCACTATTATGATCCCGAACTTTCTTGATCTAACCCCTAGACCCACAGCTTTATCCACCCATCCTCTTTCCAATTTCCTGATTTCTTTCTATAGCATTACTCCCCATCTTTGTCTTGATCCTCTTACTATTTCTGTATAAGCCAGTTACAGAGCTCCTCACCCCTCCCTTCATCCCACTCCACTCCCCCCATCCCATAAACCTCTTATTTTGACCTTTTTTTTTCCCTAATGGCTCCACCATCTTCCTTGTCATCTCTTTCCCACTCCTCCTCCAGCTCCTACATCCCCTCCCCCACACACACAAAAAAACCATATATATATATACTTTTGTTTACTTTCCCTTTCTCACCATATTTTTCTCTTCCTCTCTCCCACTGCTCCCACACTCTTTTTTCAGATGTTTTCTTTTGCAAAATCATCTCTATCTTCTCCTTTACACTGTGACATGTATTCATAGCATCCATCTTCTCTTCTCAAAATAATTTCAAAATTGCTGGGACTTGTAGACAAAACCTTATCCCTTTCTTGTACAGCTTCAAACATAAAAGGCCAAATTGCTAGTCTCCGCCGCATAATCGGGAAATAGTAGAAGTTTATGATTATTCCACTTCAGATCTTTTCTTTCTCTGAACAATCTCAGAAACTCAGATTTGTCCTGGAAATCCATGATTCTTGCAATCACTACTCTGGGCTTAATTCCTTTGGGCTCTCCCATTTTTCTAGGTCCCAGCCTATGAGCCCTCTCCACTCTTATCTCTCTTTCCAGGCCCAAGATCCTCGGGATATCCATGGATATAATTGTTCTAAGTTCTTCTGTAGCTACTGACTCTGGAAGTCCAATTATTCTTATATATTTTGCTGTTCCAATTCCGTATTTAGTTTTTGCATAGTCTTTGTTACCACACTGTCGATTGCACTGTACACGGTTGGCAGTATTTCTTGCGCTACAGCCTTGGCCAGTTCTTTTACATTTATATTTGTATGGGGATTATCCTCCTGTCCTATCCCCATTTCTGTCCCAGACTTTTTCATTGTATCTTTTTTCTCAGGGGATATCTTCATAGATTCTCTCCTGGATGAGATACATATCCACCTCTTCCAGGCATCTTAAAGAGTGCAGGTATCCAGGTAGGAGAGAAAAAAAAGAGGGGTTGTGGGGTAAAATAAAACTATAATTAGTATTGCCAATCTATCCTTTCAGGCCCGGATCCTCAATGTTTCCCAGGCCGTTTGTGACATAACAGATAGCAATTAATTGCGCACCTTTCGGCTAGGCTTTAAGCTACCTTTTCTCAGGATTCTATAACACATGAGCCATCGCAGATAACGGTTTGTTGCGCACCTTTTAGCTGGATATGCCAGATTCAAATCTCCCCTTATTTTTCTTTATACCTTCTCACTCCTCTGACTCTAAGAAGTAGTTCCCAGGCTTTTGTAACCCGCCAGCCACCGCAAATAGCAGTTTGTTGCGCGCTTTTTAACTGATTTTTCCCTGTTAAGACTACCAATTATACCCTTTTATGTCTTAACACTTCTCTGTCTATAAGGCAAATTCTATGCTTTTACCAAGGCAAGCGAACACTTTTGTTTGAGGCTTCAGGCCTCCAAGCTGAGGAAAAAAGGGGTTAATGAGTGGAGAATGGGAATTGTCCCCCTATCTGGGCAAGTTCACATGTTTCATCTGGTACACTTCATTATTCTCAGTATTGCACCTGCCCAAAAAAGGCAGGCGCAATTTAATATAGTCCGCTGATGCACAGTGCTGCCATCAGAGCTGCTTGGTAAGTTCAGACCCAGTCCAGATCTGATAACACATCTGCCCCCATATTTTTCACCCTGTAACTTGGGCACTTACAGAAATCTAGGAGTGAAAAAAAAAGTTTAAAAAGAAAAAAAAATGTGGAAATGTTCCCCAAAGGTCTTTCACGATGTGGGGGACTTATCAAGTTAAAACACGCACAAACACATTACATATAAGTAAATATTTTAAAATATACATTTATATTCCCCAATAAAAAAAAATCCCAGCAACACTATAAAAAATATCACCATAGTCTCCCCGTTGCCCAGTACTATACATATTATACATCAAAACGACCATCACATACTAAGAATTTAATTTATTATGGTCATTTTGACAGAGAAAAAACTATAAAAAAGTTTATCTCACGTACCCATTTCGTTCACTCTATGCTCCCCATTCTGAACCTCAACAACAATTCCATACAAGTCTTCAGCGGTACCGCTCGTGTTTAAACTTAGGTTGCAATTCATATACGAGATTAACGAATTTAATTATATTTAGTATACACATGTTATGGTTATAGCCAATGCATATTTACTTATCATTTCTACACAAGCACAGGTAAACTATGCAAAATGTATTGTCCACTGTATACGAAAGCTTCTTTGTTATGTATTACGTCTTCTCTGAATTAACTCGGATATGACGTCAACTAGCCATCAGGTGTATGAAGGTGATTTAAATGATTTGCAACCATTTGTTTTTAACTTTTTCACCATGAGTAAGGCTTAGGTACAAGCCGAAACGCGTAGGTGGCTCGCCTACATTCACACCGCACATATCTTTTAATGTGAGAAGAATAAAAGCCATTTTTTATTGGATGTGCCACGTCTACCTTCTTCTATGGTCATTTTGAGTTAATTTGAAAACTGAAAAATATACAGTATATACTCATGTATAAGCCAAGTTTTTCAGCACAAAAAATGTGCTAAAAAACCTCACCTTGGCTTATCCGGCGCCCCCGATGCTCTGTGAGGCTCCCCGGGGCTCCTCTCCTTCCTTCTCTGTGCTGTAACAGCCGGCAGAGACACGGCCACATGCTCTTCCGGCCGGAGCCTATGAGGCAGTGGTGTTATATTCTGGGTTATATTCTGGGCAAACTGGCGGCTGGCTGGCTGTATACTAAAGGGAGATGGCTGTATACTAAAGGGGGCTGGATGCCTCTATTGGGTGGTTATATACTACTGGGGGCTGGTAGGCCATATACTGGGAAACTGTGACCAATGCATTTCCCACCCTCAGCTTATACTCGAGTCAATAGGTTTTCCCACTTTTTAGTGGTAAAATTAGGGACCTCGGCTTATACTTGAGTCGGCTATACTCGAGTATAGAGAGTACTATACATTACAAAAACAGTTTTTGTAACTTTAACCCCCCAAAAAGTAAAAATGAAAAAAGGTCCTTTAACTATATTATTTTAAACTATCCCTATGTATCATGAAAAATAATGCAGCAAAACATTTTACCGTATTGCACAAAAAGAGAAGATATAGCCTTTAAACCAAAAAGTATGAAAATGTGTTAGAAATGCTTAGGTCAGCAAAACCTTTTAATGCCTGGTGAAAAAAAGCTGTTGAGCGAGAAGCTCAATAATTAGCGGCAGCCCAGCAGCGCACACTAAAATTTTGTTCATGCGCGACAAGAACTACTAATTGTAACCGCGGATTAGTAATCTCAATAATTTTTATAACTCGAGAACATATGTTATTTGCTTATTCCTACCAACTCACACCCCTTTTCTGTGAAGTATGTCTGACACATTTATTTCAGTAAATACAAGTCTATTTCCTTTATATTCACATAGTTTTTGAGTGCAGACCAAATCTTGCTTGCTTGGTTGGTGCCCACATAATTGCACAACTCTTCCTCTTAAAGGGGTGTAGCCATTTCAGCAAGTAATTGATATTATTTGAATAATGAAAAGTTATACAATTTTCCAATATACTTTGTGTTTTAATTCCTCACTGTTTTCTAGATCTCTGCTTGCTGTCCTTCTATAGAAAGCTTCATTGCTTGCTTCCAGTGGCTAGAAATCTGTCCATGGTAACTAATAATAAATAACATATTCTTTTGGACACAAGATGGCAGTGTTACCTTAAAATGGATGCACAATATACAGTGGCAGAATTACAATCCACACACACATCAAGAGCTATGTAAAGTTTCCATTTTTGCAATATTTGGATGGCATACTTGGCAAAACTTGACATTAATAGGTATGAGACTTATCTATTAGTGATCAACCATTATCACTGATAAGGACTGTGTTGCTTGTAGAGTATATTTTAAATGGCAATAGCCATAACACCGAAAGTACGATAGATTTTTTCACATCTGTGGTACTTCCGTTGTCCCGTTTATTTCTTTCAATTACGTTAAAAATAACGGATGCTTTAACATTGGTTAGATGACATAGCACCTGGTTCCCCAGCATCATCAGTGAATAAACTGAGTGTGAACACAAATCCATTCCAGAAACGTGATGAAAACAATTTGACTTCTTTATTTAACCCCTTATCACTGATGCTTGTTTTCAGCTTAATAACCGGACATTATTTTTAGATGTGTCCCTATAAGCGGTTATAGCTTCCAACACTTTAACATATCCAGGTGATTTTGAGATTTTGTTCTGGTGGCACATTGAACTTCATGTTAGTTAAAAAATGTAAATGATAAGTTTTGCGTTTTATACTGAAAAAAATAAAAATTTGACAAATATTCAGAACGCATGCTCAGTTAGTTACAGCCGGATCCTGCCAGGAGGCAGAGCCCGGCATGCAGGGGACCCGACAGCCTCGGGGCACGTGTCATCCAAAGCTTCCACAGGATGGATCAGATCCAGGGGGAATCTCCTTACACTCTGCAGTCATGCTAGACCGTGGTCGTGTAAGGGGCTAAACACCTGGGATCAGAACTTTTTGGATCCCGAGTGGAGTGTTAGTGGTGGGTCTGGGCTGTGATAACAAAAGCCCCAGCAGTCCTGCAAACTTCTGACGCACCAATGTAGAAAGGCGTCACAAGAAGTACTCTCAATGACCACTGTAAAAACACGATACCGCGGTCATTAAGGGGGAAAATCTCCCAAAATATTTACAGGAAGATAAAAAATCAACGTGTTTTGATCGTTTAGCTCTAATCATGAGTAACAATGTTGTCTTTTTAAAACACTGAAGTCATCATTCATTGGCTAATTCATGTCAACAACAATTAATCAAAGGTGATTCTCATTAGTTAATTACCATAGGCAAAGCAAAATGTTTTTCCATACAAATTTAATATAAAGGGTGTCAATAACAATGTCACATGAACCTTTAGGCTTTTCTATTTTTCCCTCCCATTGTTTTTTCTTTTGAATAATTTTTTAGTGTTAGGATCACAATCTTAGATTAAGGATGAGAGGCTGTCGGGTAACACCAGACTATCCTCTGACAGCTCTCAGTTCTCCAAACCTTAGCTGATACCACTCATCATTTTAAGCGAGGGTGGGGAAGCTGCAGCCTGTGTGTGTCTGTGTCTCCTCATGCATTCTTCCTTTCCTCCACATCATCCCACTCCCCTCTCCTGCTCAATGCACTTGAAAGGAAGGGGTGAGGCTGACACAGGCTCACACAGAATCTGGGACTCGCCACATGCTGCTGGTAAGGAGCCAGGTAATGTGAATTAAAGGGGTATTCTCGTCTTGGCGCTGTCATTCAATTTCATTAATCTGCCATATATAAACATTTCTTCAATTAGATGTTATTAAAAAAGTTTTTCTGTGTGAAGATAATTTCTCATAAATGTATTTATGTGGTCCCTTAGAAACGAGATAGCTTCCTCGGATATGGCCACGTCTACTGGAGAGTTTTTGTATATGAAATGTCTGGGAGTTACTGCAGGTCCCACAGCCGTCCTGTGGTAATGATAGCTGAATCCTGGTGGTCCGGCAGGGCTCAATAACACATGTCTGGCCACCGCTGCCAGAGTGTGACGTGGTTGTATCCGAGGAAGCTATCTCGTTTCTAATTTCCATTTATAGGAAATTATCTTCACACAGGAACTTTTTTTTTTAATTAACTTCCAATTGAAGAAATGTTTACATAAGGCAAATTAATTTAATTAAATGTAAATGCCCAGATGGGAATACCCCTTTAAGCTTATATAAACTACTTAAATTATTCAGAATGCTGATAATGTCATGTTTAAAATCATAGGCTATTGGAAACTGCCACCACCTAAAAATCACATTCCTGATGACAGGTTTCCTTTAAGGCTGATGAGACACCTTGCATTAGACAATGCCCAAATACACTATACCATTCACTGGCTTAATTAATTTAGAGGTCCAGCAGTCATTATTAAAGGGAAGTTTTAATATAAAAAGGGCAGTGCTTAGAAATAAAGGGATTATCATAAAAAAGGTGAGAACATAAACAGACATATACAGTGGTGGCCAAAAGTATTCGCACCCCTGAAATTCTGTCAGATAATCCTCATTTTCTTCCAGAAAATGATTGCAATCACAAATTCCTTGGTATTAATATCAATTTATTTTGCTTACAATGAAAAAACACAAGAGAGAATGAAAAAAAAAAAGTCAAATCATTGATCATGTTACACAAAACTCCAAAAATGGGCTGGACAAAAATATCGGCACCCTCTCAGTTTAATACTTGGTAACACAACCTTTAGACAAAATAATGGTGAACAACCGCTTCTGGTAACCATCAATGAGTTTCTTACAATGCTCTGCTGGAATTTTAGACCATTTTTCTTTGGCAAACTGCTCCAGGTCCCTGAGATTGGAAGGTGCCTTCTACAAACTACCATTTTGTGATCTCTCCTCAGGGGTTCTATGGGATTCAGGTCTGGACTCTTTACTCTTGACCACTTTAGAAGTCTCCATGCTTTCTCTCAAACCATTTTCTAGTGCTTTTTGAAGTGTGTTTTGGGTCATTGTCCTGCTGGAAGACCCATGACCCATGAGGGAGACCCAGCTTTCTCACACTGAGCCCTACATTATGCTGCAAAATTTGTTAGTAGTCTTCAGACTTCATAATGCCATGCACACAGTCAAGCAGTACAGTAACAAAGCCAGCAAAGCAACCCAAAAACATCAGGGAACCTCCGCCATGTAAGGTCCATGTTCTTTTCTTTGAAGGCCTCTTTTTTCCCTGTAAACTCTTTGTTGTTGCCTTTTTCCAAAAAGCTCTACTTTTCTGACTAGAGAACATTCTCCCAGAAGTAGAAATAAACAATCCTCTAGGGATCTCCGAAGAATGACAGTTTTCTATAGTGACGATTCCCTATAAGAAGGGTTTCAGAATCCCCTCCCGTGTATGATTACAACAGGAAAGAAGCTCTCATAAAGCAGCACCCTCTGCAGGATGCTGGCCTCCGGCAGAAGATCAGAGAGAAAGAGAGCAGTGTATAAGGGGATTGTGAAGTGCCCCTAACGGCATAATAATATGCCATGTTTAGTGTATTACATAGCACAGTGCAAAACATCTGTATTGCACTGTGTTAGATGAATAAGAGCTTGAACAAGCGATCAAAGGATCCCTTGTTCAAGCTAACCTGTAAAAAATAAAAACATTTAAAACACTTAAGAAAGTTTTTTCAATACAAGTAAAGTAAAAGTTCCCTAAACACCAACATTCCCTATACAATCCCTATCTAATGTAAGTAAGTAAGTAAATGGTAAATGTGCCCCAATGTGTAAAATAAATCGATAACATTATTGGACCCGCTCTGTGAATACTGTAACAAAAAACCCAGAAAAATGTACCAATTATGTAAATTTTTCATATATTCCCTACACAAAATAGGGAATAGTACAAAAAAAGTACTATAGTATGGCAGTATATGGTAGGATCAGACATCCTAGGGTTAAAGTACCCTAGGTGGGGTCTGAAAAATAGTAAAAGTAAAAATTTAAAAAAGTTAAAAATATTCACTTGGATATATTACTGCTTTTTCACTTAAATGTCATTTTTTATTACCTCAGAGATGTGTTAGAGAGACGATTCATGTAATTCACGCTTTATAAAAAAGAAATCCATGTTACACATTTTCACTTATTAGAATCCCAATAATTTAACTCAATCCTGACTGCCCACTTCCTTTTGACGGCAGGCTGCGTGGTCCCAAGTCTGCAGCGACGTTTCTGCAGTTTTTCCTGCTCCTGTACTGATCACAGGAGCAGGAGCAGGCCTCCGGCTATGAAAGGCAGCTAGAGACCCTAGGTAGAATGTGAAAGTGCTTTATTACCTCTCAAACCCCCTCCTTTCCTTTGCTGAAGTAACGATATGCCGTGAATACAGTAGCCAGCACTGCTGATGGCTCTATAGACCTGCTGGTCACAAAAGAGTACAGCTCTTCCCGCAGAGATCTTCCCCCACAAAGGGTCTTAAAATATTTTAATGTCTCCAAGACGTCTTGTATGACCTCATGGGGGACATTTAAAGTTAAAAAAAAAACACACAAACAGTAAAAGAATAAAAATCCACATTAATATTTCCCAATAAAATCTAAAACAAAACCTTCATACTTTAAAAAACATCAACACAGTACACAAATCATATACTGTATTAAAGAACTCTGTCCTTGATCATCACCGATTGACCAGACTGGAGAATAGAATTGATCAGCGCCCTGGGATTTGGGGGACCTTCATGTGTTTACATACATTCAACCTATTCATCTGAATGAGGTCTACGTTTCCTTTGTCACAGTGTAATACTGTGGTGTTGGGGAATAGCAGTGAAGCAGGGAATATTCTATGTAAGTAGATGTTATTGGAAGTGGACTAGAGATGAGCGAACATACTCGTCCGAGCTTGATGCTCGTTCGAGCATTAGCGTACTCGAAACTGCTCGTTGCTCGGACGAATACTTCGCCCGCTCGAGAAAATGGCAGCTCCCGCCGTTTTGCTTTTTGGCGGCCAGAAACAGAGCCAATCACAAGCCAGGAGACTCTGCACTCCACCCAGCATGACGTGGTACCCTTACACGTCGATAGCAGTGGTTGGCTGGCCAGATCAGGTGACCCTGGGATAGACTAGCCGCTGCCCGCGCTGCTCGGATCATTCTGTGTCTGGATGCCGCTAGGGAGAGAGCTGCTGCTGGTCAGGGAAAGCGTTAGGGTG
Source organism: Engystomops pustulosus (assembly GCA_019512145.1). Classification (NCBI taxonomy): domain Eukaryota; kingdom Metazoa; phylum Chordata; class Amphibia; order Anura; family Leptodactylidae; genus Engystomops; species Engystomops pustulosus. The sequence goes on along the minus strand of CM033643.1, from coordinate 117,553,032 downwards.
TTCTATTAGGTAAAAATCATAAACACATTAGGTATCACTGAGTCTGAAAATGGGTTATCTATCAAAATATAATAACGTTTTTTCACTGTGTTTATCCCCGTAACGGAAAATAGCGCCTAAAGTCGAAAATGGCACATTTTTGCCATTTTGAAAAATATCAAAAATTCAATAAAAAGTGATCAACAAAGGTCGCACAAAATGACACCACCCACAGCTCTGCACACTGAAGTATAAAAAAGCTATTGGTTCCAGAAGATGGCAAAATCCTCCAAAAATTGTTTGTACAGGTTTTCATTTTTTGTAAATGTATGAAAACATTATAAAACCTATCAGAATGGTATTGAAGCATACACACCCTTACTCATAAGATATGCCATTATCATCAGACAATGCACTTTCTGTGAACTCCAGCGGGAATGTACGTAAATGTGCCCCATTGTCTTAAGCTTTGTCTTACATCATGGCTTCATTTGAATGCTATGGGGGTCATTTACTAAGGGCCCGATTCGGGTTTTCCCGACGTGTTACCCGAATATTTCCGATTTGCGCCGATTGTACCTGAATTGCCCCGGGTTTTTGGCGCACGCGATCGGATTGTGGCGCATTGGCGCCGGCATGCGCGCGACGGCAATCGGGGGGCGTGGTCGAACGAAAACCCAACGTATTCGGAAAAACCGCTGCATTTAAAAAAAAATTGTGTAGCGAAAATTACACTTACCTTCATCCTGGATAGGCCGGTGTATTTCGAGGCATTCCAGCGGACTTCAGCGCAGCAGCGCCACCTGGTGGACGTCGGAGGAACTGCTTTGATGAATCCCGGCCGGACCCGAATCCAGTGCAGAGAACGCGCCGCTGGATCGCGAACGGACCGGGTAAGTTAATCTGCCCCTATGTGAACCGTGGTTATTTAGTGGGACATAATGGGGTAGATTTATCAAGTGTCTGAAAGTCAGAATATTTCTAGTGCCCCCGGAAACACAATCACAGCTCAGCTTCATTGTATAAGTGCTCCTGCATATTTTAATTAATAGCGGGAGCTGTGATTGGTTGCCATGGGCAACTTAGGAAATACTTTGACTTTCAGACACTTGATAAATCTACCCCAATGTGTCTTGACTCCCGTATTTATAAATGTACATTCACGTTGGGGATCTGATAAAGATTGTACGCTTGGTGCCACAACAGATTCTGTTACTCTATATGGTAATATGACACGAAATGCAGAGAAAAGGGAGACTGTTTTAGTTTACGGGTTTACCTCAGATGGACACCAGATGTTAGATTGTAGCACACCGCAAAAAACATTAAGTCTATGGGATGTTCTGGAGTAGTTCTAACTACCCAGTAAACAGTAAAAAAGCCAGGGACACATGGAAAAGACACTAACTTGGTGGTACAGAGGGCAGGGGATTCCTTCTGTGTCTTCCAGTCCCTCTCCTGCAGATTCCATGCAAGCGGCTCTCTCCTGACTGATAGACCAGTTACTTGCTCTGTCTGAATGAAGTTATTCAACTCTGTGAGTGTGCAACTCTCCTCTAATAAAGCGCAATAGTTAATCTTTGCAGGAAATCTCTATATGGAAGCCAATAGGCGATGCGCAAGGTACGGTACTCTAAAGAAGTGCAGTAGTAGATTGAATACTGGGATTCTTCGTAGACCAGAAGCAGTGTATACAGGGATTCCTCTACTTATTTATTCCTTAGTCATGTTGTGTGTGCTTTTCCTGAGTATCGCATTGGAACAAAAGTTGTCACGGCCAACACATGTCCGTACTGCTACATAACGTTGCATTGGGGTGAGCTGACTCCTTGTCTTTTTTAATAAATAGACAAACAAACACAAAAAGGGAGGGGATCAGTTGGAGTTGGCAAACAGCGGGAATAAACAATACCCAAATCCAAATAGAGTAGTCAAAACACGAAGCATGAGATCCAGAATCCAGAACTTGAGAATGCAATGATGAAGCTAGGAACACACCAGTGTGACAGCAAGGAGCTGAAGCTAAACAGGACACTTATAGGGAAAACTCAGCCCAGCCCACGGTGGAAAGGAGCCTAAGCCATACGATCACAGTTTAACCAGGTGTCGGACTGGTGTACCTGGGTCCCACCACGGAATTTTATTTTTGGGGGGGGGCCACCCTCCAGACCTCCCCCCCTCACCCTCACCTTCATGTTTAATTGTACTGTGCTGTGTACTGCGGTTTGTAGCACTCATGTAGCTGGTCTGTAGTTCCCATGTATTGGCTTGTGTACTGCTGCTTGTAGTCTCCATGTAGAGACTGTTAACTGGCGGCTGCAGCTGCATTATGGCTTGTTAGTCTACGCTCGTCCATATGTTGTCTTGGTCTGTCAGCTTCCATGTATTTGTACGCCATGCGTCTCCGCTGCTCCATTAATGCTGGATACTGCACGGCTCCCATCTCCTGGTGTTGTAATGCGCATGTAGCTCATGTATGCTGTGTGTACTGACGGCTAAGCTACCATGTTATGGGGCTGTGACGAGGGTGCTCCTCCTTCCCGAGCTTAGCCCGGCGACTGCCACTTAACCTCCCTGTATCGCGTGTACATGCGACGTTCTTCCATTAATGCTGTTACCCCGTGTGGCCAATTATCTCCATACCTATGTTTCGGTCCCTCTGTATGCGCAGCTTGTAGCTCCATTATGGCTGTTGTATGTGTGTAGCTGTCGGCTGTACTGCCACTTATGGGCTGACTGAGGCGTAGTTTCATCAGTGTGGGCCCGTGGCTCATTGTTTGGCTGTTGACGTGGTAGGTCCAGGGCTGTAGCCTGTCTGCTCCATGTTATGGCGGTACTGTGGTGTAGCTCCATATATGGCTGTGTATGGACTTGCTGGCCATGTAGGCTCTAAGTACGAGGCTATCCCATAGATGCATGGGCCTTTCTCAGCTTCCTGCCCATCAGGATGTACTAGGTTAGCCTCCCCACGCTGTTACTCGGTGACCAAGGGTAGTTGTAGCTCATGTATGCGACGGGTAGCTTTAAGAAAAAGAGATCCATAGAATAGGCCTTCTCCCCACCCCAGTGATAGCTCACACCAGCATAGTAGGCCTCCCCCCACCCCCACAGGATAGAAATAGGACCTGCACCGATAGAATAGCCTCCCCTCTAGGCCGCTCCAGGTTTTTCAGTTGGGCCCATGGCGCGATAGAGCCTCATGGGCCCTTAACAGGAACTTATGTCGCGACATTAAAAAAAAACAAGAAATTTAAAATACCAAAAAACACTCCGCCACCCTTTACAGCATATACACACAAAACTCCAAGTATATACCAGACATACGCACAGAATTAACAGCTATATACACACACACTTGGCCGATCAAGCTATTTATCACCAATATTAATCACAACTCAAACATCCTTATATACAGCGAGCAATACGCACGGCATTATACAGCATATATACCACACACATCCAGTATATACAACACATCCGCACAGGCCTATACACATATTACACACAACATCCAATAATACAACAATCCGCCACAGAGATACAGCATATATACACACACCCCAGTTATAAGGCATATATACACACACATCCGTATACTACAACACATTCCGCACAGCTATACAGCAGTATATACACACAACATCCAATATATACAGCACATACGCACAGATACTACAGCATATATACACCACATCCAGTATATACAACACCGCACAAAGACTTTAGATACAGCCATATATACACCACAAACCTCCAATATATACAGACATACCGCAGATTAACAGCATAAATACCACACATCAGAGTATACAACACATCCGCACAGCATATACAGCACGATCATACACACAAACATCCAATATATACAGCACCTACGCCCAGATATACACATATTACACACACGATCCAGATATTACAACACATCCCCACAAGCTATATACAGCATATATCCACACCAAGCATCACTATAGATACTACAGCCGTCCAACAGATATACAGCATATATTAAACACACATCCAGTATATACACATCGTTACCCACTGTGTATACAGCATATATACACACACATCAGTATTGCCACAGTCCGACACAGATTTACAAGCATATAACAACACGCGCATCCAGATAATAATACACACTACGCAAGCTCATAAGCTATATTACACGCACATCCACTGATATATTACCATCTTGCACAGATCTACCAGCATATATACACACACATCTAGATATTACAGACACATCACACTGTATACAGCATATATACACAACATCCAAGTATTACAACACATCCGCACAGATCTTACTACAGATAATACACACGATCACAGCATCATCTATACCACACATCCGAAAGCTATACAGCTATATACAACACATCATAACGACATACGACAGATATAACAGCAATATACAGCACTACATACATCAGCTATATTACAGCCAACACATCGTGATACAGCTACGTACACCACTGTATACATCGAGACACTAGATATACAGCATACCTACCCACTGTAGTACAGCATCTATAACACACATCCAGTTATATACAGCATACATACACACACATTAACAGTCATTTACATATGTACTCATTCTACCTCCTCCCCCAGCTGGATGTCACTTACTCGGTCGGGACTTATGGTGGCATGTGAAGTGGACCATTGATAGGGCGGGGTCGGGTCGGGACTTTCAGGCGCGCAGGTAGTGGGGCCAACGCGAGGTGCGCCGGCCGGGTCAGAGCATCGAGGCGACAGACCGGGCTGGATGCGAGGTGCTAGTGCCGGAGGAGCGCAGCCGGGCTGCGGAGGACGCTGGGCGGCACGGGGAGCGAAGGGTGGCCGTGGAGCACAGGGCGTGCTGGGGCGAGCGGCAGGGGGCTCTGCCAGCGACATCAGGTGGGCTGGGCGAGAGGCGGGGCTGCTAAGTTGCCTTCAGAACGCAATCAGGGAGTATAAGGAACGGGCCCTGGAGTGGATCTGCACTTAACTTGCCCCCGGGCCTCCCACTACTCCCTGCCCACCTCCTGCAAATCAGCTGTAGAACCTAGGCCCCGTAATACAGCACCAATGTCGTCATGGGGCCCCTTTGGAGCTCTGTGCCCCGGCACTTGCCCCGGGTCAGCCGGGGTGTGACGCCGGCGCCTGACCCCCCCCCCCCCGGTTTAGAATAGGGCATCCACCCCACCCCAGGATAGAAATAGGGCCTCATCCCCCCCCCCCAGCAAGAAATAGGGCCTCCCCCCCCCCACCCCAGTGATAGAAATCGGACTCCCCACCCCCACACCCAGCATAGAAATAGGGCTCCCCACCCCAGCAAGAATAGGGCCTCCCCCCCCAAATGAAATAGGGCCTCTCCCCCACCCCCAAGATAGAAAGAAATAGGGCTCCCCACCCCACCCGGATGATGAAATAGGGCCTCCCCCCACCCCAGGATAGAATAGGCTAGAAATGGGCCTACCCCAAACAGCATAGAAATAGGGCTCACCCCCACCCAGCATAGAAATAGGGACTCCCTCCACCCCAGCATAGAAATAGGGCCTCTCCCCACACCCCAGCATAGAAAAGGGCTACTCACCTCCGCCACCCCAGGAATAAATAGGGCCTCCCCGCACCTATAGGTAGAATAGGGCCACATCACCCCAGCATAGATTTCGATAGGGCCTCACCCCCCAGCATAGAGATAGGGCTCACCTCCAACCCAGCATAGAGATAGGGCCATCACCCACACCCCAGCATAGAGATAGGGCTCCACCTCCCACCCCAGCATAGAGATAGGGCCTCACCTCCCCCCCAGCATCAAGTGTCCTCCACCTCAACCAGCATAGAGATAGGGCCTCACCTCCCACCCAGCATACACTAGGATAGGGCCTCACCTCCCACCCAGGATAGAATAGGGCCTCACCTCCACCCCAGCATAGAAGAGGGCCTCACCTCCACCCCAGCATAGAAATAGGGCCTCACCTCCAACCCAGCATAGAAATAGTAGGCCTCACCCCCACCCCAGCATATAGACATAGTTTTTTTTTTTTTTTTTTTTTTTGGGGGCCTCACCCCCACCCCAGCATAGAAATAGGGCCTCACCCCCCACCCCAGTACAGACAGTACACACACAGAGGGCCTTACCTTGTGCAGCAGCCGCGGGAACGCGCCATCTCAAGGGCCGGCGAGCATGTGGTGATGTCACAGGAGCAGGAAGCAGGCATCGGATATCGGAGTGCCAGGGCCGCGCCATCACATGAGTGCCGGGGCCGCGCCGTCTCCAGAGCGCCGGGGCCGCGCCGACTCCAGAGTGCCGGGGCCGCGCGGTCTCCCAATTGCCGGGACCCAGCAGGCGTCAGGGCCCACCGGAGGATTCTCCGGTACTCCGGTGGGCCAGTCCGACACTGTTGTTAACTCTTGCAAGACAGAATCAGTGAGGGGGGTGGCAGATATCAGGTTAGACAGCCATAGAACCTAGTTCAGACTGCAGAATAATGAATAATTCAGTGGGGCACATTTACTAAGAGTCCGCGGACCGTTATTCTGTCAGGTTTCCTGAATATTTGGCGCACACGATTGGATTGTGGCGCATCGGCACCGGCTTGCATGCGACAGAAATCGGGGGACATACCGTCGGACAGCCCGACTGATTCGGACAAACCATGGAATTTAAAAACTAAATTGTGTTGCAAGATCAAGCACTTACATGCACCAGGAAGAAGGTGAACTCCAGCAGACCTCAGCAGGGAAGCGACACATGAAGAAAATTGGATGCATGACCTTAGTGAATCGCAGCAGACCCGAATCCTCGTCGGACAACGCACAGCGGGGATCGCGACAAGACTGGGTAAGTAAATCTGCCCCAGTGTCTCCTAATCCTACCACCACTGATAGAGGAGACAGCAGGCGCAGACGTGACAGTCGGTATATGAATATACAGAGTATATATACATGAGTATATGAGTATACAGAAGAATCTAGTGAGAACAATAATAGAGATCTAAATATATAAATATAACCAGCACCAGACAAACTTAGCCAGGAAACTAAATAGGTGGTGAGAGAAGCTTCCCCCTAGGTGAATGGGACAGAGGTATGTTCTTCACAGCTAGTTAACTGTTGCTGGACAGAGCTGAACTGCATGAAACTGGGAGTGGTGCAAAAAGTTATAATTAATTATTATTATTATTAAAAAGTTTAAACTTCGGTACCAACTTTAGCCACAGTTCAGACACACAAAAACACAAATGAGAATCAATGCCTTCTGAGGCACATTCTTCAAAAAGAAGACGATGCTGGCACAGATATACATGTCTCTGTATTGGAGCACAGTATAAATGTCTGTATTGGGGCACAGTATATATGGCGGTGCTCAAAAGTTTCAGTACCCCTGTAGAATTTCGGTTTTTTTTCAGAGAATATGAAAGATAACACAAAAATGTTTTCCCATGTTTAGTGGTTTGTTGAAGCCATTTAAGCTACGATGTTTTCTCTTTTTAAATCACAACCAAATGACAACCAAAAACATCCAAATGACCCCGATAAAAACTTCACACACCCTGGCGATTTTGGCCTCATAACATGCACAGAAGTTGATACAAATGGGTTTGAATGCTAATAAAGGGTCAGTAACATCCTCACCTGTGACCTGTTTGCTTGTAATCATTGTGTGCACAATGGCTGAGTGAGTTTCTGTGATCCAGATACACTCTGGTATCTTTTTTATCAAGCCAATGACGTTTCTGGATTGTGAGTCATGAGGAAAGCAAAAGAATTGTCAACGGATCTACAGGAAAAGGTAGTTAAATGTATAAAGCAGGCCTAGGGCGCGTTGATGTCACGGTGCTACAGCCTGCCAGGTCTCCAGCAAGTAGTGTGTGCAAGAAATATGGAGGGAGAGGCTGATGTATTGGTTATCCCGGGGGAAACCCCTGAATGTCTGTAAGATAGTGTTAAGGTAAAGGTAAGGTAAACCTAGCTGATCAAATACTGTCATTTCTACTGGCTTATTTTCCTAAAAGTAATGTAACAGAGAATACATTTTAAGATGGCGCTGGCATTGTGGACCGCACCTAAAACTTCAAGGCTGAGGAATTTCAGAAATGCCCTAAACGTGATGCCAGCATGAGACAGCACAAAACTCTCCAATCAAGAAGATATGTTATGCTTTGTATGCTGCTTCTTTTATACTTTTTTCCTGCTTTTCTATATAGACTGATAGAACAAATAAAACTTGTGCAGTGCTGATTTTACTCAGGGCAGTACCACGTGAGACTTGAATCAGTAGCTGTCTGAGTCATTCCTTACAATATGCTTAATTGATTGGAAACACATGGGCAACGCACACTAAAAGAGGATATCTTAAATCCTCCCCTAACAATAGGTCCCTGGATAATGGATGGGGAAGCCTATGATGGAAGACAGCTGTATCCAGGGATCAGATGGAGGCAACATTGTGCAAATCAACTCACGGTTCTTTATTGAACAAGAGGTAGCAGACAACGAGCCAGAAAGCCAACAGCAGATTCTGGTACTGGAGTGGTCAGGAATAGAGCATTAGCCTGGTAGTAGATGCAAGCTGGGATTGTGGAAGCTGCAGCTCTCGATTAGAGTCTCCTGATTGTGCCAATTGTGGCACACAGTATGACTAAGCAGTAACAGCCCCTTTATATGCACATTTTATCGGTCTTGTTGAATTCAGTGCAGCCGCGACATAAAGCTGGCACAGACACTTTATACAGGCTCCAGCACCCGGCATACCTAGGCAAGTGCCGGGGCCCAGAGAGCTGCCGGGGGCCCACACACATGCTGTGCACATCTTCACTTCCTGTGATGAGGAGCTGTGTCCTGCACTGTTCCTCCCCCATTCGGACAAACACAGCACAGGTAGAGGCTACAGAGCTGCCTGTGTGATGCAGCACATTATGGATTAACCTGTCTGTCAGTGTGTGTGTGTTTGCCTCCATGCTTGGCTATCTTTATGCATGTACCTGTAGCTGTATGCATGTATCTATCTGCCTGCATATATGAGAAGCAGAGAGGGTTTAGTGTAAGCAGTGATGTGTATTAGTGATGGGTATTATGAGGTGTATATGAGGTTCCGCAGAAGCTCCAGTGTAGTGGAGTTTCTGCAGCAGCTCAGGTGTGTTTAGGAGTTTCCGAGCAGCTCAGGTGTGTATAAGGAGGTTCTGCAGGAGCTCAGGTGTGTATTATGAGGTTCCGCAGCAGCTCAGGTGTGTATTATGAGGTTCCACAGCAGCTCAGGTGTGTATTATAAGGTTCTGCAGCAGCTCTGGTGTGTATTATGAGGTTCCGCAGCAGCTGAGTTGAAGTTTGGGTTGATAACTGGGGAAATTTCAGGGAACAGGAGACAGTTTTTTTAGTTTTTGAATGTTAATGCTGGCAGTGGTTCTCTGCAAAGGGGCCCTCTGTGGCGCTGTCGCCCAGGGGCCTCCTGAAACCTGGAGCCGGCCCTGACTTTATAGCTATATCTGGAAGCAGTTTGCACATTTTTTCTAGTGCAAAGTCAGACAGAAAACTGGTGCAAACATTTTAATAAATGTTGGCCTAGGAGTTATTATATTATAATGTTCCTATTGGGGGGGGGGGGTTTCTACAGTGGCTGGCGCTTGTATCAGGAGGTTCTGCAGCAGCTGGTGAATTTACTGGAGGTTCTGCAGAGACTGGCGTGGTATGGGGTGTCTGCAGAACTGGCGCGTGTATGGGTGGTTCCGCAGCGACTGGCACGTGTATTGGAGAGACTGCGCCACAGTTGTTATTGGAGGTCTGCAGATCGCTTGTGTATTGGGGGTTCTGCATAGACTGGTGCATGTATTAAAGGTGTCTGCAGAGACTGGTACATGTATTGTGAGGTTCTGCAGTGTCTGGCGCAGGGCCAAATCTCCATGAGGCGGGGTGAAGTCCTACCTCAGACGGCAAATTGCGGACCCTTTATGAGAACCAATTGCTGGCAGTCCGCACTACTGAAAAATTATACCATGTAGCAGAGCGGTGCAGCACAGCGCTCCAGGCGTAGAGAACAAGGTAAAGGGAACAAGGTAGTACCTAGTTTATACTTTTGTGGGGAGCTATATTGAGACTATGGGGTTGGCTGTACATATTCTTTTTTTTTTTTTTATTAAATAGACTCAGTCTTACAAGTAATTCAAAGAAGAGAAAAATTAGGAGATCGGAAACGCGCAGGTGCCTTCTCCTAGCATCAAACTCCAATATGCAATAAATCCTATAATATACATAAGAGTCTGCCTGAACGTAGAATTTTTGCACAGACGGAAAATTTTTTTTTTTTTCCCCTTTGATATGCAGTAATACACTAACAGCATATCTAGGGGGGAAGAGGATATATGTCATAAATGGCACCTTATGAGGACTCCATTCCCCCTAGAAATGTGCTACAAAAAAAACAAATGCCTCCCCTCCCTTCCCACACCCCCCACTCCCACCCTACCACCCTCTGCCCGTGCTGGAGATGTGAAAATAGCCAAAATTGTCTAGCTTATCCCTATCGACCTCAAAAGGTCTTCCCGTGACTAAAAAGGGACACAGTTCTTCAATTTATCCACTGGTCCCATAACCACTCAATCTGCTACCATTCCATAGCGCTTCTCGTATGCGCATTCATACGCTTTAGTGCGTACCACAGGTTGCTCCATTCTTTCACACACTGGTGATTTGTCCATCTTTCCATGTTTCACTAATATTAGTCTGGCGAGAAAGAGTAGGCTCAACGCTAGATGACTTTTGCTTTATGATTCAATAACAATCGGATGGAGCCGAGTTCCCGCAAGTAGCATCTCGTGTCAGGGAGCATATGAGCTGAGACTCTATTATCTTATAAACCTCTTCCCATATAAACTGATTTAGGGCAAATCCCATAAAACGTGTAAGATTGTCGGCATGTGTGCTTTTGCAATCGCTTACAATTGGAGTTTTCACTTAACCCAATTTTAAACATCAAGTGGTGAAAAATAAATTCTATATAAAATATTAAGTTGAGTGCATCTGTGATTAAATTAATTGTGATCGAAAAACAACATTTATATATATCTTCCTTGTGCTGCTGTGATAGGCCCAAGCTGATTTATCCATTTACTTGGCTTATATGATTGAAGTTCTGATCTATGTCGATCTCATCAATGATAGATCCTAGACAATTTCAGAAGTGACGTCTCTAACCTAAAATTCAAGACAATAACCACCTCATGTATCGTGAACTTATCGTGATATATTTCTTTCCTAAATGCATGTGCTAGTTGACAATACCTAAAATGAATCTTCTCTCCAACATCCCTTCGTTGCACCAAAACTGAAGGAGGGTAACCCCCCTGTACCCCCAGATGCTCCAAGAGTGAATCCCTTTTCTCGTTCAAATCCGACATCTTCCATTTTATTAGTTCTAAAAAGTTACGATTGCCCCATAACGGGGTGAATTTAAAACCCCCTATTAATCCCATGCAACCTCTAAGTCTCTCCAGTGTTTTCCAATATACTGCCAGTGGAAATATTTTACTAGCACAGCCTTTCAATATACCTGACTCCATAGGGCGAGAATAGACATAAATCTATGCCCCACCCGGTCACTGATCACCTGAAATAATTGGAGGCATTTTTTTCAAGGATATACTGAATCTGTGCCGACAGAAAATAGTGGTACAAGGATGGGATTGACAGACCACCCCCTCTCCTGTGTAACCATTATGTTTCCTGTTTGATGCGTAACCCTTTTCCTTCCCCCATAGTATTTTTTATGATCGCCCGATAAAACCAAACCACCCACTTTCCTACCAATCCAAAGGGAGAGTTGCTAGTACGTATAACTTTGGGCAGCAAAATACTCTTGTGAGGACAACTCTCTCAGCTCGATTTAATGGGCAGCGTATTCCATGTATTCACCTTATTTTCCATTTTGCTATAGCGGGGCCAAATTCAAGATATATAATCAGCTACGTTTGATGTAATCTTTAACCCACATATTCACATGAAGATGAAATCTTTAGATCCGCCTGGATCAATTAACCGAGAATCGCTAATCGAGTGGGACCACAATAGATTTGTGAGTATTGATCTGAAACTGAAAACCTCCCAACTCCCTAATCACCTTCAGGGCTTTTGGAAAGATGTTTAGAGTCCTTATGGCAGAGCAAGAACATCGTCGGCATACAACATTTACTTATCTGTAGACCAGGGCCAGTCCTCCCCCCCCAATCTCCCCTCTGACCTAATTTTTATTGCCATGGTTCTATAAAAAAAGCAAATAATAGGGGAGACAGGGGCATCCCTGCCTAGTGCCCCTAGACAGACTAAAGAAAGGAGAATAGTCACCATTTATTCTATACAACCCTGGGGCCTGATAGAAGAGTCTACCCGCAACGAATCTGCCGCCCACCGAATCTCAGCAAAACTTCCCAGAGGAAGTCCCACTCCACCCTATCAAGGCTTGAAGCGTCCATGACAGGATGGAGCGGGACTCCCCCTGTCCCGACTGAAGGCCCGCAAAACAACCGTTTTACATTAGTCTTACCCTGGCGACCGGCACAAAGCCGGCTGATTATTCATGTATGAGGGTTGACGCATATTTTTTTAATCTATTCGAAGCAATTTGGCCACCAATTTGGCATCAGTATTAAGTAATAGAGATCGGACGGTAGGATTCTGCCTCAAAGGGTCTTATTTTTTTTGGGTAATAAACTATACAGCTCATACCAAGGACTCGGGTAGTCTCCCCACCCCTCTGTGCCGCCCCCAAATCTCCACCATAAGGGGAAGAAGAATAGCACCAAATCTATTGTAAATTTCTAGAGGTAGCCCGTCCAACCCTGGTGAGGAGTTACGTCGGAGATGAGAGAGATGCGAGTCAGAGATCAGCATATGAGACAGCATGAACCTGTCGCTCTGTCTGTCAAAGTCTAGGGAACTGGATATTATCTAGGTCGTGGCCTATGTCCTCCGCTGACACCTCCAGATCTGAGGATAAATATTTTGGAAAACTGCAAAAAGATACCCCTGATCTCCGAGCGTTTGCCAGTTGCTTCCCATGTGGATTTTAATCATAGTAATCTATTTGATTCCTGTTGTTTTTTAACTTTGTGTAATAGCCTTTTGAAGGAGAGCCACTCTCGCAATTGACTTGATCCAGGAAGAATAACTTCTGCAAAGCCTTATTGGTAATAAATCTGTTATACTCCTCTTGTGCTTTATTAATCTATCATATAGATCTAGTGAGGCTATTTACCTGATATCCTTTCTCTTTTTTCACTTCCTCTTTTAAATTCTTCTCTTGTCTGCCCATGTTTACGGAGAAATATATTTGATTTTTTTTATTATCCCTCTAGGAAGGATTTCAGGCTCCCGATCAAACCCATTATCAGGGCCTATTGACAGATATTAAAATTCATAATTCTTCTTAATTTTATCCTCATCTGTTAATGGGACAACCAGTGCGCATTAAGTTTCCAAAACCTCATAGCAGGTTAGTTGAGGCGGACAGCTCAAGAACCAATGTGAGTGATCAGAAATGGACCGATTATCATAACGGATTTTTCCGCACCCAGCCTAATCATTGGCCAATGCCAGATCAATCCTGGAGAATGGAGTTATGAGAGCGATTATAGCATGAGAATATGTAAGTCCCCATTTAAAGACCTCCACACATCCTTCAAGCCCACCTCCTGACAAAATCTGGAGAAGGGGTGCCATCGCGGTTGTAACTACGCAACTTCCTTGTTCCTAGTCGGTCCTTCTTCTCTGACATAACAGCGTTGAAGTCCCCCAGAGCCAATACGGGACAGTCTCCAACCCTCTCCAGGAACCGCATCAGACTTATCAAACGTCATATCTGAGGAGGTGGAAATATATATCCCTGCTACAACGCATTTAATGCCTCTAAAATAACCACAAACAAACTGCTCACTTTGGATTGTTTATCTAATCCGCCAGTCCTGCTCTGCGCCTTTCCTCTCACTGTGATCGCACCAGGCATCGAGATTGAAAACTGATAGCTCTATGGACAGAAGATACCCCTCTAGAAAATGATAGTAGACTGAATTATATACCTGGCAAGCACACCTCGGTCTACTAGGGCTAAGGCGGTCTTTGTCAAGAGTGTCTCTACATATCACATAGCAGGAATTGCTGTAATGTATCGAAAATGTACACGTTCAGAGGTCCTTCAGCCCCTATATCCAGATATAACTAGTCCTGATAGTAATGGAAAGCGAACAACCACACATCTCCAGCAAAAGGATCCCTCCCCCCACCATACAGCCTACATGGTAAAACTCTTCTACTAGGCACTTCCCACACCCATCCACCCCTGCTCCGCCCGAAGCTGATATACCTTGCCCATCGTTGTCATGCACTCATAGACCTTAAGATCTACAGTCAGAGACTTGATCTGGTGTGCTAAAAAACTGGGACTGAGCCTTGAAAAAATAATTTTAGTTTTCAGGGAACATCAGTGAATAATAAATACCTTTCTCTCTTAACCTTTTTTTTCACCTCAAGAAAACTTTTCCTTTTTTGTAGGGTATCCCTAGAGAAATCCGGATAAGCGATATTTTTACACCTTGATCGATTAGATCTTTTAGATCGCGTGCTCTCGTAATAATATCCCGATCTCTAGAGGATACTGTTTTAAAATGAAGGTCCGGGGATTATTACCAGAACATACATACTGAAGGAATTCTATGAGCACGTTCTATGTCAAAACTAGGGGAGAGATACCTTCCCTATTTTTCCACAAGCCATTCTTTAATAAAGGTAACTGGGTCTTTCCGTTCAGCCTTTTCTGGTATCCCTTAACCCTCAGTTAGCTCTCCTTGCGCGATCCTCCATATCGGCCAGTTTTCCTTTAAGGCCCTTGTTTTCATTTAATAGGACGGTAACTTTTTTAAGAGTGCTTATCTCTTTCCAATATTAACAATTTATACCTCAAATTTTTTCTGCCTTATCTCTGACTTTATTCAAGTCCTCTCTCAACAGAGAGACATCTCCTCTCAAGGCGCCACTTGATCTGTAAGATCAAAATGGCTGAGTTGCAGGTTTTTATAGAGCAAGAATCTCTCTGAGATACGCTTTTTCTCCCCAACTCCTGCCTCATCGCTCTCCTGTTCTTCCCCTCAAGGACTGCAAATCTCGACCCCTGTGGTCTATTTTTGGGTCCTGACCTCATGATCAGTTTTTCGTGTATCAAACCAGTACGTGTTATGAGGGGGACTTCCATAATTTGCTAGTTTCGTGGATTATCCCCTTTGGACCCTCCTTTATCTTTCTCCCTAGGAGATGTTGTACCCAGGATTTCCTTGGAGTATTTTGGGTGGCATCTAAAAGATCTATAACCTATCTTCTACTACCAATCCCAACAAATGTACAGGTTTCAATATTTAACACCAAACTGGTAACAGTAAAATTATGACATATACCCGCCTCAACGGCAAAAGGCCACAAAAATTGTCTCACAGAAAAAGAAGCCTTTTAACACCATGTTACACAGACACCAATAAAGGAGGGCGATAAATGCTGGACAGAGTTCTGTACAATTCCTACTAATATCCCCACAGCCGCGACAGTGGTATAAAAAAAAAAGGTTAGTATGAAACTGAAATCCATATATGAAGCTGGTTAGTATCGGATGAAATGATGGCAGAGAGCAAGTCTTCGTGGTTAAAGTTCGGTTAGAGAGGGAAAGAGATTTAATGCTAGTATTATATTAGCAAGCGACAAGTCTCAGTTTAGTACAGTTAGTAGCACCTAAGCACAGCACAGTCTCAGCTTAATACCAGTTAGTAGCACCTCAACACAGCAGAGGGAAACCGTATCCAGATACATCTCCACCCATCCTGTAGAAAGGCTCCAAAAAATTCCAGCATTAGTAGGCACGTAGTGGAGGAAGATGGAAACAGGCATGAAAAAGACTGCAGATCCGACTCCGACCACGCCAACACCAGAAGAAAGCCGGCCACGCCGCCTCAGCAGCGATAACCGCGCCAGTTCGAATCAGGTCAGCGCGTGCTCGAGAAATACGATCCACTCGCAGTAGAGATCCTGTCTCCTGATACACCTCCAGCCATCCACCTTCATGCGTACGGAGCAGGAGAGCCCATCCGATGTGTGACCGCACGCCGCTGCAGCGGGGCAGCCCCCATACTGCCGAAACACCGCGGAGGGGAGATGACAGCGCCGGAATCACCCGCAACCCGATCCACAGGGCGCCGCGGGTCAACGCTCCACGGAGTCACCCATCATCCAGCGTCGGCGGCCAGGACAGCAGGGAGAGCAGGGAGAGTTGCGGGCGGCTGCGCAGCGTGACGCGTCTAGTACATGCCGTTACGCCTCCACTTGATGTGGCTGTACATATTCTTAGCGGGAGGGAGGCTGTGCATAACCTAAGGGGGAGGGAGGCTGTGCAAATACTGGGGGAGATCTGTATACTGTGTGCGCCATGGAGTGCTGGAGTACTGTATGTAATTTAATTTAGGAGTATGTATAGGGGGGTGTTTATAAATAATTAGGGGAACTGTATATAAGTATAATCAATATGTATATAAATTAGCTGGGTACAGTTAGTTGCTGGGAGCTGTATATGCTATAATAATTTGGTGACGATATAAAGGATGTTTTTAAGTGGGAATAGTGTGTGTAAAAGAAAATATAATTTGGACACGATCCATGATACTGTAAGTGACTGTGGTTGTTTTAGGGGGCGCGTGTGGAGTTGTGCTGGCATGAAGCTGAAGACATTGACTGTGAATTCAGCAGAGATAACCATGGACGGGAGAAATAAGTCCTCTTCCTGATACAGCAGATCATACACCTTTAAGTTACTAGATACTTCTAATGTCTGTGTCACGACTGCTACTAGTGTGGTGAGGTAGCATCATCACCGAGGGGCAGCATCTTCAATTTTCGCCTCAGGTAGCAAAAAGCTAGAAAACTCCATGTTTATTACGGGGTTCTGCAGAGACTGTGGGTGTTATTGGGAGGTCTGCATAGGCTGCCGTGATATTGGGGTTTTGCTTCTCCTGTGACTTTAATTAATTGAAGTAAAACATCCAGAGATGTAACCCTTAGCGGCTTCTTGCGCTAATGGCTCTTCAGACACGCTAAAAGTGTTTCAGCTTCGGGATCAGGCTACAAGCATTGCAGAGCTTGCTCAGTAATGGCAGCAGGCAGTGTGAGTGCATCTGCGCACACTGTGAGGGAGACTCTTGGGGCAAGGCCTGGTGTCAGATTGCAGCAAATAAGCCACTTCTCTCCAGAAAAACCATAAGGGACAGACTGATATTTTTGCAAACAGGTACAGGGAGTGGACTGCTGAGGACTGGGGTAAGTCATTTTCTCTCATGAATCCCCTTTCGATTGTTTGGAACATCTGGAAAGCAGCTTGTTCAGAGAGACAAGGTGACGAACCACCAGTCTTGTCTCATGGCAACTGTAAAGCATCTGCAACCATTCATGTGTGGGTTCTTCTCAGCCAAGGGAATCGGCTCTCTTCACAGTCTTGCCTAAAAACACATCCATGAATAAAATGATACCAGAATGTCCTCCAAGATCACTTCTCCCAACAGTCCAGAGCAGTTTGGTGATCAACATGCCTTTTCCAGCATGATGGAGCACCTTGCCATAAAGCAAAGGTGATAACTAAATGCTCAGGGAACAAAACATAGAGATTTTGGGTCCATGCCTGGAACTCCCCAGATCGATCTTAATACCATTGAGAACTTTGTGGTCAATCATCAAGAGACAGTGGACAAAACAAAACCAACAATTGTGAACAAAATGCACAGCATGATGTGCAGGAATGGACTGCTATCAGTCGGATTTGTCCAGAAGTTTTGATTGAGAGCTAACAGGAGAATTGCAGAGTGTCTGAGAAGAAAGCGTCAACACTGCAAATATTGACTTGTGCAGTAACTCATAATATGATTGCACTTGTATTTGTATGTGTAAAAACATCTTTCAAACACACATAAATACCAGAGGGAAACGATCATGTGAAAATATAATATTTGTGTCATTCTCAAAACTTTTGACCATGATCATATATAGATTCCCCCCCCCCCCCCCCAATTACTGAATAAAAAGTAATTGGCGAAAATGTTGTTAATTTTCAGCATCATCGTCTTTTCATATGCGATCTTTTTTATTTCGGCTGACAAATTTGGTTAAGGGCTTATTTTGTGAGAAGTATTGTTTCTTGTGGTCTTATTTGGAGTGTGTGTATTTGTTTTTGTACTTTAAAGGGAACCAGATCTACCTGGTAGGTGCATCTATAGGACGTGAGGATAGCCCTTTTAAGGGCTAATCTTCATGTCCCCGCAATCTTTTACTAACTTTTAAGTCCCTAATATGTAATTTCTTAAGGAGGCTACGAGGCGTGGAGATGAGGCTACATGCCCGGCTACTCCACACCCCAGAAGCCTCTTTGATCCTCCTACCAGAAATCTTCGGTGCGCAGCTGCTCGTAGCTGCGTGCCCTCATCCGCGAAACCTGCCGTCTGCGCATGTGCAGAACCGCAGGCCCACGGCTGCGTAGCTCTGGCTTCGGAGCAGTGCGCCCACGCAAATGAGGGCGCACAGCTACGAGATACTTTTTAACAGTTCAGTGGGCTCTCACAGGATGCTCTAGGTAGCCATTTCTCAACAGGGTGATAGTCAGTGACATTTGATAGGCCAGTCACACAAGTCCTGCTGGCCTTGTGTCAACACTCGTGCATACCAGTTATTTGTCAAGCGAGTAACACCTGTTAGTTTTTGTTTCTTCTATGACTCAGTGTGGTGGCCTCATCCAGAAAATCAACTTTAAGGTGAGAAGTAAATTGATTGTATAAAGTCACAGAGGCGGATAGTTTAACACAGAAGTAAAGGTGGGGACTTTTGAATGCTTCCTCATCTGTGATTGACATCATGCATCGGACTTTCAGGATATCTGGTTAGGGAGTCTTGGATGCAGGACTATCAACTTACAGTGAAGAGGATTTCTGAAGAAAGAAGCACTCGACTTTAGTGTTAAAATATCTGCCTTCTTGAGTTTATGCAACCAATTTACAACTCACCTTCAAAGTTGATTTTCTGGATGATGCCACTACACTGGTCGAAAGAAACATGATCTGGAAGGTCTTCAATGCTTGGCCACATACTGGTAGTTGTTTATTACCACAATTTCTGATGACAGGTTTCCTTAAGAGGAGAGATTACAGAACCTTTTATCACATCTAGAATCCCAATTAGCAGAGACATCTCCAAACACCATTAGGTTGGGTTCTTGAAGCAATGAGAAGGACAGGTATCGATACTAACATTCCACCGGGCCTTCTGGGATAAATGAGGTAGGCACGCATGCTCAGGGACATCACGTGGATGTGTGGCATCACTTTCGTGCGATGACGGAATTAGTGAAGCTCCCGTGGCGAGGGCTCCCGCGGCGAGGGCTAGATTTTCAGAAGTCTGGAGGTTCTTTAAGGAAACACCGGATGACCGACGGACTGTGGTGTGCAACCTTTGCCAAACCAGGATCAGCAGGGGTTCCACCACCACCACTAGCTTAACTACCACCAGTATGCGCAGGCATATGAATGCTAAACACCCCACTCAGTGGCACCAAGCCCGTTCACCTCCGGCCGTGCACACCACTGCTCCTTCCCCTGTGTCAGGTGATAGTCAGCCCCCTGCCCAGGACCCTGGCACAAAAACCCCATCGTCGCCTCCACGATCCTCCACAGCATCCACCAGCGTTCAGCTCTCCATACCCCAGACGCTGGAGCGGAAACGGAAATACCCACCCGCACGCCCAAGCCCTTAATGTCCACATCTCCAGATTGCTTAGCCAGGAGATGCTGCCCTATAGGCTAGTAGAGACCGAGGCCTTTCGCAACCTCATGGCGGCGGCCGCCCCTCGGTATTCGGTCCCCAGCCGCCACTACTTTTCCCGATGTGCCGTCCCAGCCCTGCACCAGCACGTGTCAGACAACATCATCCGTGCCCTGACCAACGCCGTTTCTGACAAGGTCCACCTGACCACGGGATGAACCGACGGACTGTGGTTCAACCTTTGCCAACCAGGATCAGCAGGTTCCACCACTCTAGCTTAATACACCACCCAGTATGCGCAGGCAGGAATGCTAAACACCCCACTCAGTGGCACCAAGCCCGTTCACCTCCGCCGTGCACACCACTGCTCCTTCCCTTTCAGTTTGATAGTCAGCCCCCTGCCCAGGACCCTGGCACAAACCCCATCGTCGCCTCCACGATCCTCCACAGCATCCACCAGCGTTCAGCTCTCCATACCCCAGAGCTGGGGCGAAAAGAAATCTAGGATGTATTATGAGGTTCCGCAGCAGCTCAGGTGTGTATTATGAGGTTCCACAGCAGCTCAGGTGTGTATTATGAGGTTCCGCAGCAGCTCAGGTGTGTATTATGAGGTTCTGCAGCAGCTCAGGTGTGTATTATGAGGTTCTGCAGCAGCTCAGGTGTGTATTCTGAAGTTCCGCAGCAGCTCAGGTGTGTATTATGAGGTTCCGCAGCAGCTCAGGTGTGTATTATGAGGTTCCGCAGCAGCTGAGGTGTGTATTATGAGGTTCTGCAGCAGCTGAGGTGTGTATTATGAGGTTCTGCAGAAGCTGAGGTGTGTATTATGAGGTTCCGCAGCAGCTGAGGTGTGTATTATGAGGTTCCGCAGCAGCTGAGGTGTGTATTATGAGGTTCTGCAGAAGCTGAGGTGTGTATTATGAGGTTCTTTGGGAGGTTCTGCATAGGCTGCCGTGTATATTGGGAGGTTTTGCTTCTCCTGTGACTTTAATTAATTGAAGCAAAACATCCAGAGATGTAACCCTTAGTCGGCTTCCTTGCAGCTAATGGCTCTTCAGACAAGCTCTAAAAGTGTTTCAGCTTCGGGATCAGGCTACAAGCAGTGCAGAGCTTGCTCAGTAATGGCAGCAGGCAGGTGTGAGTGCATCTGCGCACACTGTGAGGCGGAGACTCTTGGGGCAAGGCCTGGTGTCAAGGATTGCAGCAAATAAGCCACTTCTCTCCAGAAAAACCATAAGGGACAGACTGATATTTTGCAAAAGGTACAGGGAGTGGACTGCTGAGGACTGGGGTAAAGTCATTTTCTCTCATGAATCCCCTTTCAGATTGTTTGGAACATCTGGAAAGCAGCTTGTTCAGAGAAGACAAGGTGAGCGATACCACCAGTCTTGTCTCATGGCAACTGTAAAGCATCCTGCAACCATTGGGGTTGCTTCTCAGCAAGGGAATCGGACCTCTCACAGTTTGCCTAAATACAAATCCATGAATAAAAATGTACCAGAATGTCCTCAAGACCAACTTCTCCCAACCGTCCAAGAGCAGTTTGGTGATCAACAATGCCTTTTCCAGCATGATGGAGTACCTTGCCATAAAGCAAAGGTGATAACTAAATGGCTCAGGGAACAAAACATAGAGATTTTGGGTCCATGGCCTGGAAACTCCCCAGATCGATCTTAATCCCATTGAGAACTTGTGGTCAATCATCAAGAGACGAGTGGACAAACAAAAACCAACAAGTTGTGACAAAATGCAAGCATTGATTGTGCAAGAATGGACTGCTATCAGTCAGGAATTGGTCCAGAAGTTGATTGAGAACATGCCATGGAGACTTGCAGAGGTCCTGAAGAAGAAGGGTCAACACTGCAAATATTGACTTGCTGCAGTAACTCATAATATGATTGCACTTGTATTTCTGTATGTGATAAAAACATCTGACAAACACACATAAATACCAGAGGGCAACAGATCATGTGAAAATATAATATTTGTGTCATTCTCAAAACTTTTGACCATGACTGTATATAGATCCCCCCCCCCAATCTTACTGAATAAAAAGTAATTTGGCGAAAATGTTGTTAATTTCAGCATCACCGTCTTTTCATATGCATATCTTTTTTATTTTTTCGGCTGACAAATCTGGTTAAGAGCTTATTTTTTGTGAGAAGTATTGTTGTTCTTAGTGGTCTTATTTTGGAGTGTGTGTATTTGTGTTTTTTGTACTTTAAAAGGAACCTACCAGATCTACCTGGTAGGTGCATCTATAGGATGTGAGGATAGCCCTTTTAAGTGCTAATCTTCATGTCCCCGCAATCTTTTACTAACTTTTAATTCCCTAATATGTAAATTTTCTAAGGAGGCTACTGCGGCGTGGAGCTGAGGCTACATGCCGCAGCTACTCCACACCCCAGAAGCCTCTTTGATCCTCCTACCAGAAATCTTCGGTGCGCAGCTGCTCGTAGCTGCGTGCCCTCATCCGCGAAACCTGTCGTCTGCGCAACTGTGGCTTCGGAGCAGTGACCGCACAGCCGAGGGCCTGCTGTTCTGCGCATGTGCAGGCGGCAGGTTTCGCAAATGAGGGCGCACAGCTACGAGATACTTTTCAACAGTTCAGTGGGCTCTCACAGGATTGCTCTAGGTAGCCATTTCTCTTTGCTCACACAGGGGTGATAGTCAGTGACATTTTGATAGGCCAGTCAACACAAGTCCTGCTGGCCTTGTGTTCAACCCTCGTGCACTACCAGTTATATTGTCAAGCAGTCTAACATCTTTAGTTTTTGTTTCTTCTATGACCAGGTGTGGGCCTCATCCAGAAAATCAACTTTAAGGTGAGAAGTAAATTGATTTATAAGTCACAGAGGCGGATAGATTTACACGAAGTAAGGGTGGGGACTTTTGAATGCTTCCTCATCTGTGGATTGACATCATGCATCGGACTTCAGGATATCTGTGTTGGGATTTGTCGAATGCAGACTATCAATTACAGTGAAGAGGTTTCTGAGAAAGAGAGCACTCGACCTTTAGTGTTAAAATTCTGCCTTCTTGAGTTTATGCACCAATTTACAACTCACTTCAAAGTTGATTTCTGATGAATGCCACTACACCTGGGTCAGAAAAGAACATGATCTGGAAGGTCTTCAACTGCTTGGCAACATACTGGTACGTTGTTTATTACCACAATTTCTGATGACGTTTCCTTTAAGAGGAGAGATTACAGAACTCTTTATCACATCTAGAATCCCAATAGCAAGAGCATCTCCAAAACACATTAGGGTTGGGTTTCTGAAGCAATGAGACACAGGTATAGATACTAAACATTCCCACCGGGCTTCTGGGATAAATGAGGTAGAGCACGCAGCTCGGTACATCACGTGGAGTGTGGGCAGTCACTTTCAGTGCGCTAGCAGAATGAAACAGGAGGCGCCGTGTTCAACCACTTAGCAGATTGTGGCTTGGGTTCTGACCTATTCCCTAACACAATGCCGTTTTTCAGCGCAATAGATTACTGAAAACTGACTATAATGTCCTCTGTGGTTTATACTCTGCACAGTATATATTATATGAGAGAGAGCTTATATTCATCACATTTTCACATGCAACATATGGTCCTGAATATATGTGAACCCAGCTGGCTCTAAAATAGTAAAATTCAATCTGGACTACTTATATGTGTACAGGGACCCTGGTCCGGGTGCTGTATTTCTGTCCTGGTGGTGGGTCGGCCTCAATGAATAATCAAGGCAGGCACCATATTGTAATTTCAGAGACACTGTACAATGTTTGAATTAAACACTAACATGGCTATACATCGCAAACACATATCGTAATCATGTCCTAATTGAGGAGGACTGATATGCTACAATTGAATAAACATTAAATTTGAGAGGCATTTGTCTATATATTTTAAACACATCGGGTTGGAGATGCTTATATTACTAAAGATTCCCCTGTAAACAACTTAAACTGTTCCTGTTCCCCTTCCTTCCTGCGCTTTCGGTGTGGCACTGTCATGTGTCCCCCTGTTCACCTTGTGCAGTCCACATGTCCCCCTTTTTTATATTCTGGATACCCCAATTGTTCCCCTTTTTCTCCACTCTGTTCCCCCTCCCCCCCATGCCCCCCTAGTTCTCAATTCTGCCCTTCATAGTTTTTCCACTTCCTTTTCGGTCCAGTTTGCACCCCATGTCCCCCTATTCTTTATTCTCTGGCATCTCATGGTCCCGCTTTCTACAATCTGTAGCCCCATGTACGCCCTGCCCCCAGATTTTCCTCCACTTTCTCATAGCAATATATAACTGTCCTGAATGCTTTGTTAGACAATGGGGCAGATTTACTTACCCGGTCCATTCGCGATCCAGCTGGCATCGTTCCTCATGCGCTGTGCGCTTGAAAAGCATCGGAACGCCTCAGTTCCACTGGCCCGTATTCCTAGTGAAGGGGTAAGTTAAGCTCCGCGACACCTATTTTTGTGTTAAATGCGGCGGTTTTTCCGAATCCGTCGGGTTTTTCGTTCGGTCACGCCCCGATTTCCGTTTGCGTGCATGCCAGGCTGATGCGCCACTGGCAAATCCGAATCTCATGCGCCAAAATCCGTGGCAGTTCAAGGGAAATCGGCGGCAATCGGAAATATTCGGTGGTAACGCTCGGGGGGAAAAGGCGATTTCGGAGGGGGAGTGGAGAAAATGGGGGTCAGGTAGGGGGGGGGTAAGGGAGAAAGGCAAGTGGTTAGTTGAGGGGAATGCCTCTATAAATGCCGCCCAATGAGTAAGGACATGAGCAATGTTTGAAACATTTAGGGTTGTCCTATGGGAGCACAATTTTCCGAGTTGCTAAATTACCACTCTGCTCTATCTATACTTCCTATATTAACTGCCTCTGCTGGCAATACATTCATGTCCATTCACCAACGAATCCCTCCAGATGATGTTATGGACTGCAGTTCAAGTGAGTAATCATCTGACAAGGAAATACTGTGGGTAGTGGTGGCGGTTGGTGAAGGTTGGGTGGGGGGTGCCTGTCTAGCTCGGGATTTTCTATTTTTTCAAACTTTTTCTGGTTCCCCCCCAACCTAACATCTTTTTTAGCAGTGCCAAGCTTGCCCATCTGAGAATTGAGTTTGAAGGAGATCAAGCAAAAGTGATTGACACTGATTTGATGATGCAGCATTAACCAATCCGGTATTGAGGGATTGAAGTTGGTGGATGTGCTGCTGTGTGAATTGAGAAACAATGCTGGGTTATAGATAGGATTTTTTGATAGTATGTACAAATGCAGTCTTGCAAAAAACGGTGACTTATAATCAATGATCACTATACCTGAATACAGAGAATGTTGCGCCAATGAAATATCAATGTATGACCATTACTCTGCATACCAAAATATTGGTGCTATAAGATGCCTTTAATTCCTATAAACATCTAGGGAAAAAAGTATAAACAGACCATAAGGCGATTATTATCAAAAGCTGAAGAATATTTTATTTTTACTGAAAATGTATATAAATCTATTACAACATAGGCCTTTAGTGTTGTGTTTCAAATACTCAAGCAGTTTTTAGAAGGCTGTGGTCTCCTTTGAACACTGAAGTCAGCTAATAACGATTTTATGTGGTACAAATAACTAGGCGCTGCTTCACAGATGAGTGTGAATGTGTGCCTTAATAGTTTATAGTAGCCGTAAAGGTTGTCTGTACTCTCTATCACCACACACTTCTAGTTGGAAATATACATTTAAATTGATAGAAAATTACACGGTATGTTAACATTGGTCCTTACATTAAAAGCCACTAAGTCCTAAATTTTTTTTTTTTTAAGGGCCCCAACATGCTGATCTCGAGTTCTGTCTGGTTCAGTTTATTGTATGCTAAAAAGAACTCATTTTAAGTCTGCGGGGAGAATGAATCCTTGAATTTTCCGCAGCATTTTTGCATTAAAAGCAATCACACCAAAATAGGTCACTCACCGACAATATATAATTTGTTGCCTAATCAACACATAAAAATAGCATAAAAACAAACACAAGCAAGGCATTCCCGTCCGTCATAGGGTCTGTATCGGGACCCTAAGTTCTGTAGACACTGGCACAAGGCCTTCACTCATGCTGCGCGAGCTCTGCTGTTATGAAAGTCGGCTCCCACCTTAACAGCTGGGATTATGAAACTCGTGAGGTGGCTGGAGTTTTTGCTTAGCTTGGTTGAGTATTTTAGTGAACAAAACAGCGCTGGGAGATGTTTGGGGCGTAATATTACATAAAAGGATGGAAACCCCTCGATTTTGTAATTATATTCTGCACCTCTTAAGTCCCCTTAGCCGTGAGGCCCCTCTTCCAGGCGGAATAAGCCCCCCTCACATTCAGTTCAGAACTGTCCATGTTTTTGCCCTGTCCTTGAAATGTATGCAAGTATAAGGTCTGTTTAGGACCTACTATCCTTATTCTATAAATTGAGGTATATGGCAGGAGGAAGGGCGACTACAACCCCAATGGTTCCCTTTTTCTCCACTCTGTTTCCCCCATGCCCCCCTAGTTCTCAATTCTGCCTTCATATTTCCACTTCTTTCTCCATTTTGCACCCCATGTCCCCCTATTTCTTTATTCTGCAATCTCATGTTCCCCTTTCTACAATCTGTACCCCATGTCGCCCTGCACCCAGATTTCCACCTTTCTTCATAGCATAGTATACTGTCCTGAATGCTTTGAGACAATGGGGCAGATTTACTTACCCGGTCCATTCGCGATCCAGCGGCACGTTCTCTGCGCTGCTGCGCTGAAAAGCATCGGAACGCGCTCAAGTTCACTGGCCTATTCCTAGTGAAGGTAAGTGCAAGCTCCGCGACACATATTTTGTTTTAAATGCGGCGGTTTTTCCGAATCCGTCGGGTTTTCGTTGCAAAATTCATCTTCTTCCTTATACTGTGAAAAGGTATTCATAGCTCCATCTTCTCAAAATAATTTCAAAATTGCTGGGACTTGTAGACGAAACCTTACCCCTTTCTTGTACAGCTTCAAACATAAAAGGCCAAATTGCTGGTCTCCGCCGCGTAATCGGAAATATTATTCCACTTCAGATCTTTTCTTTCTGTGAACAATCTCAGAAACTCAGATTTGTCCTGGAAATCCATGATTCTTGCAATCACTACTCTGGGCTTAATTCCTTTGGGCTCTCCCATTTTTCTAGGTCCCAGCCTATGAGCCCTCTCCACTCTTATCTCTCTTTCCAGGCCCTAGATCCTCGGGATATCCTTGGATATAATTGTTCTAAGTTCTTCTGTAGCTACTGACTCTGGAAGTCCAATTATTCTTATATATTCTGCTGTTCCAATTCCGTATTTTGCACTGTACCAGGTTGTCAGTATTTCTTGCGCTACAGCCTTGGCCAGTTCTTTCACATTTATATTTGTATGGGGATTATCCTCCTGTCCTATCCCCATTTCTGTCCCAGACTTTTTCATTGTATCTTTTTTCTCAGGGGATATCTTCATAGATTCTCTCCTGGATAATCACTCTTCTTCGTTGATACATATCCACCTCTTCCAGGTATCCAGGTAGGAGAGAAAAAAAAGAGGGGTTGTGGGGTAAAATAAAACTATAATTAGCATTGCCAAACTATCCTTTCAGGCCCGGATCCTCAATGTTTCCCAGGCCGTTTGTGATATAACAGATAGCAATTAATTGCGCACCTTTCGGCTAGGCTTTAAGCTACCTTTTCTCAGGATTCTATAACACATGAGCCATCGCAGATAACGGTTTGTTGCGCACCTTTTAGCTGGATATGCCAGATTTAAATCTCCCCTTATATTTCTTTATACCTTCTCACTCCTCTGACTCTAAGAAGTAGTTCCCAGGCTTTTGTAACCCGCCAGCCACCGCAAATAGCAGTTTGTTGCGCGTCTTTTAACT
Source organism: Engystomops pustulosus (assembly GCA_019512145.1). NCBI lineage: Eukaryota > Metazoa > Chordata > Amphibia > Anura > Leptodactylidae > Engystomops > Engystomops pustulosus. The sequence continues at coordinate 117,525,351 of CM033643.1, read as the reverse complement.
GATTTTTCCCTGTTAAGACTACCAATTATACCCTTTTATGTCTTAACACTCTATAAGGCAAATTCTATGCTTTTATCAAGGCAAGCGAACACTTTTGTTTGAGGCTTCGGGCCTCCAAGCTGAGAAAAAAGGGGTTAATGAGTGGAGAATGGGAATTGTCCCCCTATCTGAGCAAGTTCACATGTTTCATCTGGTACACTTCATTATTCTCAGTATTGCACCTGCCCAAAAAAGGCAGGCGCAATATAATATAGTCCGCTGATGCACAGTGCTGCCATCAGAGCTGCTAGGTAAGTTCAGACCCAGACCAGATCTGATAACACATCTGCCCCCATATGTTTCACCCTGTAACTTCGGCACTTACAGATGCCCTAGTTACAGGTGAAATCTAGGAGTGAAAATAAATGTTTAAAAAAGAAAAAAAAATGTGGAAATGTTCCCCAGAGGTCTTTCACGATGTGGGGGACTTATCAAGTTAAAACACACACAAACACATTACATATAAGTAAATATTTTAAAATATACATTTATTTTCCCCAATAAAAAAAATCACCATAGTCTCCCCGTTGCCCCGGACTATACATATTATACATGCATATTCTGGGCAAACTGGCGGCTGGCTGGCTGTATACTAAAGGGGGCTGGATGCCTCTATTGGGTGGTTATATACTACTGGGGGCTGGTAGGCCATATACTGGGAAACTGTGACCAATGCATTTCCCACCCTCAGCTATACGCGATTCAATAGGTTTTCCCACTTTTTGGTGGTAAAATTAGGGACGCCCGTCGGTCGCTTATACTTCAGTCGGTATACTCGAGTATAAAGGGGTACTATACATTACAAGACAGTTTTTGTAACTTTCAAACCCCCCGCCCCCCCTCCAATAAAAAAGTAAAAATGAAAAAGTGTCCTTTAACTATATTATTATTAGTAACTATCCCTATGTATCATGAAAAATAATGCAGCAAACTTTTACCGTATTGGCCAAAGAGAAGATATAGCCCTTTATAAACCAAAACGTATGAAAATGTGTTAGAAATGCTTTATGTCCAGCAAAACCTTTATGCCTGGTGAAAAAAGCGTTGATCAGAATCTCAATAATTAGCGGCAGCCTCAGCAGCGCCACATAAAATTTTGGTTCATGATGGACAAGAACACTATTATAACCGTGGATTAGTATCTCAATATTTTTATAACTCGAGAACTATGTTATTTGCTTATTCCTTACAACTCACACCCCTTTTCTGTGAATTATGTCTAAGCCCATGTATTTCAGTAAATACAAGTCTATTTCCATTTAATCTTCACATAGTTTTTTGAGTGCGGACCAAATCTTGCTTCTTGGTGTGGTGCCCACTATAATTGCACAACTCTTCCTCTTAAAGGTGTAGCCATTTCAGCAAGTAATTGATATTATTTGAATAATGAAGCGAAGGGAGGAAAACGAGGGGGGGGGGGGGGGGGGGAGGGGGGAGGAGGGGGGGAGAAGAGAGGGAGTGGGAGACGGGAAGCTAAAAGCCGGGGGTGGAAAGAAAGGGAGGGGTAATAGTACGAGACAGTTCGTCGTAGTTAAAGAAATATTGCGGTAAAAGAAAAGAAAAGAGGCAAAAAAAAGAAGACAAAAAAGGTGGGGGCTTGGGGGGGGGCAGGGGGAAGGAATTTAGAATGGGGGGGGGTTATTTATACAATTTTTCCATATACTTTGTGTTTTAATTCCTCACTGTTTTTTAGATCTCTGCTGCTGTCCTTCTTATAGATGCTTCATTGGCTTGCTTCCAGTGGCTATAAATCTGTCCATTGTAACTATAATAATCACAATTCTTTTGGACACAAGATGGCATTTGTTGTTTACCTTAAAATGGAAGCACAATATACAGTGGCAAATTACATCCACACACCCGTCAGAGCTATGTAAAAGTTTCCATTTTTTTTGCAATATTTTGGATGGCATACTTGGCAAAACTTGACATTAATAGGTATGAGACTTACTCTTAGTGGTTCACATTATCCGATTAAGGACGGTGTTGCTTTGTAGAGGTATATTTTACATGGCAAAGCCATACAACCGAAGCATACAATAGATTTTTTTCACATCTGTGGTACTTCCGTGGGCCCGTTTTGTTTTTTAATTTTTCTTTCAATTACGTTAAAATAAAGGATTATTTAACTTGTTAGATGAACATAGCACTGGTTCCCCAGCATCATCAGTTAATAAACTGAGTGTGACACAAATCCATTCCGAACGTGATGAAAACAATTTTGACTTCGTTATTTAACCCCTTATCACTGATGCTTTTTTTCAGCTTATAACCGGACATTATTTTTAGTATGTGTCCCTATAAGCGGTTATACTTTCCAACCTTTTACATAATCCCGGTGAATTTGAGATTGTGTTCCTGGTGGCACATTGACTTCATGTTAGTTTTGAAAAATGTAGAAATGAAGTTGTGTCCGTTTTTATCATACTGAAAAAAATAAAATTGACAAATATTCAGAACGCAGGCTCCGTTAGTACAGACCGACCTGCCAGGATTCAGAGCCCGCATACAAGGGACCCAACAGCCTCTGGGCACGTGGCATCCAAAGCGTTCCACAGGAGTGATCAGATCCAGGGGGCATCTCCTTACCTCTGCAGTCATGCTAGACCGTGGTTCCGTGTAGGGCTAAACACCCTGGATGCAAGAACTGGTTTGGATCCCGAGTGGAGTGTTAGTGGTGGTTCCTGGGCTGTGGGATAACAAAAGCCCCCGCATCCTGCAAACTGTCTGACGCACCATGTGAAAAGTCGTCACAAGAGATACTCTCTCCTCAAGACCACTGAAAAACAAGATACCGCGGTCAATAGGGGGACAATCTCCCAAAATATTTACAGGAAATAAAAAATCAACGTGTTTTGACTCGTTTAGCGCTACTCCATGATTAACAATGTTGTCTTTTTAAAACACGGAATCATCATTCATTGGCTAATAGTCATGTCAACAACAATTAATCAAAGGTGATTCTCATTATTTAATTACCATACGGCAAGCAAAGAGTTGTTCCCTACGAAATTTATATAAAGGGTTCCAAATAACATTGCACAATGGACTTTAGCTGTTTCTATTTTTCCCTCGCCCCATTGTTTTTTCTTTTGAATAATTTGTTTTAGTTGTTGAGGGATTCACATCTTGATTTAAGATGAGAGGCACTGTCGGGTACCCAGACTATCCTCTGACAGCTCTCGTTCTCCAAACCTAGCTGATCCACTCTCATTTTTTTAATCCGAGGGTGGGAAGCGCAGCCGTGTGTGTCTGTGTCTCCTCATTCATTCTTCCTTTCCTCCACACATCATCCCCCTCCCATCATCCCCCTCCCTCTCTGCTCATGCACTTGGAAAGGAGGGTGGGCTGACACAAGCTCACACAGATATCTGGGACCAACTCCCGCACACATGCTGCTGTAAGGAGCCATGTAATGTTATTGCAAGTGGGTATTCTCGGCTTGGCGCTAGTGCATTCAATTTCTATCACTGCCATTTATAAACATTTTCTGCATTAGATGTTAGGAAAAAGTTTTTCTGTGTGAAGATAATTTCTCATAATGTATTTATATGGTCCCTTAGAAACGAGAATAGCTTCCTCGGATATGGCCACGATGTCTACTGGACAGTTTTGTCTATGAAATGTCTGGGAGTTTACTGCAGTTCCCACAGGCCGTCCTGTGGGTAATGATGCTGAATCCGGTTGTCCGTCAGGGCTCAATAACACATGTCTGGCCACCGCTGCCAGAGTGTGACGTGGTGTACTCCCGAGGAAGCTATCTCGTTTCTAATTTCAATTTATAGGAAATACTTCACACAGAACTTTTTTTTTATTAACTTCCAATTGAAGAATGTTTTACAGAGGCAACTTAATTAATAAATGAATTACAGTACATGGCGCCAGATGTGGAATACCCTTTGAAGCTAATAAACCTACTAAATTATTCAAAAGCTGTGAATGTCATGTTGAAAATCAGAGACTATGTGGAAACTGCCACCCCTAAAATCACATTCCTGATGACAATGTTTCTTTAAGCTGATAGACACCGTGCATTAGACAATGCCCAAATACACTATACCATTCACTGGCTTATTAATTAAGGTCCAGCAGTCATTATTAAAGGGGAAGTTTTAATATAAAACGGGCAGGCTTAGAAATAAAGGGATTAAATCATAAAAAGGTAGAACATAAACAGACATATACAGTTGTGGCAACAGTATTCGCACCCCTGAAATTTTTCAATATCCTCATTTTCCTTCCAGAAATATTGCAATCAAAATTCCTGGTATTAATATCAATTTATTGTTGCGTACAATGAACAAACACAAGAGAGATGAAAAAAAAATCAATCATTGATCATGTTACCCAAAATCCAAAACTAATGGGCTGTACAAAAATAGCGGGCACCCGCTCACCTACTCTTGGGGAACAACGCTTTAGACAAATACTGGTGAACAACCGTCTTCTGGTAACCATCAATGCTTTCTTACAATGTCTCGCTGGAAGTTTTAGCCATTTTCTTTGGCAAACTGCTCCAGAGTCCCTGAGATTGGAAGGTTGCCTTCTACAAACTACCATTTTGTATCTTCATCAGGGATTCTAGGGATTCATGTCTGGATCTTTACTCTTGACCACTTTAAAGTCTATCGCGTCTCTCGAAACCTTTGCTAGTGATTTTGAAGTGTTTTTGGGTCATGTTCCTGCTGGAAGACCCCTGAACCATGGAGGGAACCCAGCGTTTCTTCACAATGGAGCCCTACATTATGCTGCAAACTTGTTTATTAGTTTCAGACTTCATAATGCATCACAGGGAACAGGTCCAAGCAGTTCGTGCAAGAGGCAGCAAGCAACCCAAAAATCAGAACCTCCTCCCATGTAAGGCACAGTTCTTTGTCTTGAAGCCTCTTTTTTGTCCTGTAAACTCTATGTGTGTTGCCTTTTCCCAAAAAGCCTACTATTTTCTGACTAGAGAACATTCTCAAAAGTAGAAATAAAAAAATCCTCTAGGATCTGCCGAAGAATGCAGTTTGTCTATAGTGACGATTCCCTATAAGAGGGTTTCAGATCCCCTCCCGGTGATGATTACACAGGCACGAACTCCATAAAGAACAGCACCCTTCTGCAGTGATGCTGCCCCGGCGAAGATCAGAGCAAAAGAGAGGCATGTTATGAAGGGGATTGAATGCATTGCCCCTAACCCGGCATAATAAATATGCCATGTTTGGTATACTAAGCCAACAGTGCAAAACAATCTGTATTGCCATTTGTTCGATGAATAAGAGCGTGAACAAGTCGAATTCAAAAATCCCGTGTTCAACGCAACCTGTAAAAAATAAACACATTTAAAACACCTTTTAAGAAAGTTTTTTCATACAAGTAAAGTAAAGTTCCCTAACACCAACATCCCTATACAATCACCATCTATGTGAGTAAAGTAAGTAAATGGTCAATGGACCCCAGATGTGTAAAATAAATCGATAACATTAATGGCCCAGCTCTGTGGAATACTGATAACGAAAACACCAGAAACCTGTATACCAATTATGTAATTTTCATATATTCCGTACCACAAATAGGGAATATCCAAAAAAAAGTACCAGTTATACCGTGTATAAGACGAGATGTTTCAGCACAAAAACTGTGCTGAAAAAAACCTCACACCCGGCTTATACCGAAGTCAACTAAGAAAAAAAACAATAATATACTCCACCCGCGTGTCCGATCCCGGCGGCAGCTCCGATTCTTGGCAGCGGCGCCGCTCTCTCGCTCTTTCTCACTGGTGGCTTCCCTGGCTCTTTGCTACTCGCTAGCCGGCAGTCGCGTCCATCATCTGCACGGCGGACGCACACTTTGATGCGGCGCTTCGCCGCTTATGACGTCATCGGCGCGACACCTGCCGGCATCATGTGTGCGCCCTGCCTCCGCGCATATCGCATGGACGCACTGCGCTAGCGACGTTAAGCAAAGATACCGGGAGCCCCAGTGAAGAAAGAAGGATAGGAGCGTCCACCAGGTTCGGACCGCCACCGAGGACCGGGAGCCACCGCCGGGACCCGGGCAGCCGTGCCGACATCAAGGTAGTATCGTCGGAGGGTGAGTATTAATGTTTTTTTTTTTATTCACTTGGCATAATGGGGGAAGGCTGGCTACTACATGGGTGTCAGGCTGTATACTACATGGGGGCAGGCTGTATCACTACTATTGGGGATGGGGGCAGAGGTGTAATAATTGCAGTACCTGGGAGTGTAAACTTGGGGCAGGCTGTATACTACATGAGGGGCCATGCGTTATACTATTGGCGGCAAGGACCTGTATACTAATCTGGGGCAGGCTGTATGCTACGAGGGTTGCAGGCTGGCTGTATACTAACAGGGGGCAGGCTGGCTGTATACTACAGGGGGCAGGCTGGCTGTATACTACCTGGGACTAGCTGGCTGTATACTACATGGGGCTGGCTAGCTGTATACTACATGGGACTGGCTGGCTGTATACTACATGGGACTGGCTGGCTGTATACTACATGGGGCTGGCTAGCTGTATACTACTGGGGGCTGGCTGTATACTACATGGGGGCAGGCTGTATACTACATGGGGAAGGCTGTATACTACTAGGGGGCAGGCTGTATACTACTTGAGGCAGGGTGTATGCTACAGGAGGCAGGCTGGTTGTATACTACAGGGGGCTGGCAGGCTGTATACTACACCCTCGGCTTATACTCGAGTCAATAGGTTTTTCCAGTTTTTGGTGGTAAAATTAGGGGTCTCGGCTAGCGCCTAAAGTCGAAAATGGCACATTTTTGCCATTTTGAAAAATATCAAAAATTCAATAAAAAGTGATCAACAAAGGTCGCACAAAATGACACCACCCACAGCTCTGTACACTGAAGTATAAAAAAGCTATTGGTTCCAGAAGATGGCAAAATCGCTCCAAACATTGTTGTAGCAGGTTTGTCATTCTTTTGTAAAATGTATGAAAACATTATAAAACCTATACATATGGTATATAAAATATATAATATATATAAATGGTGGTGTCCCTGTGATTGTACCGACCCAAAGAATAAAGTAGACATGTCATTTGGGGCGCACAGTGAAAGACGTAAAATCCAAGCCCACAAGAAAACTAAGCAAATGCGTTTTTTCACTGCATTTGGATTTTTTTCCTCTTTCCCAGTACACGACATGGAATATTAAATATCATCACTATGAAGTGCAATTTGTTACGCAGAAAACAAGCCGTCACAGAGCTCTTTACATGTAAAAATTATAAAGCTACAGATTTGTGAAGGTGGGGGGTGAAAAATGGAAATGAAAAATGGGCCAGGTCAATAAGTGGTTAAAGGAGCCCAGGGTGCATATAATGAATGCATAGAGGATGGGAGGGGGCTGCATATAATGAATCCATGGGGGCGAGGGGGGTTGCATATAATAAATCCATTAGGTGTGAGAGCGGCTGTATGTAATTAATCTGTGGGGGTTGAATTTGATATAACCATGTGGCGCTGTATATAATATAACCATGAGGGAATTTGGGATGATAAACTAGGGAATATTTTAGGGTTTAATAGGGAGTAACTTTACAACATTTGGGGGTTTAGCCAAAAATAATTAATTCCACACACCAACAATCATGTATGAAAAAAATCAATATTTATTGAAATAATGATAATAAATATTAAAAGTATATCTGTATTGGAAAACAATGCCCAGGTAAAGTTTGCCTGGCATAATCCAGTGAGGGTGAATGATAACTTTAAGGTTACACATATGACATAGCAAGAGAATACTGTAATGATGTAATATACAGAAATGGACAGCAAAAGAATCACTTAAATGCACAGGATAAATGAGAGCTTCATAAAGTCAAATACATGTTATATTAATCTATCCTGTAGGGTGTGTTGCAGTATCACAATACAGTAATGAAATCAGAATGGTATTGAAGCATACACACCCTTACTCATAAGATATGCCACACACCAGCCTCCAGGCATGTTTCAGCTGTGAAGCCTTCATCTGTGCACCAATAGTAAGATACCAGCCAAGTGTTTCTAGGGGGTTTTATCAACATCCAATTTATGACAAAACATTTAGGTATTAAAAAGTATACAGAATCCAGGACACCTAGGAACAACCCCACCTAGTAATCAATAAGAGTAAAACAGCGCTGAAACAAATGCACTATATCTGGATTCATTGGGGCTCATTTAAGGGTCATTCTGCTCACTTCCAGCGGGAATGTATGTAAATGTGCCCCATTGTCTTAAAGGGGTATTCTCGTCTGGGCATTCACATTCAGTTTGATAAATCTGCCATATAAAAACATTTCTTCAATTAGATGTTATTAAAAAAAATGTTCCTGTGTGAAGATAATTTCTCATAAATGTTGCCATGTTGTCCCTTAGAAACGAGATGGACGGCCACCTCTGCCTGGCGATGCATTGCACAAATAACAAAAAGGTTTTGTATATGAAATGTCCGGATTTACTGCTTATCTCACGCCGTCCTGTGGTAATGAACGGAGGTCAGGCAGGACTCTATAGCCCAAGTCTGGCCACCGCTGCCAGAGTGTGACGTGGTCGTATCCGAGGAAGCCATCTCGTTTCTAAGGGACAGAATGACTACATTTATGAGAAATTATCTTCACACAGGAACATTTTTTTTAATAACATCCAATTGAAGAAATGTTTATATATCGAAGATTAGTGAAACTGAATGTGAGTGCCCAGGTGAGAATACCCCTTTAAGCTTTGTCTTACATCATGGCTGCATTTGAATGATATGTGAACCAAGGTTATTTAGTGGGACATAATGTGTCTTGACCTCAGTATTATAAATGATACATCAAAGTTGAGGATCTGATACAGATTGTACGTTGGTGCCCAACAGCTTCTGTTACTCCTATGGTTATATCTGCCACGAAACTACAGAACAGGAGACTGTTTTCGTTCTGGGGGTTACCTCCAGACCAGATGTCTAGATTGTAGCATCACCAAAACATTAAGTTCTATGGGATGTTCCTGGTATGTAGTTCTAACTACCCAGTACACAGTAAAACAGCCAGGGACACATGAAAGAGACATAACTTGGGGTACAGGGGCCAGGGGTCCTTCCTGTGTCTTCCATTCCCTCTCCTGCAGATTTCCATGCAAGCAGCTCTCTCCTGCCCTGATAGACCCCAGTACTCTGCTCTGTCTGAATGCAGTTATTCAACTCTGTGAGTTGTGCAACTCTCCTCTATATAAATGGCAATAGTACTCTTGTGCAGGAAATCTCTATATGGAAGCCAATAGTCGAGCGCAAGGATACTCTATAAGAATTGCAGTAGTAGATTTGAATACTGGGATCTTCTGTAAGTACAGAAGCAGCTGTATACAGGGATCCTCTATATTTATCCTTAGTCATGCCGTGACTAAGGATCTTTCCGAAACGCGTAGGAATTAACACTGTGCATGTCTGTGTTGCCAAGTATGTTCGATTGCATGATAATCTTTTAAACGTTTTTTTTGGAATAAACCTTAATTTTTTTATCCTGGACCGTTGTGTAAGCTGGATGTGTGCTTTTCCTGAGTATCGACTTGGAACAAAGTTGTCCGTGCTCCAACCATGTCCGGTACTGCTACATAACTTGCAGGTGAGCTGACTCTACTGTCTTTTTCTAAATAAAGACAAACAAACACAAAAAGGGGAGGGATACAATTTGAGTTGGCAACAGCGGGGAATAACAATAACCAAATCCAAATAGAGTAGTCAAAACACAGGCAAGAGATCAGAATCCAGAACTAGAGAATGCAAGAGAAGCTAGTGAACACAGCAGTTTGACCAGCAAGGAGACACTTATAGGGAAACTCAGCCCAGCCACAGGTGGAAGGAGCAAGCCATTACAGATCCACAGTGTTAACTCTTGCAAGACAGAATCAGTGAGGGGAGTGGCAGATATCAGGTTAGGCAGCCATAGACCCTAGTTCAGACTGCAGGATAATGAATAACTCAGTGGGGCACATTTACTAAGAGTCCGCGGACCGTGATTCTGTCAGGTTTCCTGAATGCGACAGAAATCTTGTGTGTCGCAATCAAGCCTTCATTGCCCAGGCGAAGGGGAACTCCGGCGGACCTCAGCAGGGAAGCGACACATGAAGGACATTGGACGCACATGACGACCCAATTGGACGACCCGAATCCTCGTCGGACAACGCACAGCGGGATCGCGACAAGACTGAGTAAGTAATCTGCCCCCGTGTCTCCTAATCCTACACCACGGATAGAGGAGAAAGCAGGCGCAGACGTGACGTCGTATATGAAATCAGAGAAAATCAAAGAAACCAGAGTATACAGAAGATCTCGTGGAACAATAATAGGGATCTAAAATATACATATAACCAGCACCAGACAAACTTAGCCTGAAAACTAAATAGGTGGTGAGAGAGAGCTTCCCCCTAGGTGAATGGGACAAGAGGTTTTCACAGCTAGTTAACTGTGCTGGACAGAGGCTGAACTGCATTAAACTGGGAGTGGTGCAAAAAGTTTAACCCCTTCCCGACGCGCGCCGTACTAGTACCCCGCGAGCCCTCTCCATAGCCGGTAAGTCTTTGCTGCATATTGCAGAAAAGGCTTACCGGTAACACCCGCGATCGGTGCTAGTACCGATCGCGGGTGCTTTCACCGTGATCGCCGCCGGCAATGCTGCCGGAGGCTTCAAAAAGATGCCGCCATCTTGGCGCGGATCTTCGCTCCCGATGACGTAACGGGGAGCGGTGATCCGTTGCCATGACAGCATCGGGCCTCACGAAGCCCGAAGCTGTCTAGTTTTAACCCATTCATACAATGTGCTATCAGCACATTGTATGAATGAGGAGTAAAATCCCCATATACTGCCATATTGCAGTATGGCGTATATGGTAGGATCGATCAGACACCAGGGTTAAAGTACCTAGGAGTCTGAAAAATAGTTAAAGTAAAAGTAAAAAAAAGTTAAAAAAAAAAAAATTATATTATAAAAAACCTAAAAATTCAAATCAATCACCCCCCTTTCCCTAGAAACTGATTATTATATTAATAAACAGTAAAAATCATAAACACATTAGGTATCACCGCGTCCCGAAAATGTCCGATCTATCAAAATATAATAACGGTTTTCACTGCGTTTAACCCCGTAACGGAAAATAGCATCCAAAGTCAAATGACATTTTTTTGCCATTTGGAAAATATAAAATTAATAAAAAGTGTCAAAAGGTAGCACAGTCCTAACAATGATAGCAATGAAACGCCATCAAAAGTCCGCAAAAAATGACACCACCCACAGCTCCGTACACCAAAGTATAAAAAAGTTATTAGCGCCAGAAGATGGCAAAATCACAAAAAAAATTTTTGACAGAGGTTTTAATTTTTTAAATGTTGAAACATATAAAACCTGTACAAATGTGGTTATCCCTGTGATCGTAGCAAACCAAAGAATAAAGTAGACCTGTCATTTGGGGCACACAGTGAAAGCTGTACAATCCAAGCCACAAGAAAATGTCGCAATGTGTTTTTTCACCATTTTCACTGCATTTGGAATTTTTTTCCCGCTTCCCAGTACTCGCCATGGAATATAAATACCGTCACTACGAAGTGCATTTGTTAACGCAGAAAATAGCTATCACAGAGCTCTTTATGTGGAAAAATGAAAAAGTTATAGATTTTGAAGGTGGGTGTGAAAAATGGAAGTGAAAAACTAAAAAAGGCCAAGTCGTTAAGGGGTCTAAACTTCGGTACCAACTTTAGCCCTTCAGACCACACAAAAAACAAATGAGAATCAATGCTTTTGAGGCCATACTTCAAAAGAAGACGATGCTGGCACAGATTGCATGTCTCTGTATTGGAGCACAGTATAAAGTCTGTATTGGGGCACGTATATATGGCGGTGTCAAAGTTTCAGTACCCCTGTAGAATTCGGTTTTTTTCAGAGAATATGAAAGATAACACAAAATGTTTCCCATGTTAGTGGTTTTGTTGAAGCCAGTTAAGCTACGATGTTTTCTTCGTTAATCACAACCAAATGACAAACCAAACATCCAAATGCCCCGATAAAAAATTCACACACCCTGGCGATTTTGGCCTCATAACATGCACAGAAGTTGACACAAATGGGTTTTTGAATGCTAATAAAGGCTCAGTAACATCCTCACCTGTGACCCTGTTTGCTTGCATCATTGTGGCACAATGGCTGAGGAGTTCTGTTCAGATACACTCTGGTATTTTTATCAGCCAATCACTTTTCTGGATTGTGAGTCATGAGGGAAAGCAAAAGAATTCGTCACGGATCTACAGGAAAAGGTAGTTAACTGGAAAAGGCATCAGGCCTAGGCGCGTGATGTCAGGGACAGCCGGCAGGTCTCCAAGATATGTGTGCAAGAATATGGAGGGCGCGAGACAGCTGGATGTAACATTGAGCACATAGAGAACCTTTTCCCGCCACCACATTCTTAGAGGAGGCGCTCGGCATTGTGGGACCGAAAAGACTCTACTGAAAGGGCTGAGGAAGGGATTTCAGCAACAAAAGGAATGCTCCGAGAAATTAAAAAGTCTCGTGCCTTATGAGATCCTTTTAGCAGAGACAGCACCAAAACTCTCACAGTCAAGAAAGATATGTTATGCTTTGTATGCCCTTGCTTCTTTATACTTTTTTCCTGCTTTCTATATGACTGATACTAGAACAAATAAAACTTGCGCAGTGCTGATTTTACTTAGGGCCTGTACCACGTGAGACTTGAATCAGTAGCTGTCTGAGTCATTCTCTATCAATATGCTTAAATTGATTGGGAAACACTGGTGCATGCACACTAAAAGAGGATTACTATAAATCCTCCCCGAACAATAGGTCCCTGGATATATGGAATGGGGGGCCTATGGATGGAAAATCAGGCTTTGTTCCAGGGATCAGAAATGGACATGGCAACATTGTGCAAATCAACTCACGGTTTCTATTTTGAACAAGATCTCGGTAGTGGCTCTTTCCCCTGTCTTTCCTGTGGCAGACAACCGAGACTCAAGAAAGTCAAAGCGACTTCTGGTATGGAGTGGTCCAGGGCAAGAGCCCATAGCCTCGTATCAGAGATTGCAGGCTGGGTATTGTGAAGCTCAGCCTCGATTAACGTCCTCCTGATTGTGGCCAATTGTCGGCCAGTATGACTAAGCTAGTAACACGCCCATTTCATATGCGATTTATCCCGCGTCTTGTTGAATTCCGCGTGCAGCCGCGACACAAAACTGGCTATTCCAGAAACTTTTTCATACCATATATATGGATGGCAGTTTCTTCCACATTTTTTGTCCTAGTGCAATGGTCAGACAGAAAACTTGTGCAAACACTTTAATAAATTTGGCCTCGAGTTATTATATTGTTCTATTCAGGGGGGTGGTCAAGTGGCTGGCGCTTTACAGTGGTCTGCGCAGCCTCGTAGTATTCTGGACGGTTCTGAAGAGACGGCGTGATGTACTGGGCGGTTCGAATGGCAGGTACTGGTATGGAGGGTCGATAGGCCGCGGTGTTTTTGGTAAGAGGTTCCGGCGAGCAGAGACTGGCGCGTTAAAAAATTTGGGGTGGTTTTTCTCTGCAGCGACTGGCACCGGGTATTGGGAGCGGATCTAAAGCCACAGGTGTTCCGTTTATGGAGCGTTCTCGAAGACGGCTTGTATGTGGTGGGTGGCTTCTGCATAGACTGGGTGCCTATAAGAGTGTTCTGCAGGAGGACTGGATAATTATGTAAGGTCTCAGCGTCTGGCGCTCAGGGCCAATCTCCACCTGAGGCCGGGGTGTACTTCCAGTCCCTACCTTCAGGGGACGGCAAACATGGGGACCTCATTTATGAGGCAACCAATTGCTTTGTTGCAAGTCCTTCCCGACACTAACCTTTAAAATTTTAAGTACATGTAGTGATTACGGCAATCATTCGTGGTGGACATGCCACAGCGCGCCAGGCGTATGAGCAACAAGTAAAGGGAAAAGTAACTACTCTGTTTATTATTTGTGGGGACTGTGGTATACTGATACTATTGGGTTGGCTATTCTTTGTCTGGTTATCCGGACATATTCCTTAGGGGGAGGGAGGCCTGTGCAAATTATGCCGGGAGGAGATCTATACTGTGTGCCATGGCTCTATAAAACTGTCTATGGGGATATGTATGTGTAGGGATGAGCAGCCTTATATGGTAGTTTAGTCATGTATGTATTTAAGTTAGCGAGTAGTATAGTGGGGGGTTTATAAATAAATTAGCGGGAACTGTATACTAGTAAATCAGATATGTATCATAAATTAGCTGGTGTGTCTGTAGTCAGGGGGCCTGTCTAATATAATAAAAGGGTTGTCTTTGCTGTATATTATATCACATTTATTTGGTCGCCGATATATTAAAGGAGGTTTAATGTGGGGGAATATGTCTTAGTATTGTTGCTAAGAGAATACTATATTTGGGGAACAGCGATCCATTATACTGTAAAGTGTACCCGGTGGTTATTTGTTAGGGGCGCTGTGTGGATTTCGGCTGCATGAGTGAACGACATTTGACTGTGATTTCACGATCTGAGATAAACCATGGACGAAGAGGCTAGAAAGAAATAGTCCTCTTCCTAGACTAAGCCAGATGCATCACTTTAAGTTACTAGAGATATTCTAATGTCGTGTCACTGGACCTGGCTCCTAGCGTGTGAATTACGCATCCGCGACTAGCAATCACCGACGGGGCAGCATCTTCAATTTTGCCTCAGGCGGGGTGACGAGCAAAAAGGCTGTAGAAACTCCATGGTGTATTTAGGCGGTTCCTGCATGAAGACTGGGTGTGTACTGTGTGGTGTTCTGCATAGGCGCCGTGTATATTGGGACGGTTTTGTTGCTCCTGTGACTTACTATTAATTGAACAAAACCATTTCCAGAGATTCTTCCGCTAACCCCTTAGTCGCTTCCTTGCAGCTAATGGCTACTTCAGACAAGCAGTTTTCTGTCTAGATGAGAGTTGAAATTAAACTCCTACTTTTTTGCTGCACGCCACCACTAGTCAAGATAGACTAGACAGGCCCATACACTGATACTGAGCAAGGAGCTGCCATACCTGCCTACGGTTCTCCTTATCCTCATTTATGCGGAAAACCATAAAAGAAACGCAGCTAAAGGTGACTACTGCTCTCTCTCCAACCACCATTTTTTCATATATTCAGACACAGGACTTACTTCTACTGTTTATTCATAACAGAACACATATGCATGCATTAGAATTATTTTTACAGCTATTAATACAGTAAGCGATGTTAAAAAACGGCGCAAAGCTTCCATCTACTGATGGTCTCTGTTTTCTCCTCCATAATAGAACAAGATTAATGGAAACCCCCTATGTGTAAAACTCTGGGACCGGTGGGTGAGGGGGCCCCATCAAACTTTGCTATTGGGCCCATTCATTCTTAGTTTTGCCACTGCCTGGAGGCAAATTTTTACTCATCACTCAGGAAGCTGCAAGATCCAAAAACACAAGGCAAGTTCCCTGTTATTGGCTACAGTCAGAACAAAGTGAAGGTCTACGAGAGCGGTCATATTGGCCTTCAATATCATTGAGCCACTGTGGTGAGATCTCAAGTGGGAATTCAATGCAAGACGGCCCCGGAACTGGAGGCTTTTTTGTCTAGAAGAAGGGCAGCTTTTACCATCGGAAGAAATAAAGAGCCTCATCCAGAACTACCCAAAACTCTTCAAGTTATCATTAATGATAGAGGGGGCAATACACATATGAAGAACTGTGGTGTTAACTTTGGATCAGGGTCATTAGGATGTCTTTTGGTTTTCATTAATGTAAACAGAGAAAACACAGTAATTGACAATAATTTGGCTTCACAATCCACTAACCATAATGGAACAAAAGTTTTTTGTGTTATTCATATTCTCTGAAAAAAGAACCATGACGGGCAAATTCTCAGGGGTCTGTAAACTTTAGAGTCAACAGTATTTGTTCTTCAGACCACAGAATTTTCGGAGCTGCTATGTAGGAGTGATGCTGCCTGGCATCCTCATTTTCGCAATTATTTCGACGAAAGCAACAACGAAGAACAGAGGAAAAGTTGTAAATCTCCCTCAATGTCAGAGGAAGAATTGTGAAAACCAAAGATGAGCAAAAAAGGTGTGGTGTCAGAAAACCTTACTTACAGCTTGTCATCCTCCTTTTTGGGGCCCATGACAGAGTGTTAAAACACACTCCATTTTTAACACCGAAATAAAGCTGGCGCTCCTGATAGGTCGCTCAGCAGACTTCCTCCTGATAACTCCTCCCTGTGACCTCTCCTCATAATATTTTGGGGAACCTTTCCTGCAAAAGCGCCATAAGGGGAGTGTCGGTAGAACGAGGAGAAAAGGTGTCACATACACGTGCGAGAATTTGGGTCGCTAGCCTAGCATGTCTTCATATGATAAACGAACATGAGTCCCTATAATCAATTGCCCTACGATTGACAGCAAACTGTATAGCGTATGTGAACAATGGGGGGAACCAGTTTTGCCAGGAGGCAACTGATTTGTTCATTGGGGGAAGAGAGGACATAGACCTAAGAGCTTGTCACAGGTGGCTCCTCTCTGTGCCAAGCGGCCCCACAGCTCACTTACCCTGTCCTGATTCCTGGGGTCGTGTTCGTTGCAGTCCTTCTGGGCATGTGTGCACCGTCTGCCCGAAGATTTAAAGGACCGCGCAACGTTGACTGTGCTGGCCATTCCCAAATCCTTTACGAACCAGCATCTTCGCTGCAACGGCCCATCTATTGCCTGTGCCTTGAGAAGATTGTTCCCGATGCCCTGTGCTCGAGTTGTGAATTCCCCGTTTGTGGCCCAATTCCATTCTTCCTCCTCCTGTTTCCCTGACTACTATTCTGCTCACGTCTATTTCTTCTTGTGCCCTTGACCCTCCGCGGAGACAAAGTCTTATCTGTGGAGCGACCTGGTGGTACCAGGCCACAACAAGTCCCACAATGCCTTTTCCGGCAGGCTCCAATGGAAACCACCAGGTACCCTTACTCTCCGCTCCCAGTGTCGGCTTACTCTTCAATCATCCGGGGTTGTGGCGTGGCAACTAACCCCTGAGCTAATACAGAGCTCAATTATGTTCCCATGACAATCAAATGAGATTGCAGACGCTATGTCCAACAAATTGTCTCTGGCAACAATGGCCATAACATACACCACATATTTTCAATATAACTCATCAATTGGGTAAGAGACAGCTAGTATCTGTTCGTTTCCTCTCCTCCGAGACCACAACTAAAACTCAAGTCTTTGCAGAGAGAATGTGGTCTCCAAGGGCATGGAAAGTGGATGCACTATCCTTTCCATGGCAGGGTTCGAGGACCTATATCCTTTCCAACCCCTAATTTCATTCTAAACACGCTGACAATAAAGTCCAGGAGATTCAAATAAATTCAATCACAAGCATCAGTCAACACAACATTCAAAAGCAGATTTTTCCAAAAATCCAAAAGAATAAAGAGGTAATTCATCACAGTCAGATCAAAGAGAAGACCACATCAGCATTCACAGAGATCATCAATCCAGGTCATCAAATCAATTCAGGAGATTCACAGTCCCAGAAGACAATTCAGTCAGCAAGCAAGATCAAAATCAACGCACCCCATACAGTCAAATCAGTCCAGTCACAGTCAGACAGAAATTCAAGAGGTCAAATCAAAGACAAAGTCACCGTCCAAATGTCAAGTCAATCCAGATCGACCCCGAAGAGCAGTCATTCATCACGATTCATCACACAAACTGACAAAACAAGCTTCAGCATTCCCACACTTCTCCATCCACCCCTCCAGACGGATTCAGGGGCTCCCTACGTCCATCTCACCCTGTGCCCCCCTCCCCCCCTCTCCTCTGTCCTCCTCAAATCACGAGTCATCAAGCAGAGCATATCATTTCAAAATTCACATCATAGAAAAATCAAAAGGACAGTCACAGTATCAATTCCTCAGGCAAATTCCATCATCAAAATTCTCCCAGTCCGGGTCAGGCCTCCTTCATCACAGTCATCAGATCAGCAGAGTTCAGGACACAATTCATCACAGTCAGCATATTCAAAGGAAGCATCAGTCATCACAGTTCAAAACACACAGCAGAATCCAACAACACTAAGAAAAATTCCCATCAAGAGGATTCAAAGAGTCAATCAGTCAGACACATTCACAGTTCAAATTCATCCATTTCAGAATCAGTCAAAAAATTCAATCATCCCATCAGATTCATCACACAGGAACAACACTCACAGATTCCAGTCAAATCATTCCAATCATCATCAGTCGGACAGAGTCACAAAGTCAGTAGCATTCAGTCATCAAGCCAGCAGATTTCATCAACAGATCAGCAAGTCCATCATCAGAACAGATCATCAGTCAGATCAAACAAGACATCAATCAGTCCCCAAACAACAGATCACCCAAACACGAGTTTCACAAGAAATTCACCTATCCCAAAGCAAATTCAGACAAGAATCATTCGATCAGATTCATCAGCAGTTCATCAAGCAAGTCACCCATCCCAAAGTCAATCGGCTCACAATCAGATCAACACATCACTCATCACAACATCATCAGCCGCAGAAGCGTCAACTCATTCAAAGTGAGTCAGATCAATTCAAAATCATCAGATCACAAATAAATTCCCAGAGAACAGTCACATCGTCAAAAATTCATCAATAGTCAAACAAACTATCATCAGTCATTCAGAAGTCAGGCAAAGTCAATCGTCAACAGTCAGGTCAGATGACATATAAATTCAAGTCAGTTTCAATCACAGCCATCACAGACTCAATCACTTCATACGATCATCACATGAACAACCCAAATTCACACATCCATTCAGTCATCAAAATTCAAAAGCACAAATTTCACACGACAGTCAATTCAAAGCAGAATCAAGAGGCATCAGAGACATCAGTTCAATTCCAAAAAGCAAGATCATTCACATCATCAGAGTTCACCATCAATTCACAGTCAATTCACAAAGAAATTTCAAGAAAATCATCCATCCCGCCACTTTCCAACACTTCATCACATCAGGATTCACCGTCAGGCTCTCATACACCCATCAAACCGCTTTCCTAGTCCGTCCTACGCATCTCAAGATTCAAGGATCATCACAACAATCAGAGATCAGCACACCACAGCAGATTCAATCACATCACAGCCCCCCCCCCCCCCCCCCATCAGTTCAAAAAACAATCATGACACCCAATTCATTAGATCACCGATTCAAAAATTCACATTCACGTTCATCAAATATGTCACCCCCTTCCTATTGCGCACATGACAGCGCCATAACCCCCATCTCTCCTCCTCCGCTTCCCCTATTCATCATCACCTTCACCCTCTCTCGCATCCTTCCCTATCCTTGAAAAAAAACGCACACCATTTCTCATTAGTCCTGGTCCTATCCACTTTGCAGTCCAGGCCATAGTAATCCCAAATTACCAAAATGTGGATACACAGGAAACATCCCATAACCTTCGTATGTGCAACGGCCGTGCCTAAAATGGAAGGAGGGCGCACCAGACAGATTTAACATTGTCCAAATTGGTACAGTTTTATCTATTTATTTTCTTTTTTTAATGTGGGCTTATAGGGCTTATTTTTTCCCACATGAGATGTACTTTTCTGGTCCATATTTGGGGTATCTATAAGCTAAATTTGTGATATTTTTTCTTACCTCTTTGGTTGGTGGAGAATGTTATCAATTTTTAGGAAGATTAAATACCATAACAAACATAAATAACACTTAAAAAAAAAAAAAAAAAATATTTATTAATAATTTTTGATTCTATGGGTCTCACAATTAACGACATACCTCTGTACAGTCAAGACAAAAGTTGTTGAGAATGATACAAATGTTATTTTATAAAGTCACTGCATCAGTTTTATATGGCAATTTGCATATACTTCCAGAATTTATAAAGATTGATCACTTAACATCAATTAATTGCAAGACTATTTTATCTAGAAACACATTTCAACTTCAATTGTCAGCAGGCCTGCCGTAAAAGGTGCCGCTAACATCGTTTCAAAAGTGATTGCTCCAGTAACATCGTTGTGGGTGTTTGATGAGGACTGGTTTGGAGATCAATCGTCTGTAAGTAAGAATCACACTAGAACCACTGGACCTTTAAAAGGGGCTGGTGCTTGGCATCATCATTGTTTTCTCTTCCTGTTAACCATGTTATCTCTAAAGAACATGTGCCAGTATCATTGCAACTGCACATAACGGGAAGAGTATGCAGCGAAAGATTGTCACTCAGTCAACAATCTATCGTATCACATCAAGGAATTCAAGGAGAAGGTTCCATTGTTACCAAAAAGGCTCCAAGCACCCCAGAAGGACCAGCAAGCGTCAGGAAGTCTTTAAAAGTGTTTCAGCTCCAGGATCGGGCCTTTCCGCCGTGGCCTGGATGGCAACAAAAGCACTTCTCTCCAAAAAACAATCATGGGACAGCGGATTTTTTGCAAAAGGTACAGGAGTGGGACTGCTGAGGCCTGGGGTAAAGTCATTGTCCTCTGTTGAATCCCCTTTCCGATTTTTGGAACATCTGAAAACAGCTTGTTCGGAGAAGACAAGGTTGAGCGAGACACACATCTTGTTCCTCATATGCAACTGTAAAGCATCCTCCAACCATTCATATGCGGGGGTTTGCTTCTCAGCCCAGGAACGCTTCTCTCAGTCTTGCCTAAAATCACATCCAGAATAAAGAATGATCCAGAATGTCCTCCACGACACCTTCTCCCAACCGTTCCAAGAGCATTTGGGGTGATCAACAATGCCTTTTTCCAGCATGAATGAGTACCTTGCATAAAGCAAAGGTGATAACTAAATGGCTCAGGACCAAACCTAGAGATTTTGTGTCCATGGCCTGGAAACTCCCATCGATCTTAATCCCATTGAGAACTTTGGTCATCAGCAAGAACGAGTGACAAACAAAAACCACAATTGTGACAAATGCAAGCATTGATTGTGCAAGAATGGACTGCTATCCGTCGAAATTGTCCAGAAGTTGATTGAGAACAATGCCTGATACGGCGAGGTCCTGAAGAAGAAGGTTCAACACTGCAAATATTGACTGTGCAGTAACTCATAATATGAGTGCCTTTATTTCTGTATGTGATAAAACCTTTACAAACACAATAAGATACCAGAGGGGCAACAATCATTGAACATATATATTTGTGTCATTCTCAAAACTTTGACCATGACGTATAGATTCCCGCCCCCCCAATCTTTACGGAATAAAAGTAATTTGGCGAAATGTTGTAATTTCAGCATCACAATCAACCGTCTTTTCATATGCCATATCTTTTTTATTTTCGGCTGAACAAAATCTGGTTAAAGAGCTATTTTCTTGTGAGAATTATTGTTGTTGCTAGTGGTCTTATGTTGGAGTGGTGTTGTATTGGTGTTTTTTTGTACTTTAAAAGGAACCTACCAGATCTACCTGGTAGGTGCAATCTATAGGCCTTGAGGACAGCCCTTTTAAAGTGCTAATCTTCATGTCCCCGCCATCTTTTACTAACTTTTAATTCCCTAAATGTAAATTTTCTAAGGAGGCCTACTGCGGCGTGGAGCTGAGGCTACATCCGCAGCTACTCCCACGCCCAGAAGCCTCTTGATCCTCCAACCAGAAATCTTCGGTGCGCACTCTCGTAGCTGCGTCCCTCATCCCGAAACCTGTCCGCTGCGCACTTTGGCTTCGAGCATGACCCGCACAGCCGAGGCCTGCTGTTCTGTCGCATGTGCAGAGGCGGCCGTTTCGCAAATGAAGGGGCGCACAGCGACGAGATACTTTTCAACAGTTCAGTGGGCTCTCACAGGATGCTCTAGGTACCATTTCTCCACAGGGGTTATAGTCAGTGACATTTTGATAGGCCATTCAACACAGTCTGCTGCCTTGTGTTCAACACTCGTGCACTACCAGGTATAGGTCAACGCGCGTAACATCTTTTAGTTTTTTTTTCTTTTGACCCATTGTGTGGCCTCATCCAGAAATCACTTTAAGGTGATAAGTAAATTGATTAAAAAGCACGAGGCGAAAGTTTTAACGCAGAAGTAAAGGTGGGAGCTGTGACACGCCTCCACATGCATCATGCCATCGGACTTTTCAGGATATCTTGTTAGTGATGGTCTCTGGATGCAGACTTCAATTACCGTGCAGAGGCTTTCTTAAAGAAGAGAGCACTCAACTTTAGTGTTTAAATTCTGCTCTTGAGTTTTATGCAACCAATTTACAACTCACTTCAAGTTGATTTTCTGATGATGCCACTACACTGGTCGAAAAGGAAACATGATCTGAAGGGCTTCAACTGCTGGCAACAACTGGTAGTTGTCTGCCACAATTTCTGATGACGTTTTTCCTTTAAAGGAGAGATTACTCCGGCGGACCTCAGCAGGGAAGCGACACATGAAGGAAATTGGACGCACATGACGACCCGAATTGGACGACCCGAATCCTCGTCGGACAACGCACAGCGGGGATCGCGACAAGACTGAGTAAGTAAATCTGCCCCAGTGTCTCCTAATCCTACCACCACGGATAGAGGAGAAAGCAGGCGCAGACGTGACAGTCAGTATATGAAATCAGAGAAAATCAAAGAACCAGAGTATACAGAAGAATCTAGTGAGAACAATAATAGGGATCTAAATATATAAATATAACCAGCACCAGACAAACTTAGCCTGAAAACTAAATAGGTGGTGAGAGAAGCTTCCCCCTAGGTGAATGGGACAAGGTTTTAATTTTTTTAAATGTATGAAAACATAAAACCTGTACAAATGTGGTATCCCTGTGATCGTAGCAACCCAAAGAATAAAGTAGACCTGTCATTTGGGGCACACAGTGAAAGCTGTAAAATCCAAACCCACAAGAAAATGTCGCAAATGTGTTTTTTCACCATTTTCACTGCATTTGGAATTTTTTTTCCTGCTTCCCAGTACGCGCCATGGAATATTAAATACCGTCACTACGAAGTGCAATTTGTTACGCAGAAAATAAGCCATCACAGAGCTCTTATGTGGAAAAATAAAAAAGTTATAGATTTTTGAAGGTGGGGTGTGCAGTGAAAGCTGTAAAATCCAAGCCCACAAGAAAATGTCGCAAATGTGTTTTTTCACCATTTTCACTGCATTTGGAATTTTTTTCCCGCTTCCCAGTACTCGCCATGGAATATTAAATACCGTCACTACGAAGTGCAATTTGTTACGCAGAAAATAAGCTATCACAGAGCTCTTTATGTGGAAAAATGAAAAAGTTATAGATTTTTGAAGGTGGGGTGTGAAAAATGGAAGTGAAAAAACTAAAAAAGGCCAAGTCGTTAAGGGGTTAAACTTCGGTACCAACTTTAGCCACAGTTCAGACACACAACAGTTCAGTGGGCTCTCACAGGATTGCTCTAGGTAGCCATTTCTCACACAGGGGTGATAGTCAGTGACATTTTGATAGGCCAGTCAACACAAGTCCTGCTGGCCTTGTGTTCAACACTCGTGCACTACCAGTATATTGTCAAGCAGCGTAACATCTTTTAGTTTTTGTTTCTTTTATGACCCAGTGTGGTGGCCTCATCCAGAAAATCAACTTTAAGGTGAGAAGTAAATTGATATAAAGTCACAGAGGCGGAAAGTTTAACGCAGAAGTAAAGGTGGGGAGCTGTGAACACCTCCTCCTCATCATGCATCATGCATCGGACTTCAGGATATCTGGTTAGTGATGTCTCTGGATGCAGGACTATCAATTACAGTGAAGAGGATTTCTGAAGAAGAGAGCACTCGACTTTAGTGTTAAAATATCTGCCTTCTTGAGTTTATGCAACCAATTTACAACTCACTTCAAAGTTGATTTTCTGGATGATGCCACTACACTGGGTCAGAAAAGAAACATGATCTGGAAGGTCTTCAACTGCTTGGCAACATACTGGTAGTTGTTTATTACCACAATTTCTGATGACAGGTTTCCTTTAAGAGGAGAGATTACAGAACTCTTTATCACATCTAGAATCCCAATTAGCAGAGCATCTCCAAACACCATTAAGGGTTGGGTTCTTGAAGCAATGAGAAAGGCAGGTATAAATACTAACATTTCCACCGGGCCTTCTGGGAATAAATGAGGTAGAGCACGCATGCTCAGGGTACATCACGTGGATGTGGTGGCAGTCACTTTCAGTGCGCTGACGGAATGAAGAGGAGGCAGCCGTTGGCACCCATTAGCAGTTGCTGGGTGGCTGACCTATTCCCTAGAACAAATGCAGTTTTCAGCTCATAGATTCCTGAAAACTGACCTATATGTCTCTGTGTTATACTCTGCACAGTATATATTTATATAGAGAGAGCTTTATATTCATCACATGTTCATCATGCAAACATATGTCTGAATATATGTGAACTACAGTGCTCTGAAAATATGTAAAATCATCTGGGATACTGTATATATGTGTACAGGGACCCTGGTCCTGGTGCTGTATTTCTGTCTGGTGGTTCTGCACTATTACAATAATTCAAGGCAGGCACCATATTGTAATTTCAAAGACACTGTACATGTTTGAATTAAACACTATAATCTATACATCTGCAAACAATATATGTAATATGCTTAATTTGAGGAGGACTGATATGCTACAATTGATAAAATTAATTTGAGAGGCATTTTCTATATTTTAAACACATGGGTGGAAGAGCTTTTTTAAGATTTACCCTGTAAACAACTTAAAAACTGTCCTGTTCCCCTTCCTCCTTTCTGTCATGTACCCCGTTCACCTTGTGCATCCACATGTCCCCCTATTTTTATATTCTGTACCCCAATGGTTCCCTTTTTCTCCACTCTGTTTCCCCCATGCCCCCCGTCGGGTTTTCGTTCGGCCACGCCCCCGATTTCCGTTGCATGCATGCCAGCGCCGATGCGCCACAATCCGATCGCATGCGCCAAAATCCCGGGGCAGTTCAGGGGAAATTGGCGCAAATCGGAAATATTCGGGTAACACGTCGGGAAAACGCGAATCGGGCCCTTAGTAAATGACCCCCAATGAGTAAGGACATGGAGCAATGTTTGAAACATGTAGGTTGTCTATGGGAGACACCGATACATCCATTTTAAATGTTATAAATAAAGAATGAAGTTATAATGTTGGACTTCCAATTTTCCGAGTGCTAGAATTACCCGCTCTATACTTCCTATATTTAACTGCTCTGCTGGCAAGACATTCATGTCCATGCACCACGAATCCCTCCAGGAGATGATTTTATGGGACTGCAGTAACATTGACAGGAATACTAAGTGGTGGGGGGTGAGCTGGATTTTTCTATTTTTTAAACTTTTTCTGTTCCCTCCCACTAAATATATTTTTAGTGAAGCTCTGCCCCATCTGAGAATGAGTGAAGGAAATCAAGCAAAGTGTATTGACACTGATTGATGGAGCATTAACCAATCCTGGTATTGAGGGAAGTGGTGGATGTGCTGCTTGTATTGAGAAACAATGCTGGTTAATAGAGTAAGATTTTATTGATATATGTAAATGCATCTTGCAAAACGGGTTACTTGTAATCCAAGATTCCACTATACCTGAATACAAGAAATGTTGCCATAATGAAATATGTAATGTGTTACATTACTCTGCATTACAAAAATTGGTATAAGATCTTTAATTCATTAAACATCTAGGGAAAAAAAGTAAAACAGACCATAAGGCATTAGTTCAAAAGCTGAAGAATATATTCTGAAAAATATAAATCTATTACAACATAGCTTTATTGTGTTGTGTTTCAAATACTCAAGCAGTTTATAGAAGGCTGTGTCTCCTTATGAACACTGAAATCAGCCATAAAGATTTTATGTGTACAATAATAGGGATGCTTCAAATAGGGGTTGTGCCTTTAATAGTTTATAGTAGCTGTAAAAGTGGCTGTACTCTCTATACCACACCTTCTAGTGAGAAATATACATTTAATTGAGAAAATTACATGTTTACATTGGTCCTTACATTACAAGCCACTAATCACTAAAATAAAGGGCTCCAACATGCTGTTCAGAGTTCTGTGCTGGTTCAGTTTATTGTGCTAAAAAGACCAATTTAAGTCTGCGGGGTAGAATGATCCTTGAATTTCCGCAGCATTTTGCATTAAAAAGCATCAAACAAAAATAGGAGCACTCACCGACAAATATATAATTTGTTGCCTAATGCAACTAAATAAAAAAGTAGCATAAAAACAACACAAGGCCATTCCAGTCCAGCTCAGTAGGTCTGTATCGGGACCGCTAAATCCGGTAGACACATGGCACAAAGGGCCTTCAGCGAATGCTGCGGGAGCTCTGCTGTATATGAAAGCCGGGCTCCCACAGTAACAGCTGGGATTATGAAACTCGTGAGGGTGGCTGGGAGTTTGCTTAGCTTGTTGAGTATTTTAGTGAAAAAACAGAGCTGGGAGATGTTTGGGGCGTAGATATTACATAAAAGGATGGGAAAACCATAGATTTTGTAAAATTATATTCTGTCCATCCTAGTCCGCAGTCACCTATTCAGCTACAATCGGGCAAGCAGTTAAGAGCAAGATTGCTACCTCCGCCTTCTTGCGATCACACAAGTACATAAAGGATACTGGGTAAAAGGTGCCTGACAAGGTTGAAATGACCTGTTTCATCATAATGCGTCTCCTGCAGAAACACCACATCTGCCTTGCTTCTCTTAAGTCTACTTAGTGTGAGGCCCCTCTTCCAGGCAGAATTAAGCCCCTTCACATTCAGTGTCAGAACTGTACCATGTTGCCCTGTCTTGAAATGTATGCAAGTATAAGGTCTGTTTAGGACCTACTAGTCTTAGTCTATAAATTGAGGTATATGCAGGAGGAGGGTGACTACAATCTAAGCGTTAGGTTAAAAGACACACCAGGGAGGTGAAGGGAGAGACAAAGGGGAGACTCTTCCATTTTCAGAACTGGCATATCCCATTACAGTAGTGCTGGAGGTCTTAGATGGAGCACACTGTTGCCGTTCTCCTGTCTTTACTCTTAGAGAGAGCAAAGGGAAAATTCCATTGATACAGAATATTGTGGATTCAAAGCGCTTCTAGTATCGGTCTCAAAGTTCTCCTCTTCTGGCGTGCCACCGGACGTCGACTTATTCGGACTGAATGCAGGATTTAACTTTCAAATTGTCTCGCAAGCTAATGCACTTACATGCACCACTTAAAAGAAGGTGAACTCCGTCTGGGGGAAGCAACACATTCATGATATGGGACGCACGATTTTTGTGAATTTTCGGGACAGTGCATTATCATTGGACAATGCCCTTTCAGTGAACTCCGTTGGACAGGTAAGTAAATGTGCCCCAATATGATCCTTCAGCTTGAAATCGTGCATGCAGCAAACAATGTCTCTTGGGTTTCCTGTAGGGGATGTGGGCCTCAGTGCTCTGTGGGCTCTGTCTAGTTTGACTTGCATGTCCGGCTACCCCAGAAAATTTGAAGAGCGGAGTGTACATCTTCTTAGCCCTCCACTTCGGATAGACCCCTAAGCATCTGCCTTGGTTATCAAGGTTTTCCAGCTGTATGGTGAGATCTCGGACCATAACAGCTTTAGAGTGCAGTGCATTCTGTGCTTCTGAAATCTGATGCCACAAGTTCGCCTGCTCAACTTCCATAGTGTCCACCCTTTACATTATATGCTGAATATCATGTCTCACTTCTGATATTTCAGATTTAAAGGCTTCTTTGACTTCAGCAATTCAAGATTTAAAGTGCTCTTTAGTGGGCAAGTTTTGAATATAGGCATGCCAATGTGGGTCATATGCTGGATACTCCATGTTAGCCAAATGTATAGTGTTGTGTGGCTCAGAGAAGGAAGCCCATTAAGGTGAGGGCTCTGCATAGCAGAAGGTAGGCGTGATGTCTAGATCCTCATCTATAGCTGCTGTTGCTTGGGTGACTCTTAAAAGAATGTGGAGGGTGACAGTCTGCATGGTGGACAGCTGCTGTCCTGGCCTTACTACCTAACATGGGGGCTTCTGCACCCTGGCTGGTGCCTGACAGGGTACTCAGTACTCAGCTTTTTGCTGGGAATCCATTTTGGCCTGCTGCAGGGGCTCAGATGGTGCGTCCCACTGGTATTCACCGTGGTTTTTAATATTACATATTTCAAAGCTCATTAAAAATAAAAATGATCTCCAAAAAAGTCAATTTTGAAATCTCCTTGAAAATACAGAAAGACGATGTTTGTTTGTAAGCTGTGACATCATAATAAAATATCAAGACCTTTTAAAAATGATGAAAACATAAAATATACAAATGGGAAATGTTGATTAGTTGTAACTAATTTGGGTGATAAAACTGTATGTCTTAGCTCATTTAGAAAATGGCAAATTTTTAAAAAATTTCAATACCACAGTACAGCAATAAATACTACTCCAGAAATCAAATATTGCATTCAGAGCATAAAATAATTCTGAAGATACCAGAGTAGATAATAACAACACTGGAGACGCCAAAGCACACAATGATAATGGAGAAACCCCAGACTATACAATAATAACAGCGGAGACCCCCAGAGCAGACAAAAAAAACCAAATGCTCTCCTTTCCTGGCTCATCTTCTCCTCTTCGCGGTTTCTTCCCTCCTCCATTTGCTGCCAGCTCGGTGTCCTGTGCTGGTTGTATGCGCTAGCATCATGAACCAAAGCACAACTTCAGGAGAGGACTGGAAGGCAGTGTAGTAGAGCTGACAAGTACTTACAACTCCTGGGAATGATCTGCAATGGGTCCTAGCAGAGCAGCAAAGTGGTGAGAACGACTACCTGGCCCCCTGTACTCAAGTATGAAAGATGCATGTGGCACTTTGGATGTGGGTTGTGCAACCCTCTTCCAGGCATTTAGTTCAGATGAACATTTCACTTGCTGCTCTTATAAAATTAAAAAATACATCACACTCCTGCTCTTATAAAATTAAAAAATAAATTCTTAAAATAATAATATTTATCAAATTTATTTAGCAAAAAGTTACATTCGTAGAAAAACATCCACCAACTTTTAGGAAACATACAGAAAAAATAGAATAGGAGCTACATGGATCATTTTCATTCTTCCCCCTGAAACACAATGTGGTGCATAACATTTAATGTGATAAGGCGCATGCGGCTTCCAGAGAATTGATTACATTGCCTACTGTAAAATACACTCACCTACAGCCATGGGGAGAAAAGGAGCCACATATGTCTCCCTCAGTTCTCATAGTAAATTAAATGCCTTTTCAATTCTATATTATTGCCAGGCTTAGGATGGTGCACAAGTCCCATATAAACATGCACACCAGCGGTTCATTCCCTGAGAGGACTGAGTGGGAACAATGGTCCCAGCGGTCTGACATAGAGGATGGGTGTCTTATGGACAATGTAAAATAAAGCTTTACAATTCCAGTGTAATCTTCCATTCTTATATTTTCTTAAGGTGCCAAGCTCATATCGGTGTCCATGTAGTAATATTAATGCTGGTATTAGATACAAATGCTTAATTATAATATGGAGTAAAATCCATATCATCAATATTCAAATGGAACATGTAGTATGTGTATACAAGGATAGATTTGTCATTTTCATCAAGGTATAGTATCTGATCATCAGTTACAAGTTTAAGTGCAGAACGTTCATCTTATGAAGGTCAAAACAGTCTAAATCTAATATTGGAATATGGTTGATCAATATGTAGTTCTGTCTACTACTATAAGGATGCACTGCTGCACTCAACTGATAGGGAGAACAATTGCAGGTATACATTAACATACAGATTATCTTAGGCAAGGTATTCAAAACTACAGAACAGAATAACAGTCCAGATTTTACTTAAAACACACATAAAAATACATTTATAGACAGAAAAGGTATAGCCAAGTAAAGGTCAATGTACACTACATAAATTGTTGTGCTTTGACTTGTACAACCTGCAGGTCTGGTAAATACTCTTCGGGTTTGAAAACCCTCCATGTTTGGGTCATTGAATACTGTCACTTACAATATAGTGTCTACTAATAAAACAGTGCAGATCCTTGGAGATGAGAAAATTTCCTTTATGAAATATCTGTTGTACTATTCCATGAACCAACTAACATGGGTTAAGCCATAGGCTCATGACACTTATCCTTTATTTCTACATTCTTCAAGTTTTTAAAATCAAGTCCAGGGAAGAGAAACATCTTGAATGTATTCTGGGAATACCCATCTATCCTTAGTTGTGTAAACTATATTATATGTATTATTTTATAAAAGACATAGGGCACCTAGTAACAGTGCAGAGTGCATAGCACCAAAAAGTATTGAGTGCCGTACTTTACAGGCCTCTAGTCCATGGTGGTGCCTAGTTATAGCACACATATTTCCCAAAGCTGGCTAAGTTTGCCCTCTGTAATAGGATTCAGAACAACATGCTGCTGATCATACTGAGTGCCTCCTACAAAAGAAAAAAAAATATATATATATATACATATATGTTAGATAACAAAAATGTATGTACAACACATTGATAGGGTCCCCCATTCTATACAGACATTAATAAGTGTGGACTTCTGGTGGGCCACGGGGCAGTGCGCTCATTACTGAAATGACATTTGCATGCATTTAGTCATGAGCGCACTGCCCACACTCGCTGGAAGTGTTCAGGACAAGGGAGCCATCAAGGATTCCCAAAAAGGGGCTTTCTATGGGTCAAATGACCTGCGGCTTCCCCGGGCACAAGGAGAAAATTTACTAGGGCAAGTACAATAAAGGTGATCATATAAGGGTGTTGTACTTAAGCTAGTGATATGTGGCCAACCCCCAGTTTGTATAGTTCCCCAAATAATTAATCTTACCTTTGATATCCAAAACAAAGTTGGGTTTGGAGCGAGAATAGATCCTGCCATCTGGGCTAATGTTCCACAGCATGCTTGCTCCAGTCTGTTCAAGGCTTAGGCCAAGTTTGCTTCCAGTAGTTATAACTGTCCCAGCATTGGCCAGGGTACAGTCTTCACCAATCTTTGGATATAAGGAAAAAAAAAAGTTTTATCAGCTTAGCTTCATATCTCAGTCATGTATAATCCTACATATTAAAGATCAATAGAATGACTCCTGGAGAGGAAAATCCTAATAGTAAACCACACCTACACATCACAATATTATATATAACCATCGGATGAAGAGCAGGGTGATGTGTATTGGCATTGCAATCAACTCTTAGGGAGTATATATGAAACATAAAATTCACCTGGAAAACAGACCATGATAAAATCACTAAAAACAAATATAAAATGTGAACGTGTCCAATATGAAAATAAATACGGTCCCTGATATCCTCACTCCTGCGAGTCAAATGCGACTCTAACCCTCCTAAAGTGCAAAAGATATGCGTGCAGTGAATTTGACAAAAGCTGCCGGCAAAGTGCTAATTTGCAACCCTGATACACTAGCTGTTAACAGGCTATATATGGCAGAAAGACTCACAACAATACATCAACAAACATGCACGGTATAACAAACAATAATCATGATATCACCTGTGTCTATGAGAAAGTGGGGACTGGCTTCCCCAAGCATTTTACCACCTCTTCTGTGAGCATTTTTATAGAGTTATAATAAATTTTACAATTCAGTATTAACATTACTCAAAAATATCGGTAAAATAAAGGTAATTACAACTATAAAATTATCTTTGTTTGGGCATACTGCAATAAAAACTGATGGTAACGGATGCTAAGCTGAACTGACAATGATCTGTATCTGAATAGTTTTAATATTCTAATAGAAGTGGTTTGTGAGGGCAGCTTCATCTAAGGTACTGAAAGTATGACAATAAATTAGGAAACCTTAATTAGGCTACATTCATACCTAGTTGTAGCCCACACTTGCTCAGAGTGTTTCCCCGTGATGTAACTGTTCTTACATGTTTTTTCCTGACATTATGCAACGTATACTTTGCATCTGCAAAAAGGATGCCTCCGTTTGCCAGTACAGGAAGTCCCCGACTTAAGTCATTTTGACTTGTGATCGAACCCTAGTTATGAACAGAATCCCAACTTCTCTTACTGCACAACGGCGGCTCATGTTTTTTTGTTCAGCAGGGTAGATCAATGGAATCTTTTGAGTAGATGTGTTGGCAAAGCAGGGACCAATATCATCGGGTAATTCCTATCACCTGTTCATATATGGTATTTCTACCTCTCTGAGGGCTTCCCCTGACACAAGGTCTCTAAATGATTTAATGTTATTCAATAAATTAGTTATTGGGATCAGAGGGGACCTCCACAGTGAGCATAAAGAAAATCTACCATCAAAATCCAGTGTGATAAACCAATGACACTCGTGCATAGATACTGTAACTGTGGTAATCTTCTTATATTTGTTATCCATGGTCTCCTTCCTTCTAAAACAACTTTTGAAATTATGCTATTGAGCAGGAAGAGCTCTGGAGGGATTACCAGAGCTCTTGGTTGCTGAACATTCAAAGGCCGTTACAATGAGCATGGCAAGGAATTTCTTATCCTCCCTCTGCTCTCTACCTCCTCTTACTACCTGTGTAATCAAGCAGCTACAACAGGAAGTGCAAAGGGAAGGGGAGACCTGCTGTGCTCATTGTAACAGCCTTTTAAGCTACAGACTCATTAGCATAATTTTAAAAGTCGATTTTAGAAGGAAGATTACCACAAGTCACAGTCCATGGATCTCTAAGTAAGGAAGGGTCACTGGTTTATACTTGATTTAGATGACCATTAAAGGATTTTATCTAAGAGCTGCACTAGAGCTTCCAAAGAGTTACACTATTACACAAGCTTAATGCACTTTCATATAGTGATGGATATCTCTCTATATATCTACATTTTCATTTTTTATAAAATTTTTTACGCATATAATTCATAAAATGAAATGTAAGTAAAAATTTGCAAGAAATTAATTATACATTAACAATAGCGGGACAAACTTAATACATAAACTGGTCACAAATTAAAGGCTATACTGTAAAAACTAAAGTATCTTCCTGCAAGCCTCACCAGCAACTTGTGCTGGTGAGAATATGCAAGCCTCCTCGGTTACCCACAATCTCTGATAATTAAATCTACACTTACTAAATATACTAGTTCTGACTTGCTGACTTGCTTCAAAGAGTCCATACATACTGTATATTTATAAAGGAAAAACAGGTTTGGCCACTGCCAATGTACAAATCCACATGATTACCCAATACAAAAGATCATATGGCCAAGGATTATTTACATTTATTTTGGACATTTGTGCTGTAGTATTGAGGAATGACTACATTATGACTTAATTTAGTCAAAATCTGATATAAAAAAATGTCTCTGAAACCAATTTCACTTTATATACCAGTAGTAATAGCTGTAGTTATAATTAGAATAATGATGTAGAGTAAAACGTGAACAAACATCTTATAATAATACAAAAAAATTCTATATGAAATCCTAAAATTTACCCGGCATCTAAAGACTCCTTTGTGATAGACCCATATCTGATCTTCAGCTCCCGTGTCCTCCATGACTTGTATCCTTAAAAGTTTGATATCATCCAGGCTTCCGTTGGTTGACATAAGCATTCCATTGGCCTTATTCCGAAGCTTGAAGTATAGTCGTTTCTTGAAAAAAAAATTCTTTACTGTAACAAGCTGAGATGATGTAGCAAAATTCCATACAACATGTCTCAGTGTAGTTTACATTAAGAGTTCAGCAAATTATAAGACTATTTCATTTTGCTCATTTTGCAATACAATTATATGTTAAATTGTACCCTAAAGAGAGGGTTTCAAGTTTGTTATGACTAACGACAACAACAAGACTGGGTAGGAGATGTGAAAATTTGTGGAATGGTTTAGTACATCAAGATTTAAACATTACTTTGCCACACAAGTCAACATGTTCCCAGCCCATTGAGTGGAGAATATACTATCTTCAGTAGACAGCAGTCCACATACATGGCATGCTATAAGTGTACAAGTTATATTTCATTAATGCTCATGTGTTTGAGGCAAAAGAGGTGGGAAAGGACATAGGATGGCAACAAGTGAGTTCCCTGTATGGCAATTGTATTTTCAGAGTAACCATAAAGTACCATACAGAACTTATTATGTTGATATCATCATATGCTCAGTTTGCAGGTCTGATGGTACAAAATTAGAGTAACTTAAAAGTAATGGCTTTATAATCCTTTGAGTAATTGTAACTAAATGATGAACACGTATTGGTAGGATGGACATTTAAGCCAGCCTTTTACTTTAGCTGTGTATCCTGGTTGGACTTGCGAGGGAGTCCCAGTTACCGACTGTCCACATTGGGTCAAAGATTATTGATTGGCATTATGCTGGAGCTTAGTGTTCTATGTAATTATTTGTGGGGATTGCCTTACCTTTGGAAAAAATTCATGAACTTATGGACTGGTACTTATGTTCTCTGAAATGTCTCTATGCCTGAAAAGTTGGGGGTAGGGGGAGGGTTGGGAAGTTATGTATACTTTGTGTATTAAGAACTAATTGTCTGGTCTTTGTTTCACTATGTATAAAAATTGAAATAAATCCTTGAACAAAAAAATTTTGATTAAAAAAAAAAAAAAGGAAGTGTATCCCGTTACTATAAATTCCTAAAGCTGCTTGAGCAACAATCATTAGCCAATATCAACAAAAAATGACAAATGTTAGCAAATAGCATACCTGTCGAAGTGGACGCAGTGATCCAATTTTATCCCATTCACTGAATTGAGTCCACTTTGCAATCTTTCCTGGTAGAATTAATAACTGTTTACCTCTGTAGTTTTCATATTCATAAAATACCCATCTGAAATGAAGATGAGCTTAATTAAGAACAAGGATTCCAGAAAGTAAAACATTGTTTACATAGTTATAGTAGTATCTATAGTTTTTGTCTACCACCAACACTATACAATAATGATACACATTGCATTGGTGTTGCTGCATATTTCCTGTTAAAATAAAATTATGTAGCCCTGCAGACTACATAAGAGAGAGAAGAAAAGCCACAGGGAGAACCATGATAAGTACAGAGTTTGTTTTCTATATAAAGATTGGCTGCTGCAGGGTATTACATTACTGGGGAGGCTGCAGAGCATAGAGATTGTATAAGAGAAACAGGGGAAGAAGGAAAGATGTTAGTGTGATTAATACTTCACTTTTAAAATGGGGAGTAAAACCCCTTAACCTTCGAGGTACTACTAAAAAGTATAATTCATACTGAAAAATAAAGTCACCACTGTACACACATATATTTTCATGTTGGGACAAAGGGCTAAGCCTATATGTCCCCAAAGAATATTTTATCCCTGAATTGTACTGTCACTATGTTACAGTGGGACCAATGCATTTCCCACCCCAGAGTTATACTCTAGTCAATAAATTTTCCCAGTTTTGGTGGTAAAATTAGGCGCCTTCGCTTACACTCGAGTATACCTGGTATTAATTTTTAAAGCAACTATTAAATGTATGGCAGCATTAACTATGCTACCATGTAGGTTGGGGCCAGTCTGGTTATTTCTGCACTGCAATATCCACTGCAGAACAAGTAAGTACATTCACCACACAAATAGCACGTTACACTACTTTAGGTAGAATTACATTTTTGCATTTCAAATTACAAACATTTTGTGAAACCCACAGCAATAATTGAGCCATGTAGGTTAAAACATGCAGCACAGTGCATAGTATGTTGCATTTCCACTTTGTAAACCACAGCAGGGTAGTCATGATTACATCTCTATGCAGATTTTTCCTTTTAAAATTGTTTATTGCTAGAGTTTTCCAGCGATTCCATCAAAGCAAAAAATGTTTGCTGTGATGTAATTGCAACATGACAAATAATGTTACTTACACTCCACCTAGGACCTCAAGAGACCGTAAATCTGGAGAATAGCCCATTGCTTGTAGATTTGGGGTTTCCTTGCTAAGTTTCACTCTTCTTCCTTTGTAGTTTTCTTTACCAAAAAGAACTAAATTTGGATCTGAAAACTCCTATGGAAAAAATACACAGAACAAAGTAATTAAGTCTTACAAAACCAGGAAAGAAATCTTCAAGAGAACATGTCATTTGAATATGGTGTCTGATCTGCAACTAGAAAATTATTGAAGAAAAGGAGCGAAGGTTTACGTCTTTTTGGATAAAATTTTAGTATAACTTAGAATTCATTTACCTTATATACTTGTGTATAAGCCAAGTTTTTCAGCACAAAAATGTGCTGAAAAACCCCACCTCGGCTTATTCAAAAGTCAATAAAAAAATAAACTTACATACTCACCTTCCGGGGCTCCCGATACTTGGTGCGGCTCCTCTTCTGTCTTCTCCGCGATGCCCCCGTCCCCGTGGCTCCTCTTCTTTCTTCTGTCTGCTGTAACAGCTGGCAGAGCTGCGGCTATGCACTCTGCTGGCCTGTGCACACTATGATGCAGCGGTGTCGCCGCTGATGATGTCATAGTGTTGCGCTGTTACAGCAGACAGAAGAAAGAAGAGGAGATGCGGTGACTGAAGCATCGAAAAGAAGACAGAAGAGGAGCCGTGCTGAACATCGGGGGCCCTGGAAGGTGAGTATGTTAGTTTATTTTTTTTATGTGCTGGGCCAACTGGGGGCTCACTGGCTACTAAAGGGGGCTGGCTGGCTGTATACTACTGGAGGCTTGCTGGCTATATACTGGGAGGCTGTGACCAATGCATCCCCCTTCCCCTGGGGCTTATACTCGAGTCAATAGGTTTTCACAGTTTTTGGTGCTAAATTAGGCGCCTTGGCTTATACTCGAGTGTATATGGTACTTATATTATTACTGCCTATGCTGTCCAGAGGACAGTCCTACTTGTTTAGGAAGCTCACACAGAGAATAAAAATAATTACCCACACAATTACGGAGAGAACATACAAACTCTTTGCAGATGTTGACCTGGATGGGACTTGAACCCAGGACCCCAGCGCTGCAAGGCTGTAGTGCTAACCACTAAGCCACTGTGTTGTTTATCACCACCCTACTACAAAATATAGAAAGGACCAGGAATATAAAATACTCAAGTAAAAGTTATAGGGAGTGCCAAAAATCTGAATATTAATTTTCTAAGCTACTCTGTGCAACCTGTTTATAATACACCACGGGCCACATTTACTAAAGGCCGGGCATCAGTTTTCCGTTAGACTTTGCACATTCTTTTCAGTGCGAACTTGGATACATTTCTGTTGCACATGACACTTTTTGTGGCGCGCCCTGGACTATTCCCTATGTAACACAAATTTCTGCACAGAAGGGGGCGTTCCAGTGCAGAAATTGCACCACACTTATCATGCAAAGTGTGACAGAAATGTGTTGCACACCCCATGTTCAAGGTGCACCATAAAAAAAGGTGCACTCTGTTAGAGCAGTGTAGAGGCACCAGATTCATGTAGAATGTGAGACACAAATCCTGATTCTGGGGCACTTTGCACACTACACGGGTAAACTGCACATAATACACACTGCACTGTTCCTAGTAAATGTTCTGCAAAAATAGTTCTCTATAAAGTTAAGCCTCTGAATGGCCTGAGAGCCTCTTACTGTTTTTTATATATTTCCTACACTACTAAAGAAATGTCTATAGTTGATTGGTGGGGACACTTCCACAGTGATCAGCTGTTATACACTGTTGTCTAGGCTGGAAGATGCTTTGTCCATAGTGTATGAGGCATTCTACCTCTCAGGGAAGTTAATGAGAGGTGGGTCTGTAGTGTGGCCAGACAGCAGTGGTGGCGAACCTATGGCATAGGTGCCAGAGGTGGCACTCAGAGCCCTTTCTGTGGGCACTCAGGCCATTGATCCCAAGACAAAGCTCACCAAACAGGACCAAATTCACCAAATCTTCCTGCAGACCCAGGCAATTTAAGAGATTCTACAAATCAGCGCTATTTTAAAACAACACTTCATTGGCTGTTGGGAACTGTGGTAAAAGTGAGAAAGTGTTTGAAGAACTGCAGTATGTAGGTAATCCTACTGGACCCTTTATTCTTCCTCTACAGAGAGACCCTGGTGAGAAGCTACAATGATAGTCTAAATGTGCCCTCCTTCTTTCAACTGTATTGGTGGCCTCAAGGGGCTGATACGATTGATAGATGTTGAAGAGCAGGTAGCAATAAGTTACTGCTTAAAACTCAACGTTGGCACTTTGCCGTGAATAAGTGATTTTTGGTTATAGTTTGGGCACTCGGTCTCCTAAAGGTTCGCCATCACTGTGATGTACCATGGACATAACATTGCTCTTCAAGCTCTAAAAGTAGTGTCTTACAACCAATCACAAGGGTTCCCAGGTGTTGTAATCTATCTTATTGATAGGCCATTAGTACCTCTTCAATGTTATGTACTTACATATTTTATTGTCTTTACAGATCTAATAATTGCATCATGTGGGCACCCCATTGCACATAAATTGGGAAAGCTGCCTTCTTCTAGTACCCATGTACTCCCTGAGAAATCAGCCTGGTCATATGCAGCCCATCTGAAATTGAACATGACAACAATTAAGATAAGATAAGATAAGATAATCCTTTATTAGTCCCACAGTGGGGAAATTCACAGCGTTACAGCAGCAGAGAGGGTACAGAGAATATTAGGGATAAATGAACAAAAATAAAATGGGGATAAAAAGACAAAAAAGAGACAAGCAATGATCGGCAGTTTGATGTTTAGTCAAACTAAAACTAAAAGTACAGTCATTCAGCTAACAACTATATATTTACTGCAGTTCCCTAACATAATATTCCAGGCTATACTTTAATATATGTTATAGCATCAGCATCAATTAAAAATTATTTTCACAAAACCTAAAGTAACCTAGAAATGTGAGAACATTATCGACTTTTATGAAAATATTGGGTTCCAATCTTACCTGCCAGAAGTAACCTTGCATGACATTATTTTAAAAGACTCCTCAATGTTACTTGTATCTGCCTCCAATAATTGGCTTTGACCTTTAAAATCTGGCTCCGAAAACAGCTGAACCTTAAAGTGACACAAAAACATTTGAATAGAGCAAGAAGCAGTTAATACACATATAATCCCATTATATACAAACCATAATACTTGTCCTTGCATTAACCTTTTAGCAAGCTAAAATGACAGTATGCATTTTTGCAATGAAAAATGTTTTTAAAGGGGCAGGCAATGCAGTAATTAAAGGCCTCTGCTCTTGGAAACCTTATAAGGAATCAATTGATTCTGAACCTGATAATGGAATCCAGGACAGAAGGGTTAACTAGAAGAATGTAATAAACATTCCAGTGCTGCTTTAAAAGCTTAACTGTGGAAATACTCCACCATCCTCCCCTGAAGTTTCAGATAAAACGGTGCGCAATAATGACATGCATGCATTAAATCGTGTGCAATAACGACATGCAAAACTTGTATTGAACACAGACCCATTGTCTTCACTGCTTTTGTAGGACATGCATTTTTATGCAAGTATATGGAAAATGCCCTAAACAAGTCTATAGGGGCACATAAAAAACATCTTGTGCTCTGAGTTACATGCAAGTAGAATGGGTATTGATGATCCGTTGCTATATAAAACATCGATGCAGTTATCAGTCTATTTTGATACACTAAAAAAAGCATTAACTGATCAAAAACAAGTATGAAAAAAAACACTGAACAAAATAATTAAAAGCACAAGGAAAGCTGCTGCAGTGACAGCTGGACTGTATATACTATAGTCTATATAAGGGAAGATATATTGAGTATAGGTGTTACAATGTAGAATATTTTACTTTTATTAAAAAAAAATAAAAAAATTGTCAACTGCAGTCTGTGTAAGCGTTACATGCACCACAGCCAGGAGCTGCAGCGGCTGTGGTTGTAATGTCACTGCTACTCTCATCTAGTAACGTGATGGGGGTTAACGTGATGGTTCCGATAGGGGGCGTAAGCATTGAAAGTGCCTATGTCAGCATCAATACAGTTTCAATTCACACCTTTAGGGTTCATTCACACATCAGTTATTTTTCTCTTTCTGGCTTCAATGATTTTCAATGATGCCTTACTGTAGCATTCTTTTCTAGATGTTTTTTCACAAGTCATGTTTTTTCCACTGATCCGGACATGTGAAAAAGCATATACAAAGGATTTTTCAGCAAAACATCAGTGCAAATCACTGAAGCCAGGAATTGTGACAATGGCAATCTTCTTTTATTTGTTATCCATGGCTTCTTTCCTTTTAAAAATTTACTTTTAAAATTATGCTTATAAGGGGTCTGGGAAGTTTTACCCCTACATGCTGCAGCCCAATT
Organism: Engystomops pustulosus; assembly: GCA_019512145.1. Taxonomy (NCBI): domain Eukaryota; kingdom Metazoa; phylum Chordata; class Amphibia; order Anura; family Leptodactylidae; genus Engystomops; species Engystomops pustulosus. The sequence goes on along the minus strand of CM033643.1, from coordinate 117,485,041 downwards.
TTTAAGTACAAAAATAAAAATTTCATACTTTTAGTATTCAAAACATGTTGCGCAATTTGGTTTGCCAAACACTGATCTCAAAGTTTAAGTCTTAAATTTATAAGGATTACGCGGCAGATATTAATTCAGCACTGTAGAAGGTAGGATGAGGACGGCATGGTTCTCATAAACACTACCAGGCTATGAAACAAATTTATTTTTCTGGCATTCCTACATTTTATTTGTGCCATTCATTCTATGAATCTGTAGCTATAGCACTCTACAGAGAATGACTTCTTATGATGACGAATATTTATAAATTTGAACTACTCCGAAAAAAGGAAAATAGTGGCTCATACTGCACCACATAAACTTAAATTAGAGATGATATTTAGTTAGGCTATTGAATAGTTTATGATCATTTATGTTTTAAAGTAAGCAAGCCATATAAGAGTTGACATCCAGAAATACGTACCCTAAAATTTGCTGCATTTTCAAGAACTTCCTGTAAGAAAATGAATATGTAAAATATAATTATAAAATTATTTAACAAAAACAATATTGTATAGGTCAAGGTAAATAAAACAGCAAAATCTATGATTTAAACCAACCCTCAAAAGCTGCATAATTAGCCGGACATCTTGTCCAGCACTCCGGGCTGCCTTTTATATGCGGTTTTTCCAGGTTGATCCCGGCGTGTCATGACTAGCCAACACAAGCGCTGGGATCAACATGAAGAGAAGAACAGGTGAATATGTGTAGGCGGTTTTTACCTTTGTAAAGTGGTAGATTTCCTTTAAGGTAATTTATTCATCCTATTTCCATAATTAAAACAATTATATATGCTAATCTTTTTTTTAATTATTAGCAAATACATTTTAATAGTCTGTGACAGTGTGCCAAATTCAAACTTTGCCTTCCCTGGGCAGGTTGCCATGTACTGTAAGCTGTATATGAAACTCTGCATATATTTTGTGCCCAGAGTCGCAGAGGTTGGTGAATCTCACTATTATGTAAAGATAATAAAATGGCACCAGAATAATAAAGACTTCCTGAAGACTTGTTTCTAATTCTTATTGTACCATTTAATGGGATACATACAAACTATCTGCTAACAAGCCAAGGATTATTTGTAATGTGCTGCGACTTACCATGAGTATAGGCTGTACTGAGGAAACCTTGCAGTTTTTGGCTCCCCAGTCACTAAAGTTAGAGTACATTCCTTTCTCCAGGATATATTGTTCTCCGGTAAAGTCAGGGCATTCATAAGCCGCCCACCTTTTGTGTGACAATAAAAATGAATTGTTTTTTTCATGAGGCAAATATTATTTACTATATACTATATCTTATTGTATAAAACATTAATCTCTACCATCTCCAGAGAACTGTTTAGTGGGAATAATCTATTTAACATTTCTTGTACTAGCGGTACAAGAAATTGTGCACTAATATGGAATAATTATTAATTAATATAAAAAATTATATAATTTGGACCATAAATAACAAGCTCTCATATGGCACTGTAAAGTGCGAAAATAAAAAGTTTAAGCTTTAGGAATGCAGTTAGTAAAAAACAAAAACAATCACAGAAAAGGGCTGCAGCATTAAGTGGTTACTACTGAATACTGAAACTTAAGAAAATGCCTACAGAGCAGTGACTGAAAATGGATGATTTCTGAACCCATTACATAGTTGGGTTCAACAATTTTATATTATAAACAAATTGTGAATTGAGGAGTATAAAATAGAAACAAACATGCACAGTGATACTTACACTCCACTTAGTACATTAATGGATCGTATGTTCAGTCCAAAACCAGTCTCTTCCATGTTTGATATAATACCCAAGACGTTGATGTTTGATGCCTTCTCGTCGAAGTCTTTTTCACTATACATTACCATATGTGGTGTGGAGAAGTCCTGTAATGAATCAACGTAAGCTAAACATAAATGTTCTCAAATGTTTCCATTATACATATATATATATAGTGAACATTGTAGAAAAGGACTTACAGATAACATGGGACGTAAAGATTGCAACAGTCCATTGTAACCTCCCCACTGACTCCATTCCTCATAATCACCTTCTTCAAGTAAATATTGGTGACCTTCATATCCAGGTTTCTCATAAGCAACCCACCTAGAAAATACATCATACTCAAAATATTGCAATGACACCTATCTAGTAAATAGATACAGAAGAATCTTAATAGGAATCTTAAAGGGAATCTTTTACACCACTAAACTAAGAGCACCTTCAGGCAGGGTTAAAAAAAAACAAGTAATAATCTAAGAAATATTTTACAACTGCCCTTTTCATGTTAAAGCTTGACAGTTTCCCTTACCTCATGGTTATGCAAAGAGACTGGAAGAAGAGTGACATTTAAGATGCCCCTAACTTAGGCTCTATACCACCATGCTATAGAATTATATTCCTGGTGTCATTCTAAAGATGAGAGTCTTTAAAATGTCACAGGCAGTTAAAGAAAATGGTTATTTGGTTAAATGCATAATCCAGATAAAGGTCCAAGACTTTGCCTTTCCAGCTTTTGTGTTTACTTCCAGTGGATAGAAATCTGTCCGTGGTCATGTGATGGACAGTCAGGTGCACAAGCCATTATTATCACACAGCTCTGATTAGTCTTTGTGATAATAACAGCTTATGTACGTGCATGTCTATCACAAGACCATGGACAGATTTCTATCCACTGGGAGTAAACATAAAAGCTTTCTATAGAAGGATAGCAAGAAGAGATCTCAAAAATGGTGAGGAATTGATAGAGAAATTATATTGGGAAATGGTATAACTTTTCCAATCATTTGCTGAAAGCGGACAGCCCCTTTAACATCCTGTATCTTAAAATGTATAGCACTCAGAACCACAAGCCGCATTTGAAAGCTGCAATTTTCTCTAATACCAGAGATACCAGATCTTTCTAAACTGTCCTTAGTTTGTCTGGTACATGCTACATCTACTACAAGAGGTAGAATTTAATAAAGTATAATAATACTCACAACCCACTAAGAACCTTTATGGACCCAACAGTACTAAATGTAAGTGCTTTTTCTTCTCCAGTAGCTTCTGGTATTTCTAGATTTTCCAGGGCAAACATTTCTTTGTCAAGCTCCACCTGTCTGCCTTCAAACATGGGCTTCTCGAAGATAATGATCTGTAAAAGAATTTATATTAGACATAACTAACATACATTTTATTTTTTTATTATTCATTTTTAAAATTTTTCTTTATTCATACTGTGTAGTGAGATCATCACTCATTCCCTTCATTTAGCAAAATACCATATTGGACTTTATGACAAATTCATATGTATTAAGATCCTCCTAACGGCATTGGCAAAAATTATCTTACATGGCTTTTCAAAAGTTTCAGAGAAGCGATTTTCAAGGGACTGAACCCACCAAGTGCTGGCTATATATTTTTCCAAATATATAATAAACAATAAATACCAATAATCTATATAGTTAATGTTGAACTTACCATGGGCTCATAGGGGATTTCAACCTTGCGGCTTCCCTGTGAAGACATCAATAGATCTGTTTATCTGATGTTAAAGACACATTTCATTACAATCACCTTTATAAATAGCAAGGACTTCATTTTTGTAGGGAGAGCAAACCACCATGTGCAAGAAACCTAGCCCTTAAAAAGGAACTTAAAGGGAATCCGTCACCAGACTAAGCCCTGTTAAAGGACATCTATCACCAGATAGCACACTGACATACTGGTGTGTGCCCCCTCTGGCAGAATTTTCTTTAAGCTTCTTATGCCCTTGTTTTTCAAGAAAAAAGGGCTTTAAAAATTATGCAAATTAGCCCCTCAGGCTCATTTGCATAATTTTAAAAGCCTCTTTAGGAGAGCAGATCCTGTGAAAGGAGAGAGATCCAGTATGTCAGTGTGCATGGTTTACAATCCTTTATTTGGTGATAGATGTCCTTTAAATTACAAAACGTACCTTATATGGCCGATTGCATGTTTTCTGTTGATTTTTTATATATGGCCAATGTTGTTTGACATCCATAAATGAAGTCAGATGTGCATCCCTTTTCTAGGGGTGTGGTGGTTGGCGCAGCAGTCAACCGGCCACCCCTCCGCACTATCAAGAACTCACCTTGATCCTTTACCCAGCTTGCTCATAGCCGACTCCCCGTCCTTCTGCGGTCTCAAGCCAGTACTTGTAGGTGAGCAGATAGCCACTCCAGCCCTGGGCATACCCGGTCAGAGAAAGAGGCGCACTATGCATGCACAAGAACTGGCGCAAGACCACAGGAGGACAGGGACCCGGCTACGAACAAGAGGCAAGACTGGTGGAAAGGATGTATTCGGGTTCTTGGTAGCGCGGAGGAGTGGCCGTTGGCTTCTGCCCTGAGCACCACACTCCCCCCGATTGCACATTTGTCAGACAGTGTTGGCCATATATAAAGACATTGCCAGAGAATATGCAACTAGCCATATAAGATACATTTTGTAGTTTAACAGGGCTTAGGCTGTTGACAGGTTCCCTTTAATATTACTCACCATTTTCAATGGCCGCATTGATCCAATGTATGCCTCCTGGATGTTTAAAAAAGATAGATCAGGGTATTCTCCTGATTCCAAAATGAATGGTATTCCCTGAAAACCAGATTCTTCATAAATAAGCCACCTGGAACAAAAAAATTAATTATATCCCATGTTATTATGATAGTATTTTTTAATTAAATGAGCCAGAACAACACATAAAAATCTGACTAGTAGAACAAAGATACAATAGGGAAAACTTTGCTGGGCTTTTTTGGTGTTGCATAGTCACTCCATTCTCCTTCCGGTTTGCTGCTAAAGAAAAACCCCAGGCACAAGTAGAGCTTTAGAAAATTTATTAAAGAGCCAAAGTCACTTTAATGAATCAAACGGAATAGAACTGTCCCAAGGAGCCACCTAATGATAAATAACCCCCTATATCTTTTTACAATTGAAAAGGATTAAAAAACAACAGTTGGGGAGTTCTACCTGTTGCTATCAGAATTTTTCCTACTTCAGATAATTCACATTTAATCACATATGCATACTATTTGCTACATTTTTTTCTTTTGTTAATTTATTTTTTCCAATTAACAAGGATTACAACTGCTACATTTACAGTACTACAGTGCATCACCTTAAAGTTTGACCTACAGATCTGCCACTTGATGGGAGCTTTGAGGATATAAATAAACTTCATCTACATTGGGGCTGCAATTATCATGTAAACATGGCATGGAAAGAGACCTGTATGTGTGCCAACAATTAAATATGGGGAAAACACTACACAACATGTAGTTACATATGGAAATGTGTAAGCATACACCCACTCATTAAAGCCAGGTGAAATACCATACATTGCGTGATATGTGAAGTGATCACAGACATATTTCACATAGTAAAAGAGTTCAGTACAAAAATCTCACTTATCAAGCTCCCCATACTTTTTTTCAATGTAATGCTAGTAAAAAGTACTTATGCATCTCATACTATATATTTGTTTGAGGAACAGAGACTGAGCTCCTTTTATTCTGATTCAATACCCCTTCTATTAATCCCATACCACCTTTTACATGATAAGGTACATAAAAAATTCATAAGGCTGCAGCCTCTACTACAGAAAAAAATGATATTGAAATAAAACATATCACATTAAAAGATTAACTCTGGTCTGCAGACAGCAGGTTATAGAGAAGGAGGAGCTGAGATGATTTATGTTAGTATTTTGGGAAAATATTCAGTGCAAATGTTGTCCCATATCCATGACCTCTGCTCATGAGCATAGATTTAGATGACAAGTTACAAAGAATGTTCTTCACAGAAAAAAATCTGCTCAGCCTAACCTGTTCTGTAATATGTTCCCTTAAAGTTAAATGGGAAATAAATCTTCTAAAAGGGCATCAGGATCAATGATTGTAAACTAAGAAGACTTACATGCTGGTATGTGCACTCTCTGCCAGGATCTGCTTTTTCCTTGATTGAACAAAAACGAGTCTTTAAAATTATGCAAATGATCATGAGGGGCTCCAGGCTCCATTGATGTAAATGGAGCCTGGATTCCCTCAGGCTCATTCACATAATTTTTAGAGCCTTTTTTTTGTAAAAACAAGAGCAAATAAAAAGCAAATCCACCCAGAGGGGGCACACAACAACATGTTAGTGTGCTTGATTTACAATCCTTCATCCTAGTGGTAGATATCATTTAAAGTATAAATCATCCATAAAAATTTTTTTTTTTATAGGAATGGTGTACCAATATGGCGCATTGATGGGAGAGCTTGTTTACAACAGCTTTTACGTGCTCCAATGGAAACTGTATGGTGGGAGGAACAATCCTAGGACAACTATTCCTCCCCCATGCAGTTCCCTTCCTGTTAAAACAGGGCGATTGGCTGCTGACAAAAGATATCTAGATCCACAGCCACATGCCATCATGCGACAGCTGATCACTGTCATGACAGTAACCTATGAAAGTTGTAGGAAGGGAAGCAGGTGATTTGGTAAATGGAATGAGGTATTCTTAAGTCACGACTACATGCTGCAGCAACTAAAAAAAAACCTTTAATATAAAGGAAGGAATTATACTGCACATATGTATTTATATTACAATTGTTCCAAGTGGCTATTTTCACTAATTCAAAAAATGTGAATATACACTGTATATTCAATATGCCCATTGTATATGTTTTTATGCTGCCTGTGGAAGTAATTTGCTTAGTAATTCCCATGACAAGAGAAAAGGGGTCTGACCCCTGTTTTTTTTCCTGAGTTGAGCAGAGGAGCCAGTCACGCATGGCTTGCTTGCCCGTTTAAAGGAAACTTGTCACATTTAAACTAATGACAGGTTCCTACAACAGAATACAAGAGGAGGAGGTGCACAGGATTTTCTTGAAAACTTATAATTGGTGGTAAGAAGGGAGGGGGGTAAGTGGGAGCTGTGTTTGACGTCGATTCTGTGATTAGATGGTTTGCACGCAGGAGGGAGACACCCACCCAGACTCGAAGGTCTATGCCGGCAAGGAGCAAGGTACTTAACACATTTTAATTTCTGGTGAAGCAGTGGATCTTTAATATAAAATCAACTTGAGGAGTAACTTATATATTGCTACATTAGGGTTAAATGTGAAAACATTATGAGGAGTTTCCTTTGACGTAGCATTTTTTACCTACAAGGTAAAAACCTGAATATATGTGCTTTTGTGGGGAGCCAAACTATCTGCAATGTGGCTAAGGAGTTACACAATGTGCCAAATGCTTCTTGGCTTTGTACCAAGAAGTGGATTTTTTTAAATACCCCTGCTAATGACAGATGAACTTTAATATAAGCAACCAGAGAAAAAAAATATACAAGCCATATCAGATTGCCACTGTTATTGTTAGCAGAAGCTTATTCAGATCATTCTACATAAGAGCAACTGTAAAAGAAACTTTATTTATGATCAGAACTCACAGAATGGGGCACATTTATTTACCCGTCCGGAGGAGTTTACAGAAAGTGCATTGTCCGACGAGAATGCACTGTGCTGCGATTCACTAAGATCGTGCGCCCGATAGCCTGAATGTGTCACTTCCCCGTTCAGGTCCGCCAGAGTAAACCTTCTTCTTCCTGGTGTATGTAAGTGCTTGATCTTGCGACACAAGTAGAAAGTGAAATCACGCGCTCAGTCGTCCGACCGCACAACCCCCCCCCCCCGACTGCTGCGCCAAAATCCGATTGCGCGAGACATAATCCCCTGTTAAATATCTGTCACAGCCACGCAAAACCCGAAAACGTCTGCAAGTCTGACGAAAATGTGGGGCAGTGGACCCTGAGTAAATAACCCCCATTGTCTCAGCATACAGGATAACATCTCTGTACTTCAGGAAGCATGCAGTCCATGTGCAGGAAGCAAGGAAACATGTCTGTGCTGTCTCTTACTGTCTCAGAGTTTTTTTTTAAAAAAACATCCTAACTTTATTAACATTTACAATATTCCTTGACAAAGGTTCATACATGCAATACATACAGAAGTAGTTGTTGCATACAGTAACACAGTATTATTCCAACAGTTATTACCTAAAAACTAGTACTCTACCAGGATATCTGCAATTTGAGAGCCATCTGTACACAAAAGCATCTGCTGTGTAGCAACAGACCCATAATAACAGACCCAGATAAAAATTTCACTAAATAGTTTTTTTAAATCACTACAAAAGCATTGTGTTTTTGCTGCAAATCAGTGCCGAGGAAACCTTAAAAGAAGTCTTCTACAGCCAATATCTAATCCGACTACAGGCGGTCCAAGACTTAAAGGGGTAATCCCACAAAGGCAAGATTCTTAAATATACTTAAAAGAAATCTACCACCAGGATTAAGGATTGTAAACCAAGCACACTTACATGCTGGTGTGCACCCCATTTGGCAGGATTCCCTTTTCTTTAAGCTTTTTATGCCCTTGTTTTTAAGAATAAAATGCTTTAAAAACTATGCAAATGAGCCTGAGGGACTCCAGGCTCAATTAAAACCTATGGAACCCGGAGCCCCTCGGGCTCATTTGCATAATTTTAAAGTATTTATACCCAAATTGACACAAAATTCTGCACATAAAAAGGGGCGTTCTGGTGCAGTCGGACAGTGCACCACATTACGTCAAATTGACAGGATTGTTTTGCACACCCTATGTTAAAGGTGCACCAAAAAAAGTTGTTACACTCCGCCGGATCAGTGCAGGGTTCACCAGATTCATGAAGAAGTGCAACACTTTTCATGAATCTGTAGCACCCTGCGTACTCCACAGGCAAACTGCACCTAGTACAAGCACTGCTTTTGATAAATATGGACCAAATGGTGAACCATAGTCAGAAAATTAATGAATGAATGTATTTAATGTACTTCCTTACACTCCACAATGCACTTTAATTGAACAGGTTCTCTGTAGTCTCCCATACACCTGCACTTCTTCTGTGTCATCATAATATGAAGACATAACACCAAGACCATCTGGATCCGTAAAAAGATCAATTCGACAAATGCGGTAATCCTGAAATTAAAAAAAAAATCAAATCAATGTTTTACATGTTATAAAAATTATGAAATGATGACTGGATCCCTTGTACATGTATCCCCTACTACATACAGTGTGATTTCTGTACCTTGTTCAACAACTTTATATTTTAGTTTTTCTCATGCTTTAGTATCGGTGTGCTGGCTGGATTATTACTATTTCTCCTTAGGAAAGGCAGATTAGTTGCAACCTACATGAAAACTATGTAGTTTATTTAGTTTGAAATTTACATAAGATATTTCTGTAAAAATTATTTTGACTCCTTATAGTACTAAGATGCTCAGATAAAATGGATTATGGACTGAGGGGGGGGACCCTGCCTATTACATGTTAAATGTGTACCCTGTCTGGGCTACATTCAGTGGGGGCCTACACCAGACTGACACTAAACACATAACATAAGATAGGAGTTGACCCTAGCATTTTACTGAAACAGTTAACAAGACCTGTGATAAAATCATGATAGTGAAGGGGCCAGAACCCTGCTCTGGCTCATGTAATATGTCATTCCTAGCTCTGTCTGAACAGTTATCTGTACTGATCTAAAGGGACCATGAGACCACTTTTCATAACTTATCCTCCTGCTTTCAAGAGAACAAGGGGAGAAGACACACCCCTCCCTAATCATGACATCATCAAAGATCATTTACCAAGCAGAAATCACATGTGTACCGTGTTGTGCATAGACCAGAACACAGATGATGCTGTAGAAATGTACGGTATATATAGTAGATGAATTAAATTAAATGTGAATGCCCGGATGAGAATACCCTTTAAAGAGGTGTTTATGTAGATGAAAGAGGAATCTTGATCTGACATGTAGTGATTAATTGCAATTTGTCTGTTCCTTGCCAAGTCCTGCAATGCTCAGGAGGAACAGTATCTATAGTTATTAATGTAAATGTGTAGAATGCCACATTGACTGGAAGATAAAACCAGTTTTGACTTCACATATCAGCTCCTCAAGCTGTTAACAGAAATGAGATTCTGAGAAGACGCAATTAGATGGGAAAACACAGCCACACCTGAAGAATATAAACCAGACTTTTCACCAGCATGGTGACCATCAGTACCACGCACTTATACAGACCCCATCCACATACTGACAATTTCTCAGTACAAATAACTGTCACTGTATGTGGTAGGGGAAGCAGGATACTGTCTGTATGCATCCTGTCAGTATAAAATAATAGCTTATTAGATATAGATACTTTACCAAATATTAGAAAAGGATATTTATTCAAAAGCTCAGTATTTGCCCTCAGTAAATTACAGGAGATGGGACATAGCTTTATAGTTTAACATTTTTACCTTAACCACATGTCTTATTGAACCAATGACGACTGGTGAGTGGGAATTTTCATCCTGCAATTCATTTCCCCATGGGTCAGTGACTTCTAAGTCACCTTCCTCCAGTGCTATGGTCCGCCCCTCGTAATTTGGAAGTTCATAAAGTATCCAGCTAAAAAAAATATTGTAATAAAGTTCATTAATATAATGAATTAGAATTCATTACAGATATGTACATATAATCACAATGTAACGCAGTACAGCACAATGCATCGAAACCCTCTATATTTGTGCAATACTTTCATATTCAGAACAGTACTGGGATTCTGTTACTATCCACACTGAATGACTTCTGCTGTTGTACAGACTCCTAGTATCTGTCAGCAGGGGATTCTTCAAAAGAGATATCTGGCAAGCGGCAGAGCAGGAGCCACATCATCAGGAAAATACCATCTCCTGTCCATATATGATGTTCTAGCTCTCCCAGGGCTTCCTCTGACACAAAGGTCTCTAAATTATTTCATGGTATTCAATTATATAATTAGTTCACTGGTCTCTTCCTGGTGCATATAAGTATGGCGCGTGCGACCAATTTTTTAAAAAAATACTGTGTTTTTTCCGAATACGTCGGGTTTTCCGACGGCCACGCCCCCGATTTCCGTCGCATGCAACCTGGCGCAATTGCACCGAAATCTGATCGTGTACGCCAAAATCCCGGCGTAATTCGGCGCAAAACGGAAAAAATACCAAAACCCAACGTAAAAACGCGAATCGGACCGTTAATAAATGTGCCCCATTGTACACACCCAAAGACTGCCAGTGATGACAGTATTCCATAGCATTTCTTGTAGAAATGTAATTTCTTACCATCCTCGCACAGTTTTGATACAAATTGTAGGTGAGAGCTTCCAAGATGTACAGTCATTGACATCGGTAAAAATTTCAAACACATCACCTCCATGTTCAGGCTCTGTAAGAATCACCACCTGTAAAAATGTAAAGGATAGAACTGATCCTTTGTCATGTAATGGGTACAAGAAAACCCTTATGCAGGTCTACATATGGATTAACACTGCTGTGTTCTATTGATGCAAGATTTGGCTCACATGAACTGACTCATATATAAACCTCCAGTGGGAAGACGGATTCAGAAAAGTAAACTTGATCAGGGAAATAGTGGTACTTAGAGGCCAGTCCTCTTTACCTGCAAATCATTAAATAAGATGTCCCAACAAAAGCCTTCTAAATTATCCCAATTGTTATAGTAATATTATTAAGAAGAGTTAACAGCGCCTTCTGTTGTGCAGACATGCAGCACGGTAGCTTAGGGTTTAGGATTATAGCCTTTTAGTGCTGGGGACCTGGGTTCAAGTCCCAGGGTCAATATTTGCAAAGAGTTTGTATGTTCTCTCTGTGTTTGCGTGGTTTGCCTCCGGTATCTTCCCACACTCCAAAAACATACTGGTAGGTTGATTAGATTGTGAGCCCCATTGGGGACAGGGACTGATTTGGCAAGCTCTGTGGAGGGCTGAGTAATCTGTGTGCACTATATAAAGAATTATTATTATATATCTTTTTAACATACCCTCACTGTGCAAGTCCTAATAGTAGAGAAAGTGGGAAGGTTCAGAGGAGTCAAAATTAATGGCAGTTTATAACAAGCCCCATAATGCTTGCACCTTCTTCTGATTAGACCTTAAAGGGGTATTCCAGGAATAAGCATAATTCATATACAAATGAGTCAGTAAAATATAAACTAATGTGTAAGTTGTTATTTAAAGTTTTGCTCCCCTTAGCAGAAAAATGCTATTTCCATACACTGTAATAAGGAATTAAAATGCTACTGGTGCTTTAATCAGTCCGTTATGATTTCCTCCACGCAGAGCAGACACAGGACAGAAGATGGCCGCTGGTCACATGTCCACATCACATGTCCTGAGCCGGCCTGGGCAGGTCATGTGATCACCACTATGTTTGGCTGTAGTGGGTTAGTTGCAGTGCATGCAGTACGGCCAGTGTTGTGGTGATGTGTGTCAACTGCTATCACTGCACATCATTACTATGGTAGCAGAGCAAGAAAGTCTATTAGATCATTACTGGGAGTTGAGCATAAGAGGGAGGAGGAGTTACTGAGAACTGACGGATCTTGGAACTTGTAGTTTCCAGTGGCGGTCATCTTGGTGATAACTCCGCATATTTTAGAGAGGCCATAACATTTTGTGAATCATAAAAACAAACTACCGTATATACTCGAGTATAAGCCGACCCGAGTATAAGCCGAAACTCCTAATTTCAACACAAAAAACTGGGAAAACCTATTGACTAGAGTATAAGCCGAGGGTGGGAAATGCATTGATTACGGCCTCCCAGTATATAGTCTGCCAGCCCCTGTAGCATACAGCCTGCCCAGCCCCTGTAGCATACAGCCTGACCAGCCCCTGTAGTAGGAAAAAAAATAACACTGTACTCATCTTTCCGACGTCCCCCATTGGTCCTCTTCTGTCTCAGACTGTCTCAGACAGAAGAGGACCTACAGGTGATGTCAGAAAGGTGAGTTTTGACTTTATTTTTTTACTTGACTCGAGTATAAGCCGAGTTAGGGTTTTTGAGCACAAATTTTGTTTTGAAAAACTAGGCTTATACTCGAGTATATAAGGTATTTAAGCTCCGTTTTGTGACTAATGACATTGAGTTTTGTTACATTCATTTATTTATAGCATCAAGGGTTTTTGTATCAGACGTTCATATTCCCGGAATACTCCTTTAATGCTTTTGATTAGCTGGGGTCACCTTGGTTCAATAGTTGATATCCACACGAACCTGTGGTAAAGTTCTTTATGTGACCACCAGAAATGTAGTACGAGCATTAAGAAGTTGGGCGCTCCTAACAACTCTGGCATCTTGTGGAAGTGGAAGAATGAATTACATTTGCCAGTCTTGAAATTCCCTGTAATGCATCTATATTATTAAAAATGGTTTGCTCATTGAACATCTTACATTATTCATAGACAGTTATGTTTTTATTTAAATTTTTTTATTGGTTACTGTTATCCAGTAACGGCATCTTTTTATAATCTTCCAATTAGTCAATGTTTACCACTGAGGGAATCATTAAATGAGAACCTTCATGGGAAAGGGGGTTTGTTTTTAAATAAAAAAATGTCCTCTGAATATTTTACATTGTTTCTTAAATGTGCTTTTATGTTATGAAAGAAACCAGTTCAAAGTACAATTCCTACTTAGTATACAATGATTTTTATACAGGCAGACCATGGGTTACGTACAAGAGGTTCCGTAGGTTTGTTCTTAAGTTGAATTTGTATGCAAGTCGGAACTGTATAGTTTATAATTGTAGCCCCAGACAATTTTTGGGGGTTTCTGTGACAATTGGATTTTAAAAATGTTGGGTTCTCATCAGTACCAGGATTAACAATAAAGCTTAATTACAGCCACCTTTGATAACTGTTATAAATGTTTATAGTAGCCTAGGGCCAGTAAATTACCAATTAACCAGAGTTCTATTTCTAACTAGGGGGCGTCTGTAAGTCAGGTGTTCTTTAGTAGTGGACCGCCTGTATATGTCATGCTAAAGGATTCTAATTACCTTTCCCGGTCTTGGGTTGATTTTTTCTGAACCTTTCAGGGAAACTTCCTGCAATTAATAAAACACAATAGTATATTTGAGAATAGACATAAAGCTCTTCCCATGCAATTATATAAAAATCATAAAATAAGCCGTTCTACATCTGTGCTATATATATATATCATAGTCTGCAAAAGGAGGAGGGAAAGAAGGAATCCAACAATGCTGATTTTCAAATTTGTGGAAACTTATGAGTATATATTTATATACATGGTCTATAGTGCTTTTTGTGAAGACAAAACTGCCAGACAAATCTACAATGATGAAAAACTTTTCATTGGAATTATAAAGCCCTGTACAAATGATGCAGCTAAATGGGTTATTGAAAAGAAACAGCAATAACCTTCAGCTAAGAGGCAAATATTTAAATGTATCTTGAATACAAAAATCGAATACCGTATATACTCGAGTATTTTACCACCATTGGGAAAACATACTGACTGACTGTAGTATACAGCCAGCCCCCATGTAGTCTACAGCCAGCCAGCCCCCTGTATTATAGAGCCAGTCCCCTGTATGCCAAGCACATAAAAAAATAATAAAAACTTAATACTCGCCCTCCGGCGAAACTCACTCACCCCCGATGCTCAGTGCGGCTCCCGATTCTCGGCGCGGCTCCTCTTCTTTCTTCTCTTTGCGGTAATAGCTGGCAGAGTCACGTCCATGTGATCTGCTGGCGGGCACACACTATGATGCGGTGGTGTCGCCGCTGACGACGTAATCAGTGGCGACACCGCAGCGTCATAGTGTGCGCCGGTCGGGAGATCGCATGGATTTCATGCTCCCGGCTAGAGAAGAAAGAAAAGCTGCGCCAAGGATCCGGCCTCCGGAGGGTCATTATTAAGTTTTTTTTTTTTTATTGACTCGTGTACAAGCTGAGGTGAGGTTTTTTAGCACATTTTAGCACAAAGCTAGAAGGAAATATTTACATAAAAATATTCCAATCACTCAAGTCATACTCAAGAAAAAATGCATTCATTGGGCTCAGAAAAGTACCTTAGGGTATTTCACATACTATATGCATCACCTTGAGATGCCTACATTCTCTACAAGTCCAAACCTAAATACTTTCAGACTTCAAAATATCAAAAGGAGGTCAAGTGGATTGTGGAGTGAACAGAAAAAAATATTTCTGAAAGTTGCAACTTGCACAAAATTTAAGGACCTTTACGGCACCTCCACATTTGGTGTAAAGAAAAGAAATTTCAGTTTGTATCAAAAAAATCTGCTTGTGTAAAATGTAAATATTGTTGCAGATTATATCCTTATATATTGTGGTGAAATCACTTCTAAAAATCTACAGAAAGATTTGACATGCTGCAAATCTATTTTTGAAATCTCCTCCACTGAACTGCTTAAAGTACAACGTTGTGGATAAATCTGGACAAAAAAAATCAGATCTTATACAATTTAACTGCAAAAGGTACTCCTATATATATGTTACTTATAGTATGGTGATGTCAAATGTTACATCAGGGGGCTAGTCATCTACTTTCTATTTCTAAAACACACACCAGTAGGTCAGTGGATGTCCTTCAAAGACGCAGTCTTTTTTAGATAATTTTACGCTCCCCTCCTTCAAAAATCTATAACATTTTCATTTTTCCATGTACAGAGCTGTATGAGGGCTTAAAAAATCCAAATGCAGTGAAAAAAAAAACATTTACGAAATTCTTGTGGGCTTGGTTTTTACGGCTTTCACTGTACGCTCCAAATAACACCTTCTCATTATACTTTGGTTCAGTCCGATCATGGGGACACTACATTTATATAGGTTTTATTGTGTTTTAATACAATTTAAAAAAAAATTAAAAATACCTTGAGAAAAACAAAAACATTTTTTTGTACACTTGATGCTAATAACTTTTTCATACTTCGGCTTATGGAGCTGTTAGAGGTTTAATTTTTTTGAAAGAAGAGCTGACATTTTCATTGCTACCATTTTTGAGGTCTGTGCGACCCTCTGAGCGCTTTTTGTTACATTTTTTTTATATGTTGCGAAAAAGTGGGTGCCATTTTCTGTTAGGGGATTTAAAACCAGGAATAACAATTATTATATTTTGGTAAAACCAAACATTTTAGGATGTGGAGATACCCAACATGCTTATGATTTTACTCATTTTTATATTGGTTCTAGGGACGGGGGGTTATTTGAACATTTAGGTTTTATTATTTATTTTTTAAACTTTATTTTTCTTCTATTTTTTCAGCCCTGCTAGGGTACTTTAATCCTTTTTATACAATAAAGATAATTTTTAACCCCTTACTTTGCAATTTAGTCAGTTTTATTGCTGTTTTGGCTGTAAACAAAGAAGTGCACAGGAGACCGCGGCACGGGACATACTTTAGTGTACAGAGCTGTTTAAGGTGTCATTCATTGCAGGACTACATGACCTCTGATAACTTTTTATTTAAATTTTATTTATGTGTTTCCAAATAGCAAAAAAGTGGTAATTTGGACATTTGGGTGCTATTTTCCATAACAGGTAAATAATGTTATTTATATTTTGATAGATCTGACATTTTGGGACTTGTTTATTTAACTTTAGATGTTTTTAAGGACTTTTTTTTATTATTATTTCAGGCCCCCCTGGGTACTATAATCCTAGTGGGTCTGGTCACTCATACAATGTATTGCAATACAACTGTATTGCAGTATATTGTGAATATACTGCATCTATATTTCCGGCAGACTATGTATTGACAGGTATGTGAGCCTTTAAGAGGCTCCCAACTGTCATGTCAACCAACCATGACCACCGATGACTATGCCAGCACAAACCACGGCAGTTAGAGGCAGGTGTCAGCTGACAGGCTTATCCTATGAGCTCTCTCCTTTATCTGGACAGCGCATGCCTACAAAACATTCCCATAGAGCTCAATGAGCCAGCTCCAATTTTTTACTGTCTAGGACAGGGGAAGGGAAGACAAATTATTGCAGACAAATTATTGATTAATATCGATCGGCATTGTGTACATCTAAGACACATACAGCGATGATCACTGGATGCAGGCAGGGATGTTACCACTGTCTGCATCCTTTGTGAGACCAAGGTGCCATCGCCGCACCATTGCTCAGGTGACAGCGCCTGTGTCACAGAGTGGAGGAGTATCCACTCCTCTCTATGACCCAGGCGCCATTGCCTAAGCAACGATGATGAGAGGCCGCTGAAGGGAGAGCGGGTAGGCGAGTTTTCCATTTTTTTTGCTGTGACTACCTATCCACTGGGGGTGAGTATGTGCTGGCACTACCAATGTACTGGGAGGCATGTGCTGTGACTACCTGCCTAGTGGGGCCTAGGGGCATGTGATGGGGCTACCTGTCTACTGGGACGTATTTACTGTGGCTTCCTATCTACCTTGGGCATGTGCTGTGGCTACCTATATATTGGGGAGCATCTACTGGGGGGTCATGTGCTGTGGCTACCCATCTACTGATGGCATGTACCTGGGCTACCTTTCTACTGGGGGAATGTGCTGGGGCTATCTATCTACCAGGGGGATTTGCTATGTACTACCTATACATTGGGGCATGTGCTGTGGCTACCTATTTACTAGCAGGCATGCGATGGTGCCACAGTTACCTATCTACTTGGGGGCATGTGCTGGGGCTACCTGTCTATTTGGGTGCATGTGCTGTGGCTACATATGTACTGGGGGCATATGCTGGGGCTACCTATCTACTGGGGTAATGTGCTATGAATACCTATATAATTGGGGGCATGTGCTGTGGCTACCTATCTACTGGGGGGGCGCATGTGCTGTGGCTACCTATTTACTAGCACACGTGTGATGGTGCTTCCTATCTACTGGGTGGCATGTGCTGCAGTTACCAATATACTGGGGGGCATGTGCTGTGGCTACCTATGTACTGGGGGCATGCACTGAAGCTACCTATGTACTGGGGGCATGCACTGAGGCTAACTATGTACTGGGTGCATGTACTGAGGCTACCTATCTACTGGGGCCATGTACTGGGGATACCTATCTACTGGGGGGCATGTGCTGTGGGTACCTAGTTACTGGGGACCATGTGATATGGCTACCTATCTACTGGGGGTATATGCTGTGGCTACCTACTTACTGGGGGGCATGTGCTGTGGCAACCTATTTACTGGGGGGGCATGTGCTGGAGCTATCTATCTACTGAGGGCATGTGCCTGGGCTAACTGTCTACTGGGGCATGTGCTAGGGCTATATATCTACTGGGGAAATGTGCTATGAATACCTATCTAATTGGGGGCATGTGCTGTGGCTACCTATCTCCTGGAGGGCATGTGATGTGGCTACCTAGTTACTGGGGGCCATGTGATGTGGGTACCTATCTACTAGGGGCAAGCACTGGGGCTACCTATCTACTGGGGGTATGTCTTGTGGCTACCTATTTACTGGGGGGCATCTGCTGGGGCTACCCATCTACTGGAGGCATGTAATGGGGCTACCTAGCTACTGGGGGGCATGTGCTGTGGCTACCTATTTACTGAGGGCCATGTACTGGGGCTACCTATCTGCTAGAGGGGAAGTGCTGTGGCTACCTATCTATTGGGGAGCATGTGCTCTGGCAAATGGGCCATGTGCTGTGGCTACCCATCTACTGAGGGCATGTACCTGGGCTACCTTTCTACTGGGGCAATATATCTAATTGGGGGCATGTGCTGTGGCTATCTATCTCCTGGGGGCATGTGATGTGGCTACCTAGTTACTGGGGGTATGTGATGTGGCTACCTATCTACTAGGGGCACATACTGGGGCTACCTATCTACTGGGGGGTATGTGCTGTGGCTACCTTTTTACTGGGGGGCATGTGCTGGGGCTACCTATCTACGGGGGGCATGTGCTGGGGCAACATATCTAATGCGGGGCATGTGCTGGGGCAACATATCTAATGCGGGGCATGTGCTGGGGCAACCTATCTAATGCGGGGCATGTGCTGGGGCTACCTATCTATTGGGGGCCATGTACTGGGGCTACCTATCTACTGGGGGCCATGTACTGGGCTACCTATCTTACCTACCTACTAGAGGGGTAGTGCTGTGGCTACCTATCTACTGGGGGGCCATGTGCTGTGGCTACCTATCTACTGGGGGACATGTGCCATGGCTACCCATCTACTGGGAGACATGTGCATATTGTATGGCACAGAATTACATTTTAAAATGTGTGGTGTACATCGCTCTCTCAGCCATAAAGGTTTCAGATGCCAGCCATAAACATTAAACATGATACATATTCTGCAATGATTGTGTTCAAAAATGAGCTGTGGCTATAATGCATTGTGTTATTTGTGTCCTGGCTAAAGGGCAAAGAAGGAAGTTAATAAACTACTATAAAACCTGACACCTAGTATGGGTTAGATTTACTGCAATCTATGTGGCTTTTGTAAAAGCTGTCTGAGCAGTTTGCCAAGGTCTTTTCTTTTTCATCTAGGAATATTTCAATGTAGATTATAATGCATCTGAAATGTGTCTGTACCTGTAGTTTGAACAATGAATTCTATAGCTCCACCTACCCAACGACCATATAATTTATAGGAATAAAAAACTAAAAAAAGATTATGTTATAAAGCTAAAAAAAATCACAATGAGGAGGTCCAGAAGATTAATTTCACAAAAGTTGCCCCCAAACCTATTATTTCTATCTTTGAACATAGGCAAACAGATTTTCCAAATGAGCTACATTATAAAACATTGGTAGGCTGGTCATTCAGGAATAATGCTCTCTCTTTAGTGTTAAGATGTAAGTATTGCAGAGGCATTTTAATTAATTTAGTCTAGTTAACCCCTATAGGTCCACAATACTATTGCATGTAATTACCATTGTGCATCAAACAAAGGTCTCCTTCAGTAACTGCTACAGTAATGCACAAACACACAGCACTCACCTCAGTGCTATCTGCAATGGTTTGCTCTTGGCCCTTAAAGAAAAATATCTCTGAGGAAGCAGGTTTGTCCAATGCTAAAAGGTTGGCAAAAGTGGGCATTGTCTTGTTCCCTTCAGGTGTAGAATGTATTACATCTAGGTGGCCATTAGAATCAGGCAGTGCTACTTTCAAATCACCGTTTACACGACTATTGCCTTCCAAGCTGCTCTCCATGCTGGGCATAGGTGTGGATATTTGCTGCTCTGCAGAATCACTGTGCAAGAATCCAGAAGACGACTGTGTGAAAGCACCTTTACCTTCTGTAACCGAGGTGTGAGCAGTCTGTACAGAGTCTGTAGTTTTAAGATCATAGGTTTTGCCTGAGGGAGTAAACTCCTTCCGGGGTGTGTCAAAGGAGGTAGTTATAGAGCTGACTGTTGTTACAGTAGGAGAGAACACATTCTCATCAGACCTTGCTGCAAATGGAGACTTAAAGGTTGAATAAATAGATTCTATTCGAGATCTCTTCACAGCTACATCAGTCACATCTGCATTTTCCTTGTCACATGCTTCCTGTGGTATTGAAAGTGGTTCTGCTTTTGATCTCAGAGATTTCAATAGCATGCTTTGGTCAGCAGATGCCCGTTTTGGCTTTAGTTTCTCTGCAGTTTCTTTGCTTTGCATCTTAAACAATGCCATTGGTGCAAGGTCCTTTGCCCTGTCTTTTTTTCCTAGGCCAAAAGAGAATGCCTCATTATCCAATATCTTTTCCAAGTAATCCTCACGTATTGGGGGCAACCCATAGTATGGACCTGGTGATTTAGGGGCCCTCGCCTTTTTTCTTTTTTGAGGCAAAGTAGATGGACTTTCAAGTTTTCTGATGGTTTCTGCAAATTTCTCCATGTCCGAAGATGAATCTAGAGTATATTCCTCATTTGCCATGGAGTCATTAAAGCTGCTTTCAGGGCTATGCTGGGTGGGTGGGAAATGTTCTTCCTGAGTCATGGTATGTTGTAGGTCTTGGTTTGTACAGGCAGTGTTATGAGGGTCAACTAGACATCCATTTTTAAATACAATATGGTCTGGAAGGTCAGACTCTTCCACACTGTTATTAGGCTCAGAACACGCTGCAGATTCTTCAACATTCCCATAAGGAGTATCCTTGTTATTAAGTTCAGCAGAAACTGCATTTACCACATTAACCTGCTGAGCTTCATTGTTGACATGCTTTTCCAGCTTTTCACCTGCAGCCTCAACACTATTTTGTATATCCAAGTCATTTTCTGGGCCAGAGTGATTCAGTGTGCTGGTCATATCACCTTGTGGTTCCTTAGTTTCATATACAGATCCATCCTCCATTGAGGCTTCTGGACAGGATATAATATCATTTGTAACATCTGATAAGATTTCGGCGTTTGGTTTTGGTGAAATGATCTCATCACAGATAGTTGGTTCACTTTCATTTCGGTCAGAATCTGGTGAAAACTTGTCTTCTGGTGAGAAACTAATGGGAACGGAGCAATTCACAGAGAACTCATGTACAGCATCTTCACTTTCTAGAGAATTATTAGCATTTAGACCTAATAACTCTGATTTATTATTGGTGTTATTAGCATCTTTTGTAGGACACTGTAGAAGTTCCTTCTGCTGATCAAGCGTGAGTTGTTCCTGTCCTGCAGGAATAACTACATCAGAAGCCAATGACTCAGCAGTTGGCAGACTTTCCTTTTCATTGTGAATTGGAGTACTTAATATATCTGATTTTCCAAGAAGCAGTTTTTCCTTAAAATCTTCCCCAATGGATTGCACACCTTCTGTATCGGTTTCTTGATGAGAGGTATCATTTGGGATATCATCGCTGTTTACTCTATTAATTGTATCTGAATCTGGATTTCCATTTTGAATACCTTCTTCAGCATTGACAACTTCATTGGTCTGAATTGTCTCGGAGTCTGTTTTTGATTCAGGTGATTTGTTGGTGTCTTGCCTTTCAAGGTGTTGGGTTTGTCCTTCTCTTTCAACTACAATAATTTCGTTGTTGCCTTTTAACTGAAACTGATCCTTGGATGATACTGTTAAAGGCAATATAGAATCCACTTCATCTGAATGCAGAGTTTCCAAATCTTTAGTTAGACTCTCATTGGTGTCTTCTTTTGAAACCGCGCCCTCAGGTGGTTCTTTTATGGAGTTTTGTTTATTACCCATATCTGGATTCGCCAAATCTTTAACTGAATAATCTGAAGTATTGTCAGATGTCTGTGACAAAGTTTCCTTAGTATTTCCATCTAGCTGCAAAGCATTAGTCTGTGTGCTTGTATTCTTACTTAATGCATCAGAACTACTGGTTTGGTCAGTAGGAGGTTCTTTGTCTTTTTCATTCTTCTCTGAAGGCAAAATACTTTCTACTGAAAGCTTATCTGATGCTGCTGATTGAAAGCCATTTCTGCTGTCTTCCATCTGCATCTGGTTTGGTGGAGTTAAAACAGTGGCTTCTTCTTTCTTTTTATCTGCCTTTATTTCATAATTACTATTTTCAGTCTTCTTTACACCACCTGAGCTAGAATTGTTGGCTTGTTTACCTGATGAGCTATTTTCTTTGGAATTCGTCCCCTTTACCTGTTTCCCAAAGTTCAATTTAGCTCTTTCAACATATTTCTTCTGCTGGGAAATATTCTTTGTTGCATAAAAATCGATTTGCTTGTGGCTTGTTCTTTTACTCTCAAATAAAGAAACTTTGCTTGCAATGCTTCCTTTTGGTATAAGTGCTTCAATGGTACCTTCATCTACATTATCAGCCACTCTAGGCTTTATGTGAAGTTCCACATTCTTTGGTTTTGGAGGTCTGAAAATAAGAAGATAATGGATTACTGCATATTTTACAAACTTAAAACAGCTTTATCTATCAAATTATTTAATAGGTCATGTCTGTTTGTAAACAAACAGGGCTTCAAAAGAGTGCAACCTCACAAATACCACTTAAAGGTTTTTTTTTTACAGAATGAAGATAATTTTAACCACTTACTTCGCAATTTTAATCACTATTATTGCTCTACTTGCTCCTATCACTGCCTAGGCAGTGTAAGATTCAGCAGTGTGGGCTGGCACTAGCCGAACAGACATTTCCTAATTCCTCTGTGCTATGAGATGCCGTGTGCTGACAATGTGCTTAGATTATCAAGGTACAAGGTTTACCTACACTTTCATTTAGCTTCTTCGGTTTCTACTAATATCTGACACATAGAATAAGAGAAATGAGTCATGAGATGGATATAAGACACAATCAATGACACACTCAGCCCTGCTACATTACCTATAAAACACAAAGTTAGCACTGCTATGCCTTCCCCTCCCCTGGGATCAAGACCTTATCTTGAGTGTAGTATTTGTAGAGCAGGTCTCCTCTACATGTTGCTGCTGGGCAGGAAGTGCCTCTATCTGTTGTGCTCTTTGTCTCCTGCAATACTAGAAAAGCTATAGGAATCTGCCCAACCAAAGGTAGGAATTTATGGTTGTATCTAAGGACATCAAAAATATAAACACCAGAACTGATAGAGACAGGTTGGAATTAGATCTGTGAAATGCTGTGTCTTTGTTAATAACACTGAATTAGAGAAAGTGTTATTTTGTTATTCTGAGCATATTTAAGAATGTTGCCTTCATGGAAATAACCCTTTAAGGACATATTATTCTACGAGAATTTGTTTTATTCATAGTACTATTCCAAAATTAGTTTTTATGAGCTTTAAACTTTTATTAGGCTATAAATAACATCTGGCATAAAATAAGGGGAAAATGCCTGGAGACTCTGGTACAATTGTCAAAGGAAAAATCACATTAGCAACAAAACTACCTCCCTCAATGTATGGCACACATTCTAGGATTCCACCTCATTTACAGCAAATTTAGCTATTCTAAATTAAGGCAGCTTACATTTAGTAAAATAAAGCTTAAAGGGGTATTCCGGGAATATGAACGTCTGACACAAAATCCCATGATGATATAAATAAATGAATACAACAATACTCAATGTCATTAGTCACAAAACGGAGCTTAAATAATTTGATTTTATGATTTACTAAATTTATGGCCTCTCTAAAGTAGGTGCAGTTATCACTAAGATGGCCGCCACTGGAAACTACAAGTTCCATGATCCTTGATCTCAGTAACTCCTCCTACCACTTGTGCTCTGCTCCCAGTGATGATCTAACAGGTTTTCTTGCTCTGTTACCATAGTAATGATGTGTAACTGCCATCACCACAACACTGGTCATACTGGATGCACTGCAACCAACCAACTACAGCCAAACATAGTGGTGATCACATGACCTGCCCAGGCAAGTACAGGACATGTGATGTGGACATGGACCAGCAGCCATCTTGTGTCCTGCAACCGACCGCGCGGAGGAAATTAACGGACTGAATAAAGGGCTAGTAGCATTTTAATTCTTCATTACAGTCTATGTCATCAGCATTTTCTGCTATAGGGAGCAAAATTTTAAATAACAACTAATTACCCATTAGCTTATATTTTGAGTGCCCACTTGTATATGAATTATGCTGATTCCTGGAATACCCCTTTAAAATCTAGGCTATATATATCAACAGTTTTGTGTTGGATTGAATATAAGGAGTACAATTAGAAAATTTCTAGCTTTACTAGCTAATTATATGAATTTGGGTGATTTGAATTCTTTTCACAAACACAATCTAAAAACCTGAAGTTCAGCATTCCAAAATTACAATAACGCCCCTCATATGTTAAATTCAGCATTTTACAAAAGTTTTCTTTGAAACTATGTTATGTTTTCTTTGCAGTTGTGTTAAAAAAGAAAATAGACATTTGTGCGAATGGCAATAAAAAATGATATGTGAATCCTTCCTTTTAAAAAAAAAATAATAATTAGCTTGAACTTTAGTGTTTGCACGAATCTTTGAGAACGTGAAGCAATGCAGTTGGTAAGGAATGAAAAAAAATATTTAGTGTGATGCATGAAAAACCTGATGTACAAGGTAGGGAACAAGAGCAAATAAAAACAGACCTCAACAAAAGCTTTAATCCAGGTGTGATCATTCAATGGTTTGTATAGTGAAAAAAATTAGAAAGTTAGAAAATATAGAAAAAGTTTTAATAGTGCATTATGATTAACCCTCTCGATCACATAGCTGGCACATAGTATGCATTAAGGTACTAGGTCTCAGTGTTCAAACTGTATCTCTATATGGCTGTGAGCAATGCCTAGGCAACATAAAAATGAACCAGCAGAAATATTGCACATGTTTTGCTTGTGTAAAATGTGATCTGCAGCAGCATGCCATTAACCTTATATGTGAAATCCTGCCAATAGGTTCCCTTTAAACTGCCAACACTACTTGCCTCTCCCCTCCCCTCTGATCCAATGGTGTGTTTCTGTCATTGACTGTCTGCATTTGCAAACACTGGCTAAACAGACAATTCCCAGCTTCATTCACATGGACTTATGCTTGCCCGGTCGTAGTCCAAGCAAGCACACAATGATGCAATGGAGAAGAAGAAACAATGCTGCCTGACTGTACATAAGGGAAAATATGTTGCATGCTCTATCTTTTCCCTGTGTACAGAATGGTACAATGGCACACATGTGTGGCACCATACTGCCGCCGGTTCGCCATAACAGCCTATGCAGACGTATATATCCAGCCCCATGTGAATAGGGCCTAACCCTGGGCACAGCAAAATACTGCTAAAGGTCAGTGACAGGATAGGACTGTAATGGGCTGTAGACTTGATGTTAACACTGCAGTAAACTGACACAGGCAGAGATGGGAGGCACCATGCTGGACCAGAGAGGGGGGGAGAATCCAGCGTAGGCTTATTTGCTCTGCTCCTGCTGTCTGCGAATAAAAATGGATAATTCAAGACAAAGCCATACCATTCCATGTTTATCCAGCCAAATGTGTGGTTACAATATGCCTAGTACTGAAGTTCTGTTTATTCAAATAATGGGGTCTATCTTACAGCTGCTGTGTCTGTATAAACATTGGAGCTAGGACACTTTAGAAAGCACAGTAACCACTTATTTCTTTTTTATTGGTGTTGGCAGTGAACAGAAGACCCCACACCTATCACAGACTGCTACTGCATATTGCTAAATGTTTGACGGGAGTCTGTCAAAATAGCTACCAGAGTGAGTGCTCGGGATGACATAACCCAGTTGCAAGGGAGAAAGTGGTGGGTTCCCTTTCCGTTATACATTAATGAAATTTCCATCTTCCATTAGAATGTTACACAAGTGCTTGGTAATGGAAGCAAAACCAGGCCACTCATAGACCACATATCAAAAGCATAGAAAACACAGTGGGGGATAATTATGATACGCTGGCGCTCGTGCTTCTGCCTCTTGATGTATCGGGGCTGATTGCAGCGCAGCGTTTATCCTACGCCAGACGTATGAAGAGTTGCCGGCGGCAGCAAGTGTGCAGGCGCTGGGGACAGCCTGGGTAAGAAGGGTGCTGGCGCAGGGCCTGGGTTGGAAGTTTGGTATGACACAAAAGTGGTCTGAGCCTTATTAAGTTTTTAGCTTTAATGTGGATTTTTAATCATTTTAATTTATTATTATGTACACTTACAAGGATTGTGAACAGTAAAAAGAGAAAATGGAAAAATACCAGAAAAATAAATGTTAATACCATCACACTGAATTAGACAACTATAGTTTAGTAAAGTTTTCTTATTATTTTCTCATTGAATTGAATGCTGCACAGTTCTCTTCTCGTTATAAATAGGCAACCTGTAAGCATACGGTACATTTGCACAGCACATATGAGGGGTGTCAGGCTTGCAACAAGGCAATATAGAACATACATTCTTACTGGATAACAAATAGTATGTGCTAAATGTACTTTAGGCTGCTCGTTAACAACTAGTCATATTGCCATTACCCTAATAAGGAGATTGGCTGAATCTGCGAGGCTTAGTTTATAGGGCTATATATAACACGCTGTCATACAGAGAATTCTCCAGTCTAGTCCTGAATGAATGCTTCCAATTGTGAATGCACATAATCTGTGCACACAACCACACATTCTGCCAGTGTCAGTTTTCTTCAGATCAGATTACGACCGCTCCTTAGGAACATTGTGCAAATCAATTATTTAAAGTAGAGACAAACATAGAACTTCATATTCAGTTGTTTGGTCAACCCTTTCATCATACTGAGCACCAACTCAGCTAAATTGTGTGCAAGCCAAAACACAATGCTACCTAACAGATACTTTCATCACTTTCCTTTCATTTCTCAATAATGCCCATTTTACAACTTATTTCATCATTTGCAAAATTTAGCAATGTAAGACCAGTGTTTGTTGTGATTGACCACTACATCTGTGTGCGCAGAAACAGACTTCAGACTGCCATCATTAATAGATGGAATAGTCTTGTCATGGGGGGTAGTCATCATGACCTCACACAGAGATTACAAGTTACATTATGAGAAACAAGTTAATGTCCAAATTCTTCTTCATTTTGGGGTCTATGAGGAATTCATAGGAGGGTGACTACTAAAATATTAAAATCTTAGCAAGCAGCTTAGCGTTGTTTCCATTCAGCAACTAGAGTTTAGAAAACACATACACAAAACAGAAACTGTGCTTAATGCTGAATATTATTTAACTTCATTGCACTGTATATCTGCTGACTATACTGTCAATGTTAGTCTAAGGTGGTGCTTACTTAAAATCCCAGTACAAAGTACAAAGAATATGCAGGTGTGTGTATATGTAAGATTACTGTAAAGTGCAAAGTGCTGAATATATAGTTATTAAACTCGTCTTCTTAGCAAAGCCTTGTATATGACTCCTATCTAATGATCAATTCTTTTTTGATAATCCTGAAGTCTTGTTTTACACACTACTGACAATTTACGGTATTCTTTTCTGCTGCTCCCAAAATACGGTAATCCCAATCTACTGACTACCCTCATAGTGTGCAGAGCACAGAGTTATGCACCAACAGAAGCAGTGAAATACAGATTAATATAGAAACATTTCACAGTAATGAATGTTTGACTACAATATAGAGCATTATCCAATGTTTGTAGGTGTGCCTTACTGCAGGCAAAATCCAGTCTTCAAGGCACTGACATTTCGGTGTCAGGGTTTTGATCACTTGTTCACTGCTGTCACTATAAACTTGACAAACAAACTGGCAACCCCAGCAGTACAGCAAAAACAGGAATAGCAGACCAGATGATTAATGGTCTGGACGCTTCTCACTCTATCATTACTAATTCAAGTATCCTGTATTTTCTAATAAACTTGTGCAACACCCTCGCCGATGCAAGGCAGAGGGGTTGTTGCGAATACGTCCCTCCATGTAGCTTGCAGCCTGTGAAGGGTCTGCTCAACCCCACAGCAGGTCACTACATAACACAGATGAGCACTGCAGCGGTAGAGTCTGCCTGGTAAGGCAGGAGTTAATTGCTTTATGTGATGTAATATGTGTCATCCAATCACATGTGTTCAAATCTTGTATCTGTGAGCTGAGATGCAATTGGAGGAGTAGCCACCACCTGACCAGTGGGAGTAACAAAACCCCTGCTCAGGAAACTTCTAGAAGTCAGTTTCCAGTCTACTTCAGACAGAGTACAGTGCAGTCAGCACACCAGACCAGAGCACTAGAGCTCAGATCCCTGCCTGAAGAGTGTAGTGAGCTAGTTAGTGAGAGGAAAGGGGTATCATCCAACCTTCAAGGGTGATATCTGAAGCAACCCAGGACAAGCTGAAGCATCCTTCTAGGACACAGCTACCTCCCAGGCTGCCCTTTGCATCCAGGCTGGTGATGTACTCCTGTGGCTCCCTCCAACTGCATCTCCAGCATTCTACCATTTGTTAAGGCACGTTGCTACTGTTCCTGCGGTTCCAATAAAGAACTGTAAGTTATTTTTGTTCAACGTCTGCCTCCATCTGGTCCCTGCTACTACGACTGTCACCATCACGGGCACCCTATCCACTACACTGGGACTCATACTCCAGACCCCAAAGGGTTGCCCCAAGGAGAACCGCTATAGCAGCCTCTCCCTCATCATTTCTTGCCAACACCACCCTGCTGGAGACCTACCAGGCTGTAGGACAGCCCTCCGGTTCCCCATACCAAGCACCATGACAATAGCGTGCCGCAACCGCCAGCCACTCAGGTACTGCGGCCCCGGCTGTCTCTAGGCCCCAAGAAAAGGCTAGGCCCCGGTGGGGGATGTTGCACTTGCTTTCAAATGGATTTAACACCGCGATTTGTGCCATATAATGAAGTGCTTAGGGCAGCCATTAGGGGCTGGGGGGGCGGAATAGTGGGGCGCCAGTCACAGGCCGAGAGTCACAATGTTGCCTCCATCTTCATGATTAATTGGACAAAGGGTGGGAAGAAGCCCAGTGTGGTTCTAGCCAACTTTTATTGGAGCACAGGATCTTCCTGCTACGCCACCTACTAACAATACTGAAAAATACTGGTTATGAGCATCATGAGTTTCCAAGACTTTTTGATACACCATGGAAAGTGAAGTCTTGCCAGTCTGAAGCTACTGTTGTGCAAGTTGACAAAAAAGTGATATTATAGGAAAGAAATCAGAACACACTGGGTCACAATTATCAATAGTTTGATAATTTTACAAACTGCACAGACAAAGGGGCTATCAAAGTAAAAGTGGCGCAAAATTTCATACCAAATGTTGGTGTAAACTGTGTCAAAAGATAGGAAAGTCAGATCATCTTTAAAATAGGCCTATGGAGGCATAATAGGGCAAACACAACAGCCAAGTTATAAATACTGCCAATAAACATACGTGTATCCAGCAAAGAACTTCCTACTAAGACAGGGGAGGTTTGATGTTAAATAACTTGCGTGTCACTGGAAAGCTGTAACGAATCATCTTTTCCAAAGAAACAAAAGAGAAAAACTCCTAAACTTAGCTAACAATACAACATACAGTATCTACACAAATTGATAAAGTAATCTCTTGGAAACCATCCAAAAGTGTAAAATGAATTGTCAGACTGTAAAGAGCGTGTTAACAGGCAAAAGAAGACTACACTTACAAGGTGGACTGGTTAATATTTTACCAAGAGACTCATTTCAAGTGGAATAGTTTACTGTAAACCTAAAGAATCAATGACCTTAAAGCAGAACACTGACTGATAATAAGACACGATCTTACTCCCTCTACTGGAAACATCACAGACAGATTTATCAAGCTGTCTGAAAGTCAGAATATTTCTAGTTTCCCATGGCAACCAATCACAGCTTCCCTTTAAAATATTCATGAGCACTGGTTAAATGAAAGCTGAGCTGTGATTGGTTGCCATGGGCAACTAGAAATATTCTGACTTGATAAATCTGCCCCAAAGTTCTAGCAACAAAATGAAGCATGATAAACCAGGGGCACATTATCATAGATCCAATCACTGTGACTTTGGTAAACTTCTTATATTTGTTATCCATGGCCTCTGCCCTTCTAAAATCACTTTTACAAATTATGCTGCAGATTTACAGGCTTTTAGACTGTCTCACCCTGTCCCTCTGCACTTCCCCACTCCCTATGCCCAATGTTATCTCACAGCAGCACAGGAAGTTTCAGCACACAGTGGGAGGGGGAAGTGCTCCTAGCACACTGTGGGGATGTATATGCCGCCACAAATTTGTGTGGCACCGTTCCGTGCCGCACACTGGGAAAAGATAGAGCATGCTCTATCTTTTCCAAGTGTGCGGCTGTGTGCCATTGTTTCCTATGGAGGGGGTGGGGCCAACTCCTCCTCCTCTGCAGCGCACGGTCACGTGTGAATGTACCCAAACAGCCTTTGCATCTCAATCACTGAGGGGCTCTGGGAATAATCCTAGTAGGCTAATTCACACAATTTTAAAAGTTGATTTTAGAAAGGAGTTGGCCATGGATAACAAATCTTACCAAAGCTTACCACAGTCATAGTACTTGGATCTATAAGTAGGTGCCCCTGGATTATCTAATGGATTATGCTAGACTATAATTAATAAATGTTACTTCACATCTAATTTAATTTTCAAAACATACCATGGGTATGGATAGTATTCTGACCCCTTTACATTTTTCACAATTTGTTTCATTACAAGGTTACAAGGTTCCTAAGAGCACGGTGGCCTCCATAATCATAGATGGAAGCCGTTTGGGACAACCACAACTTTTCCTCGACCTGGCCATCCAGACAAACTAAACATTCGTAGGAGAAGAGCTATGTGAGAGAGGTAAAGAAGAACCCCAAGACCATTTTGGCTGAGCTCCAGAGATGCACTAGGCAGATAGTTGACTTTGTGAAACTTTCTCCTATCACTGCAGTCCTCAACCAGTCAGGCCTTTATGGCCGAGTGTGGCGACGGAGGCCTCTCCTGAGTGCAAGACATATGAATGCCTGCATACAGTTTGCAAAAAAAAACACATGAAGGACTCCCTGACTGTGAGAAATAAGATTCTCTGGTCTGATGAGATGAAGATTGAAGTTTGGGGGGTTAATACTAAGCGGTATGTGTAGAGAAAACAAGGCACTGCTCATCACCTGCCAAATACAATTACAACAGTGAAACATGGTGGGGGCAGCATCATGCTATGGGGCTGTTTTTCAGCTGCAGGGACAGGAGGACTGGTTGCAATTAAAGGAAAGAGGAATGCGTCCAAGTACAGAGATATCCTGGATGAAGCCACTACAGCCTTGAAGTGCTGGGGTTCTGGGTACAAGTCCCAGGTCAACATCTGCAAAGAGTTTGTATGTTCTCTTGCGTGGGTTTCCTCCGATTTCCTCCTACAATCCAAAATATACTGGTAGGTTGATTGTGAGCCCCATGGGGACAGGGACTGATTTGGAAATCTCAGTGTAGCGCTGCGTAATATGTGTGCTCTACATAAATAAAGGAATTATTATTAATAAACCTTTTGCGGAGTGCTCTGGACCTCAGACTGGGCCAAAGGTTCACCTTCCAACAAGACAATGACCCTAAGCAGACAGCTTAGATAAAGAAGTGGCTTCAGAAAAATGCTGTGACAATTCTTGACTGGCTCAGCCAGAGCCCCAACCTAAACCCAATTGAGCATCTCTGGAGAGACTTGAAAATGGCTGTCCAACAATGTTCACCATCCAACCTGAGGGAACTGGAGTATATAGGCTGCCGGCCCGTGTAGTATATAGGCTGCCAGCCCCTGCTCTCCAGTATACAAGCTGCCAGCCCCTGCTCCCCAGTATACCGGCTGCCAGCCCCTGCTCCCCAGTTCCCCCTATATATAATATTTCTATTAAATATTACAAAGTCGATAGTGATATAGACATAACTGCTCCAGATGCCATGTACAGGACCCGGTGTCTCTAGTTTTATTTGCATAACTATAAAAATCTGAATTTTCTATTTGATTTGGGATCTATTAGACCCCTCTGGCATGGATCCTGGTTTACTGCTAAGTTGTATTTCAGAGGAACTTTGGTTTATTTGAGGTTTTACACCTGTAAAACAACTCCTCAACCATGGATCCAGGTATATATGACCTTCTGTCATGTAAAGTAAGCCAAACTTAGGCCCATCCTACACGAATGTTTTTTCTTTTGCGTGCTACCCATACCGTACCATTTTGGTACGGGTAGCATACAACCACATAGGCAATACGTATTGCCCACCGCACCGTACATGGAAATAAGATCGAGCTTTCTCCATCTTACCCCTTACGTATGGCCGGCCGCACTGCACTCCTCCCCTTCTCTCCTCTAGCGTGCAGCTGTATGGTTGCCCGGACAAGCATACATTCATGTGAAAGAGGCCTCGTTCTTAGGTTATTTATATTTAGATCTACCAATTTGTACCTATAGTAAATAACTTTTGTAGACTTTGTGGTGGTTTCTGGAGCTATAGTTGTCCATTGATACAGCCAAATAAATGGGGTTCAGAAATCGGTTACGGGGCTAGTAGGAAACTGCTGTTAGGGTAATGCTTAACAGGTAGATTAAATTGTGTAACGACAGATAACAAAGACACAGACATTGTTTGCTGTATCTAAGGAGATCTGAAAACAATAAACATCTTATACTTGCCTCTCTCCGCGTTCCCGTTCTCCCGCAGTGACTGCCGTTACAGCCGGCTTCTGTTTGTATACATCGGCTTCTGTGTCGACAGTGTGAGTGCGGCTACACCATGAGCTCCTGCTGTAGTGGTGTGCACCCTGTCGGCTTAACCTCACCACTGGCCTCTGTTTGTATACAGTATACAATAATGAGCATCGCAATGGAAGAATGGGAGCCCAGAGAGAGGCAAGTATAAGATGTTTATTGTTTTAGTACACCCCCCCACCCTTAGCAATATTTTATTCTGATCCTGGACCACCCCTTTAATTCTCTGGACCGTACCTACTTTCTCTTTTATAAAATTTGGTTATGGTGAGTGTCTCACCAAAATAATAACAAAATTTTGAATTGTAAATTACTCACTTACTGTTTTTTTTTTTTTTTTTTTAAATTCCGTTTATTAATGAAACAAACAGCAAATCGATATGTGACATCATGCGTCATATCAAATACAGTCAGTACATGTATATTTGGACAGGCATGTGTCTCTGAATAGATACAACAATAGAATTAAATTACTATGTGGGACCATCACACGTTGGAGTTAAAACTGCATCGCAATCAGCTTTGAGGTGGTTTTAGGTGCAGTTTTGTCAATTGAACAGGTGAAAGACATTAACTGAACGAGTGAAGGGGAAACCTGCTCCACAAATGTCTTTCAGGGTGCGTTCACATGTTGCAGTTAAAACTGCATCGCAATCAGCTTTGAGGTGGCTTTAGGTGCAGTTTTGTCAATTGAACAGGTGAAAGACATGAACTGAATGAGTGAATGACATTTGTGGAGCAGGTTTCCCCTTCAAAATCAAATTCACCCATTCAGTTCATGTCTTTCACCTGTTCAATTGACAAAACTGCACCTAATGCCACCTCAAAGCTGATTGCGATGCAGTTTTAACTGCAACGTGTGAACGCACCCTTAATGGAGACTGGAGCCCCCTAGGCCCTCTGGAGCCCTTTTTTTCTTTAAAACCAGGGCATAAGAAGCCTAAAGAAGAGCAGATCCTGTCATAGGGGGCACACACCAAAATGTCAGTGCGCTTGGTTCACTAGCCTTCATCCTGGTGGTAGATTTCCTGTAAAACCTCTACCATGTATTGTTCTCCATTCCAGTTGAAGATTCTATAAGCATATGAAAGTTTTACACAATTTCAAGAATACTACAACTCCCAGCATCCTATACAACAAACATACCAGTGTCATAACCTAAATCTTAGGGAACCAAAATCTTATTTAGGAAAAGTACACCTTATGGACCCTCCTGGTTGTGACCACACGCTCTGCACCCTTTAAGTTACGCCCTTACAGTATATAGACCTGCATACCTCCCAACTTTTGTGACCAAAAAAAAGGACCAGCGATGTGGAAGGTTTATATGCTTTAACCCCAAGTATTTCCACATATCATACCCACCCCAGTAATGATTGTACAACAAAGGAGGACATGGAAACCCCCTAGAATTTAAAAGATTTTTTTAAATTGTTTGATTTGAAATTGTTTAATTTCAAGATTGCAGCATCATGTGGAAGGCCACAGACAAACTGAGAACATTCTGGTATTAGATAAAAGCTCTTTGTGGAGGAAGGAGGAGGAATATGTAGTCAGAATTTACACTCAATTTACAATCAACCCATTGTGGGCCATCACAGAGATCAGAGGGACCCAACACTGACATCTTCTGGACTCCAATACAGCTTAAAAGAAAATTACCACCAGGATGAAAGATTGTAAACCAAGCACACTGACATACTGGTATGTGCCCCCTCTGGCAGGACTTGCTTTTTTTTTAGCTTCTTATGCCCTGGTTTTTACACAAAAAAGCCTTTTAAAATTACGCAAATGAGCCGCAGGGGCTCAGAGTTCCATAGATGTTAATGGAGCCCCCCAAACTTTTAAGCATTTTTGTCTTAAAAACAACGGCATAAGAAACGTAAAGATAAGTGGACCCTGCTAGAGGGGGCGCACACCAGTATGTCAGTATGCTTGGTTTACAATCCTTGATCCTTTTAAAGTGTGGCTATGTACATTATTATCTGCGCCTAATCTTTGCTTAGGGCCAGAGAAATACCAATTCTGCCTCTACTTACATATTCTCTAATACTTGATGTAGAAAACTCACACATATAACTCACCTGCTCCTTATGCCACTGCATATTACTTGTGTTACTTCTGTATTGGCCCTAATGCTCTTTAGATACATTCACTAAAGATCATTTAAAGGGAATGTCTAACCTATTTTTTTTTTTAATCAGATAAGTTTTTATTTGATTTTTTTTTTTTTTTTTAAATTCCGTTTATTAATGAAACAAACAGCAAGTCGATATGTAACATCATGCGTCATATCAAATACAGTCAGTACATGTATATTTGGACAGGCATGTGTCTCTGAATAGATACAACAATAGAATTAAATTACTTTGTGGGACCAATTCGCATGTCTGTCTCTTTTTTTTTTAAATCATTTTTAAAGAAGGTAAAGAGAAAAAGAAACAGGAAACATTGTGCATAGAATGTCTGCCCGATAGGGCTCTAGAAAAGCTAAACAGAGGGTTATAATAGGGAAATGGGGAGCGGAGGGATTTGGGTGGGTATAGGGGGTGCTAGGGAAGTAAGGGCAGGGGTGTCAGGGGAGGTGTGGGGGGGGGGAGTGGAGAAGGGGAGAGGGGGAGGGTAGTGAAGAGGGGTGGCTGGTGGGAGCATGCCCCTCCCAGGGGGAAACCGCCGCGTTTCAACCTTCAAAGTAGTGCCCTATATTCGGGGGATTGTTTAAATTGAAGCCATGGCGACCATGTTTTGTGAAATTTCTCATAGTTGCCATTAACGGAGGAGGTAAGGTCTTCCATATGCATTAGGTCATTCACTCTTGCCACCCACATAGCCATGGTTGGCGGTGATGTCTGTTTCCATAGTATCGGAATGCATGCTCTTGCGGCGATGATAAGGAAACGAATAAGAGATTTCTTATACCGTTGTGTGGACATGTCGCAGTGATGGAGTATGAGGAGGGAGGGTTCTAAGCTAATCGTTTCTCCACATAGCACAGTCAGCGTCCTCCCAAGTTCTTCCCAAAATGTAGACAGTATCCTACAAGACCAAAACATGTGTAGGAAGGAACCTTCCTCTTCACCACATCTCCAGCATACATTAGATACTTGTGGAAAAATGGTATGTAATCTGGTGGGGACTCTATACCAACGTGCCATCAGTTTGTAACTCGCTTCCTGGTATCGTGAACTGATGGAAGCGGAATGGCAGAGTTCAAAGATCCTGTCCTTTTGTTCCTGAGTCAGTGAGATATTTAAGTCATCTTCCCATTGTCTGAGATATAGAGGGCCCGGATCTTCAGGAATTGACAGGAGACAGGAGTAAGCTAATGACAAGGTGTGTCTCAAGCCGTTTACATTGCCGCAAAGACATTCAAAAGTGGTCTTTCTCCCTACATATTGCTCGCATGGGGGTAGTGAAGTCAGGTAATGTCGTAGTTGGGTATTTCTCCAGGCTCCCAGAGGGAGAGGTTCAGTCAATGCCGCTAAGTCTGGGGTCGTCATCCAGGTCGCATCTCTAATGAAGTGTTCCGCCCTGAATCTCCCGGCTCTTCTCCACTGTCCGAAAACAGGGTCATTCAAGCCAGGGGGGAATTCTGGGCTACCGAGGATTGGGGTAAGGGGGGATGTCAACGGTAGGAGTCTGTCACGTACTAGTTTTGATTGACATATCTTCAGTGTGGGGCCTATTGTTGGGTGGCATTTCAGAGATGTCGTTTTGGAGGGCTCTAACCAGGGTATGACTTGTAGCGGTAACTGTGTAAAGGATTGCTCAAGATAAGCCCAAGGTTTAGAGGTATGGTTGCAACACCAGTCTAGAACTCTCGCCATGTGAGCAGCATTGTAGTAGTTTCGAAGGTCAGGGAGTCCCAAACCACCCGATCTCTTGGGCCTGAACAATGTAGAACGGCCTATTCTTGCTGGTTTATCTGCCCATACAAATCGGTGCTGGAGAGCATTTAAGGAGCGGAAGAAGGTTACGGGTAGATGGATGGGGATAGCCTGAAACAGGTATAATAATCGTGGGAGGATATTCATCTTGAATATAGCGCATCTCCCGAACCAGGAAAAAAGTCCCTTGGACCATCTGGAGCAATCTCGTTGGATATTCTGGAGGATAGGTGGGAAGTTCAATGCGTATAATTTGGATAGTTCCGCTGGTAAGTGAATACCGAGATATTTTATACTCGTTGGGGCCCATTTGAAGCTAAAGGAGGCTCGCAGTGTTTCCACCAGAGAGGCAGGTATGGACACATTGAGAGCTTCCGATTTCGACCAGTTGATACGGAAATTAGTCAATAGAGAGAAGAGGTCTAGCTCTTTCATGAGATTGGGAAGGGAGACCTGTGGATTTGAGATAAAGAAGAGCAGGTCATCTGCGTATGCTGCAATTTTTTGCGTGGATCCTCTAGTCGTGATGCCAGAGACATCCTGACTATTGCGAATCCTGCGTAAGAAGGGTTCTAAAGTCAAAACGAACAGTAAAGGGGAGAGGGGGCAGCCCTGACGTGTGCCATTTTGAATGTTGAAGCTGTTGGAGAGTAAACCATTCACCCGGACAGAGGCTGACGGGGAGGAGTACAGTGACAACACCCAAGAGAGCATTCGATTGCGCAGTCCGAAATGTCTCAGCGCCTCAGTCATGAAGGACCAATTGACTCTATCGAACGCTTTCTCGGCGTCTGTTGAGAGAAGCATAAGAGGAAGTTTCTCCAGTCGTGCCTTATAAATCAAATTTATAGCCTTCGTAGTGTTGTCCCTGGCTTCTCTCCCTAGAATAAAGCCCGCCTGGTCCGAGTGTATGGTCCGTCTCAAGAGGGGGGCAAGTCTTGTCGCCAATACTTTCGAAAATAGTTTGAGGTCTTGATTCAACAGTGATATCGGTCTGTAATTGGAGCATAGAGTGGCATCTTTGCCCGGTTTGGGTATGACTGTAATTGTGGCCTGTAGTGTCTCCCTAGGAAGAGGGGTGCCAGCAGCAACCGCATTAAAAGCTGCCAACCAGTGAGGTTCAAGTTGTTTTGCCAGTATCTTGTAAAAAGGTAGGGAGAAGCCATCTGGGCCGGGGGCCTTGCCAGTCTGTGTCTCTTTTAGGGCGTGCCTGAACTCTATGTCCGTTATCGGGGCTTCAAGTGTCTCCGCCTCTTCATTTGTTAGCGTGGGTAAACCCGATTCTATGATATAGGATCGCATCTTACGTCTGAGGTCCTCCCTAGATCTTTGAGATGTCGGCTGTTCTAGGTTGTACAAAGATTGGTAGTAATCTCTAAAAGTGGCTGCAATGTCTCGGTTAAGGTGCAGGGTCGTTCCTGTCGGGGAGGTGATCTTGGGTACAAAGGTGTGGGTCCTCTGCTCCCTCAGGGCTCTGGCCAGGGTCCTACCACACTTGTTGCTATATTCATAAAAGTGTCTCCTACATTTGGCCAGGGTACCCTTGGCTTTGTCAATGAGTAGGGTACGTAGTGATTCCCTGGCAGATAGCAGGGCAGTCCTAGTGTCGGGGGCAAGAGTCCTCTTGTGTAAGAGCTCTAGTCTCTTGATTTGTTCTAGGAGGTCAGTTATAGCTTGTGCCCTCTCTTTCTTGCGACGGCTACCATGTGTTATCAGGATGCTACGGGCGTTGAACTTGTAGCCCTCCCATGCAATGCAGGGGTTAATCCCTTCTGTCAGTGTTCTGTCGAAATGAGAAATAATTGAGCTCTTTAGCTCTTCTAGCACTAGCGAATCCTCTAGGAGGGAGGCGTTGAGTTTCCACTGCCATTGAGAATCTGAAGGGTTTGGGAGTGTTATGGTGATGGAAATCAAGGCATGATCAGAGAAGGTGATGTTGTCTATTGTGGCCCTTTGGAGTAGTCCAAGGTCTCTGTGTCGTAAGAATAGATAGTCTAGTCTTGAGTAGTTGTCGTGGGTTGAGGAGTAAAAGGTAAAGTCCTTGTCTGAGGGATGGAGTAATCTCCACGTGTCAATTAGCTGATGCTCATGTAAGGTGTTCCTTATTCTGCGCAAGCTAGCGTGTGTAAGTGTGGATGAGCCAGACGAAGTGTCTAGCAGTGGATCAAGAGCTGTGTTAAAGTCGCCGCCAGTTATCACTGTTCCCTCAGCAAATTCGTCAATCATGTCAAGAAAGGAGCTTACGGCTTGGGCCTGTCCTGTATTTGGAAGGTATAGCGAGGCAAAAGTGTAGAGACTGTTAGCTATTGTACCTTTGACCATACTCACTCTACCCTCTCCATCACTGCGAGAGTCTAGAAATGTCCATTGGAGTGAATTGGACAAGAGAATAGATGTGCCTCTTGATCTGGTATCATCAGTGTAACTGTGGTAGGAGTGTGGAAACCAATTGTTCTTGAAATTGTATGGTCGTGCTTCCGTGAGGTGTGTTTCTTGAATGAAAGCTACTTGGATCTTTCTGCGTTTGAGCAAGTTGAAAAGGATGGATCGTTTTTCAGGGCTATGGAGACCCTTTGCATTAAGAGAGCCTATGGTCAAGGTGCGCGAGGCTTCCCCTGGTCGGGGCATGTCTGTCATCAGTTGTGAGGTAAGGGAGGTGGGGGGGGGGAAAAGTGCGTGGGGTCAGTAGTTCAGGTAAATGAGGGGGGGAGGGGTAGGGTGCGTCTAATGCGGGGAGTGGGTAGTAGAGGGAAGGAATCAAGTGGGTAAGCGTGAACAACGATGGGGTAAACCCCTATATCCCAGGTGTGAACCCAAGGGATCACCTATGAGTGGTGTGTGGGAAGCGTGGAAGTACAGTAGCGGAGCTTGTAGACCAGCAGGCAGTAAGTTGTGAGATAACATGCGATGGGGTCCGTAAGCGTCGTCCCCCCTGCCCCTGTGAGGAACGGGACAACATTGCCCCTCCAAAGGCATGGGTCATGAGGGGGAGGTACGAACTTAGGGAGCCGCTTTCCCCAAAGGTGGGGGTAAAGCAGGCTAGTTACGTTTAAACTTGTTGAGCAACATTACATAGTAATCAACAACCAACAATATGTGAGTTAGACACTGTAGTGAAGTATTAGGCAGTGAACAATAAGATATCTCGTTCTGCTTATCTAATGATAGCGTCTATGTGCATTGGTGATGGATCAGTGGGATGACTCTCTTGTTGGCATCGGTCCCCTCTCCACTCGTCTGAGAGTTTCATAGATCCAACTAGCCCAACACCAATACGTAACATGCAACTAACAAATAATACAAATAGGCAACTCAAAAGGATATGGCGTGGGCACAGGTGAGTCATCTCTGCGCATCAGGCGATGAAGATAAGACTTTCACGAAAGTAGGTAGTGTGTAATGTAAAGGCTTGGTGCGTTTGTTAGGTCGGAGTTTTTGATGGAGCAGTGATGGCGTCTGAGGAAATCCGTGCAGTTTCAGGCCTCTGTGGGTAATGCCACGGATAAGTCGGGACCCAGTGGGGCATCGCTTTCGGTGTGTATGGTAACAGGCTGATTTGTTGCAATTGCAGTAGACGTGCGTCTCCTTCTCAAGGAGTTTCTTCTTCCTCTGGTTGTGGTGGCTCCCAATCTGTTGTGTTCTAAGCTAAGCCAGTTTGGTACTTCGATAGGGGGTATGTTCAGGAAACAGAACAGGTCCGGAAGGTCTTCTGGTTTGCGTAGAAAGAAAGTGTCGCCATTGTGTCTGATCACTAGGTGGAATGGGTGGCCCCAGCGATATGTGGCACCCATCTCCTTGATGCTATGTAGTAACGGTTGTAAGGAGCGCCTCATGTTCAGTGTTCGTGCTGAAACATCTGGGTAGATGTGTATTTCGGCTCCATCCATTCGGATAGTACCTTCAGACCAGGCTGCACGGATAATTTTATCTTTGTCAGTAAAGTAATGGAGACGGCAGAGCACATCCCTGGGTAGGGAGGGATCTGTAACTGACATCCTT
Organism: Engystomops pustulosus; assembly: GCA_019512145.1. Classification (NCBI taxonomy): domain Eukaryota; kingdom Metazoa; phylum Chordata; class Amphibia; order Anura; family Leptodactylidae; genus Engystomops; species Engystomops pustulosus. The sequence continues at coordinate 117,444,177 of CM033643.1, read as the reverse complement.
GAGACTCTGTGTACCCGATCCATAGGAATGTCTGTGGTTAACGGCCGGTCCAATAGTTTGTTGAAAATGGAAGATACCCTTTCTGGTAGGTTGTCATTAGGAAGACTTTCTGGTAGGCCTTTAATGCGCACATTATTCCGCCTTCCTCTGTTTTCCTGGTCATCTAGGAGAAGCGCCAGGTGTTGCATATGGAGTCTAGAATTACCAGCTTCTTGTTCAAGGGCAGAAACTCTGTCAATCAAGGAAGCAGTGGTACTTTCAGTGTTCTCAGTGCGGGTCGCCAATATGTCCAGGTCTTCCCTGATTTCCACTAGTGCCTGTTGATGTGAGGCCTCTACTCTGTGGATCACAGAATCTAAGTCCTGCCGTGTCGGGAGGGCCTGTATAAGCTCTCTAAGCAGCTGGAGTTCAGAATGAATTGTACCCTTGTGTGTGATGCTGCTGGTAGGTGATGAGCCTCTTTGGGGGCTATTCTGCGAGCTTGTCCATTCAGGACTGGCAGCTAGTGCAGACTCCAAGTTTTGTGGGGAGCATTGGCCTCTGTGTGTAGGGGTACTGCCTTCCCCATCCCCATTTTCAATGTCCTGTGTCCTGCTGGCACCCTGTTTATGGGTCCCCTGTGTCCCATGTGTGGCAGGCTGAGAGCCTGTCACTGACTGACCTGGGGGGGGGGATGGTATAGGTGCCGAGGCACCAGGCTGGTTTTCTGCGGGCTGCGCCGCTGTGTAGGAGGCATCTCCAGCCGCGCCGTCTGCCATGCGGCTTGTCGCGGGAGCGGGCGCCATCTTGGCCCTGGACTGCGGCTCCGGCCCGTCTCGCGACTGACGCCGGAATCGCTCCAGGCTCCGTGGTGGAGCGGGATTCGGGGCTCCTGGTTTACCGGTGCGCACTGCGCTCCTCCCCCTCTTGTTTGCCATCCCGTGGGCTCGGAACGGCTCTCCGGATCCAGTAATGGCGCCTGCCGGTGGGGAGCTCCTAAGGTGAGCGTCCTCACTCCGCCATGTCCAAGCCACGCCCCCTTTATTTGATTTTTTAACACGAACAAACAAACAGTCATGCATTACAGCTTGGTCAGTATAATATTCTTCATGTGGGAAGCTGTACAAGTATTACACAGTATAATCTTCAACTTCAATCAGCTAACCTATATTTTTAACAAGTTAAAGCTATATACTGAAACTAATTTGGTGTTTTTTTCATTTATAGATTGAAGTTTTTTTTTACTTTCACTTGATTATATGAGCATCCATGGGTTTCTACAGGGTTAGTCCTCTTAGATCTGATCGCTCTCTATTAAGAGGTAAGTTACAGATTGATTTAGGCAGTTGATGTTGTGTATTTGGACTTTTCAAAGGAACTTCATAAACAAAAGGTAGGTACATAAAATGAGAATTCTTTTAACAGGGCAGAACAATTAGGTTCATGATAGAAAACATAACCCTTTTAATTACAATTAAATGCCAGGAGCAAGGAGATCCCATTCCCCCTAATAAACAGAGCAGCATGGAGTGCCTTATTACTCAATATATTGGGGCACATTTACTTACCCAGTTCTGCGCGATCCCCGATCCGTAATGTCCGTTGGAATGCACATCTGCCGCGATTCAAGAAGATCATGCGCCTGATTTCCTGCTTGTGTCGCTTCCCCGATCAGGTACGCCGGAGTTCACCATCTTCCTACCAGTGTATATAAGTGCATTGAATGCGACAAAAATTTAAATGTTAAATCCAGCGCTTAGTCCGAATCCGTCGGATGATTCTGTTGCATGAAAGCCGGCGCCAATGCACCAAAATCTGATCGCTTGCGACACAATTCCAAGTGCCATCCCCAAAAAGTCGGAAAACCTGACGACACTTAGTCACGGGACACTTAGTAAATAAGCCCAATTGTCTCTGTAACTGCAATTAATGGACAGCCACGTATAATGGTTATCTCCAATGGTGCCATAGAGAACGAGGTTGCCAGGCATATGCTCAGGGGTAGTTCAATTGTCACTGGCTATTCAGACAGTACATGGCAGGTGGTAAATGTTCGAATTACAGTTAACAGATAGGGATTGGGTAAATGGATAAACTTAGGATACACCGTTGCTGAAGCGACTTCAGAATCCTATTGCTCAGGCACTTTCCCATGAGGGATTAATTAGAACTGAGTCCTGGCAAAAGAGGATTTGACGGTAGGGGGTTAAGTGCCTGTATCGTTACCATATAGTACTATCAGTGTCGGACTGGCATGTGTTGGGCCTACCAGAGGTAGTGATCTTGAGGGCCTACCCTTCAACCATAAAATACCATAAAAAAATCAAATCATGTAGGATGTATCATCAAAATGATTTAATAATCTATAATATCGGAATCATCCTATATGAAATAGATCAGAATATCCAGTGATTACTCCATTCACTTCTAAATGAAGATCTTTAGGGCCCATTATAAAGTGTTAGGACCTGGGGCCCACCGGACGATTCTCTGATGCTCTGGTGGGCCAGTCCGACACTGAGTACTATGACAACAAGATCAGACAACATTATATATGATGCCTTAGCCTGGCCACATAGATAGGCCTTGGAGCTGTATACCTGGATTGGGATTTTTTTCCTCCTTAAGACACATGAATATTTTGTACTTGGTGTTAGATTCAAGGTTTAGTGAGTAGACAACATTTTCCTGACAGTTTTGGCAGTAGTCAAGAGGCTGAACTTTGATTGCTGGTCAATGAGCCTACGTACCTAATACACCTAAAAATAAAATTAGATTTTTTTTTATTAATGTACAAACTTTTAGTTCAGAAGACAATATGAATAACATTTAAGAGTCTGACTGACAGAAGTAGAAACTCAGTTGAAACGAGGATGTGGTTTTAGCTTGAGGTCACAAGTATGACACCTTTGCTGTGCTCTGCGATCTTCAGATAAGACTTTATGATCTCCTCCTCCGCTCATTATGTCTACTTCATACCCACCTTTTCTTCTCATTGAGCTCATGTTTTCTGATTGTTAATGTTCTGTCCACATGTCTGCACTGGGATTGACTTGTTCTTCATCGTGAGTGGACACAAGGGACTATATGTATGTAGACATCTCAGGGTCTCCCTATGACCCTGGGAACAGTGGATGATGTTCCAGATGAATAATTCAGTCATATTACAACAGCCGCTTATTAAGAGGTCACAGCAGAAAAGGAGGACATCTCCTGCCAACTTCAAGTCAAGAGTCTTCATCCTTACTCACACCTCACTCAACTATTACGAGCATCGAAATGGGGTAGGTTGTTGGTTTGATGGGTATTTTAGGGGTTTGTGTGGTGACCAAAGTTAAAGTTTACTCAAAGTAATCTAAAAATTCTCAAAATAGCTGGTCATTCTTGATCTGGTCAGTCATTTTCCATGGCCAAAAATAATACAGTATTTGAGATGTGCTTGACTTCTGCCACATTTTGTGTTTGACTTTTCCCCAAATTGTGAGTAAGATCTCTGAAATTCTGCTCGGCACAGTGAACTCTGATGTCTAAGAGGCGAAGTTTAAAGGAGATGGTTTTGATTCTATGATTTCAGAAAATGGTGCATGCTGATGAAGCTTCATGTAGCTTATTCAACCAACACTATGGGCTGATTTAAGGCTTCCATACACATTCCATGTAAATCGTCCAACTATCAAATGTCTATTGGACCCCCTCACAGCCACCACCAATCATTATCTTCAGATCATAGATGGCAAGTTGGAATTCATCAGGGGTTTCATTAGCGATAACCCTCAGAGGCATCAGGCCATGGCTTTCAACATTATAGATGCACAGTGTTAGAGAGACTTCGGTCTTATCAAGCAGTGTTTCTAAACTTGGTTCAAGACATAACTTAAACTAATAAATAGTTTTTCACTCCTTTCTAATAAGTGGCACCAGTGTTACCTGACATCCACTTATCAGTCTTCCTTCTTAAGAATTAAGGTGTCCCTTCACCTTCATAAGCTGTCGGCTGAGTTCTTAAAGAGGACCCTTAAAGGGAATCTGTCAGTAAGTTTGGGGCCTCTCTATACCTCTGGCCTTCATGCAGTTGGGTTTTAGGGTCCCAAACCTTTATATCTTACATTTTGTGGGTTCCAAAATTCCCTAGATTCCAAGTGGTAAAGGTGTTGGGGGTCCATTAATTTGTGTCTGTTTCAGACCCATGGCACATGCGCACTGTGTAATGAAGCCAGGTAGGGGAATAAAGTTACTTAATATACACTGCCTTTAACACCTGATATCTCATTAATGCAGCTCATTAATGCGTGTTAACGCATTGTTAACGCATGCTATAACATAGCGGTTACCGCATGCGGTTGTTAACGCATTGTTGACAGATGTGTTGACATCGCGGTTAACACATGCATTTTGTAAACGCAGGTGTTAACAGCTGTTTAATTAGGCAAATCTCCCTTTAGTTGTAGCAAAGCGTTTTTAAACGCATGCAGTAAACGCGACGTGTGACCGCACCCTGACACAGGTAAAGTAAAAAGTTTTGATAGGTTCCCTTTATTGCCTATACATGCTTGTTTTAGCCAACAGTAAATATTCGTGACATCCCCTCCACCTCATTCATGTACATTGGGGCACATTTACTTAGAACAGTGCAAACTGCACTAAATGCAGTTTGCTTGTGTATAGTGCATAGTGCGCCAGATTCAGGATTTGTGGCACGTTCCTCATTAATCTGGCGCCCCCTGCACTGCTGTGAGTTCACCAACTTTTTTTTTTTGGTGCACCTTTAACATGGGGTGTGCAACACAATTCTGTTGGACTTTGCATATTAAATATGGCTCGTGGTCCAACTGAGCACCGGAATGTCCCCTAATTTGTGTCGCAAATGTGGAGCAGGCACTTCTTAAATACCTGTGCAAGCAGTTTGCACTAGACAATACGTGCACAGTGCAACGGAAAACTGGTGCACGGCCCTTAGAAAATATGCCCCATTGGGTTTTAATAAGCATTCATGTGTTTTTATTGGGGAGTAAAGATGTCCCTGAGAGTGGTTTATCTCCTTGGGGTAAGAAGTACAGGGCATGATTTATTTTAACTTGCCAAATACTTTTTTTCTCTTGACATTATATATGGAACAAAAGGCTTTTACATATCTGATTCTTAAACTTACGATAATCTTCATTCTATAGCTGGACTTATGCATCATTTGCTTCAAGAGATTAGCAGACATAGTTTTATCATACCTTAGTGGTCTATAGTTCTTGTAATATTTGCAGGTAAAGTTTACTTGGCTCCGTGCTGTCCCGGGGGAGGCCGCATTTCAAAAGTAACATGCGCTTCCTAATTAATTCCTTTATTTATTTATATAGCGCACACAGATTACGCAGCGCTGCACAGAACTTGCCAAATCAGTTCCTGTCCCCAATGGGGCTCACAATCTAATTAACCTACCAGTATGTTTTGGAGTGTGGGAGGAAACCGGAAGAGCCGGAGTAAATCCACGCAAACACAGAGAGAACAAACAAAGTCTTTGCAGATGTTGACCCTGGGATTTGAACCCAGGTCCCCAGCATTGCAAGGCTGTAATGTTAACCACTAATCCACCGTGCACCCTAATTAGCATATTTCCTGACCTCCTCCCCAGCTCATCAGTATTCAAGACTTCCCCCTCCCACATCCTCCCTCTTCATCATCCCTCACCCTCTTGACGTCGGCTCACCACACAGGCAAACCTCGCGCCTGCGCAGTGAGCCTTCTATCCCTGTCATGCGCAATGAGCGGCACCTTGCTGCTAACTGAGCATGCGCCATGTTCCTACGCAAAGTAACTAGGCAGAGAGGAGGTAGGCAAACAGGATAGTTACACTGCATGTGCAGTGAGCTGCGAGGCACAGCAAGCCACCAAGCCGCAAGCGCAAGGTTTGCTTGTTTGGTCAGCCGACGGAGCCCTGAAGGCATGGAATATTAAATACCGTCACTATGAATTGCAATTTGTTATGCAAACCCTAACACAACTCTTTACATGGAAAATTTTAAAAGTTATGGACCTTTGGAGGTGGGAAGTGAAATAAACAAAAACGGCCTGGTCGTTAAGGGGTTAAAGAGGTTTCCCAGGAATTCTGGAAAACCCTGGCAGGGGCTGGGGAAGTGTAACAAAAACAAAAAATATGTAAAGATTCCTGTGTTAAGACAGGACAGGACAAGACTTACTTTCTTTGGCACTGTCACTTCAGGGACATCACTTTTGATGTAGTGACGTCTGTGGTTTGTTCTTTACAGGATGAGTTGTATTTTTTAATGATGCCACTTTTGGGTACAAATGATTTATTAATTAGCTTTTATTATTGGAGTATAATAAATACCCCCCTGTGCCCTGTAATTTTAATAAATTCCTATCACTAGGCCCTGTTATTAAAAAAATGCCATCACTGTGCCCCTTTATTTAACAATGCCATCGCCATGCTTGAAAAAAATGACATCACCATGACCCCTTTTAAAATATACCATCAATCACTATGTACTTTTATTTTTTTTTTAAATGCCATCACTATGCCTACTAATTTAAAAAAAAAAACTTCCACTGTTCCGCTTTATAAAAAAAATCACTATGCCCCCTGATTAAATATAAATTCTCAGTGAGATTGCAAAGTGTAACATAGCTTTGGGCAGCCATGTATAAAAAGGAAATGCTCCTGCAAAAATTCACTATAAAGGTGCACAAAGAAATACCATTTATCCCACAAAATAAAATTTATACAATTACATCAACAAAAAAATGTAGCAGGAAGTACATATAGCAATGTAATTCTCACCGTCATTGTATACAGGCAGTCCCCGGGTTACATACAAGATAGGGTCTGTAGGTTTGTTCTTAAGTTGAATTTGTATGTAAGTCGGAACTGTATATTTAATCAGTGTAATCCCAGCCAGAACTTTTTTGGTCTCTGTGACTATTGGATTTTAAAAATGTTGGGTTGTCATAAGAATCAGGATTAACACTAAATCTTCATTACAGACGCCTGTGATAACTGTTATAGCTGATTATTATAGCCTAGGACTAAAGTACAGCAAATTACCAATATCCAGTGGTCCGTTTGTAACTAGGGGTCGTATGTAAGTTGAGTGTTCTTAAGTAGGAGACCGCCTCTACTGCATAATGAGCACCATTAATTAAAAATGGTTAAAAAAGCTTTTGAATTGCATTTTTTCCAAATTTTTCCTCTTTTATAGGCTTTTTTTTTAATTGACCTTCATTTGTATAATGAAATCCATTTTTGATGGGGGAACCTTTTCGATCATCGCTTTCCAAGCACCAAAACGTTTTTTTTATCAGTGTGGCTGTGTGGGGGCTTATTATCTAAGTAAAGACATGCTGTTTGAATGTTTTGAGACTGCGGTGTCTAGGGGGTTAAACATCCAGGATCAGAGTTTTTCAGATCCCAGGTGCCAGGCTGGACACATCCCGTAGCTCTACATCCTCATTTCAATAATTTTCAAAGTTGCTTTTTGGACAAACTAACCCATAAAGATGGAATATAAAGATAGATACAATTACGGGGTGCTTGGAGGGATAAAAACAAACAATAAAACTAACTGAATACATTTATTTCTGTATAGTACAGCTACAGTTAAACAGCATTTTATGAATGTCAACCTTGAAAAAAAGAAGTACTTGCAAAAATTCTTGTAAGTAGTCTAGAGGGAACTGAGAGGTAAAAAACGAGAATACTGTACTTATCTAAATGGGAAATATATGATCCTGGGGCAGCCAGAAGCTAAAAACTAATGGGGTAGTGTGTCCACTTCATTATTTGGATTTCTTTGAGTTTATGTGGCATAACCCCTTAAAGAGAACCCGTCATGCAAAATAACCCCCCTAAACTAAATATATTTTCATAAACTGCCATTAGAGAGCATTGCCTCTATCCCTTCATTGTCCCTCTGCATGCCTGTAAACCTAAGCAATGAGGTCCTAAAGCTGTATGCAAATGACCTGTGAAATGTCCAATGAAGCATTAGCATATTCAAGCTGTCCACTCTATTCATGAGTGGGAGGCACAGCCACACCCCCAGTGCATGACTGACAGCCTGTATAATGATGTGAGGCTGTATAATGATGTGCTTCCTGGTGCTGGTGGCCACGCCCCCTGCAGCATGTGTGTGTGTTTAGGAGAGATACAACAGCTCCAGGCAGCCATGTTACAGCAGAACATGTCAGATTCATGTGTAGCTGATGTCTGTGTCTCTGTGTATTAGGAGGATGCAGCATGTCAGCAGATGCAGCACACACACTAGCCATGCTTTACTATACATTACACACAGACATGAGCAGGGGAGGAGAGGGGAGGGGGAACAGGGGTGACATCACTGCCTCTGACCATGTGACCAGCCTCATTTACATAATAAAGAATAGATGATTTTACAATGAATAATGTATGAAATAACTAGATAAAGGCTGGGATGGGATCCTTGTGAGCTGCTCCAACAGGTAGAGGTGACAGGACAAGTGACACAGACCTGATGACAGGTGTCCTTTAAAGACACAGCCATTCGAGAGAATTTTTTCTGTAGTATTTATGTTTTTTTTTTTTTTTTTTTTTTTTTTTCATGCGGCTTGTCGCGGGAGCGGGCGCCATCTTGGCCCTGGACTGCGGCTCCGGCCCGTCTCGCGACTGGCGCCGGAATCGCTCCAGGCTCGGTGGTGGAGCGGGATTCGGGGCTCCCGATTTACCGGTGCGCACTGCGCTCCTCCCCCTCTTGTTTGACATCCCGCAGGCTCGGAACGGCTCTCCAGATCCTGTAGTGGCGCCTGTCGGTGGGGAGCTCCTAAGGTGAGCGTCCTCACTCCGCCATGTCCAAGCCACGCCCCCCCTTTCAAATGCATTTAACACCACGATTTGTGCCATATATTGTAGTGCTTAGGGCAGCCATTAGGGGGTGGGGGCGGCCAGTCACAGGCCAAGAGTCACAATGTTGCCTCCATCTTCATGATTAATTATACAAACGGTAGGAAGAAGCCCAGCCTGGTTCCAGCCATCTTTAATTGGAGCACAGGATCTTCCTGCTACGCCACCTACTAACAATGCTGAAAAATACTGGTTATGAGCATCATGAGTTTCCAAGACTTTTTTGATACACATGAAAAGTGAAGTCTTGCCAGTCTGAAGCTACTGTTGTGCAAGTTGACAAAAAAAGTGATATGATAGGTAAGAAATCAGAACACACTGGGTCACAATTATCAATAGTTTTGATAATTTTAGAAACGGCACAGACAAAGGGGCTTGGTATCAAAGTAAAAGTGGTGCAAAAATTCATACCAAATGTTAGTGTAAACTGTGTCAAAAGATAGGAGGTGAAAAGTCAGATCATCTTTAAAATAGGCCTATGGAGGCCTAATAGGGCGAACACAACAGCCAAGTTATATGTTTATTTAGCAAAGAATTTCCTACTAAGACAGGGTTGGTTTGATGTTAAATAACTTACATGTCACTACAACATACAGTATCTACACAAATTGATAAAGTAATCTCTTGGAAACCACCCAAAAGTGTAAAATGAATTTTCAGACTGTAAAGAGCGTGTTAACAGGCAAAAGTACACTACACTTAAAAGGTGGACTGGTTAATATTTTACCAAGGGACTCATTTCAAGTGGAATAGTTTACTGTAAACCTAAAGAATCAATGACCTTAAAGCAGAACGCTGACTGATAATAAGACACGATCTTACTCCCTCTACTGGACACATCACAGTCATCCTTTGAAGCAACACAAAGTTCTAGCATCAAAATGAAGCATGATAAACCAGGGGCACATTATCATAGATCCAAACACGGTGACTGTGGTAAACCTCTGCCCTTCTAAAATCACCTTTACAAATTATGCTGCAGATTTACAGGCTTCTTGACTGTCTCACCCTGTCCCTCTGCACTTCCCCACTCCCTATGCCCAATGTTATCTCACAGCAGCACAGGAAATTTCAGCACACAGTGGTAGGGGGAAGTGCTCATACCACACTGTGGGGATGTATATGCGGCCGCAAATTTGTGTGGCACCGTTCCGTGCCGCACACCGGGAAAAGATAGAGCATGCTCTATCTTTTCCAAGTGTGCGGCTGTGTGCCATTGTTTCCTATGGAGGGGGTGGGGCCAACTCCTCCTCCTCTGCAGCGCACGGTCGCATGTAAATGTACCCAAACAGCCTGTGCATCTCAATCACTGAGGGGCTCTGGGAATAATCCTAGTAGGCTAATTCACACAATTTTAAAAGTTGATTTTAGAAAGGAGTTGGCCATGGATAACAAATCTTACCAAAGCTTACCACAGTCATAGTACTTGGATCTATAAGTAGGTGCCCCTGGATTATCTAATGGATTATGCTAGACTATAATTAATAAATGTTACTTCACATCTAATTTAATTTTCAAAACATACCATGGGTATGGATAGTATTCTGACCCCTTTACATTTTTCACAATTTGTTTCATTACAAGGTTACAAGGTTCCTAAGAGCACGGTGGCCTCCATAATCATAGATGGAAGCCGTTTGGGACAACCACAACTTTTCCTCGACCTGGCCATCCAGACAAACTAAACATTCGTAGGAGAAGAGCTATGTGAGAGAGGTAAAGAAGAACCCCAAGACCATTTTGGCTGAGCTCCAGAGATGCACTAGGCAGATAGTTGACTTTGTGAAACTTTCTCCTATCACTGCAGTCCTCAACCAGTCAGGCCTTTATGGCCGAGTGTGGCGACGGAGGCCTCTCCTGAGTGCAAGACATATGAATGCCTGCATACAGTTTGCAAAAAAAAACACATGAAGGACTCCCTGACTGTGAGAAATAAGATTCTCTGGTCTGATGAGATGAAGATTGAAGTTTGGGGGGTTAATACTAAGCGGTATGTGTAGAGAAAACAAGGCACTGCTCATCACCTGCCAAATACAATTACAACAGTGAAACATGGTGGGGGCAGCATCATGCTATGGGGCTGTTTTTCAGCTGCAGGGACAGGAGGACTGGTTGCAATTAAAGGAAAGAGGAATGCGTCCAAGTACAGAGATATCCTGGATGAAGCCACTACAGCCTTGAAGTGCTGGGGTTCTGGGTACAAGTCCCAGGTCAACATCTGCAAAGAGTTTGTATGTTCTCTTGCGTGGGTTTCCTCCGATTTCCTCCTACAATCCAAAATATACTGGTAGGTTGATTGTGAGCCCCATGGGGACAGGGACTGATTTGGAAATCTCAGTGTAGCGCTGCGTAATATGTGTGCTCTACATAAATAAAGGAATTATTATTAATAAACCTTTTGCGGAGTGCTCTGGACCTCAGACTGGGCCAAAGGTTCACCTTCCAACAAGACAATGACCCTAAGCAGACAGCTTAGATAAAGAAGTGGCTTCAGAAAAATGCTGTGACAATTCTTGACTGGCTCAGCCAGAGCCCCAACCTAAACCCAATTGAGCATCTCTGGAGAGACTTGAAAATGGCTGTCCAACAATGTTCACCATCCAACCTGAGGGAACTGGAGTATATAGGCTGCCGGCCCGTGTAGTATATAGGCTGCCAGCCCCTGCTCTCCAGTATACAAGCTGCCAGCCCCTGCTCCCCAGTATACCGGCTGCCAGCCCCTGCTCCCCAGTGGTTTTATTGTCTTTTAATACATTTTCAAAAATGAAACAAATGTGTACAAAAATAAATAAATCTTCTGACGCTAATAACTTTTTCATACTTTGGTGTACGGAGCTTTGTGAGGTGTCATCGGTGTCACCGTTTTCATTGCTACTTTTTTGAGGTCTTTAAGACATTTTGATCACTTCTTATTCCATTTTTTATGTGAAGTAAAATAGTGTAAAATTCGCCTTTCGGACATTTGGGCACCATTTTCTGTTCTGGGTGTCACCTCTGGCAATAACCATTTTTATATTTTGATAAATCGGGCATTTTGGGACGCGGCGATGCCTATTGTGTCTGTGACTTTTACTGTTTTATTATACTTTTTTATTCATGTTCTGGGGAAAATGTGGTGATTTAGGTTTTTAACAGATGGTCTGATCATTCCTACCATATACTGCAATGCTACTGTATTGCAGTATATGGCATTTCAGCACAGTGTACATTACCACTGGCTCATTGTAACGAAACTGCAGAAACCATGCAGCCTTGGGTCTGACAAAGACCCTAGGCCAGTGGTGGCGAACCTATGGCACTGGTGCCAGTGGTGGCGAACCTATGGCACTGGTGCCAGAGGCGGCACTCTGAGCCCTCTCTGTGGGCACCCAGGTCATCACCCCAGCATGAAGTTCACCAGACAGGACTCAAAGAATCTTCCTACAGAATGTTCCTACAATGATAGGCAAATTTGTCCTCCTCCTTTCAACTATGTTGGTGTCTTAAGGAGGCTGAACGAGTGAAAGTTGTCAAAGAACAAGGAGAAATACATTACTGCTTAAATTGCTGTGCTGGCACTTTGCAATAAATAAGTGGCTTTTGGTTGAAGTTTGGCTCTAAAAGGTTCGCCATCACTGCCCTAGGCTGTCTTGACAACTGTTCGCAGTCCCCTGATGACGTCTAGGGGTGCAACAATCAGATCAAAGATGGCGGCGCCCACGCCGGCGGCATCGGGGGAGTTAATAGCCGCGATCGGTGCAAGCCCCGAGTGTGGTTATTAGCGGTGGGGGTTTTCTGCAATATGCAACAAACCCCACCTGTGTATGAAGAGGACTCAGCCCATGAGCCCTCTTCATACACTCCCAGCACCTCTGCGGCGCAGAGCGTTAAGGGGTTAATCCGACAGACCCAACTTTCCCAGGTCTGCCATCTGCTCAGCCTTAGGCAAAATACACCTTTCATGTCCCGTCCACACCACACATACTTCCATTCCTTGGTCTTTGATCATATCACTGCATAATGGCATTTGGCAGAAGAATACTGGATGTACAATATAAGTCAGGAAACAGATAAATTGGACTTGCTTTGTATTGGCAAGTGTAACTTCTGATGACAGGGTATTTCACACTGGTCCTAAATCAGGTTTACACGGAATTTTCTGCAGAAAAAAAAAAAAAATCCTGATTTAAGCAATTTTTGTTTGTTTAGTACCTTGCTTACATCCCCATTTGTATCCTGTTGTAGTCTCCAGTGTGTCCCTGGATAGTTGGTGGGTCCCTCCCGAAACTGGCTTGATCAAACTGAACATTTTCGAAAAATTGTGGGTACCAAAATACTAATAGTCATTTCTTACAAATTCCCACAGCCTGAAAAGCCCCTGTTTTGCTTTTAGTCCTCACTATAATGAATTTTCTTAGCCTTGTGTTATATAACAAGTGGGTGGACATTTTCTACAGCCGCTGTGCCATTCATATTAGATGTGTATTGGGCTTACACCCACTGATTTCGCCAGATTTACGCGAACCATCTAATTCAAATAAAGGGCCTCCTGTTAGATCAACTGTAGCACTTTTATCTACAATCCCCAATTTAGGTACACCCAGCCTCCCAACCAAAACGTTCATGCATATTTCTCAACCTCATTGATTGAGCCATAGGAACAGAGTAAACTACAAATTCCTTACATACAATACGAGGAACCTCTTTGGGAATTTAAAGCAACCATTCTCCACACTACCCTCTGAAAACCGGTGATGTCATTGGCTCTCTTTTCAAATTGTGCGCTCACAGGAAGCTGACCACACCGGGAATGTTATCCTAGCACATGCGCAAGATTTTGAAATTCCGTGCGCTGGTGTCTTCCTGCCCAGCACCATATTTGAATAGAGTCGGTGACCTCATCGGCTCTCAGAACTGGGATGGCACAGCCCTGGGGCAAGGATAAATTATATAACGGTGGAGCTTGATGGTTCTCTTCAGAGCACCACAGGCTAAATTGCATATCTTATAAATTTTTAACAGAAATTCACCCATGCAAAGATATAAGAAATTAAGCTTGAGACACACACAGGGACAGGGCAGAGAGGTAAGTACTAGTCATCTACCATCAGGTAATATGATGATAGATGTCCTTTAAAGGGGTATTCCCATTTTGGCAGTTTAATGTTATTGTTTGTATGATTAAAAACAATTCAATTGTCTAATATACTTTCTGTATCAATTCCTTGTGGTTTTCTAGATCTCTGCTTGCTGTCATTTTATAGAAAGCTTCTATGTTTCCTTCCAGTGGATAGAAATCTGACCCTGGTTACACAGGTGCATGGCTCGTTATATCATAGAGAGTAATCAGAGCTGCGTGGTATAACGAGCCATGCACCTGTGTGACCATGGTCAGATTTCTGTCCACAGGAAGTAAACATGGAAGCTTTTCATAGCAAGACAGCAAGCCGAGATCTAGAAAACCGTGAAGAATTGATACAGAAAGTATATTGGAAATTTGTATAACTTTTCATTATTCAAACAATAACAATTACCTGTTAACCCCTTAAGGACGCAGCCTGTTTGCAGGTTAAGGCTCGCAACTTTTTTTTGAAATTTGACCAGTGTCTCTTCCTGTGGTAATAACTTTTGAACACTGTTACTTATCAAAGCGATTCTGAGATTGTTTTTTCCCCACATGTTGTACTTCATTTTAGTGGTAAATTTTGGCTGATAAGTTTTTGGCCGTTTGTTTACAAAAAAAAGAAAAAATATAATTTTTTAGAAATAAAATTGCCATTCCCGAAATTCAAACTCACCGCGTTTCAGGCAGATCGATTTACCACCTAAATAACTTGCAGTAATAGCATTTCCCCCATTTGTCTACTTTACATGTCATAATTTGAAATGTTTGGATCATTGTTTTGACGTCACAGCTGCCTACATATCGAATAGCTATTTTCCGTATTTTTCGGAATTGACTATTTTGGATAATACTGTTTGAAATAAATTTTACTATTTAGCCAACAAAACCCCTATATAGAAAACCAACCCATTTTCAAATCTGCCCCCTCGAACTAATCATAAACAGCATTACAAAGATTGTTTAACACCCCTTAAGAATCTTCATAGTAATATGATCAAAATGGCGGTGAATTTAGAATGGTCAATTTTGTCGTTTATACGTTCATTTAGCCCTAAAATTTTACACATTTCCAAAAGATAAAAAGAGAAAACTCACCATAAAATTTGTTCTACAATTTCTCCTGATTGCATAACCCCCCACAACCAGTCTTGGCCGTTAAGTTGTGTGTATTGTGGCACAGCAGGGCGCAGAAGGTAAGGAGCCACCCTGCGCTGCCCTTATTTTATTGGTTTTAGCATCAAAGCCCCCTTGAAGGATTAAAGAATATCTCGGCTTTTTCTATGGGCATGTGAGGCATTTTGTTTTGCGGAGATCGAAATGCCTTTTTCCGGTGTTTACCATTTGTGGGGTTGGTAATCCCTTCTTGTTGAAAATTTGGACATTGTTTGGTAGGGAGGGTGATGTGAAAAAGCATCAATTCTGTAGCTGGATTTTTAACTTTATTTTTTTTTTGTTGTCTCAGTATAGCCTAAGTCCATGTTAGACTTTATTCTAGAGGTCGACTACGATCTGTACGGGTATGCCACTGAATTAGTTTTGGTCTTAGTTTTTACTAGTTTGCCAAATAACACCCTAGGGATGGGGAAAAATCTATCATTGTACTTGCACGCCGTTCCAAGTGGCAGCATAACTATTTTACTTTTTGGATACAGAGTCAGGTTGATGGCTGTTTTTTTGTCAGGAGCATTTTATTCTTTTGCAAACAGTACATTACTGGAGTGACATATGTTTTGTTATCACTTTTATAGCATTTTGTGGGATTAATAGGTAAAACTCCATAAATTTTGGCGGGTTTTTGACGTTTTTTTTTTTTTACGCGGTCATCATATGGTTTTTCATAGTTTTTAGTTTTTATTCTCTGGATTGTTACGACGCGTGATACTAGATAGTGTGGGTTTGGTGGTTAGATTTAAGACTTTGTTTTGAGGCGTTATTTCCTTTATATGTTTTGGGGCTTAATGGCATTTTTAGTGTTATAAAGTAATTTTTATTGAAAACATTTTTTTTACATTTTTTTAGCATGATCCACCATGGGATATTAACAAGCAATCATCTGATTGCTTGATCTTGATAATACTCTGCAATACTATGTATTTCAGGGTATTATCATGCCACCTATGCAGATGCATAGGCTGACACTTGCCTTTAGAATGACGTCATAGACGCCATCTTAAAGGCAACCCTCCAGGGCTTCTCTGGGTCCCGATCGGACCCAGAGGAGCCAAAACAGCGATCGCCCCCCCTAAACGTGCGGGGGGGTCTATCCGTTGTGTAAAATACCCCGAATTCATTAAATGCGCGCGGTCCGCGGTTGACCTCGGCGTTTAACGTGTTAAACCCCTCGATCGGAGCCCACTTCCGACCGCGGTGTTAGCCGGGGATTCAGCGGTAGATACCGCGAAATCCCGCGGCTACTATGCCGTTTCGTTCGTCTGCATAAAACAGCGCTGAACCGGCATCGCTCTGCGCAGTAGCTGTACGCGCTGACGCTATCGCCGGGGACTCAGCCGCAGTACATCTACGGCGCAGAGCGCTAGGGGGTTATTATTTATGAATAACACCCTTCAATAACTAGCACATTATCATTGGAGTCAAACGTTATATTTGTTTAGATTTTTCCTCATCTTTTTTCTTCTTATTTTTTAGCTGCTTTTCTTTCCTTATACATGCTGGACATATGGGAAGGGGATGAAGAAAGGGGAGAAAGGGAAAGGAGCTGGACAATAAAAGAAAGGGAAAAGCAAGCGAAATAGGGCGAAGGAGGAGGAAGGAGAGAAGGAAAGAAAGGTAGAAAAAAATAAAATTAGGCTAGGACGGTGAAGGGAATAGAAAAGAAAGAAGAATAGGTGAGAAGAGAGAAGAGGAAACACTAGAGAATAGGGAAAGAAAAGGCGAGAGAAGGAGGAAAGGGCGAACTGTGGAGAAATAGAGCCAAACGGGCCGAGGGAAATGACAAAGAAGCGAAGAAGAACAATAAGAAGGGAGAGCGGAAAATGGAGAAAAAACGAAATCAGTATAATAAAAAGAACTGGCCAATCATTTACAATTCAGAAGCATTTTCTCTTGAAAACTGAGAAAAGGTAAAGCAATTTCAGAATACAACACAAAGAAGTAGGCACGACTGTCTGCAAGGCATGCCCCTTATTTGTATATAAATGGGATTTCATATCTGAAATATCTTGGTAATAAGATAATGAAAGCTCCTGCTACATACAGTGTACACATGTTACTAGTCACATGTAAACATGCACATTTTTTCTTTTTTAGTTACATTCTATAAGGGACTTTATTTGGATTTGTGAAACCATTAAGCAATCCAGCATGTTATAATATTTTCTCAAAGGTTTAAGAAAACAAAGTACTTACAAGTTGAGCTTTGATGTTTACGGGGGGGACTTGTAGCTGTCCTTCAGGGAACATGACCCTTTGAGCATTTGATTCGGCGTGCAAGGTTAGATTGCCCTGAGATTGTATTTCTTTCCTGGTTGGTCTCCTGTTTTGTCCTCCTTTCTCCACTACTTAACACTGTAGTCCTGCTGTCCTCGCCCATGCAGCTGACAGGAGTCCCCTTTACTTAACCACTTTTCCAGCTAGGATTCAGAACAGATGCTTTTCTCTACGGTAGGAGCGTCTTTTGTTGTGGAAACTGAACAAGGGCTGTTGAACCCTGTTGCTTGGCGAGGCTGCTGCATCCTGATTTCTAAAAACACAGATCTCTACCATGTGCCTTGCGATCTGTCGGTGAGAGGGAGAATTTCTTTTTTCCTCATAGGTCTGGAGACGGGTGTTGCTGTTTATCTTTGTCTGATTCACCCTTGGGCGACAGCCTTGTTATGCTCCCCGCCTTTACTCTTGTTTGGCGGAGGCAGTGCCGTTAGACTCGGGGTATCTGATGTGCTTCAGGATTACGAGAATCCGCCCTAACCCCCTCAAAGCGATTCTCATTACACACATTACCTTGTATGCAGGATCCTCTGCTTATTCTCTTCCTGCGTGCTACTCTGAACTCAGTGAACGCTTTTTTTGGTATTTTTCCTGATATTAGGCTTTTCGTCTCTCCATTGTGTCCACGTTGTTACAAACTTTTATGGATTAATGTGTGTCTGTTCCAGAATTTTTTACTTAGGTAATATCAAATGCTAAACTTTGGCATTTTCACTCTGCTCTTTTGCTCTCTCTTACACGGCTTCATTAAAATCTTCACCTTCTGATGACTAAGAGCAGGTGAGGTCTCTCCCTTCACCTACGGGCTTTCCCAAACTGCTACGGCCAGCTGCCTGTGTCTGTGCTCTGGTTCAATAATCTGGTAGAAGTGCCTGTCTTGGAACTGGTGATATACTTTTGAAAAATGCCAATTTTGCTGAACTTCCCCCGATTTTTGAAGCACTTTTCAGATATCCTAATTTGTTTGGATCGCTTACTCTGCTGGTGAATTTTGTAGTTTCTTTGACCAGACGTTTGGTGACCATTTTTAAAATATGGAATTCCTTTGAAACTTTCTTATAGCTGACTTTCCGTTCCCATCAGAAGAACTTTCGTCGTCAGCGACTGTGTTTATTGTTTTGACATCTTTTCTGTGCTATATCGGTCCAACTTAAAATTTTGGGCTCAGTGGAAATGCTTACGGCTGTCTGAAAGCCGTCGGGGATCGAAAGAGGACTTACGCGTCCACTGCATTGGTTTCCTCAGATTGCTTGAGCTGATATTCTTTGCTTCCACTGGTATATCCATATTACTGCTTTCCATTAAAAGTCACCTTGACGCTTTGATCTAAAGTAATAGGCCTCATAGACAGATTGGGACTGTGCGAGTTGTGCAACATTCAGTGGAGGGCGCAAGGGCACGAGATGTTGTACTTTGGAGCTAGACTCCAAGACCTGATGTTTTTTTCCTTTTTCTCTCCCTTTCTGTAGATTTATACGTCACAGTTTTAATCATTATTTGGACTTGTGGGAGAGTGCGGGGGAAGGGACCCCTTTACTCTCTGTTTTTCTTTTTAGTAGAATAAACAAATTCCCAACTTGCCCAAGACAGGTTCCTTTCTTTGTGCTGTCTTTCTTAGGTAGCTCGGCAGACGGTGATCGAAACGAGAAGAAAATGAAGAAAAGGAAATGATTTGTTAAAAATCGAAGCAGGTCTGCTACATTTTTTCCATTTACAGAGAGGGTGTATCCCTTCTCCCCATACCTTTGATACATTACCATTATTTACTTATCTTGTTACATGAATTGTATTACTTGTTCACGAGCTGATGACACAGCATCAACATGAGGAGTATCAATACAATTAGTTTTAAAGACAATAAAATTGCATTATTGTGATCAGAGTGTCAACATTAACCTTGTCATTTATGGAACAGAATAGTCGAGTAACAAAGGTTAATATCCGGTTTACAAATAGAGCAACCTGTAGAAAGGGGTCTTCTTATGTTTTAACTGTAAAAGAATCAAATATGAATACATCCCTGTACAATCATAACCACAAATATTTTGTTAAATTTATGACATCATCTAAGATGAGCAATAGCTTCTTTTTACACAGGGTAGAGATTAAAATTCATGATGGCATTTTTAATACTAATCTTATGTCACATAATGATTATTGCTTGGAAGGACATGCATATTATCAGTACACATCACCTCTTTCATATACACTGCATATCGACACCTTGGTAGACCTAACTAGGGGATAAAGTGTAAAGAACGCTATTTTTTATTTTCCAGTATCGTTGTTTTCCCACTTGGACGTACAGTCTGACTATTCTTAGGCATGTGGTACCTACATAGGGCCCTTTCCTTTTTTCCTCTGCTCCAGGTTGCCCCAATTGCTTTAAGTCACATCCAGATGGAGTTTCTTACTCAAACCTGCTTGTTTCTTTTCTCAGAAAGGTCCCGTGCAAGACGCAGGCTTGTCCACTTCTCTGCCCTCAACTGGGATAAATAACGGGGTTGGCTGTGGACTTAGAGAGGTGGGGTTTGTTGACTAATCAGACAGATTGTGTGCCTGAAGTCAATGGCTATTCTAGTAAAAAATGAAGGTAATAAATTAATGAAGGCCAACGAATCACTGTGTCAGATAACAAGGTATGTTCACTATCCAGACTACGTACTCAAAATGTTTTCTGGGTGGAGGTAGCTTTAAAAGACCATATATGGGTCAATTTCACTTTAATGTTGGAATATCCAACAAATCATATATATTATACTATGATTCTTCAATCTTATAGGAAATCTACAAAGCAAGCCTTATAACGCAGGGTCACTTACTCATACTCATATTTTGGTTAGCCATGGTCCCTTTCCTTCTAAATCAAACTTTTAAATCATGCTAATGATTCAGAAGGGTTCCAGGGGCATAAACATTTTTTTTATCATTATCTTAGACTACTTCTCAAGGAGAAGATTTGTTTTCACACCTTATTATTTCTAAAAAAGGAGGAAATGTTTATTGTGTGCACATAGCAGGAAGCTTTTGGAACGGCTGCAAGAAGATAATCATAACTAATAATTATTTCACTATGCCTCTAATCAGTTACATTGAATCCAGTGTATTTGTTTCTTTGTAATAGCCATTTGTTGGTCACCATGTTACTTGGAACCTTACCACCCATTATCCTTCTATATAAGCACTGTATTTATCATATACTACACTACTAAGGGAATATGTCACTCCATCATTTGGCGATGAAGAATCTAACCTCAGAATTAAAAAAAATAATTGGTTGAAATCCCTAGGCAACTTCGAAAGATCTTGAAAAAATATAGAAAAAGCATCAATACCCACATAGGTCCCCTACTTAATACAAGACGGTGCATTAATGCGCGTCCAGGTGGAATTCTAAAGAAGACAATAATTATAATACAAAATGGAAAACAATGTTAAGACGAGTATGGATAGACGGGTGAAAGACGGGAGAAAGAGAAGAGAGTCAAGGGGAGAAGGAAGGTGAAATGCGGATGATAGGAAGAAAGATAAGGGAGGGGAGAAAAAAGAAAAAACGAGCAGAGGAGGGAACAAAAGGGGAAAGCAAAAAGACGAACAAATGCAAAAGGAAGAAAGAAAACGAAGGAAGGGAGGAAGAGGAAAAGGCGGGCTAGAAGGGAGGAGAGGACGAGGCAAACGGAACAAGAAAAGAAGAGAAGGAGAAAAGAACAAAAGGCAGGGAAAAGGGGGAGAGGGAGGGAAGAGAAAGGAGCAAGATAGGGAGAGAAAGAAGCGATGAAAATGAAGAAAAAAGGGGGAAAGACAAGCAAGCAAGCAGAAGAGGAGCCGAAATTAAAAACGAAGGGCAGTAAACTAGAGAAAAAGGGCGGCGAATGGCGATGTCATAACATAAACCACTGAGCTGGATTATACAAAGATATATGGTCTGTAACAACTTGGATAACGTAGTTGTTTGATCGTGATTCATTTGGTTTCTCATGCCAAAGCCATAATTGCTGTTTAGATGAGATTAATACAACATAGCTACCACGCCTATGCTCCCACCTACCACTTTGTATCGTCATATCTTTCTACCGATACATACATTTCAAAGTGTTCTCCCACAAGACAAATGATGCTGTGAAAGATTTTTCAACAAGTGGAACCGACATAAACAATCACCACAGCAAGAAAGTGACCTGTAATACATCACGGTTACCACATGTCCTCTAAACTGCTGTCTCAACTGAAAACGTTTTTCCAGGATGATCATACTTGCTATGCCTGATTCGCTGACTTTGCCTTATGACGATCAAAATGCTACTTGTAATTTTTTTATTTTTTTGTTGCTTTAAAAAATTTGAATGAAGCAAAATTACCGAATAATATGTCAACTTCACTCATGAGGAATTGATGAAATTGGGGCGAATTATAAAATTATCAAGACGGAAACTCCTTAACTCGCTGTTCAGTACCCTGGACTATACACTCAGTTCGAGTCCGCGGGGCTGGGACTCTCTTCCCAAGCTGGTAGCTCTTGCCATGCATTAAGTCTTCTGAGCCGTACGTCCCTCGATGGTCACCATAGGGTGTACTCACCGCCGCGCAATGCCTGCCGCTGCTTCAAAGATTGCGGCGCGTGGGCGCGCCATCTTTTCGAGGATGCGCTCCCAGCCTGCGTCATCAGGGAGCGTGCGATCCTTCCCTGGTACCTCTGTCTCAACAGAACCGCTAGGCATACTTCCGTGTTAACCCATGCTTACCGACTGCTATCAGCACTTGTTAATGATGAGAGTAGGACTCCCTAACCTGCCTCTGTAGTTGGCAGTAATACTGAGAGAGGACCTCGTGCATACACCTAGTGTAAGTACCCTAGGAGTTCTGAAAGTCCTAAATAAAAAAAATTAAAAAGTAAATAAAAAACCCTAAACTCAAATAATCACCCAACCCCTGTCAGAACGGGATATAAATATAAATACACAAAATCATAAAACACATTAGTTGCCGCGTCCGAAATCCTGATCTAATCAAATATATATTTTTCACTTGCTTTTATCCTCGTAACGAAATCGCGCCCAGGTCGAAAGCACTTTTTTTGTCCTTTAAATTAAAACTTAAAAATGTCTATAAAAGTGATCACAAGTCTAACAGGTCTAAATTGATACCATGTAAACTGCACACAAACCCCGCAAAGAAACGACACCACCCCACTCAGT
Organism: Engystomops pustulosus; assembly: GCA_019512145.1. Taxonomy (NCBI): domain Eukaryota; kingdom Metazoa; phylum Chordata; class Amphibia; order Anura; family Leptodactylidae; genus Engystomops; species Engystomops pustulosus. The sequence goes on along the minus strand of CM033643.1, from coordinate 117,421,571 downwards.
ACAACCCAAATAAGAAAAGTTATTAGCCAGCCAGAAATGCAAAATCCCCCAAAAAATTTTTGTACAGAGGTTTTGAATTTTATTGTAATGGAATCAACATTATAAACCGTATATATTTTGGTATCACACCCCGTAATCGCACAGACCCAAAGAAATAAGTAGACATGTCATTTGGGTGGCACAGTGAATCCGTAAGATCCAAGCCCACAAAGAAACGGCACAAATGCGGTTTTTTTTACCAATTTCACTGCATTTGGAATTTTTTTCCCGCTTCCTAGTACACGGCATGGAATATTCAATACCATCACTATGAAGTGCAATTTGTTACGCAAAATAAGCCGTCACACAGCTCTGTACATGGAAAAATAAAAAAGTTATGGATTTTTGATCATGGGGAGTAAAAAATGAAAATTAAAAAACAAAAAAAGGGCCAGGTCCTGAAAGGGTTAAAGCCTATTGCAACCAATAACAGCACTACTTTCATTTCTTCTGGAGCTCTTTAAAGGAAAACTACCTCTTGGGTAGTCATGATTTAATCTATTTATACTTACAGGTCGGACTTCAGTTCTATGTAAACATCTATTCGTTAAGCTTTAAATACTGTAATTCGGGCAAATAAAAAAATATGCTAATTAGCGTTGGGCGTTCCTGTGCACGTACCACTGGAGGCCCAGTGCTTCTTCATATAGTAATTATGCACGCCTCCATTCTTTTCTGCCTCCCATTCATGTGCCCAATAGCCGGTGATGTCCCCTGGCTTTCGGGAAGTCTCGTCAAAGCAAGCCGTAAGATGTGGCTGCCTGTTAGCAATGTACACCGCACATGTGCAAGACTACCCGAGAGCCAGATGACGTCACCAACACCACCCATCTGATGTCACCTTTTGGGCAGAAAGGTGGGAGGGAGAAAAGAATGGAGGTGTGCATAATTACTAGATGAAGAAGCGCCGGGCTGCCTGTGTTACGTGCACAGGAGTGCCCGGGGCTAATTAGCATATTTTTAAAAGTAGTTTTATTCCACAATAACATGTTTTGTTACACAGAACGAAAGCCCAACCTGTAAGTATAAATAGTTCAAATCATGACTACCAAAGTGGTAGTTTTCCTTTAAGAATAAAAACTGGGACAAAATGTGTTGCTCTCAACAGAAAGCTTCTCGAAGAATCTTTATTTTATAAAATGTTCCCCCATAATTGTCAAAATTCCCATGTTTGTGGCTACTTGTCAGCGAATCACAAGCAACATGAACAGGGCTGTGGAGTTGGTAAGCAGGTTCTCCCATGCCCTCCATGTGTTGTAGGACAGAACAAAGGACGCTACTTCACATATTCTGCAATTACAGGAAAATACTGCCCTTTTGAGGGGAAGTTCTGGAAGTAGTGAGGGATTTGACTGAGAAATCCTTTGATGATGACCAAGAATAGCTTTATATACACTATCATGACATTTCTCTGGGTAGCTATAAGAAATCCCTTAAAGGGGTTTTCCCGTAAAGTCAAGTTAGGCCATATCAACGGGTCAGAGCGACCGTGGCATTTAAACTGCCCTTGGGGTCTTTCCCCCCCAAGATTGGCACCCTGCACCATCTTCGGGGGGCGCCAATCGTTTTCCAGGCAGCCCTAAGGTCCGTTCAGGGCTTCCTGCTGGCAGTGCCTGAAAGATGGCGTCTCTGACGTCATTTTAAAGGCAGAGTGTCAGCCTATGCATGTGCAGGATATTATCAAGAACAAGCAATCAGATGATTGCTTGTTCATGTCCCATGGTGGAAATAGTAAAAAAGTTTTTAAAAATTGTTATTCAATAAAAAATAAAGCAATAAAATCAATAAAAATGCCCATAATCCCCATAACATATAAAGGGACATATAACACAAAAAAGTCTAAATCATAACACAAATCCCACATATATATAGTATCACCGCATCCATAACAAGCCATAGAATAAAAGTAAATAATTATTGAACCCAGACGATGAAAGCCGTAAACAGAACTGTTAAAAACCTGCCATAAATTATGATTTTTACCTATTGAATCCCACAAAAAAATGCTATAAAAAGTGATAAAAAAACATATGTACTCCAGAATGATACTGTTGCAAAGTACAAGACATCCTGCAAAAAACAAGCCATCAACCAGCTCCATATCCAAAAAAGTAAAAATGTTATGCCACTTGGAAGACTGCAATGTAAAAATGATAGATTTCCCCCCATATTTATTTGGCAAATTTAGTAAAACGTAAGAAAAAATATTCAAATACAGTGTCCCAGTTATCGTAGTGACCCATAGAATAAAGTTAACATGAATATTAGGCTAAACAGAGAACAACAAAAAAAAATAATAAAGTAAAAAATCCCGTACAGAATTGATGCTTTTCTACTCATTCCCTCAAAAAAAAGTTCCTAAATTTTCAACAATAGGGGATACCAACCCCAAAATGGTAACACTGGAAAAAGCATTTCATCCCGCAAAAACAATGCCATCACATGCCCAATAATGAAAAAGCGAGAATTTTATAACTTGGGGTGTTTTTGATGTCAAAAACATAAAATTTCATTCAAAACCATATTTATCCCCAAAATAGTCAATTCTGAAAATACGGAAAATTTGTAAGCTGATTGACATCAAAATAAATTATCCAGACATTTCAAAAATTATTAAAACGTAAAGTAGACATATGGAAAATGTTATTCAGCAACTTATTTAAGTGGTAAATCTATCTGCCTGAAAACGCAATGATTTCGAATTTCGAAAATGCCAAATTTTTCTTTTTTTTGTAAATAAACGCAAAACTTAGCCAAAATTTACCACTAAAATGAAGTGCAACATGTGAGGAAATCGTTTTGATAAGCAACAGTGTTCAAAAGTTATAACCATATAAAGTGACGCAAGTCAGAATACAAAAAATGGGGCTGAGCCTTAATCTATAAACTGGCTGCATCCTTAACCCCTTAACGCTGAAGCCACTTTTCACCTTCCTGACACGGCCCATTTTTAATCTGACCTGTGTCTATTTAAGTGGTTATCACTTTGGAACGCTTTAACGTTAAAATATCCAGTTGGATTTTGATGATTGTTTTTTCGTGACACATTGTACTTCATGCTGGTGAGAAATTTAATCATATATTTTAGTATTTTTTTGAATAAATGAAATTGGAAAAATTTTGAGAAAAACAATGTTTTCCAATTCAAAATTTTCTACTTTTTGGAAAGTTGTTCATCACTAAAATAACTTGATAACTAACATTTTCCATATGTCCTTCTTTAATGGGCATCATTTTTTCACAACTCTTTCCTTTCTTTAGGATGTTAGGAGGCTTATAACTTTAGGTGGCAATTTTTCACAGAATTTTCAACGAATCACACAAATCCCTACTTTTGGAGTGGTCAATGTTAGGGAAAGGGACTTAGAAGGCCCACTGACAGGAACCCCCACAATATGACACCATTTTAAGAAAACAACAATAATACAACCCCTCAAAATATTCACAAAACACCTTGGGAATTTTGTTACCCTTTGAGCGTTTCATGATGGTGGAAAGATAAATGAAATATGAAATTACAGAATTTAATTTATCTTACATAGATTGCATTGAGACACTAAAATTTTGCCACCTGTCACAATGGGTTAAAAGGAAAATGCATTTTAACAATATTTGGGGCACATTCCTCTGGTATGCCAATATCCCATTTGTTCACTGTCCCTTCTGTCTGGGGCACAGGGGGGCACGTTGAATGGAAGAGCGTTTTTTCGTTTTGCGGGCAAATATGGCTGAAAAAGTTTCATGTGTCAGGATTGCCATTTGGAGACCATAATGGTACGAAACAGAGAAAAGGCCCCAACATGAGACACCATTTTGGAAAGTACCACCAAAACCCCCTGGAGGTGGAGTTGCAACGTGTAATTTGTGTACTTTCTCCCTCACAGGTGTTTGATTCAATTAGGCCCAAAAGTGAAAAATTGAAATTTTCTCAACAAAAGTCACTTTTAACCACCAAATTTTTGAAGCCGACAAAGGATAAAAGAGAACACCCCACTAAAGGTGTAAAACATTCCCTAAGCACGAACTGAACTTGCACCACTTTTGGCATATAAAAGTGTTGTATGGGTACAAGTAAGGGCTCAGAAGGAAAGAGGGGCTTTGCCTTTTAGACAGCCACAAGAAAAAATTTGCCAATCAATCCTTACATGTGTCAGGATCATTTGGAGTGCCCTAGTGTACAAAAACAGAGGGGACCCCAACATGTCACCATTTTGGAAAGTGCAACCCTTTGGAGAATTCAGGCAAGGGTTGATATGTGGTTTTTACCCCTACAGTGTTTTGCTTCATTAGATCCCTAAAAGGAACAAGGTGACATTTTCCCAAAAAAGCCACTTTTCGGCTAATTTTTTGTATCCCATACGGCATTAAAGATGACAACTACCCAAAAAATGTGTACTAGCATTTCGCCCGAGTATAAAAGTTGCCCCACACATGCAAATAAATGTTGATGGGTAACGCAGTGAAGCTCAAAGGGAAAGAGGTGTTTTGCCTTTTAGAAGCCAAATTTGACAGCATCCTTTACATATGTCAGATGCATTTAGAGAGCCGTAGTGGACCAAACAGAGGGAACCCCACAAGTCATCCCACCATTTGGAAAGCCCACCCCTTAGATAATTTAGCACGGTGTAATATTTGTATTTGTCCGAACGGTGTTTGATTTAAATAGGCTAAATATGATAACAGAGAACACTTTCCCTAAATGGTATTTTACCCAACTCTTTATATAGCCACAAGGATAAAAAAATTATACCCCCCAAAAATGTGTAAACCTATTTCTCCGAGTGTAGAAGGACCCACATGTTATATAAATGTGGGTATGGGCGCAACAGTAAAAGAAAGGGGGAATGTTTGGCCTTTTAAAGCCAAATTGACAGAATGTTTGACATGCATTTGTGGAGACCCCTGAGTGGTATAAAACAAGAAGAATCCGAAATGACCCCTAATCTTTGAACTGCACCCCTTAGAGAATTTTTCAATGTGTAATAGATGTCTTTCCCCTACAGGTGAATGATCCATTAGGGCCCTAATCATTACAAGGTGAAAATTTTCCTATAATGTCACTTTACCTCCTAATTTATGTAAGCCCACGGGATATATATTTAATAAACCCCAAAAAAGGTGTAAAGCTATTTCTACCGAGTGAGAAGTACCACCACAAACGTGCATATAAAATTCATTCTGGGGCAACCAGTATAAGGAAAAGAGAATGTTGTCTTTTATAGGCCAAATTTTGCAGAATCCTTCACATGTGTCAGGAGACTTGGAAGCCGTATGGTATCAAACAGAGGAAACCCGAAAAGTTACTAATTGTTGAATGTACAACACCCTTGGGGAATAATCACGGTGTAAAGTGTGTAGTGTATACACTTGGTGAAATGTAAGCATTTTTGAACATATAGGTGGTTTCCAAATATGATGTGCAAATGGACCAAGCTGGAAACTTTCAATATTTCTGGAAAGTTCAGGCCCTGTTATGTGTCGCCCGTTATGAATAATGGAGGGTATATGGAGCAACGGGACTAACGTTGTTACATTATTCATTTTAACCGAAATAATTCACACAGGTTGGGGTGAAGTGTGATGTCTATGATAAGTAGTAGAATATACCAGGGACACTAAACTTTGTCACCTGGAAGGTGTCGCAGGTCTCTTAGTATATAGTGTCCTCCTTAGTATATAGGTCCCCTCCTTGTATAATATTGGTCCATCCTTAGTATATGGTGTCCATCCTTAGTATACTGGGGTGTCCATCCTAGTATATGGTTTCCATCCTTAGTATATGGTGTCCTCCTTAGTATATGGTGTCCATCTTGTAAATGGTGTCCATCCTTATAATGGTGTCCATCCGGAGTATGTAGTTCCATCTTAGTATGTGTGTCCATCCTGTATTTAGTGTCCATCCGTAGTATTAGTGTCCATCCTTATAGTAGTGGCCACTTAGTATGTAGTGTCCTCCTAACTCCTCTTTTGGAACAGACCTTTAATTGAGTCCTACCATAAGAAGCCCAGAATTCAGCCACCCTCACACTGGAAATGCTGCCCTGGCAAACACAGGAACATCTAAACCGAGGTTTAAAATAAACTGGGGGGGGGCCCGTCCTTCTTGTCCCAATATTAGTTTCCTAATATCTTCCTCTTTGAAAAACGGAGAAATGATACGGCAGTACGTGCAATTGGAACATGCCGCGTAAGAGTTGCACAGCATCATCTGAACAATGTGGCACTGGCAGCGCTTTTCCTTCTTCTTCGTTTTTAGTAGGATGAAATTATTCGCCAAGTGTTTGCTCTATTCAGCTAGCGATGCCCATTGGTGACGAATATTGCTGCTTTTGGCTGAGGACCACTCGACCAGCCAATAGCGCAAATAACATGACAGAGGGGGGCAACAAAATCCCCTCTTGACCGCAAGGCACATTGGTGGCTGTCAGTACGCCGCCAACCCTTCCCCCGATCACCCGTTTCTACAGACATGGTGACCGGTATTACTGATTCTAAGTAAATCGCTGCTATTGCTCGTCGGAATGATGAGCCCAATAGCAGCGATAATAACTGGGGGGTGTGTGGGGGGAACGTAACCCTTCTGGTCTGGGCAGGAATGGATGGCTGTCAGGAACATCCGCCGTCTTATACCTGATCAGTGAACAGCCGCGCGTCTTAACCCGTACCGTTGTTGAAAGTCACTAACCCTCCAGCAACCGTTTTCATAACAACGCGCGTTGGGAATAGGCTATACATCTTTATTTTTTAAGCACTCGAGACAAATAAGGGCATTTATATTTTTTGTCTAGAGACGAATTCACTGTACAAAAAAAACTTCATTTTAGTGGGTTTTTAGCTTATTGGAAGCAATTTTATTAACTTTTTACGTTGAGGAAACTAAAATCATCAATTCTTGTTTTGGATTGTTTACGTCATTTTTTTTTGGGGGGGGGGGTGTTCCTTAGCATAACAATACTATGTTACTTGTATTCTATGGATCACTACAAGAACGGTGTACCCTCATTTTTGTTTTATTTTTATTATTGTCCAATTTTAATTGAAGGAAACTAAAATAGAAAAATTGCATGTGTTTTAGTATTGCCCATTTTCTAGCCGCATATTATAGGTATTTTTTTGGTTTACGGAGCTGGTCGAAGCTTTATTTTTGCGTGACAGTTGGCTCTTTTTATTGGTATATCAATGGTGGGCTTGTAACTTTTTCGTATCACTTTTAACATTTTTTGTACCGCAATTTGATAAAAAGTTTTAAATTTTGGCCAATTTTTTGGGTTTTTTTTTTTTACCACGTTCACCTAGCGGGGTCCATTATGATGAGGATTATTGACAGATTGTTACGGACGCGCGATCCAAATAAGTGGGTTTTTTCGTGATGTTTTAGTGTTTTTCTTATACTTATTACTGTGTAAGGAAATGTTGTGTTTGTGGGGACTGTTCACTTTCGTTTAAATTATTTTTTTTTATGTACAAAAAACTTTACATTTATTTATTTTACTTTTTTTTTACAGTATTGACTCTAACTTGACAGTGATCTTCCTGATCACTTGTGTTCCAGCTTTTTTAAAGGTTACACAGTGCAATACAGATGTATTTCACTGTGGGTAATGTAGACACTTGAGCATGCTGCGCATGCCCAGCGCTTACACATCCGGGTCCTGCCAGAAGGCACGACCCCGCTTCCCGGGCCTGGGCGATCGGAGCATCTGACCCCCCCTGTGCGGCCGCGGGGGGTCCGATTCACTATAATTGGCTTTAATAAATGTCCTCCAACATACGCCAGGCGGTCAGCGCTACCGGTGGCGTGTTAGGGGTAACACCCGCGATCGTAGAAATTCTCCGCTGCGTGATCTAGAGGCGGGTGTCACTTATAATATATGCCGACCTCCGCGCAGCTTCTGGCGCCGGCTCCGTTCAGGAGCCAGCGCAGAAGCTTGACGTTCGTACTTGCATTTTTGCGGCACGCACCCTCCCGCGATGCAGTACCTATTACGTCAAATGGCTGGAGTGTGTTTTAAGGAGTTAAACTCTGCTCACAGAGTTTGCCAATCGATCCCCTGTCCCAATGGGGCTCACAATCTAATCAACTACAACGTAGGTTTGGGAGTGTGGGTAGGAGCTCATCTACCCCCCCCTTTTCCTTTTCAACACTCCCATCTTTCTCACTGATTTACCCTCTCTATGAGAGGATTAGTATTGTGTTTATTTTTTTGCCTTTTTCCACACCCTTATTAATGTTTTGCTTACATTGATGCCCTCACTGCCCTTAGCAGATTAAACAACCAGGAAGTCTACCATCACTACAATAAAAGAGCAGGGCTTAATCTGTCATGAGGCAGGATGAAAATCTGGTTTCAGGTGGCAGATATCAGAGGTGGCAAGTGCAGCCTGTATGATTTATGAGACGCCGTACCTGATCTATCACCCAGCAGAAGTTCTTGTCTGGCTGCTGTGCTGCCCTGCACAGTTCTATACTATTTTAGTTAGTATCCTTTTAGCTGTCAGCCATTAACCCTCAAGCCACCATGACGTTCCCTCTCGTGACACTGCACCACGTTGTGGATTGTCATGACTTCTGTCTGTCACTCTGACAAAACGCAGGTAACAGGATCCAAAATCTCTGTCTTTTCTGAGAGCCAGGCTCTGGATCAACATGTCAGGGGAGGAATTAGAAGTCCCCCCCAAGCCATTGCTAGTGACTGGTCATTTGGTATCATGACAGACAATCCCAGCAAAAAGCAGGCTTTCCCTCTCTGAACTTCCAGTATCAGTGGGTATCTGATCTCCTAATTCTCCGTCACAGGAAAGGAGATCAGATTCTTACACTTGACTCTCCACCCACACCCCCATCACGTGCACACCACATACAATTAAACCCCTTCATGTCCCCTGCATACTCTCCCATCTGTACTCTCTTCTACATTTTTATTTAACTTTATAGAAAACCTAAAGGGTTAATAGAGCTCCATAAATATGTTTTGAATATTTAAATTGGCCGCATTGCCTTCTTTGGGATGTATATGCCGGCCACGAATTTGCATCCCCGCAGAAGCCGGTGCTAATGTACCCTAAGACCGTAAAATTACTAAACCTTTTTGCTGCTTTTCTGTCACAGTTTCATGTCATTTTAATCATTCTGGCATTTGAAGCAGAGAACATAAATGGCTAATTCCTAGCGCAGGTGCATGGTGCAATTTTGCTACTTTTCCCACATACTAAATCCATGTTGGACATGGCATCGGTTTTTGCCTGGCGGCATGAGGATCTACCCAGCATGTTGTTTTTGTGTAGATCTTTTTTTTGTCTGTATTGAAAGGTCTTTTCATATCTTAACAGCTGTAAGTAATACTTGTAATATATGCCTGGATGCCCCCCCTTCCCAAACTATTTTATGGCCATGTAAAACAGCTTGTATGAATTTGGAATAGCAGAACACTGCTCTAGGCGGAACGATGCGACCCAGGTGACTGAAAATGTGATCCCTTCTAGTTTGTAGCATAGTTTCTTTACGTAGTAAAACACCTTCCATTAACCCCAGCAAGTGTTCATCTTGCTGTTAGATCTGGTCGATTACATTAGAGGCTATGGCAGGGGTGTAGATTATGTAAATCTGGGAACTGAATCACAGAACCCTAACGGAAGAAGGCATGTCCTTACAAAACAGGACAGAATGAAAATCCCACTCTTATTCATAATCAAGAGTGAATGAATAACAAACTATAAAAAGCTTGCATATAGTAAAACAGTAGGAATGCAGCCGTAGAGACCAGAAACTCAATCCTAAACCTCTTTTAGTGATCGCCATATCAGTTTTTACGGCGGTGCCATTAGGGTACTTCTCCTGACGCGCCGCCTTTCTACGACCTCGGTAAGTAAGAATCCGATTGCGGGACATTGGGTCACGCAAGTGCCGGTGTCAGGCTGGGTTATCAGCAGTCAGACCTGGGCACTAAGGCCGGCGGTCACACGTTACCGCAGGTGTGTCAGTCATAACGCAGACGCTAGCGCACAGGGGGGGGTCCTCGGCCCGCCCCACATGGCGTTTTCCCAAAGAAAACGGCATTTCCGATCAGCTTAACATTGCGCATGCGTTTCCCTGGAAACGCATGTGCGTTCGGACCGCGAGGACCTCCCCTTGCGCTAAGCGTCGCGTCACATGACGGAGCCTAGCGGTACGGGTACCGCGGCCCTAAACACCTGTGTCGTAAAAACTAGATCCCGGGAGTTTAACCCATTTTAACCCTTACATTGCTTGCATATACATTGTATTGACAATTTGATAAAGACTTGATAAAGCTCGATTATCCACGAATAGCGTTTGGGAGCTCAATAGTCTGGAAAAAAATTTTTTTAAGTAAAAAATCATTTTTAATAAGAATAATTAAATACATAATAAAATTAAACGTCCCCTCACAACACAGTTAGTACATATAAAAACAGATAAACAGATATAAAACCCCAAAAAACTAACATATTTGTTATCACGGTCCGGGTCCATATTAAATGTACAATAATCTAAATATCAATACTGAACACTGAACTGCGTCATTGTAAAAAAAAAAACTCAAACAGGAAAACGTCTGTAATATATATTTTTCATCCAAATACCCTCACAAAAAAGTTAAGTGAGACTCAATTCAACATAAGGTATCGACGGAAAGTACACACACTCCCCTTATGTCATCAAAAAATAGCTCTCAACCATACCTGTCAAAGAAAAATACGTATATGCTTCTGAAAATTGTCTAATACTAAAAAAAACTGATATGATTTCCAATATCGGTTTTGCTCAGATAGTTAAATTGAGCAGAGATTCAGAAAACTATATAATTGATGGAATTGTAGAGAATTCTTACTACCTGATGAATAGGAGAGAAACCAGAAGAATAAGATTAAAGAATTATTGTGTATGTGTATGTGAGAGGAACAAAAAACAGTGCTAACAATCCAAATAAAAATGATGATTAGTTTGGGTAGCCTCTTAAATAGTTATTTCATATTTGGGAGTCTGATACAAACTTATGTTCAGGAAGATTTATCATCTTTAAGATATCGAAGTCATCTGCCAAATAATAACGCCATCAAAAAACCCAACATTGTTACATCCCCTGTAAAAATGTGAACAATACAAATCGCTTGTGAATGGTGCTGTCTTTGAGATCCTATTGCCTGGCCTTGCCCATACAGCAGTTTACCAGTACAAATGGGGTATTGAGTACAACAGAGAGCATCAATGAATTGCCGCAGAGTAAACGTTGCTAAATCCATTTAATGTGGGTGTGATTTTAATAGGGATTTTACTATTTTAGACCTTTTAAGGCACAAGAAAGCTAGCTCGTCCTCAAACGAGTAAAGTTCTCGTTTTCATAAAATAGAAAATTGCCGAACTAAAATTTAAGCTACAAATTGCATCAAGATTAAATGAGAGGAGACATAAAAACCAGGGGCGGTAAGGTCTTCATATGTCAGCCTGATAACTCTGACAATAACTGTGACCAGACTTGCTCTAGACACAAAACTCCACTAGGAACATAACACACCAGCGGGCGCCTTCCCACGTGACATTTTCGTTGCGTTTTTTAAATTCAATCCAAACGCATCCAGCGTATATGCATCCAAACGCATCCAAGTCAGTATATGCGTTGGCCAACCCCCTCCCACTTTGTTTTGGATTCTTTTAAAAACGCAACGAAATGCCACTGGGAAGGCGCCCTCACATGTCCCATGATCACATTGTCCTGCAATATGCAAATAATACCCATGTATAACAAAAACATGCTAATTATTTATACTGTTTTGTGTTAAGTTGTGCTGCCTTAGGGGATGGTAAATGATATTTCCCCTAAGATGTAATAATAGAGCCATTGATAGATAAAGCTGGGGTAAGGTTGACCCCAGAAAAGTGATTGAGATACATACTATGCTGACTTCTCGCCTGGACCCGCAAAGGCTAGGACGGCACCCCCGGTGGAGATTAAGTAACCGCAGACTTATGTCATTAGGGAAGTGTGAACCTTGATAACCTTTTTGTTAGTAACATTTTAAAAACAAAACTTCATCAAAACCTTCATTCTAGTCACAGTATTATGTAATATACTAAAGCGACGCTCGGGACTCTTAGCTAGGCAGCCAGCTTTTAGGCGGGAAACAGTCAGCACGTCTGACAATTTACTTAGAAGCACCTTTCAGTCAGGGTGGATGTTTTTATACAACCGGCATGCACAGCGTTTCGCCCACTCCACATTGTACTCCACTAAGCAGCAGCGCAGTTTTCACACAGCAGTCACAGAGAAAGGTAGAACTACCTGAAGGAGTAGGACACGCGGCTGGGAGAGCTCCAAAATACAGGCGGCGGGCTGACCCCTGTACAGGTATGGGTGGTTGCTCTGCGGGGAGGAGCCGACACCTATGTCACCTATGTGTGTGTTAAGAAGATAGTCAGCATGCCCGCTGTGTGCAGGGTTGTAGGCCGAGAACACACTCCTCCCCTGCCACCAGACACCTGTGACACTAGCGAAGCATAGCATGGCTTCCTATATTAATACTATGGGTGCAGGTTCCTGAGTGAGCTACAGTTGTGGAAGATTGTTGGGTGGGTGCTCCTGTTACACACGGAACCAATTCCTTCTCATTAAAATAAAGGTTTTATTCTGTTTTTCTCTCAAAGGACATCTTGTGGCATCCTTTTTTTACGATCCTCTAAACATAAGCTAATTCACGATACGCGTACGTGTGGCGCATACATCGCGCTGCGGAGAGAGCAGCAGGAATGGACGCTGCTCACCCCCGCCCCTCTCCATAGAAGATACAGTGAACGGCCGTATCACAGGAAAGATAGGACATTCCTATCTTTCCTGGCTACGCGAGGTACGGTGCCCACGCACGTTGCGGCACCATCCGCTCCGTACAGGGCCGTAGCCCAATAGAAGTGTGTATGGGGGCTATTGCCATAATAGACAGAGCCGTAGTATGATACGCCCCCCTACAGTGTGTGAATGTAGCCTAAGGTTGTGTTCACCCTAATCTATGAGAAGCTAGATGTGCTGTACTTTTTACAGTCCTCTGCACCAACGTATTTTAGAATTGCTGACTTTTTTCTGCCCCTGCAGAGGGTGATGTCACACGTTCAGTTTTCAGATCAGATGCGTTTTGATTCGCCCAAACAGGAATGGAGTAAAAGTAGGAGGAGCAGCAGCACCTTTCAATTATTTGTCTCACCCATTATGATCCACACCTGCTTTTGGCTTCAAAAACTGCATCTGAAAATGAACGTGCATCTGAACGTGATTGCTGGAGACTCTAAAGCAGGGGTGCACAAGGCCTGCATTGTCATACCCGTACCCTTTGGGGACCACACTATTAACCAATGAAACCAAAGTATGGAGTAAATATCCCCCAGAAACCACTAATCCATAATACTGTATTTGTATAGTAACATAGACCTCAGAGCAGAATACAATACAGCACACAAACAAGACAATATTAATGATGGTGGAAATTGTCTGAACCCATGCAGCAGGTAATTGTGAATAGCTGGCTCTGGTAGACCCCAGTACTGTGCCCTGCCTTCAGCCAACCAGGTATTCTTACTTATCTGCTGCATAGGCCGATTCTAGCTTTTTGCTGCCTGAGGTGAAAAGTATATAACTACCATAATACTGCCCACTGTGTACAATAAAACTACTATAATACTGCCCCTTGTACAAAGATAAACTACTACTAATACTGCCCCTGTGTACAAGAATAACTACTATAATACTGCCCCTGTGTACAAGAATAAAACGACTATAATACTGCCCACGTTTAACCGAATAAAACTACTATAATACTTACGCCCCCTATGTACAGGATATAACCTTCTATAATACTGCCCCTATGTACAAGAATAAACTACTATATACTCTGCCCCCTGATGTACAAGATATATAACTACTATATACTGCTCCCCTATGTACAGGATATAACTACTATAAATACTGTACCCCCTATGTACAGAATATAACACTATAATACTGCCCGTATGTACAGAAATTACTATTATATTTACTATAATCTGCCCTCCTATGTGCAAAATATAACTTCTATTAAAATTACGCCATCAGCCATGTACAAGAATATAACTATAAAAGCTGCATTTCCCTTCTCCAAATACACCTACTCCCCCCCCTGGGTCTTCTCTCTCTCCTCAGACAGCCCCTTCCTGCCCAGTTTCTAGTTCTACTAAACCCTCCTGCCCCTGTTCTAGTTCTACCCCTCCTGTCCCAGTTATAGTTCTTCCCCCTCCTGCCCCCAGTTATCATCTCCCCCTCCTGCCCCATTCATAGTTCTTCCCCCCTCTCCCCCCAGTTTAAGTTTTTCCATTCCTCCCCCCATCTATTTCATCGCTGCCCCCCATTTAGTTTTCCCCCCTTCTGGCCCCCATCTAAGGGCTTCCCCTCCTTCCCCTAGTTCTAGCCCCCCCCCCCACTTCCCCCAGCTCTAGTCCCCCCTCCCTCCTACCCCCCAGTTCTAGTTTTCCCCCTTCTGCTCCCCGTTCTAGTTTTCCCACTTCTGCCCCCAGTTCTAGTTTTCCCACTTCTGCCACCAGTTCTAGGGCTCCCCCTCCTGCCCCCAGTTCTAGTGCCCCCAACTTCCACCAGTTCTAGTCCCCCCCGCTGCCCCAATTTCTAGTTCCCCTCCCTCCTGCCCCCAGTTCTAGTTCCCCTCACTTCACTGTGAAAAGCCCTGTACCACAGGAGGCTGTATAGAGGAGAAGCTGGAGGGGCGCATTCCCATGTGGCGTTTTTAAACACATCCAAAACGCAAGTGGGAGGGGGCTTTGCCTGAAACGCATGTGTTTCCAATGAAACGCATGCATTTCATTGCATATGCTTATGCGTTTTGGCCAAATCTCCTCCCACATTAGTTTTGGATGCGTTTAAAAATGCAAGAAAAACGCCACGTGGGAAGGTGCCCTAAGGGGCAGCGGGTTGTGCAACCCTGCTCTAAAGAGATGGTGGAAATGGTTTATTACCACTTCTGCCTTCTTCTTTCTTAAGGAGTCAATACCTCTGTATACCCAGAGGTCACTTGAGGGGCCAGATGTGAAAGACTGAATCCGTTATTTGCCCGTTTTTAAGCAAAACCCATGGCAACCAATCACAGCTTGGCTTTCATTTTACCAGTTCTCATGAATATTTTAAAGGGGAGCTGTGATTGGTTGCCATGGGCAACTGGAAATATTCTGACTTTCAGACACTTGATAAATCTGCCCCATGGTGTTTTAAAACACAATACAACAGCTGAGGAGAGGAAATTTGCTCAATTACATGGCTGTTAACATGTGCACTTACAAAATGCAGTGTTAAAGGGGTATTCCAGGAATATGAACGTCTGACTCAAAATCCCATGGTGATATAATTAAATGAATGTAACAAAACTCAATGTCATTAGTCAAAAAATGTAGCTTAAATAGTTTGATTTTTTGATTTACAAAATGTATGGCCTCTCAAGTGTGCAGAGTTATCACCAAGATGGCCGCCACCTAAAACTACAAGTTCCAAGATCCGTCAGTTCTCAGTAATTCCTCCTCCCTCTTATGCTCAACTCCCAGTAATGATGTAACATACTTTCTTGCTCTGTTACCATAGCAATGATGTATAACTGCCATTACTGCACATCACCACAACACTAGCCATACTGGATGCACTGCAACCAACCAACTACAGCCAAACTTAGTGGTGATCAGATGACATGCCCAGGCAGGTGCAGGACATGTGATGTGGACATGTGACCAGCGGCCATCTTCTGTCCTGTGTCTCATCCATAGGGACAAAGTCACAGGACTGAGTAAAGGGCCAGTAGCATTTAATTCTCTATTACAGTGTATGTCTCCAGCATTTTCTGCTAAGGGGAGCAACATTTTAAATAACAGCTAATTACATATTTGCTTATATTTTGAGTACACATTTGTATATAAATTATGCCTATTCCTGGAATACCCCTTTAATGCATTGTTAACATATTGTGTTAACATTTGTGTTTACAAAAATCAATCTTAACAGCAATGTAATTGGGCAAATCTCCTCTCCTCAGCTGTTGTAAAAATTCAGAGCTAATCCATGTTTGTGGCTCAGGCAGTCCTGTAAATTGTCAAAAATAACAGATTGCACGCAGTTGCACTAGGTTTTCTGGCAGTTTTTGCGCTTGGTTTCTGGGCAGCAATGACGTTATGGACTCACCTATCACAGAAACATTGATTATATACACAGACTAACTTTGCAGTGTATGTACTAAGCTCTCTGGGGACTGGGGGTGATAAAACATACTATTACCTTATATACTCGAGTATAAGCCTAGTTTTTCAGCACAAAAAATGTGCTGAAAACCCCAAACTCGGCTTATACTCGAGTAAAAAAATAAATGCCCCTGCATATCTTCTGTGCGATCTGTCCGCCAGCTGCAGCAGGCTATATACACTGGGGCAGGGTCTGGCAGGCTATATACACTGGGGCAGGGTCTGGCAGGCTATATACACTGGGGCAGGGGCTGGCTGGCTATATACACTGGGGCAGGGGCTGGCTATATACACTGCGGCAGGGGCTGGCTGGCTATATACTGGGGAGGCTGTGACCCATGCATTTCCCACCCTCGGCTTATACTCGAGTCAATAGGCTTTCCCAGTATTTTGTGTTAAAATTAGGGGCCTCGGCTTATACTCGGGTCGGCTTATACTCGAGTATATACGGTAGTATTTAATTACTATTAAAAATACTTCTTAGACCAGTAGGGAGTATGACTATGTCTTCTGTTGCATCCATTTTACCAATGTGTATAGTGCTTGATGATAAATCTGGCTGTCGAGTTGTAGTAGTTCTAGTTGGTCTAGTCCTTACTAGGTAATTTTTTGGTGCGTTGACTTTTTTGTTGCAAGGCCACTCCCTATTTTCCGAGCATACGCCTGTGTATGGGCGCGTATAACGCGATGCTAGCGCACAGGGGTCGGGGCTCTGGACGATCGCATATGTGTTTTTTGGGAAATGCATGTGATTGATAACCGTTTTCTCTGACAACACATGTGTGATCGGCCCGAACCCCGTCCCCTGTGCGGTAGCGTTACGTTATGAACGCGACACTAGCGGAACGTGTGAACGCGTCCTAAAACTTTAAATAAATGTGGTGCAAATCACTCCAGATTTCCGCGGCAGACAGCTGGATAAATCTCCCCATGTCTAGTAAACCTTGATAAATAAGATGCTTGGTTCTGCTTGGCTCTGTACTTTCATATGAGTCATTAAAAGTGGCAAAGAGGCTTCATTAACTGTCCACAAAAGCAAGGAAGCATCAGGGATCCAAAGAAGTCATGTGCCAGTCAAAGGATTGGGCTATTTTCAGCTTATACCCATCAGCTGGCATTTCAATCTATAAGTTCAATGCATACGGTAGATGGATTCATGCCATTTTGCGATCTTTATTTATTAATCTTTAAAATTTTTGGGATAATACTAAATTAATATTTATATGGATTTTACTTTATCCTTGTATAAATACATTTCACCTGATGATACTCTGTGAAAGAAATTTCTCCTTGACACAGGGATTACCAAAAATCTTGGCAGGTATATCTACGTGTTTACAGGTCAATGTGCCAGGTCTTTTTTTTTTGCGTATATGGATTTGTACCGCAGTCATAGGTAGGTATTCAATAGTAAAAAGAATACTTTTTAAGGCCTCTTGCCCACGAACCGTGTTGAAAATTGCACAACTTTGCTCAGTGAGTTTCATCAGAATTTGGTCCGAGTATGGGATCGGGTTATCAATCGGATGCATTTCCCGAGAAACGCATATGTAATCAACCCAAGCCCCACCCCCTGTGCGCTAGCGGCGCGGCATGAACACGACGCTAGCGGAACGTGTGAACGCGCCCTCAAACCCACACAGGAAAAACTGACCACAGTCATAGACATCATTGGGTATTTTGTGTCCCTCAGACTGGTATCAAAGTAGTACATGCTCCACTTTTGACACATTGGGGCTTATTTACTAAGGGCCCCGCGGCCACATTTTCCGCGGCTGGGGGGGGGGGCCTCGGACGATCCAACGGATTCGGACTAAGCGTGGGATTTACCATTTAAATTTGTGTTGCAAGCCGAGCACTTACATGCACCGAGAAGAAGAAGGTGAACTCCGGTGGACCTGACCGAGGAGTAATACATGCAGGATCTACGTGGAGCGGCACAGTGCTTAATCGTAGGAGAGTCCGGGTCAGGGATCGCGACTCGGACGGGTAAGAAATTGTACCCCATCGCGTCACACACACAAAAAAAAACTGATGTGTGTAAAGATCTTAGGGTGATGCCACACATGGCGTTTTAAACCCATTTTTGGTCCGTTTGTAAGCAGTCCGTTTAAAAACGCATCTGTTTTTGACAGGTTTGACCAATTATCTTAATTCAAACTGGTTAAAAACGCATGTGTTTTTTGACGGACTGCTTAAAAAACGGGCCAAAAATGCGTTCAAAACGCCACATGTGCCATCACCCTAAGGAATAGCCATGTATCAGTTTAATGCAATGATTCAAATGAGAAAAACACTTGTGGGCAAGGGGACTAATACTAAAACGTAATCATGTTGTTTTTACTGCACATTGAACACCATAAAAACTAAACCTTAATAAAACAATAAACATGAAATAAACATTTTTTGGTGAAGTACAATGGGTGCTATCAAAATTTACTCATCGTGTAGAAAATAAGTCCTCTTGGCTAGATCAGTAGCTTTTAAAAGGTGGAGATATCTAAATCCTCACAAATCACTGACTCACCTGCCAAAGGGATTAAGAATGAATCCGAAGTGTGCAGTCAGCATTTTCCATAACACAGTCCGAATAAAAAAATATTCAATAAAAAATTGCGACATATACAATTATTTAAGTAAGCAAAAAATATATTGTAGGTAAGAAAAAAAATGTTGTGTTACCCGACAGTTTTGTGGCAGAAAAGGCACATCTCTCTCTCTCCCCGCCAGATTTTGCCATTCATTTTTGCTTCATTATACAATAAGCATCTGTTCCAGAAAAGGCGGCAGAGATATGGTATATAAAAAAAAACTCTCGCTAGTTGACGGGGTCTCTTCTAGTGATACAGGTGCGAGTACCGGCAGTCTTAATTTATTCCTGACAATGTGTCTCATAAACCATGTGCAATATAAGCAACAATTCACGCTATCTCCTAACATTAATTACTTAAAAGAAAGATAAACATATTACATGAGAAACACAAGGACCTTTACAAGCATCTCAGAAACCCACTATTCTGTAGTTCCCCGCAATTGCTAAGTCATTCAATAACATGTATATTCAATCTAATGTCAGACGGGCTAGGGGTAGCTGTATGCTGCCAGACCAGGCCTAAATATTTGATGAGTTAGATGTCAATTAAGCATATTGGGACACTTAAACTATTCTACTTGGCTACTTTACTGTTCAGATGGGTAGTCATGGCACTGAAGAGTTAAAGTGGTATCAAATACTCAAGATGGAGCCGGTACCAGAGATCAAGACAAGCTTGAAGTGGATTTAACTGTCTGCCAGTGAATTTATTGGAATTGTCCAAGAAAAATCTGCACAAAAATTTTAACAAAAAAGTATCAATAGGTCTTACTGTGTCCAAATGGTATACTTGAAAACTTCAGTTGGTCCAATAACACATGACACCTTAATAAAAAGTTACTGGCAACTTTTCTGAATTGTTAAAGTGGTATTCAGGAATATGAACGTCTGACACAAAAACCCATGATGATATAAATAAATGAACACAACAATACTCAATGCTCATTAGTCACAAAACTTAATACGTTTATGATTTATAGATTTACAAATTATGGCTCCTCTAAAGTAGTTGAGTAGTTGGTCATAGATGAATAGGGGCACCTCGCCTACTGGGCAAACTACAAGGTTCCATGTCACATCTTCACGTTCTAGTAACTCCTCCTGCCTCCTAGCTCAACCCCAGTGATGATGTACAAACTTTCTTGCTCCGTTACCATCCAGTACATATGAGGTGAACTGCCATCCACCACAACACTGAGTCCATACTGCGAATGCCCTGCAACCAACGCACACAGCAAACATAGTGTATTTGGAATTGAAGCCCAAAAACAAAGCATGATGTCTAAAAAAAGAAACGGTGTATCTCTGTTTCAGTCCACGCAATTGGAATTTTTCTTTCCCCCAGCTTTCCAGTAACAAATGGCCACAATTTTATTATTTTGCATATGGAAGCACAATTGTCCTGCAAGAAACAATCACTTTGATAAATGAGAAAAAAAGTTACATTTAACCCTAGGCGCCACCGGAGGTTAAGCTACGTCCACGGGTAATGCATATAGCCGCACGGGTACTTCTATAACGTCCTAGCTTCTGGCAAAAACCGGCTACACGAAGGAGCCGGTACAGAAGGCAGGCGTGCATGCTCTGTCAGATAAGCTGACAAAATGCCGATTCGTCTAACACCCGCGCTCATGCTCGATCCGGCTCGATCGCGGGTGTTAACCCCTTACACGGGCCGCGGTACAAAACATGACCGGCGTTGTCAAGGGTGTTGCGCTGTGGAATCGGTCATCCCCCGTGCCCGCTTACCGGGGGATCCGCATCCACTTCTGGGCATGCTCCGAGATGGAATTGCATGCCCGAGCCCTAAGCCGGTCTCCATTGGCAAATCGACCACCCTTCCGAGGTCTGCACTCGCAAACTGTCTGAGCATGACGCAAGCTTTGCTCAGACAGTTTACACTGCTCTACAATAACAATAGTATGTTAGAGTCGCTGTAATTGAACTTAACCGTGATCGAGCATCACTGGTTTAAGTTCAGTATGTAGAGTAAAAATATGTAAAAACACTACACTACACATAATAATAATAAAAATAAACTACATAAAAATAACGCCCCTAAAATGTCACTTTCCCATAAAAAAAATTAATATATGATAAAAAACTATACAAACAACAAAAAACCCCGCATATTTGGGTATTTGCAGACCCGCTCCGTAACAATCTGCATAATAAAACAGAATTGATTACTGGACCCGCACGGTCAAACGCCGGAGGCAAAAACGCAAAAAAACATTCCGAACAAAAGATAAATTTTAATTATACCCCTATAAAAAATGCCCTCTAAAAGTGATTTAAAAATTCGTTTGCAATCTAAAATAAGCCACTAAAAAGACCAACTGATTTCTTCCGCAAAATAAAGCCCCTACACAAGATTTTATCTGCCAAAAAATAAAAAGTGATGCAATATAAAGATGTGTGATGCTAAAATGAATACGATTTTGCCAAATTAGTTTTTTTATTCAGTACAATTGAATAAAATACACAAAACCCCCCATATTTTGTATCACTGCGTCCTAACAATACTGTATAATAAACAGAATCGTTATTAGTCCGCCAAAGTGTAACCCCGCCTAAAAAACAACCTAAAAAACTCTCCTGATAAAGATAGATTTTTATTAACGCCTTTAAAATCTCTAAAAAAGTGATTTTAAAAAGTACGCAATCTAATATATGACACCCCTAAACAAGACTATCATCTTTCCTTTGTGCCAAAAAATAAGACCCTAAACAGATTTGTGAGGTGAAAATTAAAAAAGTATGCATATGAAAGACGGATGATGCTATAAATTAACAACAATTTTGCCAAATTACTTTTTTTCAGTAAAAATGGAAAAAATAAAAAAAATATATGTTAATGCCAGTATTTTCATAAACGTGGCGACCCATAGAATAAAAATAATAATACTATTTTCATGAGATGGTTAACGGCCAAAAAAAAAAAACACATAAAAATTTTCCTAAAAAAATTGATGATTTTCATTTTCCTCCACCAACAAGAATTATTTAACTCTACCAATTAGCTAAGATGCCCAAAATTTGTATTAGAAAAGTTGCATCTCATGTGGCAAAGAAATAAGCCCCTATAGGTCCCATCTAAAAAAAAAAAAATTATAGCCTGTACAATTGGACATAGCAAAATCTGATTTGATGAGGCCGAATCCTTCCTTCTATAGCCCGGCTGTGCGCCCATACAGCAGGTTACCACCACATAGGGGTATCGGTGTACTCGGGAAAAATTGGCGGACAGCAAACTTGTGGAGCCTTTTTCTTTTCATAATTAATCCTACAATGTTTCATTTCCACCAAAATGAGTGTGTTGGGAAAAAATATTACAATTTCAGACTCCACCTCCATTTTGTTTAACCCCTATAAAACACGTAAGGGTTAACAAACTTCTTAAAGTGGTTTGTCTAATGTTGAGGGTTTTGTAGTTTCCACAATGGGGTAATTTACGAGTCTCGCTATTATTTATGGCCTCCAGTGTCAATGAGAAACTGAGCAGTCCATTTAAATACAGGTTTGGCGATTTACAAAAAATTTGAAAATGGCACCAAATTCTGAGCCTCAAACATTCTAGCTATAAATTGTGGAATCTGAAAAAACCATGCACAACATAAGCAGACCATTGGGAAATGTAGATTATGAATTTATTTGGGTGCTATGACTTTCTGAATCAAAGTAGCGAATTTAGAACGTTAATTGAAATAAAGAATTTTCAAAATGTTTTGCACATTTAGTTTTTTTTCATAACTAAACGCAAAAGATTTCATCAATTCTTTTTAACTTAATTTGATAGTACAATGTGTCCGAGAAAACAATCTCAAAAATCCTGGATTATTCATAGTGTTCCAAAGCTATAACCACTTATAGTGACACAGAGCCAGATTGAAAAAATGGGGCCGCCGTCCTTTAGGCCCAAAAGAGGCCGTAGTCCCGTAGGGGTAATCTAAACGTTGGAAAGGAAAAACAAAAATGGAAAAAGGTTCAAAACATGCAGGAAATTGAAAGGAAATCATGGGAGCAGGCTTGATCATGCATTGTTTTCTTGTACACAAGTAGGTTGAGACCTGTCAATTAAGTCGAGCCAGGTGTAGAAAACCTAATGGGCTTTAACCCCTGGGACAACTCTTCCTGGTTTATTTCAAAACTATGGTTTCAAGAGACATAGCTTGAAACTATTGGGCCACAATGCAAAATCTGTGCCAGTGTCCCCAACTGCTAGCTTTCATGTATTTCCATTTCGTCCTCCATGACAGCCACGTGGAGGATGACCTTGGACCCCCTGCAGCGACAGGAAACGGAGAGGTTAAAAACCCTCTCCTTGCCTCAAGACCAGTGTGTTTCCTGTCCCTGCAAGTTTTACTGTTAGAGGTCTCAAATGTCTAACAGTGCATTTGTATGGTGTATTTGGCGATTCAAAATGGAAAGTGTAAAATCTGCGACAGCGGTGATTAATCAAGATGCTTACATGTGCACTTGAAGGATGTGTATTATCACATCCCTATTTACGTTCTCTATGCTAAGATTCGCAGTAGTGTCCCCAGACAACAGCCTACATTATTACCAGTCTATAGCTCTTCCGTTAGGGATTTCATCAGCACCCTGAATTTTTACAAAAATAATAGTAAAAGTAATGACAGCCCTAAGGGAAATAGGTCACCAAATTATTATTAGTATTAAGATGATTTCTTAATAATAGCAAATACAAGACCAGTATTAATCCAGATCAGAGACTTTTGCATAAAGCTCCTGGAAGACTTAGGTTGGATCATCAACATAGAAGTCCAGTCTTGTTCCAGAGAAGAAGAAAGTGTTCTTAGAAGTGCTCCTGGATTCAACTTCTCAAAAAATATTTTCTTCCAGAACCTAGGAATAAGACCTTGATAGACCAGATAAATCTCCAGTCAGGTCTGCTCCATCAGAGGGGCTACAAGACTTCTGGTACGGATGACTGCTACGATACAGTATGCCACGTTTAGTCAATTCTATTCAAGGTTCTTCCAGAACCGGTTGCTAAAGAAATGGAATCGTCAATCACTAGACAAAGTAATCAGGATTCCCCATAAATAGAGGAGGAAAGTAAAGAACTTGGAGCAGGGAGTTTCCTGGAGACAGTGTGCCTTGAATCAGGAGGTCTTCAAGATATTATCAGGAAGTGGGGCAAACCTCAGATAGACTTCTTGCCTCCTGAAAGAACACCAAGTTAGATTCCTTCTTGTCCCTAACAGCTCATGATCAGTCACAGGATATAGACACTTTGAGTCAGGACTGGTGTTTCCATCAAGGGTATGCCTTTCCTATGATTTTCAGAAACCTTCAAAAGTTAGAGACAATGAGATGCAGGATCATCCTGATTGTCCCAAGGTGGCCAAAGACTATTTAGTTTTTCCTGATCCAGAAGCTGGCAATAGACCAATTGTTCTTCCCAACAGGTTGGACTTACTCCACCAAGGGCCAGTTCTTCATCCACTCTTCCTTGCTAAGACAATTTGCCATGCTTTGTGCAGTGCTGAGTAACCTGTAGGCGCTATATAAATAAAGAATTATTATTAAGACTTTCAGCCTGGAATTTGAAAGGAGGATCTTAATAGCCAAGGAACTTTCTACAAAGGCTTTTATAATAACCCTTGCGAAGATGTCCTCCGCTATCAACCGACGCAGCCACGGGCCATCTTACTTTCATTCTCTTACCCTCTAGCAATTTGTTTTCTGAGGAAGGTCATAATTTGACTGAAATGTCAGAGAAATTATGTGGATTGCTTTTTAATGAAATAAAACAGCAACTGATCTTGACGAGTGCAGAGTTATCTCTATACTATCAATTGGGGTGGTACCCTACTTGTGCCACCTGCTTCGCAAGTGGAGTGACGTGTATAAAGATGTATTGAAGATTCCCTATATGTTAGACGGGCAGTACTTCAATATCTAGAAGTCACAGCCCCCTGGAGAATAGATTATAACTTGTTTATATCTTTTCCAAGAAAGAGCAAAGGAAAGTCAGCTTCAAAATGGTCTATAGCTAGGTGGTTATGTAGAGCAATAAAGGATTGTTATACAGTAAATGGTCTTTCTACACCTTCTAATGTCAGGACACATTCTACCAGGGCCAGAGCCATTTCCTGGGCAGAAAGAGAGAGCGCCACTATGGAAAAAATTTGTAATGCAGCTACTTGTTCAAGCCTCCTTACCATTATAAGACATTACCGGCTAAGCCTCTAGAATGTTAGGGATCGATCCTTTGGACAGGTTTTTTAGGGGCAGTAAGACTTGAATTATTACCTACCAGTAATTCCATTTCCATGAGTCCCCCATGATGGCCCTAATATTTCACTCCCTTATTCACATTATTGTCCTGTCAAGTATTCCTTCAGTTATTTTTTAAATACACCAGGGCAGGGGGAGGGATTTTAACCTCCGTTTCCTGTCCCTGAAGGGGTCAGAGGTCATCCTCCATTGGGGACTAAAGGAAAATTCAAGTAATTTGTTGTATGGGTCTCCTTAAATGGGAAAAATACACTTTATGGGGCCCCTAAGGTCTTATTCACAGGAACATAATATGAGACATGTGCTGCCAGTGTTCTTTTGCCTTACAGCACATGTCCACATTACATAAACAAGTCTGTCATTTATACAACTTTTGATGCCCATGTGTCTGTTAAAAACTAGAACATGTCCTTGTTTTATCTGATTTTTCCTTATCTCTCATAAACTATAAGTGGGTATGTGTGAGTCACCTTATGTTGGACAGTAATTAATATATGTGTCAAATGGGGTCGGGCTAATAAACATAGAAGACCTTTGTCTTGTGGAATGCATAGATATAGTGCAAGAATATTTGTTCTCATTTATAGAGACAATAAGCATGTTTGTATATAATTCCTGCTTGGAGAAGCTTTAATGGAAATGTAGCCGAGTGTGGAGGATTAAGAAAGGGAGGAGTAACCTGCCGCAGGCACATTCCAGAGGTGCCCTCCTCCCCATTCCTTAATAACGCTCCCTCTAGAGATATACCGTATAGCTTCTCTAACACAGGTGTGCCTCTATAATGTCAACACCATGCTAAGACAACCTTGCTTCCTGTGCTAAAGCCTCGTGATTCTTAACACCAGAATATTATCTAACACATGACATGTTTACAACACAGAAACCAGCACATTAATTATGCATAATAGCAATCATCAGATGATTCTGCCAACTTACTAGCAGAGTAAATATGAGCTTTCTGAGTACATGTATTGCATGGAGCCAAGTGTAGTCTTATGTCCAAATAAGAGGGTTGTTTTTGATATATGCCTCCAAAGGATGTAAAAGTATAAACAGATATCTACAAAATTGACACTGACATTTCATTAAGTTTTTTGACCAATTTTTTAAAACATTTGTGAAATGGAAGCTTATAAAGGCAAAATTGTGTTCACAAAGTTGTGTGAAAAATCTTTCCTATCTATTACATAACCTGCTATAACCCTTAGCTGCCATAGGCAACTACACTTTTGCAAATTTATTAATCTGTTTATGAATAATAAAGGTGTATTCCCATTTCAGCAAATAAATGTTGTTTGTATATAAAGTTACATTTTCCATATAAAATCATATAATACTAGCTGTAGATCCCGGCAATGCCCGAGATCCCAGCAACAATAACTGCTCTTAGCTAAAACAAAATAGAATGGGTTAACAAAAATATTTTATATGTATCTCTCTCTCTCCGGCTCTCTCTGTGTCTCTCTGTCTCTGACTGACCTTCTTTGTCTCTGGCCATCTCTTTCAGTGACCGTCTCTGTCACATTGTCTGGAGATTTATCAGAAGTATCTGAAAGCAGAACTGCTCTAGTTGCCCATGGCAACCAATCAGAGCTCAAGTTTCATTTTCCCACAGCTGTTTACAAAATTACAGCTGATCTCTGATTGGTTTCCATGGACAAAAACAGTTCCTCAGACATTTCTGATAAATCTCCCCCTATCTCTGTATCCCCATCCATTTTACATCATACATAAGTTGTCTTATAATCATTACCTATAGTAACCTATCAAAGCTCAGAGCTAATATTAATAACCTGTGGCAGAATAGCAACCAATCATGGCTCAGCTTCTAACTGCCACAGCAGCAGCAGACAATGGCTCCTATATATGGTGGTTAATAAGTGTATTTTGGAAAGTTTGGAAAGTTTCGGCTCAAAACCTAGTCTATGACGTTCACTGACGTTCACTAGTCACTGAGAGCAGCTGTGCAAAATTTGGTGATTGTAAACGCGCAGCACAGATTCCTTAAGAGAACATACTTACTAACATACACACACTCAACTTTATATATTAGATAAGTACAATTTTCCATAAACTTTCTGTATCAATTCCTCACAGACTACTAGATTTCTGCTTGTTCTCCATCTACAGAAAGCTTCTATGTTTACTTCCAGTGGACAGAGATCTGACCATGGTCACACAGGTGCACGGCTCGTTATATCACAGATAGTAATCAGAGCTGTGTGTTATAACAATTCGTGCACCTGTTATAAAAAAAAAAAAACTGAGGAATTGAGGCAGAAAGTATATTGGAAAATTGTATAACTTTTCATTTTACAAACCATAAAATTCATTTGGTGAAATGGCAATGCCCCTTTTGCTCCATGTATCCATTTTTCTCCATATATACATTTATACAAGTATTATGTTGAAGGGGGTGGCTCCATTGTAAAATATGCACCAAAAATGATTCAATAGTGAAAAGATTTTGTGCAATTTTCTGCCATTACATAACCCACATAATAGGAGGTGCAATTTTAGAGCAGGCAGTCATAGGTCTGTGCCACACATCCATGATCTGTCCTTGAAAACCATGGACTGTGCGCTGGCTGGGTTAAACGTACCTAGCAAAGAGTTGGAGACCGTATCCCATGCATCATTGTGTAATATATGTAAAAATATGTTAATTATTTAGCATTAAACACTTAAGACAATGCAGAGTTGAACAGGCAGTCTTAATAATCAAACTTCAAAATTTATTGAAAATAAAATGAACAATGTAAATTAGAGGACCAGATGGAAACAAGAGTAAATGACAGGTGATGGCAAAGAAGATAGAGGTTCACAAGAGAAGAAGGGGAAAAAAGTAAAGGGAGTGAGGTCTAAGAAGGGCAGGTGGTTATGTCCTAGGCGCCGGTAATCAGGGCAGCAGAAGCTATTCTAGAACAAGAGAGAGCACTGAGGGTCTAAACCTCAGCTATAGGAATAGTTCTGTTCTCTCTAAGGCATTTTGGCAAGGCATCTCCTAGGTAGACCAGGTGCAGAAGAATGCCTTAGGATGGTTAGCATCATCAGCCATCATTTCCTCCATCCTTCTCAAGCAATTAATCTCAGTCAGCCACTTGGCAAGGGGTGGGCAAGAGGTAGATTTCCAATGTCGCAGGATCACAGTTCTTGCTGCCATAAAGACATTTCAGAAGAGACCTTTCTTGAGAGAAGATAAGGAGCCTGGGATCATGGAAAGAAGGTCTACTTCTGCAGTTGTGAGCCAGACAAGGAAGAGAAAAGGGTAAACCTTGCAATACAGAAAAGTAAGGGCCTCAGTCATATCCACCAAACGTGAAGAATAGAGACAAAATAAATTGATGAGTGATATGTGGAAGAGTATCCACACTGTCAAACTGCGGCGCAACCCAAAGGACTGAGAGACATTTGTGAAATTTACTCCTCCAAATGGATACACTGTTTAGAGGGGGCATGCTTGAAACAATCAACCACTCTAGAGAAGACAGATGCTCTATGGTATCATTGAGTCTTTTTCCAGCTGTTTAAAAAAAGAAGGTGGCGAGAGAACCGAGGCAACCTAGAATATTTATTGGAAATGAGGAAGAATGTCTATTTTTATGCCAATGATCCTTCCGAACCATATTGTCATCAGGTACCATAGTCCGTCAAAGTCTGTAAAGTCTTTAGAAGAAGATAATGGAGGGAAAGGAGGTGAGAGAGTTTGTTACGTGCAAAAGTAGGTCATCATCTGCATATAATGCAAGTTTGCAGTTGGCTCGATGAAATGGAATACCATGGATGCTGATATTTCTCCACAGGGCTTCCGCCAAATGTTTCATGGTTATGACATACAACAAGAGGGAAAGAGGGCACCCCTGGTGTGTATCAATGTAAATCCACAACAGTTATACACTTTATTAGGTACACCATGCTAGTAACGGGTTGGACCCGCTTTGTCTTCAAAACTGCCTCAATTCTTTGTGGCATAGATTCAACAGGTGCTGGAAGCATTCCTCAGAGATTTTGGTCCATTTGACATGATGGCATCACACAGTTCCGCAGATTTGTCGGCTGCACATCCATGATGCGAATCTCCCGTTCCCCACATCCCAAAAATGCTCTATTGGATTGAGATCTGGTGACTGGAGGCCATTTGAGTACAGTGAACTCATTGTCATGTTCAAGAACCAGTCTGAGATGATCCAGCTTTATGACATGCGCATTATCCTGCTGAAAGTAGCATCAGATGTTGGGTACTTGTGGTCATAGGGATGGACATAGTCAGCAACAATACTCAGTCGGCTGTGGCGTTGCAATGATGCTCAATTGGTACCAAGGGCCCAAAGAGTGCCAAGAAAATATTCCCCACACCATGACACCACCAGCCTGAACCGTTGATACAAGGCAGGATGGATCCATGCTTTCATGTTGTTGACGCCAAATTCTGACCGTACCATCCGAATGTCGCAGCAGAAATCGAGACTCTTCTGCCTACCTTGGTTGTAACAGGTGGCGATTTGAGTCACTGTTGCCTTTCTATCAGCTCGAACCAGTCTGCCCATTCTCCTCTGACCTCTGGCATCAAACAGGCATTTCCGCCACAGAACTGCCTCTCACTGGATGGTTTTCTTTTTCAGACTTCTCCTGTAAACCCTAGAGATGGTTGTGCGTGAAAATCCCAGTAGATCAGCAGTTTCTGAAATACTCAGACAAGTCCTTCTGGCACCAACAACCATGCCACGTTCAAAGGCACTCAAATCACCTTTCTTCCCCATCCTGATGCTCGATTTGAACTGCAGGAGATTGTCTTGACCATGTCTACATGCCTAAATGCTTTGGCCCATTGGTCTTATTTTCTAGAAGGGGCTCTCTGCCACCGTTTTTCCTTCCGCGGCTGGAGGTGAGGGTTTGGTGCGGATGAATCCAACGGTCTTTCCGACCTAAGCGTAGGATTTACCATTTAACTTTGTCTTGCAAGCCGAGCACTTACACTGCCGACAGGAAGAAGTGTATACTCCGGGAGACCTGACCGATGAGTAATAAAATTACCATCGCAGTTATCTACGTGGAGCGGCCACAGGTGCTGTAATTTCGTTAGTAGAGTCCGTGGTCAGGTTGCGAACTCGACGGGTATAAGAATTGTACCCCATCGCGTCACACGCACAAAAAATGTTGTGTAAAATCTTAGCGGTGATGCACCACCACTGGCGTTTAAAAATGTAAATACCCATTTTTGGACCAGTTGTAAGCAGATCCTGTTTAAAACGCATACTGATTTTGACAGGTTTTCACCCAATTAATCTTACCATGGTTAAGAAACCAATTGCGTTTTTGACAGTACTGCTTTAAAAAACGGCGCAAAACGCGTTCAAACGCCCATGTGCCATCACCCTAAGATAGCCATTTATCAGTTTATTATTAGCCAATGATTCAAATGAGGAAACACTTAGTGTGGCAAGGGGACTAATCCTAAAACCTAATCTGTTTCGTTTTTTACTGGCACATTGAACCATAAAACTAACACTTAATAAAACAAATAAACATGAAATAACATTTTTTGGTGAGTCACAATGGGTGACTAAAAAATTTACTATGCTGTTAGACAAATAATGTACCTCTTGACTAGATCAGTAGCTTTTTAAATAGGTGGAGATATCTAAATAACCTCACCAAATCACTGACTCACCTGTCCAAAGGGATTAATGAAATTGAATCCCGAAGTGTGTCAGTTCAGGCATTTTTCCATAACACAGTCCGAATAAAAAAATATCAATAAAAAATCTCGACAATCACAATTATTAAAGTAATGCAAAAAATACAATCTTGTAGGTATAGAAAAAATGTGTGTTTTCCCTACATTTTTGTGGCAGAACAGGCACATCTCTCTCTCTCCCCCGCCAGATTTTGCCAATATCATTTTTGCTTCATTAACAATTAGCATTGTTCCAGAAAGACTGGCGCAGGATCATGGTATTAAAAAAAAACCTCGCTAGTTTGACGGTACCTTCTTGTGAATACAGGTGGAGTACCGCAGTCTTATTTATTCCTGACAATTGTGGTCTCATAAACCAATGTGCAATAATAACAACAATTCACGCATCTCTAACATAATTACTTACAAAAAAGATCAAATATTCAGCATGAGAAACACAAGACCTTTACAGCATCTCCAGAACCCCACTACTTCGTTGTAGTCTCCCGCAATTGCTAAGCATTCAATAACATTATATTCAAATCTGTAATGTCAGAAGGGTGGGGTAGGCTGTATGCTGCAGCACAGGCCTAAATATTTGATAGTTAAGAGTCAAATTAGCATATTGGGCACTTAAACTATTCTACTTTGGCTCTTTACTGTCAGATGGGTAGCATGGCACTGAGAGCTTAAAAGTTGGTATCAATTACTCAAGATGGAGGGGACCAGAGATAAAGACAAGCTTGAAGTGGTTTAACTTGTCTGCAGTGATTTATTTGGAATTTGTACAAGGAAAAAATCTGCACAAAAATTTTAAACAAAAGTACTCATTATAGTCTTACGTGTCCA
The DNA here is from genome assembly GCA_019512145.1 of Engystomops pustulosus. Taxonomy (NCBI): domain Eukaryota; kingdom Metazoa; phylum Chordata; class Amphibia; order Anura; family Leptodactylidae; genus Engystomops; species Engystomops pustulosus. The sequence continues at coordinate 117,389,876 of CM033643.1, read as the reverse complement.
AATGCTTACTTGAAAATTCAGCTTGGTCCAATAAACCATGACCACCTTAATAAAAGTTGACTAAGGCAACTTTCTTGAATTGTTAAAGTGGTTCAGAATTGAACGTCTGACACAAAACCCATGATGATATAAATAAATGAACACAACAATCTCAATGTCATTAGTCACAAAACTTAAATCGTTTTAGGATTTATGATTACAAATTATGGCTACTCTCTAAAGTAGTTAGAGTTAGAGCAATAAGAGGGGACTTCCCTGCCGTAGTGGTGCAAACTACATAGTTCCATGTCACTCTTCAGTTCTTAGTAACTCCTCCTGCCTCCTATGCCTCAATCTCCCAGTGAATGAGAAGACTTTCTCTGCTCCTGTTACCCATCAGTACATGATGAGGTGAATGCCATCCACCACAACACTGAGTCCATAACTGCGATGCCCATTGGCAACCAACCACTACAGCAAACATAGTGTTATTTTGGATTGAAGCGCCAAAAACAAAGATGTCTGTCAAAAAAAGAAACGGTGTATCTCTGTTCAGATCCACCGCAATTGGAATTTTTTTTTCCCCCAGCCTTTCCAGTACACAATTGCCACACATTTTATTATTTTGCAATGCGAAGCACAATTTGTCCTGCGAACCATCAACTCTTGTAAATGAGAAAAAAACGTTACATTTAACCCGCAAGGCGCCACCAGGAAACGGTTAGAGCTACGTCCACGGGCTAATGCTAATTATGCCGCACGCGGTACTTCTATAACGTCCTAGCTTCTGGCAAAAACCGGCTACACGAAGGAGCGTCAATGGCAGGGTCAGAGCAGCTGCAGTACAGCGTCAGATAATAATGCCGAGTTCTGCTAACCCCGCGTCGACTCGAGCCTCGGCTCCGATCGCGGGTTGTTACCCCTTACACGTCCGGCGGTACAAAACATGACGCGGCGTGTCAAGGGTGTTGCGCTGTGGAATCGATCCACCCCCGTGCCCGCTACACGGGGGATCCGATCCACTTCTGGGCATGCTCCGAATGAATTAGCTGCCCGAGGCCCTTATGCCCGGTCTCCATTGCAAATCGACCCCCTTCCGAGTCTGACTAGCAAACTGACTGAGCATGACGCAAGCTTGCTCAGACAGTTTACACTGCTCCTACATAACAATAGTATGTGTAGAGATCCATGTATTGAACTTAACCGTTGATCGACATCACTGGTTTAAGTTCAAGTATGTAAAGTAAAAATATGTAAAAACACTAACACTACAATATAATATAAAAATAAAATACATAAAAGATACGCCCCTAAAATGTCACTTTCCCATAAAAAAACTTAATTAGTAAAAAACTATAAAACAACAAAAAACCCCGCATATTTGGAGATTTGCAGCCCGTCTCCGTTAACATCTGCATAATAAAACCAGAATTGCTTACTGACCCGCACGGTTCAAACGCCGGAGGCAAAAAACGCAAAAAACATTCGAACAAAAGATTTAAATTTTAATTATAACCCCTATAAAAAATGCTACTAACAAGATGATTTAAAAAATTCGTTTGCAACTAAAATAAAGCCACTAAAAAGACACATGATTCTCGCTCGCAAAAATAAGCCCCTACAACAGATTTATCTGCCAAAAAATAAAAAAGTATGCATATAAAAGATTGTGATGCTAAATGAATAAGATTTTCCCAAATTAGTTGTTTTTATTCAGTACAATTGAATAAAATACACAAAACCCCCACTATATTCTGTATCACCTCTGCGTCCTAACAATCTGTATAATAAAACAGAATCGTTATTAGTCCGCAAGTGTAAACCCCGTAAAAAACAACCTAAAAAAATCTCCTGATAAAGATAGTTTTTATTAACGCCCTTTAAAATGCCTCTAAAAATGATATTTAAACAAGTACGCATCTAAATATAATGAACCTAAAAAGAGCTTCATCTCTTTCCTTTTGCCAAAAAATAAGCACCCTTACAGATTTGTGAGGTGAAAAATAACAATGAATGCATATGAAGACGGATGATGTTAAATTAACAAATTTTCCAAATTCTTTTTCATTAATAATTATTCGTAAAAATGGGGAAAAATAAAAAAAATATATGTGTATCCTAAGTATTTTCATAACGTGGCGACGCCCATAGATAAAAATAATAATACTATTTTCATGCAGTCGATGGTTAACGGCCCAAAAAAAAACAAACACATAAAATTCTTCCTAAAAAATTGATGTTTTTCATTGTTCCTTTCGCACCAACAAAAATTAATTTACTCTCACCGAATTAGCTAAGATGCCCAAAATTTGTATTAGACAAAGTGCAATCTCATGTGGCAAAAGAAATAAGCCCTATAATTCCCACTAAAAAAATAGAAAAAAATTATAGCCTGCCTACAATTGGACATGCAAAATCTGATTTGATAGCCCGTCCTTCCATTCTAAGCCGGCTGTGCAGCCCCATACAGCAGGTTACCACCATCATAGGGTATCGGTGTCCTCGGGAAGAAATTGGGCAGCCACCCATTGTGGAGCCTTTTTCATTTTTCAATATAATCCCTACAATGTTTCATTTCCACCAAAATGAGTATTATGGTGGAAAAAATATTACAATTTACAGACTCCACCCTCCATTTGTTTCAAGACCCCCTATAAAACAGTAAAGGTTAACATAACTTCTTAAAGTGGTTTTTTCTATAGTGTGAGGCAGGTGTTTTGTTTTCCACAATGGGTAATTTACGCAGTCCTCGCTATATTTTCGCCTCCATTGTCAATTAAGAAACGTGAAGGCAGATCCACTTAAATACAGGTTGTGGCGATTTACAAAAAATTTGAACATGCACCCAATTCTGAGCCTCAGAACATTCTAGGCTAGAATATTGTGGAATCTGAAAAAACCATGCACAACATAAAGCAGACCTTGGGAAATGTAATTATGAATTTATTTGGGTGCTATGACTTTCTGAATCAAAAGTTAAGCAATTTAGAACGTTTAGAAAATACGAATATTTTCAAAATTTTTTTGCAATTTAGTTTTTTTCATAACTAAACGCCAAAAAGATTTCATTCATATTTTTAACTAATTTGAAGGTACAATGTGTTCACGAGAAAACATCTCAAAAATCCCCTGGAATATCTCAAGTGTTCCAAAGCTATAAACCACTTATAGTGACACAGAGCCAGATTTGAAAAATGCTGGGCCGCCGTCCTTTAGAGCCCAAAAGATGCTGTGTCCCTAGAGGGTCTCTAAACCGTTGTGAGGAAAAACAAAAAGGAAAAAGGTCAAAACTGCCAGGAAATAGAAAAGGAAATCATGGAGCAGGCTTGATCATGCATTGTTTTCTTGCTCACACAGTAGGCGTTGAGACCTGTCAATTAAGTTGATGCAGGAGTGAGTTAGAAAACCTAATAGGGCTTTAACACCCTGGGACACTCTTCTTTGTTTATTTCAAAACTATGCGTCTTCAAGAGACATAGCTTGAAACTATTGGAGCCACAATGCAAATCTGGCCACTTGTCCCCAAAGCCTAGCTGAGCAATCCTTCATGTATTTCCATTCGTCCTCGCATGACAGCACGTGGAGAGAGACCTGGACCCCTGCCAGCGAAGAGAAACGGAGAGTTAAACCCTGCTACCCCTAGGCGCTCAAGACCAGTGTGAGTTTCCGTCCTGCAAGTTTATACTGTTAAGAGATCTCAATTTCTAAGCAGTGCATTTGTATGCGTGTATTGGCGTTCAAAATGGAAAGTGTAAAATCTGCGACAGACGGCTGCATTAAATTCAAGAGCTTAACATGTGCCACTTGAAGGAATGGTGTAGCTATCACATCCCAATTTACGTTCTCTATGCCATAAGATTGCGCTAGTGTCCAGACAACAGCCTACATTATTACCAGTTCTATAGGCTCTTTTCCGTTAAGAGGGATATTTTCATCAGCACCCTGAATTTTTACAAAAAGATAGTAAAGTATGACAGCCCCTAAGGAAATGGGCACAAATTATTATTAGTATTAAGATGCATTCTTAATATAGCAAATACAAGAACCAGGTATTAATCCAGATCAGGACTTTTGCATAAAGCTCCTGCGAAGAACTTAGGTTCGGATCATCAACATAGAAGTCCGTTTGGTCCAGAGAAGAGAAAGTGTTCTAGAAGTCTAGCTCACTGTAGATTCAATTCTCAAAAATATTTTCTTCCGACTAGGAATAAGACCGTGGTAGAACCAGATAAATCTCCAGTCAGTACTCTGCTCCATCAGAGGGCTACAAGACTTACTGAGTACGGATGACTGCTTACGATACGCAGTATGCAACGTTAGTCAATCTATTCAAGTTCTCCAGAACGGTGCAAGAATGGATCGTCATCACTAGACAAGTAGTATCAATTCCCCCATAAATAGAGGAGGAAGTAACAGAACTCTGTGCGTAGCGGGAGTTTCCGGAGACGTGTGCTGCAATCAGAGAGGTCTTCAAGATATTATCAGAAGTGCGGCAACCTCAGATAGACCTTCTGCCTCCTGAAAGAACCACCAAGATTGATCCTTCTTGGCCTAACAGTCTCATGATCAGTCACAGGAGATAAGACACTTGAGTCAGACTGGTGTTCCATCAAGCGGTATGCCTTCCTATGATTTTCAGAAACTTCAAAGTTAGACAATGAGATGCAGGATCATCCTGATTGTCCAATGTGGCCAAAGACGTATTTAGTTTTCCTGATCAGAAGCTGTGCAATGACCAATTGTTCTTCCCAACAGGTTGGACTTACTCCACCAAGGGCCAGTTCTTCTCCACTCTCCTTGCTAGACAATTGCCATGCTTTGGTGCAGTGCTGATAACCTGTAGGCGCTATATAAATAAAGAATTATTATTAAATACTTTCAGCTGGAATTGAAAGGAGGATTCTTAATAGCCAAGAACTTTCTACAAAGGCTTTATATATAACCCTTGCGAAGATGTCCTCCGCTATCACCGACGCAGCCACACGGACCATCTTACTTCATTCTCTTACCTCTAGCAATTGTTGTTTTCTGAGGAAGGTCATAATTTGACTGAATGTCAGAGAAATTATGTGGATTGCTTTTTAATGAAATAAAACAGCAACTGATCTTGACGAGTGCAGAGTTTTCTATACTATCAATTGGGGTTGGTACCCTACTTGTGCACCTGCTCGCAAGTGGCGTGACGTTGTATAAAGATGTATTGAAGATATTCCCTATATGTTAGACGGGCAGTACTTCAATATCTAGAAGTCACAGCCCCCTGGAGAATAGATTATAACTTGTTTATACTTTTCCAAGAAGAGCAAAGGAAGTCAGCTTCAAAATGGTTCTATAGCTAGGTGTTATGTAGAGCAATAAAGGATTGTTATACAGTAAATGCTTCCTTTCTTCTACACCTTCTAATGTCAGGACACATTCTACCAGGCCAGGCCAGAGCCATTTCCTGGGCAGAAAGAGAGAGCGCCACTATGGAAAAATTTGTAATGCAGCTACTTGTTCAAGCCTCCTTACCATTATAAGACATTACCGGCTAAGCTCTAGATGTGAGGGATCGATCCTTTGGACAGGTTTTTTAGGGCAGTAAGACTTGAATTATTACCTACCAGTAATTACCATTTCCATGGTCCCCCATGATGGCCCGAATATTCATTCCCTTATTCACATTATTGTCCTGTCAAGTATTCCTTCAGTTATTTTTAATACACCAGGCAGGGGGAGGGATTTTACCTCCGTTTCCTGTCCCTAAGGGGTCACGAGGTCATCCTCCATTGGGGACTAAAGGAAAATTCAAGTATTTGTTTTTGAGTTCTCTAATGGGAAAAATACACTTTATGGGGCCCCTAAGGTCTTATTCACAGCGAACTAATATGAGACACTGTGCTGCCAGTGTTCTTTGCTTTACAGCACATGTCCACATACATAAACAAGTCTGTCATTTATACAATTTTGATGCCCATGTGTCTGTTAAAACTAGAACTGCCTTGTTTTATCTCATTTTTCCTTATCTCTCATAAACTATAAGTGCGATGTTGTTGGATCACCTTATGTGGACAGTAATTAATATATGGTGTCAAAATGGGGTCGGCCTAATAAACATAGAAGACCTTTGTCTTGTGGAATGCATAGATATAGTGCAAGAAATGTTGTTCTCATTTATAGAGACAATAAGCATGTTTGTATATAATTCCTGCTGGAGAAGCTTTAAATGTGAATGTAGCCGAGTGTGGAGGATTAGAAAGGGAGGAGTAACACTGCCGCAGGCAACATTCCAGAGGTGCCCTCCTCCCTTCCTTAATAACGCTCCCTTTCAGAGATATACCGTATGCTTCTCTAACACGGGTGTGCCTCTATAATGTCAACACATGCTAAGACACCTGCTTCCTGTGGCTAAAGCCTCGGATTCTTAACACCAGAATATTATCTAACACAATGACATGTTTACAACACAGAAACCAGCACATAATTATGATATAGCAATCATCAGATGATTCTGCCAATTACTAGCAGAGTAAATATGAGCTTTCTGAGTACATGTATTGATGGAGCCAAGTGTAGTCTTATGTCCAAATAAGAGGGTTGTTTTTGATATATGCCTCCAAGGATGTAAAAGTATAACAGATATCTACAAAATTGACACTGACATTTCATTAAGTTTTTTTGACCATTTTTTAAAACATGGTGAAATGGAAGCTTATAAAGGCAAAATTGTGTTCACAAGTTGTGTGTGAAAAATCTTTCCTATCTACTTAATAACCTGCTAACCTTAGCCTGCCATAGGCAACTACACTTTTGCAAATTTATTAATCTGTTTATAATAAAAGGTGTATTCCATTTCAGCAAATAAATGTTGTTTGTATATAAGTTACATTTTCCATATAAATCATATAATACTAGCTGTAGATCCGGCAATGCCCGGATCCCGACAACAATAACTGCTCTTAGCTAAAACAAATAGAAGGGTTAACAAAAATATTTTATTGTTCTCTCTCTCTCCGCTTCTCTGTGTCTCTCTGTCTCTGACTGACTTCTTTGTCTCTGGCCATCTCTTTCAGTGACCGTTCTGTCACATGGTCTGGAGAGTTATCGAAGTATCTGAAAGCAGAACTGCTCTAGTTGCCCATGGCAACCAATCAGAGCTCAAGTTTCATTTTCCCACAGCTGTTTACAAAATTACAGCTGATCTCTGATTGGTTTCCATGGACAAAAACAGTTCCTCAGACATTTCTGATAAATCTCCCCTATCTCTGTATCCCCATCCATTTACATCATACATAGTTGTCTTATAATCATTACCTATAGTAACCTATCAAAGCTCAGAGCTAATATTAATAACCTGTGGCAAATAGCAACCAATCATGGCTCGCTTCTAACTGCCACAGCAGCAGCAGACAATGGCTCCTATATATGGTGGTTAATAAGTGTATTTTGGAAAGTTTGAAAGTTTCGGCTCAAAACCTAGTCTATGACGTTCACTGACGTTCACTAGTCACTGAGAGCAGCTGTGCAAAATTTGGTGATTGTAAACGCGCAGCACAGATTCCTTGAGAACACTTACTAACAACACACATCAACTTTATATATTAGATAAGTACAATTTTCATAACTTTCTGTATCAATTCCTCACAGACTACTAGATTTCTGCTTGTTCTCCATCTACAGAAAGCTTCTTATGTTTACTTCCAGTGGACAGAGATCTGACCATGGTCACACAGGTGCACGGCTCGTATATCACAGATAGTAATCAGAGCTGTGTGTTATAACAATTCGTGCACCTGTTATAAAAAAAAAAAACTGAGGAATTGAGGCAGAAAGTATATTGGAAAATTGTATAACTTTCATTTTACAAACCATAAAATCATTTGGTGAAAATGGCAATGCCCCTTTGCTCCATGTATCCATTTTTCTCCATATATACATTTATACAAGTATTATGTTGAAGGGGGTGGCTCCATTGTAAAATATGCACCAAAAATGATTCATAGTGAAAAGATTTTGTGCAATTTTCTGCCATTACATAACCCACATAATAGGAGTGCAATTTTGAGAGCAGCAGTCATAGGTCTGTGCCACACACATCCTGATCTGTCTTGAAAACCATGGACTGTGCGCTGGCTGGGTTAAACGTACCTAGCAAAGAGTTGGAGACCGTATCCCATGCATCATTGTGTAATATATGTAAAAATTGTTAATTATTTAGCATTAAACACTTAAGACAATGCAGAGTTGAACAGCAGTCTTAATAATCAAACTTCAAAATTTATTGAAAATAAATGAACAATGTAAATTAGAGGACCAGATGGAACAAGAGTAAATGACAGGTGATGGCAAAGAAGATAGAGGTTCACAAGAGAAGAAGGGAAAAAAAGTAAGGGAGTGAGGTCTAAGAAGGGCAGGTGGTTATGTCCTAGGCGCCGTTAATCAGGGCAGGCAGAGCTATTCAGAACAAGAGAGAGCACTGAGGGTCTAAACCCATCTATAGGAATAGTTCTGTTCTCTCTAAGGCATTTTGGCAAGGCATCTCCTAGGTAGACCAGGTGCCGAAGAATGCTTCTGATGGTTAGCATCATCAGCCATCATTTCCTCCATCCTTCTCAAGCAATTAATCTCAGTCAGCCACTTGGCAAGGGGTGGCAAGAGGTAGATTTCAATGTCGCAGGATCACAGTTCTTGCTGCCATAAAGACATTTCAGAAGAGACCTTCTGAGAGAAGATAAGGAGCCTGGGATCATGGAAAGAGGTCTACTTTGCAGTTTGAGCCAGCAAGGAAGAGAAAAGGGTAAACCTTGCAATACAGAAAAGTAAGGGCCTCAGTCATATCCACCAAACGTGAGAATAGAGACAAATAAATTGATGAGTGATATGTGGAAGAGTATCCACACTGTCGAACTGCGGCACAACCCAAAGGACTGAGAGACATTTGTGAAATTTACTCCTCCAAATGGATACACTGTTAGAGGGGGCATGCTTGAAACAATCAACCTCTAGAGAAGACAGATGCTCTATGGTATCATTGAGTCTTTTTCCAGCTGTTTAAAAAAGAAGGTGGCGAGAGAACCGAGGCAACCTAGAAATTTATTGGAATGAGAAGAATGTCTATTTTATGCCAATGATCCTTCCGAACCATATGTCATCATGTACCATAGTCCGTCAAAGTCTGTAAAGTCTTTCGAAGAATAATGGAGGGAAAGGATGTGAGAAGTTTGTTACGTGCAAAAGTAGGTCATCATCTGCATATAATGCAAGTTGCAGTTGGCTCGATGAATTGGAATACCATGGTGCTGATATTTCTCCCACAGGGCTTCCGCCAAATGTTTCATGGTTATGACATACAACAAGAGGGAAAGAGGGCACCCCTGGTGTGTATCAATGTAAATCCACAACATTATACACTTTATTAGGTACAACATGCTAGTAACGGGTGGACCCGCTTTGTCTTCAAAACTGCCTCAATTCTTTGTGGCATAGATTCAACAGGTGCTGGAAGCATTCCTCAGAGATTTGGTCCATTTGACATGATGGCATCACACACCGTTCCGCAGATTTGTCGGCTGCACATCCATGATGCGAATCTCCCGTTCCCCACATCCCAAAAATGCTCTATTGGATTGAGATCTGGTGACTGTGAGGCCATTTGAGTACAGTGAACTCATTGTCATGTTCAAGAAACCAGTCTGAGATGATCCAGCTTTATGACATGCGCATTATCCTGCTGAAAGTAGCATCAGATGTTGGGTACTTGTGGTCATAGGGATGGACATAGTCAGCAACAATACTCAGTCGGCTGTGGCGTTGCAATGATGCTCAATTGGTACCAAGGGCCCAAAGAGTGCCAAGAAAATATTCCCCACACCATGACACCACCAGCCTGAACCGTTGATACAAGGCAGGAGGATCCATGCTTTCATGTGTTGACGCCAAATTCTGACCGTACCATCCGAATGTCGCAGCAGAAATCGAGACTCTTCTGCCTACCTTGGTTGTAACAGGTGCGATTTGAGTCACTGTTGCCTTTCTATCAGCTCGAACCAGTCTGCCCATTCTCCTCTGACCTCTGCATCAAACAGGCATTTCCGCCACAGAACTGCCGCTCACTGGATGGTTTTTCTTTTTCAGACCTTCTCTGTAAACCCAGAGATGGTTGTGCGTGAAAATCCCAGTAGATCAGCAGTTTCTGAAATACTCAGACAAGTCCTTCTGGCACCACACCCCTGCCACGTTCAAAGGCCACTCAAATCAACCTTTCTTTCCCATCCTGATGCTCGCTTTGAACTGCAGGAGATTGTCTTGACCATGTCTACATGCCTAAATGCACTGAGTTGCCGCCATGTGATTGGCTGATTAGAAATTAAGTGTTAACGAGCAGTTGGACAGGTGTACCTAATAAAGTGGCCGGTGAGTGTGAATGTCCATTGACACGAACGTGAGCCAAAGGGGAGGTATAGAGAATCATTTTCCCCAACAATAGAGGACCAATACAAGTACAGTGAAGAAATGACCAACTCACTCGGTCAAACTACTTTTCAACTGAAAGTAAACAGGCCGGGATGTTTTGCTTTTAAGCATGGGAAATCAGGAAAAATGTCTTGTTCATATTATTATCACAAGCCTCCCTGCCCTCCACAAATCCTACTTGATCATCTGAGATTAGAGAAGGTAAATGGGGGTGAAGTCTATTACCTTTGTCTTCTATTATGTTGAGGGGCACCACTGCCATGAGACAAGTTGAGATTTTTGCCCCTCCTGCTGCACCTCCTGCTGGTTAATGGGGAAAATGGCATGTTTAGGCCTCCTACTAAAGGTTATACAGCTAGGTCATAACATAATTTATAACTTTTGGACCAAGGTTCTATATTTTTACTCAGATAGCATCTAGGCTGGGTTCATCCCTGATTATCTTTGATTGTATATTCAACCAGTATATACAATTATCAACTCTGTTAAACCATAGTACCTTCCCGTAAGGTGTGCTTACAAGTTTTTTGATGGAGAGGAAAAAAGAGCAGCAGAAGCACCTATCAATGCATCCACCATAAAAAGCCCCTAGCACATAACCTCCCCAGCAGTAATTTCCTGAAATAACATCGCCACTGCGGCCTCTACCTATAAACCATGAACCTTACTGCCCTGTCAGTGCCTAGAAATTTCTGGATCCTGAACTATTCACTTATCCTTTTTAATATAGGTAATATTTCTATAACGCAATAGGATGGGCTCCCAGAATCCAGTTTACTGAAGGGCCCTAGGCACCCAAGTTTGGCTTTGCATACACGCACCATTATAATAATAAAAAGTGCCTTTTTTTTTTATAATGAAGCATAATTTCTATTTGTGCTTTATAAAGATGTGAATAAAAACATGTTGGTTGTGTAGCTCAGTTGCATGGGTTCCATTTAAATTTACTAAACCCACAGAAATAAATATCATGGAAATTTCAGTAAGGAAGGAACATTTTTTTTCTGAGACCACAGGAAGCTACTACTTTGCATGTAACGGTCAGTAAATTTATGCTAAAAAGAATGCCAACAGTATGCTCTACACATAAAAATATGAAAAACACTAAGACCTTCTGATTTCTTTATTAAAGATGACCAGTGGGGTGACTTGACGCTGATGGGCCCCAGTGCAAAGTCTGTGCCAGGCCCCCGACTATAATGTATGGTTCATAGTACTAGTCTTCTCATATGGGAAAGTGATACCTTATGGGCCCCCAAAGCCTCTTGGGCCCGGTAGTGACCGCATCCTCTGCACCCCCTCAAGTTACGCCCCTGAAGATGACCTACCTTGAAACCTCTCTAAAATAAATGTACATAGGCAGCAGGTATCATCTGCACATTATAGTTGGCACCAAGCTGTAGCACCCACAATTTAAGATATATGTGGCTGTTTAACACTTTAAATGCTTCTGAGAGGTTGCTTTCAGAGTCTGCCCCACTGATCTTCCTTTGCCCAGTAAGAGAAGCAAATGCATTGCGCACTCCTAAAAGCTCCTAGTTATGTCATATTTTCAACATTATTGCACATGAACACATGCAGCACCACCCAAAAAATAGAATATACAGTGATCATAAAGTGTAGCTCCACTGTCTCCAAAATATATAGTTACAGCTCTCAAGGCATTGCAACACAATGGGGCTTATTTACTCCCACCAAACACACTTTCGTTGGAATTTAGAAATTTTTGGCTTTGCACCGCTGTGACAGGTATTTAGAAAGGGATTTTGTCCGATCTGATTTTGGCACAATCGGATGATCCGACTGATTCGGACTAAGCGCGGGATTTACTATTCAAATTGTGTTGCAACCAATGCACTTACATACACCAGGAAGAAGAAGGTCAACTCTGGTGGACCTGAGCGGGGAGCGACACATGCAGGATATGGGGCCCACACTCAAGTGAATCGCTGCATAATCCATGATCGTCGGACATTCCGGATCGGGGATAGCGACGTGGACAGGTAAGTTAATGTGCCCCAATAAGTCTTTTAAGTTTTGATCATACTATACAAAATGAGTAAAACTACAGGCAGTCCCTGGGTTACATACAAGATAGGTTCCATAGGTTTGTTCTTAAGTTGAATTTGTATATAAAAATTGTATATTTTACCATTGTAGCTCCAGACAAAAATGTTTTTGCCCCAGTGACTATTACAGTTTCAAAATTTTTTGCTGTAATTGGACCAAGGATTATCAATAAAGCTTCATTACAGACACCTTACAGCTGATCATTGCAGCCACGGACTATAATAAAGCACCCAGAGAGCTTCACCAGAGTTCACAGTGGGCAGAGGGGTCCGTCTTTAATTAGGAGTCGTCTGTAAGTCGTTTGTTCTTAAGTAGGGGACTGTCTGTATATAAGTTCGTTGTTAGAATAATCATGCTATCCCATAACACTTGGGGTGCAGTTACACACGTTGCAGTTACTGCATCAGTTTTGAGGTGGTTTTAGGTGCAGCTATGTTAAATTAACAGGTGAAGGACATGATAGGAATGGGTGAATTTGATTTTGAAGGGGAAACCTGTTCAACAAATGTCTTTCACCTGTTAAATTAACAAAACTACACCTAAAACTACTTCAAAGTTTTTTTTAACTGCAACGTGTGACTGCACCCTTAATGTTGTACTCTGGTGTAAATTTTTGTAAATATTTTTTTAATTATCCCTCCAAGAAAAAGTGTAGATAATTAAAATATAGCCCCCTCAAATTGATGCTATTTAAATAATAAAATAATTCCCGATTTTTGAAATTCAAACTTTTTCGACAGTCGTATATAACTTGATAACTAACATTTGCCGAATGTCTGCTTTATGTTGACATGGTTTTTATGCATCCTCTCATTTTTGTAGTATGTTATGAGGCTTCAAACTTTACATTGTTTACAAGGTGTTAACATTACATTATTTACAAGGTGTTAACATTACATTGTTTACAAAAATAGCAAAAAACGCAGTTAATAGTAGCATCCACTTGTCCATTGTGCACACTGTGGATATGGCAAGCTATAGGGGTATCCCGATTGTTGGCGATATCCCCCAAGTGGTCCCCAATTCTTCTCCTGAATTCCTGTATGGTCTTTCCCACGTATTCCAGTCCACATGCACAAGTCGCCTTATAGATAACTCCCCTCGATCTACAATTTATAAAATCTTTGATGGTATACTCCCTATTGGTAAAAACACTACAAAAAAAGTTGGGATGCGTACAAGGGACTAGACAATGTAACAAAATTTTATTCATATCAAAAAACAATTATACACAGGACAACAAGAAATAATAACAGGAACTGGTGACTGTAGAGGAAATGCAAGGTTCCTAAAGGGGACAGAGCATGAGTGATACCAGTCCAGACGGAGTAAGATCCAAATAGGCAGCCAGGCAGAGTCAGACGGAGAGGGATGTGGAGGCAGACCCATTTCCTCTACAGTCAGGCCTCTACAGCAGTCTTTGTCCGCATCCCATCTTTTTCTGTAGTGTTTTTGCATATTGACTTTGGGGATGCGTGGACATTGTTCACATTTGCAGTAGTGCCTGCTCCACCTGTTGTTTACAAATACTCCCTATTGGTGTTATTGCCAACAAACGTTTTCCCTGTGGTCAGTCAGGGACACGCAATGCATCCACTACACCTGAAACAGCCTGATATTTTCCGCTGCAGCCAGGTCCTGGGGGATGTGGGAGCCACGAAATGGCTATGTACCAGCCTGTCGCGTATAGATCTCCCGCGTCTGAAGGTGACTAATGGTCTGTCACAGACCGCATCCTTTAGATCGGGATCCATCATGAGTATAGACCAGTGTTTTGTCAGGATCTCCTTGGCCAGTGATGGGCAACCTTTTAAGCTTGGTGTGTCAAAATTCGCCAAAAAACCGAGCATAACTCGGGTGGTGTGTCACCTTGACAAAAAAACATAATTTTGTGATATTTATAGTTTAAATAACAAATATTTATAATTATTTAACTTCTAGGGTACTTTAATCCTAAATTGTGTGATTGATCCTACCATGTACTGCCATACTACAGTATACTAGAGTATGGCAGTATATGGGGATTCTCCACATCATCTATTTATTACAATGTGCTGGACAATCTCTCAGCCTCCCGTCTAATGCACCTGGGCGTGTAGGAGCCAAGGATGAAACTTAACTCTCCGGCGGCCGCGTGTCACTGAAAATGGCTATGCGTGTCAGCACTGAAACGCGTGTCATAGGTTGGCCATCACTGTCCTTGGCCATATTGACCCCGTTGTCAAAGGTGGTAATGAGTCTAATTGTTTCATTAGTGGGTCTCTGTCTGTGTACATTAGTCATTAACAGGTCATGTCTATCACTCCCTGCTGCATGTTGGAATGCTGATCGCAGTGATCTGGGTACCCCCTCTCTTTAAATCTGTGTTGTAGATCATCTGACACAGCTTTAAAGTCCTTAAAATCGCTACAATTGCGTCTCATCCGCAAATATTGTCCTTTGGGGATACCTTTACGTAGACAGGCTGGGTGATTACTCTCCCACCGTAGCAGTGCATTGGTGGACGTGGGCTTCCGAAAGACGGTAGTCTGGAGTAGACCCATGGAATTTTTTGTAATTAACACATCAAGGAACACCTGAGGTATCTCGCATGTAAAGTGTAAGTCAATATTATTGACATTAAGTTCTTTCACGAAGGTACAAAATGATTCCCTGTCACCTCTCCACAGGACAAATATGTCATCTATGTACCTCAAAAATAACTCTACCTTGTCAAGGCCTCTAGGTGGAGAGTCCCCAAATATTATGGTCTTCTCCCACCAGCCCAGGAGCAAATTGGCATAAGTGGGAGCACAGGGGTTCCCCATCGCCGTGCCCCTGAGCTGGTGGTAAAACCTAGAGGGCTTGATTTACAATCGCAATATGCCTGTTTTCTATGAAGGCCCTTATACCTACAGCCTAGAGGATCTTTCCGATTGATAATATATATGCTCACAATCCTGCAGGTGAGACTGTTTCCCCTCTACGTGCCGATCAGAGATGATGCTACTATTAACTGCTTCAAACTTTAGATGCGATTTTTCATTTTCATAAAGAAAAGGCAATTTTCATGCAAGACCATGTAAAAACAGTTCTTTGAAACAGAAAACACTGAAACAATTAAATGGCCAGTCTTGAGACCTGATCTAAACCAAATTGTAAACCTCTGAAAAATACTTGATGTCCAAGAAACCCACAACAGTCACAGAACTATGGAAGAGTGGAGCAAAATCCCACCAGAGCAGTTTGAGAGACTAGTGATGTCCTGTGGCCACAGATGTACTAAAGTCATTCAAAGCAGAGGCCTGTGCAAGTCCTACTGATTGGTAACTGTTGTAACCTTCAATATAGGTATAATCTTTCTATATGCTACAGTCATTGCTGTTCTCTAATATTATAATCATTACAGTTTTTGTAAAATTAAATTAAAAGTGAATTGTTTAAAGAAAACAAGGTACTCTTTTGTGGAGGGAATGGAGGTTTAACCCCTTATCACCCACACTTGTTTTCAGCTTAATGACCAGACTTGATTTTTAGAATCTGACATGTGAATTTACACACGGCAGATATGCTGCAGTTATTTCTACAACTAAAAAATGTATCCCGTAACAACAGCAGCATTCTGCAGCACGTGTGTGTAGAGTTTTCCAAGCAAGATAATTGGGGCAGTTGTAGAATTAGAAAAGGGTTTCCAATGGGTTTTGCAGTATACAGGACAGGTACAGATTCGCACAGCAGTGATTTGTAGTCGCTATAAAATCATTTATTTTCACTGTAGAGTCCACCAACTGTCGTCATTTCGATGGAAAAAATGCCAAATGTAAAACTGTGGATGTGCACGGGGTGCTGTTACACCCCAGCCTTAGGAGCTCATATTGTATGTTTTCCATATACAAAGTTTATTACAATAAACTATACAGTAGTTGGGGGCTTGGTATACAAGTTATGCCTTTGGTGGAAGACCATTTGCTCATGGTTCTGTGTTTGCCACTGATGTACATAAGGAATAATATAGTCCTCCCGGGCTCCAAGAAAATACATAAAACTTAACTGAATTTTCAGTTTTCCCTGCAGAGCTTCTTCAATATTTGCATCAAACAATAACAAAAACACTGTTTATGGCTTGGTGTGCGTTAAACAATGCTGAGAGTAACCTTCAATCTAACTTACGATATGTTAACTGACATGTATAGTCTGGCTTGTAAAAATTGCAGACGAAAGAGGTATAATTGCTTTTAGCCTGTTAGTTACAGATTGCTTGAATTCTTCAACTAAGAAAACACAGCTTTACAGCACAATGCAGGCAATGAAGCAGTAATCTGTGTATCCATTGTAGTCATAAACTGTTCACTGAAGAAAGAAAACAACATTTTGTGATTTTCTCGGCTTTTGGTTTAATATAAAAACAATTATAGACCCTCTTAGTATAATATAGTATATTCTCCCAATGACATTCATACATCATCCACAGACTCTATAAAGCCATATGGCATTGTTCTGTAATATGACTTGTAGCAATTTATGAAAATTCTTTCTAATATTTTGAATATGAAATAAACTAGACCGCCTAAATATGTGTCAAAATGGATCATAAATTCAAGGATTTACTCTTTCCATACCTATAGCAGATTTCCTTTGATGATTCCACTATCTGAGTAGGACTTTCTGTAAAGAGTCAAGTCATTACACACTTTACAAAGCTCCTTTTATGTCTCAGCTGTCATTACATTACATCATATGCCACTACAGATGGGGCCACTTGGATGAGGGCAATATACAGTGGGGGGAGAAAAGGAAAAGGGGATTTATATTGTATGTTGGGCACACAAATGTGATTATACAGTGGAGAGGAGTCCACAGGAATGGGATAAATTTTACAATGTGGGAAGTACAATAGGAAACATTATACAGTGAGGCTTTTATATAATGGGGGTCAACACGGGAGGGGATTGTACAGTCTTGGGGGCTATGGTAAAGTTTTGGGGCCACAAGAGAAAGACATTATTAAGTGTAGAGCCACAAGAGGGGTAATTATACATTGTGGTACTTCTGGGACCACTAACATGATTTTTGATCCTGATAATGTTTAAAAGGAAAAACTGTGGAATTTAAAAAACGAATTGTGTCGCAAAATCAAGCACTCACATGCACCAGGAAGAAGATGGTGAACTCCGGCGGACCTCAGCACAGCAGCGACACCTGCAGGAAGTTGGACGTACGACCTTAGTGAATCGCCGGAAGACCCGAATCGTCGTCAGAGAACGCGCCGCTGGATCGCGACAGGACCGGGTAAATAAATGAGCCCCTATGTCTTGCCTTTTGGGGATATTAAATGTGGAAAATCTAATGGGACCAGACTAGGAAAGTTACATAGGCACACTGGATAAGACTTTGTCCTACTATGTGAGAATACATACATAGAAAGAATACAATGATAGGAATAGAGTATGGGACATATCTGAAAAGAAACAGTATTCCAAAATATGAAAAAATATTGGGTCAAATGGATGTATACACTGAGACTACCCCGAAGGGCTTCTCTACATCTCAGAATGAGTCTAGAGTATCAACTGTCTTTTGCCACATAAAAAATTACTATAATGTTTTCTTGTATCTTACAAGAAATGGGGAGTTCTACCCTGGGGAGATGGCTCTTGAGTTCTGGGGGGTTCTTTCTTTCTGTTAGTGTACTGTGAGTAATGTATGTTGCTTTATAATTTAGCCCTTATCAGGTGTCAAGGGTGCTCCCGCGATCCCTATCTCTGATCGCGGGCGACCCATGGTCTTCCTTATGCCCCCGCTGAAGCCCCCACGGCAGACTCACCTGTCACGGCTCCTGCTATTCTCCTCAGACTGCTGTGTGCGCGGCGGCTGCCGAAAATTTAAAAGGTCAGCGCACCGCTGATTGGTGCGCCGGCTGAAAACCACCACCTTATAATACGGCAACTCCCTTCTTGCTCTGCCGGATCTTTGTTTCCTCACAGTCTAAGAGAAAGCTTCCAGGCGATATCCCTGCGTTCCAGTGTATTCCTGCGTTCCAGTGTATTCCTGCGTTCCTGAGTCCTATGTTGCAGTGTTACCTGTGTTACCTGAGTCCCTCCGTGTTCCTGTGTTACCAAAGTTCCTCCATGTTGCTGTGTGCCTGTGTTACCATTCCCATCTGCCTGGACCTCCCGTTGCTGACCCCGGATTGGACTTGACCTTGCATCTCTGCCGCCTGCCCTGACCCTGTGCCTGGACCTGACCCCGTCTTCCGTTAAGGTACCTCGACCTCGGCTGCCACCGCGGGCTAGTCACACCTGTGGAACCAGCCGGTGGTACCCTGCCGCAGCAAATCGGGCGGCTCTGGTGAAGACCAGGTGCCATTTAGACTCCAATCCCAGGTGTCGGCTAGTACCACCTCCCGCGGTGGTCCAGGGGATCCACTGATCTTTACATCAGGCTAATGATGGGACTGCTATTGTTAGATCTTAAAGCCATGTGTTTATTGCATTCATTACATATGTACATACTCAATAAAAATTATCTGATTAAAAAAAAGTATATTGGAAAATTGTATAACTTTTCATTTAACAAACAATATTAATTATTTTCTGAAAGTGGAGAAACCCTTTAAAGGACATCTACCACCAGGATCAAGGATTATTAAACCTCGCACACTGACATTCTGGTGTGTGCCCCTCTTGCAGGATACACTCTTCTTTAAGCTTCCTATGCCCATGTTTTTAAGGAAAAATAAAGCTTTATAAATTATGCAAATGACCACTGTGGAGCATTCACCACTATGGAGCCCAAAGCCCCTCATGCTAATCTACATAATTTAAAAAACTTTTTTTTAGTAAAAAAGAAGCAAAAAGAAGAGCATGCCCTGCCAAAGGGGGCACACACCACTGTGTCAGTGTGCTTGGTTTACAATCCTTGATCCTAGTGGTAGATGTCCTTTAACCCCTTCCCGATGATGCGCCATAATACTAGGCGCGCGTTGGGGGCGGATGCATGGAAAGGGCTGAGCCCTCTCCATAGCCGGTAAGTCTTTGGTGTTTTCCGGTAGATGGTGCAATCTTGGTGATGATCGTCGTTCCCCGTGACGTCATCGGGGAGCCACAATCGGTCGCTATGACATCCTCGGGTTCATTTTAATGAATGAGGTGGAAAATCAGATAACCTATGGTTAAAGTACCCTAGGGGGTATGAAAAATAGTAAAAAGAAATATATATATATTTTTTTTAAACCCCTTTCCCTAGAACTGATATATATAAACAGTAAAAATCATAAACACAAAATCCAAGCCCACAAGAAAACGTGCAAATGCGTTTTTTCACCATTTTTCTGCATTTGGAATTTTCGTTCCTGCTTTCCAGTACATGCCATGGAATAAGAAATACCATCACTATGAAGTGCAGAAAACAAGCCATCACAGAGCTCTTTACGTGTAAAAATAAAAAAGTTATAGATTTTGAAGGTAGGGAGTGAAAAATGGAAATGAAAAAAAAGGGCCAGATCATTAAGGGATTAAATTAAAGAATACCTTTCATCACCTTCACTTTTTTATCCTTTACAAGGCACTGTTCCACTGATTCTGGAATAGTATGGATTTTTCCTTTAGCCCTCACAATTCCTGTGCTATCCATTTCCAAAGTTGCAATAGTGGTTCCCAAGTACAGAAGCTATTTCTAAAACATACTAGTTGTTGTCATGGATGCCTGTCTTATCACTGATGTGTGAGAACAGGCTGAAGGACATGCCAGGAAGGAATAGGGGAATATTTATCACAACTGTGAGGTGTGTTTTCACATCCACAAAGTTGCATGTCCATAATTGTACTATTTAATTGTACTTAAAGATTATGCATTGTATTGACTATTGCCAGCAGTGTCATGCTATAGTTAAATGCAGTTACATATCTCTAACAAAAAAAAATCTGTGATGAATTCTCAGATTTCTTATATCATATGTCTAGCTTCCACATTAATATGGGCTAAATTGACATAAACAAAGGCTAACTCTGTTTTTTGAAGAGTTATAAATCTTTGTTCTGGGTCTGCTCCATTTGCCAGTCTTTTTTCCTTTTCAGATAAAATAATCTTTCATTAATTTTTTTTTAATTTAGTGATAAAACCTATATATATTTTTTTATCTTACAGTCTTTTAACAACCAATCCTAAAAGTGGACCACACACAGAGGGCGTCTGTTCATTTTTTGGGGTTGTGTATTTAGTATAATAGACCCATCTTTTCCAAAGTTATCTATGTACGGTTGCAGCATCATTACAACTCAGGAGCCCTTCTGATGTTTTTTCCTGTGTGCAGTTCTCAACCAGAATTGTGAAACTGGGAAAGATAATTAAAAAGTTCTTAAAATTTATGGGAATTATATGCATTATATTGTGATACAAGTGGTTTGAAAGTTTATTTGTATATAATGTGCAGATACTAGCAGGTGAATCATCACTGTATAGGTTGTATTGTATATAAGCAGTTAAAGAGCAGGTGATAGTTTACTGGGTGTAGGAAATGTACTATATTATTAACTTTGCTGCAATAAGTTGCTTACACAAAACATGCTATTGATGATCTGCTTATTGTAAATTTCTACATCACTTATCCTTAACCTTCCAGGGTTTGCGGTGATGTGGGAACAGTTTCCATGGAGAGCACTTTTCACATTTTTGTCTTAAATAGCAATGTTTAGTAACACAAACAGATACTGGTCAGACAAGCTTCACAAGGCACAAAGAACTATCTGTTCTCAGCATACAGCACATCAACAAGCCTGACATGTCCTGCATGCAAAAAAACCCAAAAGTTTTGTACTTTTTCGATTAATATGCATAATTTTCAATCGGATAAAGCGCCTCAAGATACAATTCATGAAGAGTTTTCTCACTTACCATGGCAAAATGAGAGGTCCAGCCTTTGGTTTTAGAATAGAGTAGACATCAAAGAATTCTAGCAACACAGATCACCACTGTATTAACCTGTAAGACTCAATCACTTCGACCTTTCTGGGACTTTTTCCAACTTGTAAAATGCTCTCTTTCCTGTCCTTTGATATATCGGTGCTGACAAATGAATTATCTTCTGTGATACAAAAGCCTACTTTAGAATGCAGATGGATCAGATGACACAGCCAAGAGCTGGCTTCCAGTTTTCAGTTTAGCTATGATTACATACCTTTGTTTTGGCGAGTAGCAAGGGTTAACTAGGTGTGTTTCAGGGTGGGTGTGCCAATAAACTTCCTGACAAAGCTTCTAGGACAAGTACAGAATCGTCAATTGGCAGAAGATGCTGAATGTGCCTTACTTAATTATTAGGTTGTGCGCATTGTTAAGAACAAAAATCCATGACTTCATTAACAGAAAAAGTGAAACTCTGTTGTCAGTCATTAAGTCACTTTATGCACAGTCTAATGCCAGTGATCACCTTACATGTAAATGGTATTGTTATATAGACCACCCTTAAAGGGAACTTGTTGTTTGAATTTTACATTTAGAGCTAGTGATAGGTTCACATCTTATTTTATAATTAACATGAATTTCATTCAGTTTTAAAAGAATAGAAAAGTATACCCAGCTCCCTGCCAGCAAACTGCATCCACCATCTTAAATGAAACTCCTTAAATGAAACCAGAATTGACCCCACAACACTGTGTGAGACACTGAAGGGGTTAACTGTGGATGGGCGGTATGTTTCCCCTAGGTTTTGCTTCTATGCAAGGCCTTAGTGCTGAGGTGGGTTTGTCCAGCACCTTGGACACAGGTGATGGGAGCAGCCTAATTAGCCTGGATAAAAGGACTCAGCAGAGCTGAGTGGGTTGTCTCTCTGTGGAAGGAGGCTGAGAGGACACAGCTCTGACCTGTGTGTCTGGAGCAGCCACGTGATTTTTGTTTAGCGTGAGTTAGTGGACTCATTGTATAGTTAGCACCCTGACGGGTAGGTTTTCTTTTGTTTATTTAAATACCTGTATGTAAAGGCTGGTTTTATTTTGCTGCAATAAACGCAGGCGAGACCTGTTTGGACTGTATCCTGGTGTCCCTGTCTTGAAACTGCATCCTAGCACCCCGCTCCCACGGTCTCTACTGGGCCAAATCCCCACAGATCGCATCAGGCTTTTGTGGTTCTGAGAACATTACCCAGCTATGTACACTGAAGTATGATAAAATCATTGATGTTAGAGTATGGCGGAAAATAATTTTTTAATGAAAACCATTTCAATTTTTTATGTATTAAACTATAATAAAACCTATTTAAATGTAATGTCTGTTTTGGCACCATCCTCTCTCTTAAACTTCTATCGAATCACAGGGGTTCGGTGGAGCCTCTGCCACGAAGGTCAAGAGAGACACATATTTGATTTATCACTAAAGAAGGGTTTGGTGAATGTGCATATGAAAACTGGTGACTTTGGAACCTAAACAAGGTTAAGAACCCCTGCCGTAGATAATGGCTGAGGATGCGCTGATTGAGGTTTTGGTTCATCACTTTGATACCGCTAGTGTAAACAATATTATATGTTTTACTGAATACCTTGATTGATCGATTTTTCACACCACACTTTTTACTCTAGCTGAAGCCCTGCTCCGGTTCATCAACAGTTATCCCGCTGTTACTGTCAGGCTCTCTATCCACTCACATCCCTTGGTATGGATGTCAGAGCTCTTCTGGGACCCTGAAAATGGTGTTCTCCACAGAGAGCAAAGACACTGATGCCATCCCCCGTGTCTCCTGCTTCGACAGATGACTACAGTGCAGGGAGCAGGAGACACAGGTGATAACGTCACCCGCACCCCACCCTGCGGGTCACACAAGAGGAGGAAGAAAAAACGAGGGAGCATCAGTGGTTTTTTAAAATTGCAGTGAGGGGGGAGGAACATTGCGGGGGCTGGGGGCAGATTACGGGGATTGTAGGGACTTCTGGGGCCCGTGGGACAAAATTGAGGGGGTTTGTGGACATTAAGTGGGATGAGGGGCATTGCTCTGGGCTGTGGTGGGACATTAGTAGGGACATTACTTGTGGCTCCGTGGGGACATTACAGGTGGCTGTGTGGGGACATTCCTGAGGGGCTGTGGGAAGATTATTTAGTGGGGGCTGTCCGGGGACATTACTGCGCAGGCTGTGCTCTATGGGGACTGGGGGGGGTTCTAAACATGGGTCTCCCGGTGACCGCTTTCCTCTAAGGACCCAGCATTTGTTTCTGTTTTTCCATCCTTGTCTTACAGAACAAATAACATTTTATTTTCCACCAACATAAGCATATGAGGCCTGTTTTTATAAATAATTTATTACTCGATTTGGTAAAATGAAACAAAAAGGCATTCTGTTTTAATCACCTTACTAACATATATAAGGGTATTCGGTAATATGATCTCTGACACAAAAACCATAATGCTATAAATAATTATACAACAATACTCAATGTCATTAGTCCACAAAACATGCACTACTTGCACAAAACAAACATTTTGGGGAAAACCTCATGTGTTTTTACATCGAGAGCTGTCTCTTAAGTGTTTTTTTTTGTTGCAGGATGAGATTTTTTTTAAGATCCAATTTTTGGTTTCATCTGATTTATTTTAATGTTTTAATGTTTTTAATCTTTAATGTTTTTCCATTGTGTTTTATTTTTTATATTTTTCACAACACAGGCAAGAAAAATCCCTGCATATTATTTAAGAGCCTGGAATGTACATAGATGTGGTTGATTTTTTTTTTTAGATTTTATGCAAAATTATGAAACTTTTTTTTTCTATTGTTGCACTAGGGGACTTACACTTGTAAAGCTTGATGGCTTATATTTTTTACTGCAAGTGATTATAAATTTCAGTATTAGGCTAAATTCACACGAACGTGTGCCCCCCATACCATAGCGCGCATGGGAGAGAGGGAGTGAGCGCTGCTTGTCCCGCCCCACGCCATTGAGATGCATGGCGCACAGCGCCATAATATAGAGGAAAATAGGACATGTCCTATCTTTTATGGGTACAGAACAGTACCGATCTGTACTGCACCGTGCGTCCATTTCCAGCCTATGGGACAAGTATATACGGCAGCCGTATATACTCACCGGCCACTTTATTAGGTACACCTGTCCAACTGCTCTCGTTCCACTTAATTTCTCAGATCCAATCACATGGTGGCAACTCAGTGCTTTAGGCATGTGACATGTCCAAACAATCTCCTGCAGTTAACCGGCATCAGTAGTGGGGAAGAAAGTGTTGAGTGCCTTTGAACGTGGCATGTTTGTTGGTGCCAGAAGGGACTGGTCTGAGATTTCAGAAACTGCTGATCTACTGGGATTTTCACGCACAACCATCTCTAGGGTTTACAGAATGGTCCAAAAAGAAAAACTCCTGAGCGGCAGTTTCTGTGGGCGAAATGCCTTGTTGATGCCAGAGTCAAGAGGAGAATTGGCAGACTGGTTCAAGCTGATAGAAAGGCAACAGTGACTCAATTGCACCCGTTAACAACCAAGTAGGCAGAAGAGAATCTCTGAACGCACAGTACGTCGAACTTTGAGGCAGATGGGCTACAGCAGCAGAAGACCACACCGGTTGCCACTCCTTTCAGCTAAGAACGGAAACTGAGCTACAATTTGCACAAGCTCATCGAAATTGGACAGTAGAAGATTGGAAAAACGTGCCGGTCTGATGAGTCATGGATCCATCCTGCTTGTATCAACGGTTCAGGCTGGTGGTGGTGTCATGGTGTGGGGATAGTTTCTTGGCACTCTTTTGCCCCTTGTACCAATTGAGCATGTTGGCAATGCCACAGCCTACCTGATATTGTTTCTGACCATTCCCTTTATGACCACAATGTACCCACATCTGATGGCTACTTTTAGCGGATAATGCCACATGTCTAATAAGCTGAATCATCTCAGACTGGTTTCTTGAACTGACAATGAGTTCACTTCCTCAATGGCCTCCACAGTCACCAGATCTCAATCCAATAGAGCTTTTGGTGTGGTGGAACGGAGATTTGTCATCATGGATGTGCAGCCGACAAATCTGTTGGCAACTGTGTGATGCCAACTCATGTCTAATGGACCAAAATATCTCTGAGGAATGCTCCACACCTTTGAAATCTATGCCACACAAAGAATTGAGGCAGTTCTAAGGCAAAGGGGGTCCAACCCGTTACTAGCATGGTGTACCTATTAAAGTGGCCGGATGTGAGTGTATATGTCCCCCACCGGTTGTGTGATATCGCACTTACACTGACATTGCAGTACTGCCCTCCCTACGCTCAATGCCTAAAAGGACTTAAACCTCTTCTGCATGAGCCTACATTGAACAAATGACATACAGGATTTGTTGTTACTAAGAAGTTTACTCACCCAATAACCCGGACTTATAATTGTTGGTCCTGTGTGACAAAGGACGTATCAACATTACTGATTGTTATGTCTTGGTATAGTTTGAATGTTCAATTGTTCCATAATAAATAGATACCTTTATTTATATAGCGCCAGAGAGATTCCACAGCGCTACACAGAGCTTTCCCAAACATCCTGTCCCCCACGGGTGCCACAACCTAATCACCTACCAGTATGTTTGAGTGTGTAATAAACCAGACGTGGAAGGAAACCCCCAAACCCTGGAGAGACACATACAACTCTTGCAGATTTGACCTAATAGACTTTGAACCCCAGGACCTCATAGTTGTGTGTTTTTGGTCATTTAAAGCAGAGGTCCCCAACCGCTCGGTACGCGTCGGACCAGCCGGGCCGTTGGAATTTATCACCCGGTCCGCGCAGGCGCCTCCTGCTCAACTGGGCATGCGATAATTCTCTGAATCAAGATCTGGGTTCATCGCACAACTATATTTCACATATTCCAGCACTGGAGGGGTTGCCATTTCAGTACTCAGTGCCAGGACTCAGTGACCGTCAGCCTGCTCAGATGGCCAGATTTTCATTGGCGGTCGTCTGTGTAACTGATTTTCCCTTATTTCCCCCCGTTGTGCTGTAAGTGCCCACAGTTGTAGTTTATACGCTCCATGTTTGCTTCTAGCACCTGATACTGCCATTTCCCCCACCGTCTCCAAGTCATATCTCTGTATTAAGTTTTGTTTGCCTTCGCAAGCTTCCTCCGTCTCTCATAATCCCTTCTATTTAACCGGGAGTTCCAGCTCCTCCCGGTCTCAACCTGTCTCCCTCAACGCCCCCCCCCCCCCTACCTCCTCACGGCTCTATGTATACGCGATAGAGCTCCAGTGCTAAGTATGCACTAAAGCTCCACCCCATCCATAACCCCACCCCCATATGACAAAAGCCCCGCCCCCCCACCGGTGCCAGGGAACTGGTCTAGCTTAAAGCCGGTCCTGGTGCAAAAATTTGGGGACCTCTGATTTAGCAATAGATTTAAGAACAGCAGCTTCAAGTTCTCTCTATGTGTGATATTTGTACTTCTATCAATCATTGTATCTCTGACTTTAGAATAATCTAAGTACGACAATAAAATTGCTAGCACACCTTAGTAAATCTGGCACTGTAATACAACGGTACATGCCTCTTAGCATAATGGTAGAGTTATGGTGGATCATGACACAATACATTTTTTCTTTTTAGAAAGCCTATAAAGTAGAACAAAACTACATGTCCAGATTTACCTGTCTGACATGCTATGGCATATGAGACACAATGGTGGACACCCATCCATGACTCCTGAAATAAATTAATTCTGGGTTATCAGATGACTAGAGAGGCTAAATGGTTATTCGCAACACTTTGTGACGCCGCAGTATGAATTCTGGGATATTGAGCTGTGCTTACAGGAATACTGCTGAAGGTCGTGGTTTTTAAAGGACATTTACCACCAGGATGAAGGACGTGTAGCACAATGAGCCTAAGGGTCTCAATGTTGGAGGATGAGGCTATGGTAGTCAGGTGTTATAGATCAGCAGCATTAGGTGAGGCTATTGTCCATGATCTGACTAATGAGGGAAGGGTTTCGTGTCATGGTTTCCTAGTCTGGGGGAATCCTGGGATAATCATTTTGTTTGACCAAATCCACAATCCACTTTTTGCCAAATCTAACTAGTAGAATATGCAGGGCCACTTTTTACCAAAAATGGTGGCTGGGGATCAGAACTCAGTAGTGGATGTCATGAGCACAGGAGAGTGTGACAACTGACGCCCACCTACTGACCAAATACTACGAGCACCTCTGAGCACAGACCTTACGACTCCACGGTGGGGGAGCCACTCAGATAGAGGGAGTTCCCACTACTCGCATGCACACTCGAGTGGTCAAGATTCCATTATATCTTTCTTCCCCATGCCTGCAGAAGGGGTCATTGACTGATCATGCCCCGTTTCACTTGAGTATGCAGATAAGCACCTAAGGGGTCCATCTGACCTGGCATTCCCAAACTTTCTGACCAAAGACGACCTTCCAGCAGCTTCTGAAGCATTGGTGTTTAGAATTCACTACTTATCATTTACAATACCAGAAGATCCCAGGCTGTATTGGAATGGGGCTAATGTAAGTTGAGAGGCGGGATATTATTGTTAACAGCCCGAAGAAACTGCGATAAAAGGGTTCTGTAGCCTGTCCGATAAAGATACAAACTGCTGCATTCTTAAGGGGTTATAAGCATGCCACCCCTCATTCTCCCATTAGCTATTATTAACTAAGCATACTTTTTTTGCTAAACACTTTCAAATTGGCTTAAAAAAAAATCATTTGACCTTTTTTCACACCTTCGTGGAAAGCTTCCAAATTCCGCTTACTTACTCTACACCTACGCATGAGATGCTTGGCAATGGTCTATTACTTAAATATATTTTAAGTAATATGTTTCTGTTCTAGCAGTCCCTTTTGTTGCTGTAATTATTTTAGGGTGCCTTTTTTTAGTGATGTTTGTGCTGTCAGGAACCGACAAATGGCGTACTCACTGGCATGGTCCGATCTATTTGCCTATAACTGGAATTTATCCTTTTTATCCTTTGCAATATAACAGAATCCATCCACCCCCAACTCTTTTTTGACACAACCAAACCAAATCAATGCACGACAGTTCATTCAGTGTGGTATCTAACTATATTTTATTATTTTTTCTACTTTGCCGACTAAATTTTTTCTAAATACAGTCATGGCTAAAAGTTTGCGAATGACCAAATTTAATTTTCACATGATCTGTTTGCCCTTGGTTTTTAATATGTGTTTTGTCAATGTTTTTATCACATACAGAAACTGCAATCATATTATGATTAACAAAAGCTTTTATGACAGTTAAGTGATTAATGCAGCAAGTCAATATTTTCAGGTTGACCCTTTTCTCTTACCTCTGCAATTCTCCCTGGCAGCTCTCAATCGACTTCTGGACCAATCCTGACTGATAGCATCCATCTTGTACAATCATGCTTCATTGTGTCCATTTGTTGGTTTTTTGTTTGTCCAGCCATCTCTTGATGATTGACCCAAGTTCAAGGATAAGATCTGGGAGTTTCAGGCCATGGCCCCAAAATCTCTTTTTTTTTTCCCTGAGCCATTTAGTTATCACCTTTGCTTTATGGCAGTGCTCCATCAGCTGAAAAGGAATTGTTGATCACCAACTGCTCTTGGACGGTTGGGAGAGTTGCTCTTGGAGGACATTCTGTACCATTCTTTATTCTGGATATGTTTTTAGACAAACTGTGAGAGAGCCATTCCCCTTGGCTGAGAAACCCCCCACACATGATGGTTGCAGGGACTGCTTTACAGTTGGCATGGACAAGACTGGTGGTATCACTCCTTGTCTTCTCCGAACAGCTGTTTTCCAGATGTTCCAAACAATCGGAAAGGGGATTCATCAGAGAAAATGACTTACCGTACCTCAGCAGTCCCACTCCCGTACCTTTTGCAGAATATCTGTCTGTCCCTGATCTTTTTTTTCTGGAGATAAGGGGCTTCTTCTTTGCTATCCCTCCATGACACCAGGCCTGCTCCAAGAGTCTCCCCCTCACGTGCGTGCAATAGGCTCTCACACCGCCTGCTGCATCTAGCAGCTCTGCACTGTTGGTAGCCCATCCCGACTGCTGAAACCCTTTAAGATAGACAGTCCTGGACTTGCTGGCCTCTAGGCGCCCTGGGCCTTATTGACAACAATGGAACCTCTCTCCCTGAATTCCTCTTGATGATCGATAGATGTGCTGACTGAGGTACAATGCTAGCTCTCGATACCTTCTCCCTGTTAGGCAGTTTTGTACAGTGCAATGATGACTGCGGTGGTTCTTTAGAGATAACCGGTTAACAGAGAGAAACAATGATGCAAGCACCGCCTCCTTTTAAAGTGCTCCCGTGGTGTGATTCTTACTTATCTAAGATAGAAGGATAGGATCTCCACCCTGTCCTCATCAACACCCCACAGCTGTGTTAATGGAGCAATCCACTGAAGCCATGTTACTGCTCCTTTTAAAGGCAGACCTGCAATGAAGTTGAAATGTTTTTGGGGGAAAGTTCATTTTCTAGGCAAATATTGACTTGCAATAATTGCGTTAAGCGGATCATTCTTTATAATATTCTGGAGCAGTGCAATGGCCATTAATAAACCTGATGCAGTAACTTTGTTAAATTAACATTTGTACATTCTCAAAACTTCATGGCCATGACGGTAGACTGGTTTTAATTAAATTTACAACATTATTTCTTCTTTGGAATGTGCCAACAGACTAGCTGGCTAAGACTATGCACCGCCAATAGTTATTGCATAAACCTTGCAAATTGGACTTGCATCTGCATATTCCTATCATTAGGTTAACTTTAACAGCACATATTAACAATGCCTGATATTTGTTTTTTTTACCATCAACGCCTTTATCTAAGGAATAAGGTTGTAGTTCTCTATAAAACATGTCCACGTCTAAACTGAAGAAATTGTTAATGTTTGACAACATTCTAACACGTGACATAAAAACAACATCAATTTGAAATAAAAGTGTTTTCCAGCTAACAAACTAATCTGCCCATCTAAGAAACTCCTGAGTGCGGGATCACCATATACTGTATATGATGTGATCATGGTAACAACATCTAAGGTTTGCTGCATAACAATATTCTAATGTTTTCCCTATAAGTGGAGATTAAAACTTATTTAATAGAGTAAACTAAGCAACCATAGCTGTCAGCTACACACCAAAGTGCGTTAATAATTAATTAAGACAAAAGATCTTATCACATAACCTTTTTTCCCATATGTGACCTTAAAGAGGGCATTTGATCACCTCACACATGTGTAATAGCCACTGTTCAGGAATTATGAACTAAACCCTCCCGTAACTCCTTTCGTATGGAACAGTATGCAACCTCTATAACCATTAAGAGTTCATAACTATTACGTGTTAGTTACTATGTTTGAACATACTTGCAATCCTTATTTGTCAAGCAAGGTCAGCATTGTAATGGACTACCTGGAATTCCATCAGAGTTAAATTTTCATAAATACTCCATTGGCTGAAGTTCCAGGGTTTCTCATCAGGAGCGATCTGCACAACTACAGTCTGCAGCAGTGTTGTTTTCCTGTCAGAGCAGCTTAACCTCTACCAGTCCTGCAACTCTGTTGCATCCCTCCACAAAAGTTGCCTAAAACTGCGGCCTCCTCCTCTTCTTTCAATCCCCTCACTGGCCCTGCCCGAGTGAAAGACTGTTCACTTGGACCAAAGGCATTCGGACAGATGACTAGCGCTAGGGACGCCATCATGCCGACCACTCGGGTATGGGGGGTTTCGGCTTCCCCCTAAAGGTCCGGCCCATGGGAAGGAGGTACCCACATGTGGAGATGGACCCCTTAAAATGTGTGATGTATTACTACATCACGTCTTCAGCTGCGGGTATGGAAGGGCTCTCAAGGGTTGAGCCCTCACATCGCCGGAGTGTTTGCTGGCATATTGCAGAAAACACCCACCTATAACCCCTGCAATCTTATAGAGCACAGAACACCAGCTTAGTCGCCAGGTTGGCTAAAATTGGTGTCATCCAGGGAGTAAGGCGGCCTCCTTATACCCCATCTAGTAAAATGTTTGTGATGGCACATTGTATAGATGAGGTGAATAATCCCCATTTATTGTCATACTGAGGTATGCAGTAAATGGTAGAATCAATCAGACACCAGAGTTAAGTACCCTAGGGGGGTCTGAAAAATGTAATAGTAAGATCATAACTTTTTTTGTTTTTTTTTTGTTTATTTATATTTATCAGTTCTAGGAAAGGGGGGGTGATTTGAATTTTTAGGTTACTTTATTTTAATTTTTTTTTTACTGTTTTTTCAGACTCCCTAGGGTACTTTACCCCTAGTTGTCTGATTGATCCACCTAACGCATCTACATAGTGACAGCATTTGGGGATTTTGCTCATCATTCTTACACAATGTGCAAATTGTCAAAACAAACAGCCTCGGTCTCCGTATACTCGAGCTGATATGTGACCAGATTGCCGCTCCCCGATAGTCACGGGACCACAATCTTCACCAAGATGGTGGCATCCATCCGGCAATGCTTCACTGTCGTGGGTTTTACCGGTAAGTGTTTGCTGCAATATGGGACGTGGACTTGCCACACTGTTCAGACACATAATCGGGGCAAGATGGCGCTTTTCACCCAATAGCAGCAATTATACTTGTTTCATCAATAATACTGATCATTTTTGTCTGTAACATGTGCTCACGGCAAGATGGCCATCAATATTGTCTCGCGGTTCAGGGTGTTGTGCTTTTGAGGTTCATGTTTGCTGCTTGTTGTTCCGACCAGCCATAGCAGCAATGTTTGTCCATCACAGGGTATATGGGGGCCACACACTGCGATAATTGATGCTCTAATTGACCGATTTTGTGCACCCACTCCTGGATAAGTGTTAAAATGTAGGTGAATAACGTTTATCCCAGCATTCCACTATCCTATACCTATGTTCCAGAGGTTCTGTATCATGCAGCACTGTACACAAAAACCACAGAGGTCTCCTGGGTCTATAAGTGGCCACTTAAGAGGGGAGATCAAGGCACTCTGCAATCAAAGATGGTGTGGTCAAGTAACAAGTACAAAATGGATGTCCTTGTTCTGACCCACAATTCATGGGACTCCAGCCCCCTCAACCCATGTACGAGGTACCACCACAACGTGCCCCTAAGCCACACAGCATCGTAGCTTAATAAATCATGGATGGGTTTGATCTATCAATCAGGTTCTTAATCTGTACAGTGCCATACAAAAATAAAATATGCCACAGACCTGGCCGTGTATATAGTACAGCTGATGCTGTCTAACTCTCACGTGCTGTTCCAATGCGCATTCAGCTGTATCATTCTTCTCATTTCTCTCTCATTTTTAGAGGTGGTGATTAAGGGACTTATATTGACAGGGCCCCAGTACTCTGGATTCGATGTCCCATATTTTTTTATTAGGCAGCGCATTTTCTCCGGGATTCCCTCGAGTGTATACTTCTAAAGGAAGGCTCAGAAAAGAGTCTGCTCTCTGCCTCCAAAAGGGGGTTTGAAGGACACTCATAGCTACTAACGAGACCTGGCGGACTCCAGTGTGACAAATTTTAGTTGGCCCCCTGGATATTCAACCACCCTTATAACGCATCGCATTCACATTTTATGTCCAACCTTTGTTTGGTGAATTCATTTCGTATAAAAAGAAATATTCTCACACTGTTAGTCAAAATCTTCCTATAGCCCCCCTCAATTTTTTCCATTGAGGGATGTAAGCTTGCCACTTTTTTTTTTATTTAGGTTTTCTATTTCCACCCCTCCAAGCCTCTGGATTTGTTAGCAATCCTTATAATTCTCCAATTCTTTCTTTCTTTATTATTTATTTATATTCCAATTGCTTTATTTAATTCTTTCGGAGCCCCTGTTGTATTTCTGGCTAGCGTTTAGGATCACTGCCATATTTCCTCTTGGACATTCCATTGCACATCATATTTTTTAACCACCTGTATTTTCAAAATGCTCCAGTTTTGCCACTTATACATACATACTCTGCACCCATAGTACACCTGCTAATTCTCCAATAACGTTCATTCCCAAAAATTAGGGTAATTTTTTGGTTCTCCTCTGTTTTATACCACTAGGGTCTCTTCAAATGTATCCTGACACATGTAACGGTTTCAGTCAAATTTGGCTTCTAAAAGCCACACATCCCCTCTTTCCCTATACTGTGCGCCCATACAAACATTTTTATCCACATGTGGGTACTTCTAACACTCGGAGAAATGTTATTGTACAACATGTTGGGGGTTATTTAAATCTTTTATTCCCTTGTGGTTTACAAACAATTCGGGGTAAAGTGCCCTTTAGAGGAAATTTTTCAACCCTTTTTCCTTTATAGGGCTTTTAGATCAAGACCTCTTAGGTGTAAATACCATAATATATGTGACATTCAAAAACTGAGGGTCACTTTTTCAGGTTTTAATAACCACTAGGGCTCTCTCCAAATGCATGTAATTGATTTCTGTTCGCAATTCTGCTTCAAAGGTAAACATCCCTCTTTTCCTTCTACTTCGGGCTCCCATACACACATTTTATAATGCAGTGTGGGTACTCTCTTATCCTACTTTGAAGAAATGTTTTTGCACATTGTTGTGGGGATTATTACATTGTTTTTCCCTTGTGCCAAAATATATAGTGTATTGTGACTTTTTTGGGGAAATTTTCATTTACTTTTTTTCTTTTGGGGCCCACTGAATCGGACATTGGGCAACATACACATATTACATACACTCTTGCGAAATTCCCCAATGGGTACTTTCCAAATGGTGCCACTGTTGGGTCGTTTCTCCTCTGTTGTGTACCCCTAGGGCTCCTCCAAATCATCCGACACGTGCACAGAGATTTGTCACATTATGGCTTCAAAAGGCAAACTGACCTATTTTCTCCCTACTGTGTACCCAACAACAATTTTTTATGCACGCGTGGGGCAATTCTGTCTGCCTGCCAACCCAAAGTTTACACATTACTGGGAGTTTGATTCATTAATCTTTTTCCCTTTGTGGCTTACAAATTGAGGATTAAAGTGACTTTTTTTGGAAAATGTTCACCTTTTTTAAAAAACACTCTCATCCGGCAAATACATATAGTTACACCTTGCTAAATTCTCCAAGGTATGTCCGCTTTGTGCCTCTCCTCTGTTTTGTTACCACAGGACTCTCTAAAAATGCATCCTGACACATGAAAACGTTTCTCAGCCATATTTTCCTCTACAACAACTCCTCTTTCTCCCTTCCAAGTGCCCACCCGTACACTAGGTATTGGCATCTCTGGAGGACTTAGCACACAACCATTGTTAAAATGTCATTTTTCCTTTTTAACCCCCTTGTGAAGGTGTTTCAATTAATTTTTGTAGATTCACATTCCCTTATTTTCCACGCTCATTAGAAAAAACAGCTATAGTAATAAACTTCCCTACATATTGTGTTTGGAATCTTTTTTGGGTGCAGTTTCTAAAATGGGTAATTTTGGTGTTTCTATCATAAATGCCTAATAAATCATTCTAACTACAGGTCCCTCCAGAAATGGTTTTGATGATTTTGTAACAATCTGAAAAAGCCTCTCGACATCCTTAAAAGTGAAAGGCTATTTTTGACAAAATGATGCCAATTAAAGCAGACATATGGACAATGTTTAGTTTATCAAGTTATTTTGGTGATATGACAAAAATTTTCAAAGTACAACAACATTTGGATTTGGAAACATAGCCATCTGTTTTTCATACTAAATACTAAACAGCTTGCTTAATTTTCTCAACCAACAATGAAGTAGCATGTGGTCACAAAAATACAACTCTCAAAATCAACTGAGTATAAAGCGTTCAAGTCTGACCACTTATCCATGGTCAAATTTAAAAAGGAGTTCATGACAGAATGGTATCAAATGGCCAACTCTTTAAGGGTTAATGTGTGTGGCATCCCTCGAGTTTATTATGGGAATCCTTTTCATCTTCAATCATAGCTCACCTACTCCTTATGTCCAGATTTTGGGCACACCCATTGATATATATATACCCACTGATATAAAACGGGATTCTGAACACGGGCAAAGCATTCCATAGGTGTGCCATTTCAGGGTACTCACAAGTTCATCCTTTTATATTACACTTTACAAAGAGTACAAAATTGAATTCAGTTTTCCTCCATACATATTAAAAAAATCTTGACTGTTGCTTTTGTAATCACACAACTGCCTTGCGACATTGTGCCTCCATAAATACCACACATATTCTAAGTGATTTTAGCTTGAAGTTGAGACCAATTTGCAAGTCCTAATGCTTGTTTTTGTCTATTTTCCTTGTAAAATAAGCTAAACATTTTACAATACCACATATAAATGCAGCAATTGTATTAGATGATGTGTATTTAGTGCAAACTGAACCAAATTATCCTAAACCTGATCTACAGTGTATTCTCTGATCTGACAATGTCTACATCTAATTAATTACAATTGTGGCCTTGCTCAGGCAACCATATGAGTACCCATATAACACAGGAGTATAAGAAGCCAATGTCCGTGGGCCGACTTTAGGCACACCGAACCCTAAGTGTTCGTAGTACATTCTGCAGAAGTTAATAAATAGACTAAGCACTTGACTAAGACTCTTTACAGGATCATTTTTTAAAGCCACCGATATATGGTCAAATATATTGGTCTGAAGATTAGACAGCAAAACACTGATTCGTAAGTATTTGGTGGTTTTTATTGGTTTTTTATAATGTGCTTTTATACTCAAGTAATCACCATTAGCTATGTTTAGTGATTTTCAGTTTTTTTAAGAAGGGTTATATTTTACATATTTGGATGGAAAATGACACACTATCGATTCCCCAGTGACATACTCTTGCAATAACATTTTGCTACTACTACACACAATATTTGACCGTCGACAGGTTTAGTATGTACAAAATTACATTTAGAATTTCTTTTGTATTCCCAAGGGTCTGGATCTATACGACAAGATGTTTTTGACTTTTGGTAGTATAGTAGAGTTTTACGTGTGCAATATCATCTATTTTAAAACCAGTTATTTCTAATAATTTGTGTGCAAGCTTGTATAGAAAAAAATATGGTAAATATAGATTATGTACCTGAAAGAAAATTCAGGCCAAATACTGCTGATGTTTTTTGCATCATAATTGGGTGCTGAATAATAGGAAGTATGGAAGAATAATCTCCTTTTTTTAGCATGTTCAGCGGAATGAGTTGCCCACCAAGATGCCACAATAATTCTTCTTCATTGGCAATAGGAATTGTCAAGCCATTTCAGAATTTAAATCCGTGTCATACTTGCACGCCCAGATACTGCAATACATAACTGAGATCCGTTCTATACCAATCATAATATTGCTTGTGGCAAAATTGACTGTAGAAAAGCATTTCCGAATATGGAAAAGTGAGCACTAAGAGTGAAATTAATTAACAATTTATTAAATGGTCACTGTTGCAGGGCACGCATGCCGACTCATTCTACAATAAACCCTAAAAATCGTCATTTTTTGCACTTTTTGAACATACCTCCAGGGTACACGGCATGCAATTCCAACAGGTCCCAAAAATGGCGAATTTCCGAAAATTTTCAAAATTTGAAACCATCTCATTTCAGACAGATAAAACAAGTTTTTTTTTTTTTTTACTACCCACATTGTTACTTAATACAGTCCACTATCGATGAATGTTTGGCTATTTTCTTTTGTGTACTTACCTTCCAAATCGAACGGGGTTTTTCCTGTATTTCAATAGATTTCAGAATTTTTTTTTGGGGGGGGGGCCATTCTTGTTTTCAAAGCAATTTGAAATAAGCTTCAATAGTTTGTTTTTCTGATTTACAAAATGTATGGCTCTCTAAAGTAGGTGGAGTTATCATTAAGATGGCCGCCACTGGAAACTACAGGTTCCATGATCCTATAGTTTTCAGTAACTCCTCCTCCCTCTTGTGCTCTGCTGCCAGTGATGATGTAACAGACTGTGCTGCTCTGTTACCATAGTAATGATGTGTAACTGCCATCACTACAACACCGGCCATACTGGATGCACTGCAACCAACCGACTACAGCCAAACATAGTGATGATCACATGACCTGCCCAGGCAGGTGCCAGACATGTGATGTAGACATATGACCAGCAGCCATCTTCTGTCCTCTGTCTGCTCCACAACGGACCGTGCGGAGGAAATCTACGCACTGATTAAAGGGCCAGTAGCATTTTAACTCTCCATTACAGTCTACACTCGCCTGCCACTTTATTAGGTACACCTGTCCAACTGCTCGTTAACACTTAATTTCTAAACAGCCAATCACATGGCAGCAACTCAGTGCATTTAGGCATGTAGACATGGTCAAGACAATCTCCTGCAGTTCAAACCGAGCATCAGTATGGGGAAGAAAGGTGATTTGAGTGCCTTTGAACGTGGCATGGTTGTTGGTGCCAGAAGGGCTGGTCTGAGTATTTCAGAAACTGCTGATCTACTGGGATTTTCACGCACAACCATCTCTAGGGTTTACAGAGAATGGTCCGAAAAAGAAAAAACATCCAGGGAGCGGCAGTTCTGTGGGTGGAAATGCCTTGTTGATGCCAGAGGTCAGAGGAGAATGGGCAGACTGGTTCATTACAATCAAGGTAGGCAGAAGAGCATCTCTGAATGCACAGTACGTCGAACTTTGAGGCAGATGGGCTACAGCAGCAGAAGACCACACCGGGTGCCACTCCTTTCAGCTAAGAACAGGAAACTGAGGCTACAATTTGCACAAGCTCATCGAAATTGGACAGTAGAAGATTGAAAAACGTTGCCTGGTCTGATGAGTCATGGATCCATCCTGCCTTGTATCAACGGTTCAGGCTGGTGGTGGTGGGGAGAGTTTCAGCGACTCCTTAGACGGTGTTGTGCGAGAGGACCGGTACTGGATCACCCCTAACTCACCAAGGACCTTTATTGTGCGACTGACGCTTCTGACGTGGGGCTTGGGGCTGGTCCTCCCAATTAGTGAGGGTGAGGAGCATCTGTAACGTTCTGAGCCGCAAGCTCCACCATCCTGAAACAGAACTATAGCTATAGTTGAAGGAGAGTGCTGGCGATCAAATGCTCTGGATACCTGAGGTAATTATTTGGCTTTTTTAGGAGCGCAGTTTACCGGTGACCGAATTACGCTCCCCTAACCTGGATGAGTGCCAAGGAGAGCGAACGGACCCAGGGTCCAACAAGGTGGGTTCCTAATGCTCCCGAATTTTAAATTCACGGTTGGAACATCGAGACAGGAAAATTGCATGGGATGCCGAGCCCTTCTCGACCCACTGTCTAATGGCCAAAAGTGTTCGAAAATACCCCACAGGGGCAAACAAGGGAGGCGGTTCGTGAGAAACTGAAGGGGTTAACGTGGATGGGGGTATGTTTCCCTAGGTTTTGCCTTCTTTGCAAGGCTTAGTGCTGAGGTGGGTTTGTCCAGCACCTTGGACAGGTGATGCGGTCAGCCTAATCGGAGCCTGTAAAAGGACTCAGCGAGCGAGTGGTCTGTCGCTATGTGGAAGGAGGTGAGAGGACACAGCTCTGACCTGTGTGCTGGAGCAGCCACGTGATTTTTTTGTTTAGGTGAGTTATGGATCATGTCTAGTTAGCACCTGACGGGTAGGTTTTCTTCTTGCTTATTATACAGAACAACCTGTATGTAAAGGCTGCTGGTTGTTTTGTTGTGCGCAAAACCAATGCCGGCGACTCTGTTTGGATGTATCCTGGTTTTGTCCCTGTCGTGAAAAATGAATCCTAGCACCCCGCTCCCACGGTCTCTACTGGGCCAAATCCCCACAACTGTTAAAATCCTCTGGTATGGTATGAAATGTTCATAAAATTCTCTCTTTTATGTGAAATCCCACCCGTTTACCCATAAAAAAAAATTCTCCTTCAAAATTATGAGAAAATCAGCAGAGAAAAAAGCATATTTGCTTGGGATGAGTCAAGTTTTGCGGCTGCAGGGGGAGGATTTAGACACCCCATCTTCCTAAACCCGAAACATGTTGGTGTCATATGAAAGGTAAGAATCTAATTTGTCAGATCGCATCAGGCTTTTGTGGTTCTGAGAACATTACCCAGCTATGTAACATTGATGTTAGAGTATGGCGGAAAATAATTCAAGGTCAAGAGAGACACATATTTGATTTATCACTAAAGAAGTTTTTGGTGAATGTGCATATGAAACTGGTGACTTTGGAACCTAAAACAAGGTTAAGAACCCCTGCCGTAGAGTAAGGCTGAGGATGCGCTGATTGAGTTTTGGTTCACTTTGATACCGCTAGTGTGAACAATATTATATGTTTACTGAATACCTTGATTGATCGATTTTTCACCACACTTTTTACTCTACTGAAGCCCTGCTCCGGTTCATCAACAGTTATCCCGCTGTTACTGTCAGGCTCTCTATCCACTCACATCCCTTGGTATGGATGTCAGAGCTCTTCTGGGACCCTGAAAATGGTGTTCTCCACAGAGAGCAGAAGACACTGACACCATCACCCAGTGTCTCCTGCTTCAGACAGATGACTACAGTGCAGGGAGCAGGAGACGCAGGGTGATAACGTCACCGCACCCCACCCTGCGGGTCACAGCAAGAGGAGGAAGAGAAAAACGAGGGGAGCATAAGTGGTTTTTTTGAATATGCAGTGTGAGGGGGAGGAACATTGCAAGGGGTGGGGGCAGATTACTGGGGATGTAGGGACATTACTGGGGCCCGTGGGGACAAAATTGAGAGGGGGTTTGTGGACATTAAGTGGGGATTGAGGGGGCGTTGCTCTGGGCTGTGGCGGGACATTAGTAGGGACATTACTTGTGGCTCCATGGGGACATTACAGGTTTCTGTTTTTCCATCCTTGTCTTACAGAACAAATAACATTTTATTTTCCACCAACATAAGCATATGAGGGCCTGTTTTTATAAATAATATTTATTAACTCGATTTGGGTAAAGAATGAAACAAAAAGGCATTTCTGTTTTAATCAAAACTGTTCACTGTAACATATAATTAAAGGGGTATTCCGGTAATATGATCGTCTGACACAAAAACCCATAATGCTATAAATAAATGAATACAACAATACTCAATGTCATTAGTCACAAAACATTCACTACCTTTGCACAAAAACAACATTTTGGGGAAAACCTCATGTGTTTTTACATCGGAGAGCTGTCTCTTTAAAGTGTTTTTTTTTGTTGCAGGATGAGATTTTTTTTAAAGATACAATTTTTGGTTTCATCTGATTTATTTTAATGTTTTAATGTTTTTAATCTTTTAATGTTTTTCCATTGTGTTTATTTTTTATATTTTTTCATAACACAGGCAAAAAAATCCCTGCATATTATTTAAGCCTGGAATGTTACATAGATGTGGTGATTTTTTTTTTTTAGATTTTATGCAAAAATTATGAAACTTTTTTTTTCTATTGTTGCACTAGGGGACTTACACTTGTGATAGATTGATTGCTTATATTATGTACTGCAAGTGAATTATAACTTTCAGTATTAGGCTAAATTCACACGAACGTGTGCCCCCCATACCATAGTGTGCATGGGAGAGGAGGGAGTGAGCGCTGCTTGTCCCGCCCCACGCCATTGAGATGCATGGCGCACAGCGCCATAATATAGAGGAAAATAGGACATGTCCTATCTTTTATTGGTTAGCACACCATCTATTTTTAATACATTCTGTATGGTTTGCCAAGCTGTTATACTGTCATAAGTGTTGCCTTTTCTTACAGGATTTTGTGTAGTAAACCTCTGATATTGGGTATTTTGTAGGTATTTTTCTCACCTACTATGGTGTATATTCTGTCTTTCGCTACTAGCCATTCTTTTAAATATCTAAAAGTGCACGCTAAGTTGTATCTTTGGAGATCTGGGACATCTAGACCTGCTTCTGTTCTTGGTCTCTGCAGTTTCGTTAAAGAGATCCTAGGGGTTTTACCTCTCCATAGGAATAAAAATGTTTTGATTTAGGCACTGAGGTGAAGTTTAACTTATAAATTTCCTGTTTTGTGTGGGCTTTATGTATACCTAGATATTTAATGAAGGGGCCAGCTATTTGAATTCTAATATCGGTATTTTCGGCTATTATGTTGTTCTCATTCAACACAAAGAAAATACTCTTCACTTTGTTTATTTTGTAGCCAGACACAGAGCCGAAGTTGTCCTAAATTGTAAATAGTTTTGCAATGTTCTTGTGTGTTGAGTTTAGGAATATCAAGATATTGGGGGTCATTTACTAAGGGCCCGATTCGCGTTTTCCCGACGTGTTACCTGAATATTTCCCACTTGCGCCGATTTCCCCTGAATTGCCCCGGGTTTTTGGCGCACGCGATCGGATTGTGGCGCATCGCGCTGGCATGCACGCGCCGGAAATCGGGGGGTGTGGGCGAACGAAAACCCGACGGATTCGGAAAAACCGCCGCATTTTTTAAAAAAATGTGTTGCGAAAATTGCACTTACCTTCACTCAGCCCGGCTCGGTGTATTCCAGTGCGTTCCGATGCTCTTCAGCGCAGCAGCGCCACCTGGTGGACGATGGAGGAACTGCCTTAATAAATCCTGTCCGGACCCGAATCCAGCGCAGAGACGCGCCGCTGGATCGCGAATGGACCGGGTAAGTAAATCTGCCCCATCGTCTGCGAACAGGTTAATGCAGTGTTCTATTCCTCCAATTTGTATTGCATTGATTTAATTTGTCTTTTGTATGTAGAGCGACAGTGGCTCTAATGCCAGATTGAATAAGATCGAGGATAGGGGGCATCCCTGCCTTATGCCTTATGTTTTGAGTGTATCAAATCATGTAGAGGTCCTGTTTAAGGTCCTTTGGTGGATAGCAGTTGAGGATGCCGCTTGCCACGAGACATCAGTCCACTCACCCAGAATGGCCGACTTGTGAGTTATGGTGGGACACAGTAGGATTTCGTCGTATGGGATGGCGCTGTGTCGTACGGTGCAATAACTAGGTGCCTAAGTATTATTGCACGGTAAGGCAACATGATTTTGGTCCAGTATTATAAAGACAATCTCCCAGAAGACACCAGAATTTTAATCTTTACAGGTGAACTTAATATAAACTTTTGAATGCAAATGTCAAGCTCTTCAATGTTGTTTCATTTTTCAATATTTTTTTTTATTATTTGCACAACTCGCTGTTATCTAATCCGCCTGGACTCTATACGCCCTGTACGTCTAAAAATGCAGGATGGAAAGATGGAGCAAGCTACATCTTTTCATCCTGCAGTCGTATGCTCATAGCAGAGGCAATGGGCGGCTTTATGGAGCGGATGCAGCACATTGCGCTTGGTGGGAGGTTGGACACGGTCATTTCACATTAAGACATTGCCATCACTGAGAAACACCCTGATGCTGCTGATGTACACTCCTCCCCCCGCAAACAGGGGGGTCCCCAGGCAATGGAATCCTCATGATGTGTCCTCACAAAATATGGCAAAAAAAAACATGTTTGAACCCAGCCTCAACAGTGTGGGCAGGTGTGTCTAGTCAATACAGAACTGTATTACACTTTGTACATAATACAGTGACAGGCCCATATTACTTGAATTACAACAGTAATCCAGGCATTATGTCTCTGCCTCAACAAAACAGGTCTAATTTCATCTTCAGGGATGACAATGCACTAGCTCATGGAAATCACATCATAAGGGGATGGCTGCTGGAAACCTCAAAAACAGTGGCCTGTAATTTCTATGGGATTAGC
The DNA here is from genome assembly GCA_019512145.1 of Engystomops pustulosus. NCBI lineage: Eukaryota > Metazoa > Chordata > Amphibia > Anura > Leptodactylidae > Engystomops > Engystomops pustulosus. The sequence continues at coordinate 117,346,703 of CM033643.1, read as the reverse complement.
TGATTAGAGGTTCGGACCCCAGAGCCTAATTGACTTGCAAAAGAGTGGGAGACAACCTCAGCATACAATAAGTTGATTTGAGAACATCATTAGACATCATTGTCAAGCTGTAATTGATGCTCAGGGACAATTGACAACTTATTGAGACATTTATGTTTTTGTTGGGGTACATCCACTATGTTGTTGGCTTCTGTCTCAATAACTTGTTTGAGACGAGGAAATCCCCATTTCCTACTTTTACTGAAATATCTTACTTTCATACCCCATAAACTTTTTATGTTCTCCACATGCTTAACTTGAAAGCTAAATATCCCAACCTTATTGTGATATACACTCACCGGCCACTTTATTAGGTACACCTGTCCAACTGCTCGTTAACACTTAATTTCTAATCAGCCAATCACATGGCGGCAACTCAGTCAAGATGGTCAAGACAATCTCCTGCAGTTCAAACCGAGCATCAGTATGGGGAAGAAAGGTGATTTGAGTGCCTTTGAACGTGGCATGGTTGTTGGTGCCAGAAGGGCTGGTCTGAGTATTTCAGATCTACTGGGATTTTCACGCACAACCATCTCTAGGGTTTACAGAGAATGGTCCGAAAAAGAAAAAACATCCAGTGAGCGGCAGTTCTGTGGGCGGAAATGCCTTGTTGATGCCAGAGGTCAGAGGAGAATGGGCAGACTGGTTCAAGCTGATAGAAAGGCAACAGTGACTCAAATTGCCACCCGTTACAACCAAGGTAGGCAGAAGAGCATCTCTGAACGCACAGTACGTCGAACTTTGAGGCAGATGGGCTACAGCAGCAGAAGACCACACCGGGTGCCACTCCTTTCAGCTAAGAACAGGAAACTGAGGCTACAATTTGCACAAGCTCATCGAAATTGGACAGTAGAAGATTGGAAAAACGTTGCCTGGTCTGATGAGTCTCGATTTCTGCTGCGACATTCGGATGGTAGGGTCAGAATTTGGTGTCAACAACATGAAAGCATGGATCCATCCTGCCTTGTATCAACGGTTCAGGCTGGTGGTGGTGGTGTCATGGTGTGGGGAATATTTTCTTGGCACTCTTTGGGCCCCTTGGTACCAATTGAGCATCGTTGCAACGCCACAGCCTACCTGAGTATTGTTGCTGACCATGTCCATCCCTTTATGACCACAATGTACCCTGTAACATCTGATGGCTACTTTCAGCAGGATAATGCGCCATGTCATAAAGCTGGAATCATCTCAGACTGGTTTCTTGAACATGACAATGAGTTCACTGTACTCAAATGGCCTCCACAGTCACCAGATCTCAATCCAATAGAGCATCTTTGGGATGTGGTGGAACGGGAGATTCGCATCATGGATGTGCAGCCGACAAATCTGCGGCAACTGTGTGATGCCATCATGTCAATATGGACCAAAATCTCTGAGGAATGCTTCCAGCACCTTGTTGAATCTATGCCATGAAGAATTGAGGCAGTTCTGAAGGCAAAAGGGGGTCCAACCCGTTACTAGCATGGTGTACCTAATAAAGTGGCTGGTGAGTGTATATCACTAGACCTATTTAATAGCTATAGAGGATGTATATCTGTAGAAAATACAAGAAAACACCCCAGGGTGCTCCCCACTGACAACCCACTAGATCCCTTTATTCCTCACACACCTCCCCTCCCCCAAAGATAACGCATAAACTCCCCCTTCTCCTCTGACCACATCACTTCCCCCATTGACAGCACACAAACTACCCCTTCTCCTCTGACCACATCACTTTCCCCATTAACAGCACATTCTACCTTCTCCCCCAGTGACGAAACACATTCCCTTCACTGACAACATCCAAGGCTCCTCCCCCAGTAACACACAATGAAAACACACCCCACCCCTCCTACATTGACAACATGCTAGCTCTCCCCTCCCCAACTCAAAATCCAACTGACACACAAACCTGCACTCACAGACAACACACACTTCCCCCTCCCCCCACTCAGTAGTGGACTATAATAAAGGCGGTTTGGGCGGCAGCCTAGGGGCCAATCCTCCTACGGGGCCCATGGCTACCCAAACCACCCACTAAATTTTATGACCTTTGCCCATGAAATTCTCATCCATCTGCTCCTGCTCTAAATATACTTGTGCACAAGAGCCATCTCAGGACCTGAAGGTCCTCTAAAGTTCCTTAAACCACAGATTGAAAGCAGGTAGAAGGGACACATCCTCCATTCTCCAAGAAGCTTGATTCTAGTCCATATTAAGCATGTAGAAGCTATAATATTCATACAGCCCAGGTCTCATGGCAGTTTTAATCTGCCCCTGTCCCCACTTACAACACCTAAGCTCATTATACTCCACTGACAACACACACACTTTCCCTCCCCCTCCACGCTGTCTCTCCCGGCAAGCAAGCCACACTCTGGTGGCGGTTCTCATGTAGGGATTGTAACTACCTCTCCAGCTCTACAGCATAATGCTGTAGAATTATAATAGGGAAGGGACTAGCTTCATAGGACCCAGCAGAAGAGAAGCGTCAGCCTGGCTATAGGCCAGGCACTTCATATCTGTACCCCCCCCCCCCAAATTGGACAGTAGAAGATTGAAAAACGTTGCCTGGTCTGATGAGTCATGGATCCATCCTGCCTTGTATCAACGGTTCAGGCTGGTGGTGGTGGTGTCATGGTGTAGGGAATATTTTCTTGGCACTCTTTGGGCCCGTTGGTATCAATTGAGCATCATTGCAACGCCACAGCCTACCTGAGTATTGTTGCTGACCATGTCCATCCCTTTATGACCACAATGTACCCAACATCTGATGGCTACTTTCAGCAGGATAATGCGCCATGTCATAAAGCTGGAATCATCTCAGACTGGTTCACTGTACTCAAATGGCCTCCACAGTCACTAGATCTCAATCCAATGGCATCATGGATGTGCAGCCGACAAATCTGTGGCAACTGTGTGATGCCATCATGTCAATATGGACCAAAATCTGATGAATGCTTCCAGCACCTTGTTGAATCTATGCCACGAAGAAGTGAGGCAGTTCTGAAGGCAAAAGGGAGTCCAACCCGTTACTAGCATGGTGTACCTAATAAAGTGGCTGGTGAGTGTATATTCATGGTTGATTTCCTTTAATCTCTTCATAGTGTAAAAGCCATTAAAAGAATCCCTTTAAGCATTTCCATAGATATGTCATAAAAAAGCTTGAACAGCCAAGTTCTAAGGTTTAGACTGGTTAACTGATATAAGGTGGATCCGCTGGTGGGCCTGTAAGCTAGATGGCTTCCTAGGCTTGTGAGTACCCTCAGTGTTGATTTGACAGATATTCAGCATATTAGCCATCCTATGTATTCATATAATTATAAGTTAAAGGCAGGGGTTAGTCAGCAGGTTGCTGACAGGGGCCCCTGGACCAAAACAGTCCAATGTGGGGGTTTGGAAGGAAGCAAGAAATGTGCTTAGCTTTATTTTAGAAATTTGTTGATAGATCTTGGGTAATATTTGCATGTAGATGTATACTAGTAGGCTCCAAGAACAGAATTTTCTGGAGGGCTCCGGACATTCCAGTCTGACCTTGAAACTGCTACACAAATAAACACTACCTGCCCAGAGATGAGATCAGATGCAGATAATAACGATGTACAAAAATAGTCAATAGTAATGGTCAATAGTGGGCCCCAAGAACAGAATTTCCTGGAGGGAATTTCATGTAAACACTACCTGCACAGAGATGAGATCAGATGAAGATGCAAACAATATACAAAAAATAGTCCATAGTGATAGATCATATCTCATCTGCGAGTGTCACAATATCCAATAAAATATATATCCATTAAAGTACACTCTGCACCCCATCTTGACAAAACAACAGCAATGTAGATATTTTTGCTATTTTATTAAACAAGAAATACTGAAATATCACATGGTCATTCAAACCCTTTGCTGTGACACTCATATTTAACTCACATGCCTTCCATTTACTTGTGATCCTCCTTGAGATGGCTTGACTCCTTCATTGGAGACCAGCTGTGTTAAATTGAACTGTTTGGACTTGGATTAGAAAAAGCACACACTTGTGTATATAAGACCTCACAGCTCACAGTGCATGTCAGAGAAAATGAGAATCATGAGGTCTAAGGAACTGCCCAAGGAGCTCAGAGACAGAATTGTTGTAAAGCACAGCTCTGGCCAAGGTTACAAAATCATTTCTGCAGCACTCAAGGTTTCTAAGAGCAAAGTGGCCTCCATAATCTTTAAATTGAAGAAGACAACAACTTTTCCTCGACCTGACTGCCCATCCAAACTAAGCAATCATAGGAGAAGTGCTTTGGTGAGAGAGGTAAAGAAGAACCTCAACATCACTATGGCTGAGTTATAGAGATGCAGTAGAGAGACAGAAGAACGTTCCAAAAAGTTAACTATCACTGCAGTGCTCCACCGGTGGGGGTTTTATGGTAGAGTTTGCCGAGGGAAGCCTCAGTGCAATACATATGAAGGCCTGAATACAGTTTGCAAAAAAACAAACAAACAAAGGACTGCAAGACTATAAGAAATAAAATACTCTGGTCCAATAAGACGAAGATTGAACTTTTAACTGTTAATTCCAAGCAGTATGTGTGGAGAAAACCAGGCACTGCTCATCACCTACCATATACAATCCCAACAGGGAAACATGGTGGTGGTAGCATCATGCTATCGGGGTGGTTTTCTGCTGCAGGGACAGGACGACCATTTGTAATTGAAGGAAAGATGAATGTGGCCAAGTACAGAGTGATCCTGGATAAAAATCTCTTCCAGAGTCCTCTGGACTGGATGTTCACCTTCCAACAAGTCAAGGACACTAAGCACACAGCTAAAATAACAAAGCAGTGGCTTCAGAACAACTTGCATGAAGCGAATTGAGCAACTTGTCTCTTGGGTTAGAGTGTGGGTCCCTGAATGGGGCAGCTCTGAAAAGAATTATTGATTTTTAGAAGGAGGCTCAAGAAAGATTACTTTTTTTTTAATTAAATTTTTATTCCATTTCTTTTCCATACAAAATTATTTTACATGTTTAACATAGTAAAAGCAAGATTGGTATTCATACAGTATCAACATTTTTGCATGTTTACATAATAGAAATAAGGTTAATATTCATACAATATCAAAGATTCCCCATTTATGTCTCTTATTTCCCATACATATTTTAAATTGCGTTACCCACCCCCACCCACTGTTTGCCAAGGTGGAGAAGAAAGAGAAAGAAAAAAAAAAAGAAATTTGTTCCCATCTGTCCAAAGATCCTATTTTCTCGAAATATGTTTTTTCATAATTCCTGATTTTACCTATCAAACCTCTCCACCCCCCAAAAGCTGGGGGTTTAGGATTCATCCAGGATCTCGCAATTACTACTTTTGCCACCGCAAAACCTGCAAATTGTTATTTTTTGTTGTTTGGTAAAAGAGTGGATCTCGGCCCAGAAGCCATCATGTCAATATGGACCAAAATCTCTGAGGAATGCTTCCAGCACCTTATTGAATCTATGCCACAAAGAATTGAGGCAGTTCTGAAGGCAAAAGGGGGTCCAACCCGTTACTAGCATGGTGTACCTAATAAAGTGGCCGGTGAGTGTATATGTCCCCCAACGGTTGTGTGAATTCGCACTTACACTGACATTCAGACTGCCTCCCTAGCTATCATGGCCTTAAAGGACTTAAACTCTTCTGCATGGAGCTCTACATTGACAAAAATGGACATACTAGTGATTTTGTGGTTACTAAGAATTTACTCACCCAATAACCCGGATTTAAATTTTTGTCCTGTGTTGACAAAGGACGTATAGAACATGTTACTGATTTAGTTATGTCTTGATATAGTTTGTAGTTCAATTTAGTTCCATAATAATAATACCTTTATTTATATAGCGCCAAGAGATTCCACAGCGCTACACAGAGCTTGCCAAATCAGTCCCTGTCCCCACTGGGGGCTCACAACCTAATCAACCTACCAGTATGTTTTGGAGTGTGGGATGAAACCAGAGGACGTGGAGGAAACCCACGCAAACCTGGAGAGAACATACAAACTCTTTGCAGATGTTGACCTAGATAGGACTTGAACCCAGGACCTCATAAGTTGTGTGTTTTTGGTCATTTAAAGCAGAGGTCCCCAACCGCCGGTCCGCGGACCAGGACCGGGCCGTTGGAATTTATCAGCCGGTCCGCGCAGGGGCGCCTCCTGCTCAACGAGGGCATAGACAATTATCTGAATCAGAAGATCTGGGTTCATCGCACAACATAATATTTCACATATTTCCAAGCACTGGAGGGGGTTCATGTCAATATCAGTGCCAGGACTCAGTGACCCATCAGCGCTGCTCAGATGCCAGATGTTCAGTCGTCTGGTACGTTTTCACCTTATTTCCCCCCCGTTGGCTGTTAATTCCCACAGTTATAGTTATTACTGCTCCATTTTGCTTCTTGCCTATCATTATACTGTCCAGTTCCCCACCGTCTCCAAGCAATTCTCTGTGATAAGTTGTTTTCCGCAAAGTTCCCTTCCGCCGCCGCATCATAATCCTTTATTGTAGCGGGAGTTACCAGCTCCTCTCCGTCTCAACCTGTCTCCGCTAACGCCCCCCCCCCCCCAACCTCCAGGCTCTATGTAGGCTAAGGCTACAGTGCCTAAGTATGCACAAGCTCCACCCCTCCATAACCCACCCCATATGACAAAAGCCGCCCACGCCCCACCGGGCCATGGAAAACTGGTCTAGCTTAAAGCCGGTCCCTGGTGCAAAAAGGTTTGGGGAACTCGATTTAAAGCAATAGATTTAGAAACAGCTTCAAGTTACACTTCTAGGTGTTATATTGTACTTCTATCAAGTATCTCTGACATTTAGTAATAATCTAAGTACAGAACAATAAAAATTGCTAGCACACACTTAGTAAATCTAGCACTGTAATACAACTGATGACATGCCTTAGAATTGTAGAGTTGATGGATAGATCATAGAAACAATAACATTTTTCTTATTTTTAGAAAAGCCTATAAAGGAACAAAACTACTGTCAGATTTACCTGTCTGACAGGCTATGGCATATGAGACACAAAATGGTGGACAAACCGCATCCATGACTCCTGAAATAAATTAATTCTGGGTTATCAGAGGACTAGAGAGGAAATGGTTATTCTCCAACACTTTGTGATCGCCGCAGGTTGAATCTGGGATATTGAGCTGTGCTACAGGAATACTGCTGACAAGGTCAGTGGTTTTTAAAGGACATTTACCACCAGATGAAGGACTGTATGCAAATGAGCCTAAGGGGCTCCAATGTTGGAGGATGCAGAGGCTTGGGTAGGTCAGGTGTATAGATCAGCAGCAGTAAAGTGGGAGGCTATTGTCCCATGAATCTGATAATGAGGGAAGGGTTTCTTGTCTAATGGTTTCTATCTGGGGGAATCGGGAATCATTGTTTATGACACCAATACTAACAATGCAACATTTTTGCAAATCTAACAGTAGAATATGCAGGGCCATTTTTACCATAAAATGGTGGCTGGGGATCAGAACTCAGTAGTGGATGTCAATGAGCACAGGAGAAGAGTGTGACAACTGACTCCCAGACCTACTGACCAAATACTACACAGACATCTTCTGAGCACAGACCTTAGCGACTCAGGTGGGGAGCCACTCAGATGGAGGGAGTATTCCCACTAATCGCATGCACACTCATGTGGTCAAGATTACATTATATCTATTCTTCTCCATGCCTGCAGAGAAGAGGGTCATTGACTGATCATGCCCCCGTTTTCATTGAGTATGACAGATAAGCACCTAAGGGGGTCCATCTGACCTGGCAATTCCCAAACTTTCTGACCAAAGAGAAGACCTTCCAGCAGCTTCTGAAGCATTGTGGTTTAGAATTCATACTGTCATTTACAATACCAGGAGATCCCAGGCTGTATTGGAAGGGGCTAAGTGAAGTGAGAGGCAGGATTATTGGATATGTAAAAGCCCAGAAGAAACTAGCGAATAAAAGGTTCTGTAGCCTGTCCGATAAAGCTACAAACTGGCTGCATTCTTAAGGGGTTAATAAAGCTAGCCACCTCATTCTCCCATTAGCTAATTAACTAAATCACTTGTACTTTCAAATTGGCTTAAAAAAAATCATTTGACCTTTTTTCAACCTTCGTGGAAAGCTTCCAAATTCCGCTTAACTTACATGACAACCTACTGCATGAGATGCTTGGCAAGGTCTATATACTTAAATATATTTTAAGGTATATGTTCTGTCTAGCATCCCTTTTTTGCTGTGTAATTATTTTAGGGTGCCGTGTTTAGTGAGTTTTGCTGTCAGGAACCAGACAAATGGCTGTAGCTCACTTGCATGGTCCGATCTATTTGGCCTATACTGGAATTATCCTTTTATCCTTCTGCAATATAACAGGACTCCATCCACCCCCAACTCTTTTTGACACACAAACCAAAATCAATGCACAGACAGTTTATTCCAGTGTGTATCTACATATATTATTTAATTTTTTATCTTTGCGACTAAAAATTTTCTAATACAGTCATTGCTAAAAGTTTTGCGAATGACACAAATATTATATTTCAAATGATTTGTTGCCCTCTGGTTTTATATGTGTTTGTCAGATGTTTTATCACATACTGAAATGCAATCATATTATGATTAACAAAAGCTTTATGACAGTAGAGTGAGTTTAATGCAGCAAGTCAATATTTGCAGGGTTGACCCTTTTCTTCAGGACCTCTGCAATTCTCTGGCAGCTCTCAATCACTTCTGGACCAAATCCTGACTGATAGCAGTCCATTCTTGTACAATCAATGCTTGCATTTTGTCACATTGTTGGTTTTTGTTTGTCCAGCCATTTTGATGATTGACCACAAGTTCTCAATGGGATAAGATCGGGGAGTTTTCAGGCCATGGCCCCAAAATCTCTTGTTTTTCCCTGAGCCATTTAGTTATCACCTTTGCTTTATGGCAAGGTTGCCATCATGCTGGAAAAGGATTGTTGATCACCAACTGCTCTTGGACGGTTGGGAAGAAGTTGTTTGGAGGACATTCTGGTACATTCTTTATTCATGGATATGTTTTAGACAAGACTGTGAGAGAGCCGATTCCCTTTGCTGAGAAGCAACCCCACCATGAATGGTTGCAGGAGCTTTACAGTTGGCATGAGACAAGACTGGGGTATCACCACCTGTCTTCTCCGAACAAGCTGTTTTCCAGATGTTCCAAACAATGGAAAGGGGATTCAGAGGAAAATGACTTTACCAGTCCTCAGCAGTCCACTCCCTGTACCTTGCAGAATATCAGTCGGTGCCCTGATCTTTTTTCTGGATGAGATAAGTGGCTTCTTTGCATCCTCCATGACACCAGGCCTTGCTCCAAGAGTCTCCCCTCACAGGCGTGCAATGCCTCCACACCTGCCTGCTGCCATTCTGAGCAAGCTCTGCACTGTTGGTAGCCCATCCCGAAGCTTGAAACCTTTTAAGAGACAGTCCTGGAACTTGCTGGTCCTTCTAGGCGCCCTGGAGCCTTATTGACAACAATGGAACCTCTCTCCCTGAATTCCTTGATGATGCGATAGATTCTGACGATAGGTACAATCTATCTAGCTGCGATAATCTTCCCTGTTAGGGCCAGTTTTGTTGACAGTGCAATGATGACTGCAGTGTTTTCTTTAGAGATAACCAGGTTAACAGAAGAGAAACAATGATGCCAAGCACAGCCTCCTTTTAAAGTGTCCCGTGGTGTGATTCTTACTTATCATAGATAGATTGATAGATGATCTCAGCCCAGTCCTCATCACACCACAGCTGTGTTAATGGAGCAATCACTGAAGCAATGTTAGCTGCTCCTTTAAGGCAGACCTGCAATGAAGTTGAAATGTGTTTTGGGGGAAAAAGTTCATTTTCTAGGCAAATATTGACATTTGCAAATAATTGCTTGGTAGCTGATCATTTTTATAATATTCTGGAGCATGTGCAAATGCCATTATAAAACCTGATGCAGTGATTTGTTAAAATAACATTTGTATCATTCTCAAAACGTATGGCCATGACTGTAGACTGGTTTTAATTAAATTTACAAACATTATTTCTTCTTTGGAATGTAAGCCAACAGACTAGCTGGCTAAGACTATGCACCGCCATAATAAATGTATTGCATAAACCTTGCAAATTGAGACTTGCATCTGCATATTTCCTATCATTAGGTTAACTTAACAGCACATATTAACATGCCTGATTATTGTTTTTTTTACTATTCAACGCCTTTATCTAAGGAATAAGGTTGTAGATTCTTCTATAAAACATGTCTACGTCTAAACTGAAAGAATTGTTATGTTTGACAACATTCTAACAGTGACTAAAAAACATTCAATTTGACAATAAAAGTGTTCCAGCTACAAACTAATCTGCCCATTCTAAGAAACTCCTGAGTGCTGGATCACCATATACTGTATATGATGTGATCATGGTAAACAGATCTAAGGTGGCTGCAAATAACAATATTCTAATGTTTTCATGAAGTGGAGACTGACTTTAAACTTATTTAATAGAGTAAACTAAAGCAACCATAGCTGTCAGCTAACAAACAAAGTGCAGGTTAATAATAATTTAGTGACAAAAGATCTTATCACATAACCTTTTTTTCCCATATTTGACCTTAAGAGGGCATTTGATCACCCTCACACATGTTGAATAGCCCACTGTTCAGGAATTATGAACTAAACCCACTCGTTAACTCTTTATATGGTAAACAGAGTATGCAACCTCTAAAGCCTATTTAAGAGTATTAAGCTATTAAGTGTTAATGTTAACTATGTTGACATAACTTGACAATCCTTCTTTGCAGCAAGGTCACATTGGTTGGATACCTGGAATTCCCATCAGAGTGAAGTTATAAAAGACTCCCTTTGCTGAGTTCCAGAGGGTTCTCAGTCAGGAGCGATCTGCAAGACTAACAGTCTGCAGCTGTGTTCCTGTCAGAAGGCTAACCTCTACCAGGCCTGCAACTCTGTGTGGCATCCCTCCACAAGTTGCCTAAAACTGCGGCCTCCTCCTCTCTTGCATCCCCTCACTGGCCCTGCCCAGAGTGGAAGAGACTGTTCACTTGGACCAAGCTATTCGGAACATGACAGGCTAGGAGCACACATGCCCGCCACTGGGTAGGGGGGGATTTCGGCTTCCACACACTAAAATGGGCAGGCCCATGGCGAGTACCAACATGTGGAGATGGACCCCTCTTAACAATGCTGTGATGTATTACTACATCACGCTTCAGCTGCGGGTGATTGAAAGGGCTCAAGGGTTGAGCCCTCTCCATGCCGGTGAGTGGTTGCTGCATATTGCAGCAAAACACCACCTATAACACAGCATCGATAATAGCCAGAGACACCAGCATTAGTCGCCATGTTGGCTATAAATTGTTGTCATCAGGGAGTAGGACGGTCTCCTTATACACCATCTCAGTACAAATGTGTGATTGCACATTGTATAGATGAGGTGAATAATCCATTTATTGTCAACTGAGGTATGGAGTAAATGTAGAATCAATCAGACAACCTGAGTTAAAGTACCCTAGGGGGGTCTGAAAAATAGTAATAGTAAAGATAACATTATTTTTTTATATTTATATCAGTTCTAGGGAAGGGGGGGTGTGATTTGAAATTTAGGTTACTTTTATTATTATTTTTTTTTTTTTACGTTTTCAGACTCCCTAGGTACTTTAACCTAGGTTGTCTGATTGATCCAACCATTATACTGCCATACTACAGTAGTGCAGCATTTGGGGATTTTGCTCATCATTCATTACAATGTGTCAAATTGTGAAAACAAGACAGCCTCGGGTCTCGTATGACTCGAGGCTGATATGTGACAGATTGCCGCTCCCCGATGATAGTCACAGGGAGCCACAATCTTCACCAAGATGGTGGCATCCATGCCGGCAATGCTACACTGGTCGTGGGTTTTACCGGTAAGGTTGCTGCAATATGGAAGGGACTTGCCAACACTGTCCAGACACAGACATCGGGGCAAGGTGCAGAGAGGCGGCTGTTCAACCAATAGCAGCAATTATACTTTTGTCATCAATAATACTGAGCACTTTGTCTGTTAGACATGGTCATCACGGCAAGATGGCCATCATATGTCTCGGGTTCAGGGTGGTTTTGCTTTTGTTTGAGCGTTGTTTGTGCTTGTTGTCCAGACCAGCCAATAGCAGCATGTTTGTCATCACAGGGGTATATGGGGGCCACACACTGCGATAATTATGCTCAATTGACCGATTTGTGCACCCACTCCTGGATAAGGTGTTAAAATGTATGTGGAATAACGTTTATCCCAGCATTCCACATTCCTATACTATTTCCAGAGGTTCTGTAGCATGCAGCACTGTACACAAAAAACCACAGAGGTCTCCGGGTCTCTTATAGGTGGCCACTTAGAGGGGAGATCAAGGCACTCTGCAATCAGAATATGGTGTGGGTCAAGTAACAAGTACAAAATGGATGTCCTGTTCTGACCACAAATTATGGGGACTCCAGCACCCTCACCTGTGACGAGGTACCACCACAACGTGCCCTAAGCCACACAGCATCGTAGCTTACAATAAATACATGGATGGGTTTGATCTATCAGATCAGGTGCTTAATCTGACAGTGCCATTCAGGAAAATTAAAATATGCCACAAGACGCTGGCCGTGTATAATAGTACAGCTGATGCTGTCTACTCTCACGGCTGTTCCAATGCGCATGTCATGCTGTATATTTCTCCATTTTTAAGAGGTGGTGATTAGGGAACTTATATTTGACAGGGCCCAGTACCTCTGGATTAGATGTCCCCATTTTTAGGCAGGAAAGCATTTCCCGGGGAATTCCTCAAGTGTACTTCTAAAGGAAGGGCTCAAAAGAGTCGCTCCAAAAGGGGGGTATGAAGGACACTATATACTACTACAGACTGCAGACAACTCCAGTGTGACAAAATTTTAGTTGGCCCTGGTATATCAACCACCAACGCAGCGCATTCACAATTTTATGTCCAACCTTTGTTGGTGAATTCATTTCGATATAAAAAGAAATTTATAACAATGTTAGGTCAAAATGCTTTCCAAGCCCTCAATGATTTCATGAGGGATGTAACTTGCAAACTTTTTTTTTATTTAGGTTTTCTATTTCCCTCCAAGCCTCGGATTTGTTAGCAGATCCTTATAATTCCCAAGTTCTTTCTTTCTTTATATTTATTATATTCCATTGCTTTATCTTTCTGGAGCCCTGTTGTATATTTCTGGCTAGCGTTAGGGCGTTTGGATCACATTGCAATTCCATCTTGGACATCCATTTGCACATATATTTTTTTAAAACCACCTGTATGTTCAAACTGCTCATTTTGCCACTTATTACACTGCACCCATATACACCTGATAAATTCTCCAATAACGTTTCATTCAAAAAATTAGGGTATTTTTTGGGTTCTCCTCTGTTTTATACCACAGGGCTCTCCAAATGTATCCTGACACATGTAAAGGATTCAGCAAATTTGCTTCTAAAAGGCCAAATCCCTCTTTCCCTTATATGGTGCGCCCATACAACATATTATATCCACAGTGGGGTACTTCTACACTCGTGAGAAATAGTTTTACACATTTGGGGGTGTATTTAATCTTTTATCCCTGGTGGTTTACAAAAAATTCGGGGAAGGTAGGTTAAAAGTGCCCTTTAGAGGAAATTTCACCCTTTTCCTTTATTAGGCCTTATTGATCATAGACCTGTAGGTGTAAATACACATAATAGGTGCATTTTCAAAAATGAGGGTCATTTCAGGTTTTTATACCACTAGGGCTCTCCAGCTGCATGTAAATGATTCTGTCAAATTCTGCTTCTAAAAGGTAAACATCCCTCTTCCTTCTACTGGGCTCCCATACAACATTTTATATGCATGTGGGGTACTTCTACATTGAGAGAAATAGTTTTGACATTTTTGGGGATTATTACATTTTTTCCCTTGTGGCAAAAAATTATGGTAATGCTGGACTTTTTTGGGGAAATTTTCACCTTTTTTTCTTTTTGGGCCTAAACTGAATGGACATGGGCAAATACACTAATACATTTGCCAAATCCCAATGGGTATACATTTCCAAAAATGGTGCCACTTGTTGGGGTTCTCCTCTGTTGTTGTACCACGGCTTCAAATGCATACCTGACAGTGCAAAGAATTTGTCAAATTTGGCTTTCTAAAAGGCAAACTCCTATTTTTCCTACTGTGTACCCAAACAACAATTTTTCACCTGGCAATTCTGCACTCAAACACACAAAGTGGTCCACATTACTGGAGGTTGATTAATCTTATCCCTTGTGGCTTACAAAAATTAGGAGTAAAAGTGACTTTTTTTGGAAAATGTTCACCTTTTTAAACACCTCAACGGCAAATACATATATTACACCTTGCTAATTCTCCCAGGTATGTACTCTTGTGTGCGTCTCCTCTGTTTTGTTACCACTAGGACTCTCTAAATGCATCCTGACACATGAAAACTTTTTCAGCCATATTTGTCTCTAAAAACAAACACCTCTTTTCCCTTCCAAGTGCCCACCCGTAATACAAAATAGGTAATGGCATACTCAGGAGGAATTGCACAAAACATTGTAAAATGCATTTTTCCTTTTAACCCCTTGTGAAGGGTTCAATTAATTTTTGTAATTTCACTTCCATTTAATTTCACGCTCACTTAACGCTAATAAGTTAATAAATTCCACACAGATTGTTTTGAATATTTTTTGGGGTGCAGTTTTAAGTTTTTGTTTTAATGGTGTAATTTGTGGAGGTTTTCTATCATAAATGCCTAATAAAGTCAATTCTAACACACTGGTACCTCCAGAAATAGGTTTTGATGATTTTTGTAAAAATCTGAAAAAGAGCCTCCTCACATCCTATAAAAAGGAAAGGCTATTTGAAAAAAATGATGCCAAGTTAAAGCAGCATATGGACAAGTTAGTTATCAATTATTTTGGTGATATGACAAATTTTCAAAATGCTACAACAGTTTGAAGTTTGGAAGAACATTACATTTTTTTCCTATAAATAAATACTAACAACTATTGCTTAAATTTCTCAACCAACATGAAGTACAATGTGTCACCAAAAAATACAATCTCAAAATCAACGGGATGTATTAAAGCGTTCCAAAGTTCTGACCACTATCACCATGTCAATTAAAAAAAAGGGCATGCAGGCGAAGGTATAAAATGGCAAGTCCTTTAAGGGTTAAGTGTGTGGCATCCATCAGTTTATTATGGGAAATCCTTTTATCTCCAATCATATCTACTACTCTGATCAGTTACCATTGATTTACCAATGATTTAAACGGATTTGAACAAGGGCAAGCATATACATAGGTTGCCAGTTCCAGGGTACGCCATTATCCTTTTTATTACATTTTACAAAGAGTACAGAAAATGAATTCAGTATCCCCTACATATTAAAAATATTTGACTGTTGCTTTGTAGGCACTACAACGGGCACACTGCAACATTGGCTCCAATAAATACCAACATTTTAAGGGATTTTACTTGGAAGTTGAGACCCAATTGGCAAGTCTATGCTTGTTTTTGCTATTTTCCTGTAAAATAAGCTTAAAACATTAACAATACAATAATAATATTGCTACGATTGTATTAGATGATAGTGATTAGGCAAAATGAACCAAAATTATTTCCTAAACTGATCTACAGTGTATCTCTGATCGGACAATGTCTAACATAAGTAATACTACAATTGTGGCCTTGCTCAAGGCCCATATGAGGACACATATAACACAGGAGTATAAGAAGCCAATGTCCGTTGGGACGACTTTAGGCCACAAGAAAACGAACAGAGGTCCCCAACCGCCGGTCCGCGGACCAGGACCGGGCCGTTGGAATTTATCAGCCGGTCCGCGCAGGGGCGCCTCCTGCTCAACGAGGGCATAGATAATTATCTGAATCAGAAGATCTGGGTTCATCGCACAACATAATATTTCACATATTTCCAAGCACTGGAGGGGGTTCATGTCAATATCAGCGCCAGGACTCAGTGACCCGTTAGCGCTGCTCAGATGCCAGATGTTCAGTCATCTGTGTACGATTTTCACCTTATTTCCCCCCGTTGTGCTGTAATTCCCACAGTTATAGTTATTACTGCTCCATGTTTGCTTCTTAGCACCTTATACTGCCAGTTCCCCACCTTCTCCAAGCAATTCTCTGTGTATTAAGTTGTTTTCCGCAGAGCTTCCCTTCCGTCTGCATCATAATTCCCTTCTATTGTAGCGCGGGAGTTACCAGCTCCACTCCCGTCTCAACCTGTCTCCGCTAACGTCCCCCCCCCTCCAGGCTCTCGGCTCCCAGCTCCCTGCTCCCCCTGCCCCCGCTTAAGCTCCAGGCTCCCTAGCCTCCCGGCTCTCGGCTCTCACGAACTACCCGCTCCCGGCTACCTCACCGCGCCACCACCGCTGCAGGACAAGGCACCGAAATTTCCAAGAACACAATAGAGAGGTAAGGTTACTTTATCTTTGCATATATATGTGTAATATGTGTATATATGAGTATATACGTGTAAATATATGTAATATGTGTGTATATATATGTGTGTTTGTATATATGTATATGTGTGTGTATATATGTATGTGTATGTATGTGTGTGTGTGTATATGCTGTATCTACTGTTTGTTTATTTGTATATATGCTGGGCTTCTATTTTGTACTACATGGCAGTACTCTGTATGCATTTTATACTACTTGGCGGTACATTGTATCTATTTTATAATACTTGGTGGCATGCTGTGTGCATTTTGTACTACATGGCGGCACGCTGTGTGCATTTTATACTACTTGGTGGCACGCTGGATGCATTTTATACTACATGGCGGTATTCTGTATGCATTTTATACTACATGGTGATACGCTGTATGCATTTTATACTACATGGCGATACGCTGTATGCATTTTATACTACGTAGCATTTTATACTACTGAATCACATTCTCATTATAAATGTCATAATTATATGATAAGTATGCACTAAGCTCCACCCCTCCATAACCCCACCCCATATGACAAAAGCCCCGTCCCCACCCCCACCGGGCCATGGAAAACTGGTCTAGCTTAAAGCCGGTCCCTGGTGCAAAAAAGGTTGGGGACCTCTGATTTAAAGCAATAGATTTAAGAACAGCTTCAAGTTACACTTCTAGGTGTTATATTGTACTTCTATCAATTGTATCTCTGACATTTAGTAATAATCTAAGTACAGAACAATAAAAATTGCTAGCACACCTTAGTAAATCTAGCACTGTAATACAACTGATGACATGCATTATTTGTAGAGTTGATGGATATGATCATAGAAACAATAACATTTTTCTTATTTTTAGAAAAGCCTATAAAGTAGAACAAAACATACATGTCCAGATTTACCTGTCTGACATGCTATGGCATATGAGACACAATGGTGGACAAACCGCATCCATGACTCCTGAAATAAATGAATTCTGGGTTATCAGAGTGACTAGAGAGGCTAAATGGTTATTCGCAACACTTGGTGATCGCTGCAGGTATGAATTCTGGGATATTGAGCTGTGCTACAGGAATACTGCTGAAAGGTCAGTTGGTTTTTAAAGGACATTTACCACCAGGATGAAGGACTGTATGCAAATGAGCCTAAGGGGCTCCAATTTTGGAGGATGCAGAGGCTATGGGTAGGTCAGGTGTATAGATCAGCAGCAGTAAAGGGGAAGGCTATTGTCCCATGAATCTGATAATGAGGGAAGGGTTTCTTGTCTAATGGTTTCCTATCTGGGGGAATCCTGGGATATCATTGTTTATGACCCAAATACTAACAATGCAACATTTTTTGCAAATCTAACGAGTAGAATATGCAGGGCCACTTTTTACCATAAAATGGTGGCTGGGGATCAGAGCTCAGTAGTGGATGTCAATGAGCACAGGAAGAGTGTGACAACTGACTCCCAGACCTACTGACCAAATACTACCAGACATCCTTCTGAGCACAGACCTTAGCGACTCATGGTGGGCGAGCCACTCAGATGAGAGGGAGTATTCCCACTACTCGCATGCACACTCAATGTGGTCAAGATTACATTATATCTATTCTTCTCCATGCCTGCAGAAGAGGGTCATTGACTGATCATGCCCCCGTTTTCATTGAGTATGCAGATAAGCACCTAAGGGGGTCCCATCTGACCTGGCAATTCCCAAGCTTTCTGACCAAAGAGAAGACCTTCCAGCAGCTTCTGAAGCATTTGTGGTTAGAATTCACTACTAGTCATTTACAATACCAGGAAGATCCCAGGCTGTATTGGAATGGGGCTAAGGTGAAGTTGAGAGGCAGGATTATTGGATATGTAACAGCCCAGAAGAAACTAGCGAATAAAAAGGTTCTGTAGCCTGGCCGATAAAGCTACAAACTGGCTGCATTCTTAAGGGGTTAATAAAGCTAGCCACCTCATTCTCCTATTAGCTAATTAACTAAATCATACTTTCAAATTGGCTTAAAAAAAAATAATTTGACCTTTTTTTCAACCTTCGTGGAAAGCTTCCAAATTCCGCTTAACTTACATGACACCTACTGCATGAGATGCTTGGCAATGGTCTATATACTTAAATATATTTTAAGGTATATGTGCTGTTCTAGCATCCCTTTTTGTTGCTGTAATTATTTTAGGTGCCTGTGTTTAGTGATGTTTTGCTGTCAGGAACCAGACAAATGGCTGTAGCTCACTTGCATGGTCCGATCTATTTGGCCTATACTGGAATTTATCCTTTTTATCCTTCTGCAATATAACGGAACTCCATCCACCCCCAACTCTTTTTTGGCACAACCAAAATCAATGCACAGACAGTTCATTCCAGTGTGTATCTACATATTATTTTATTATTTTTCTATCTTTGCCGACTAAATAATTTTCTAACTACAGTCATTGCTAAAAGTTTTGCGAATGACACAAATATTATATTTTCACATGATCTGTTGCCCTCTGGTTTTTAAATGTGTTTGTCAGATGTTTTTATCACATACTGAAATACAAGTGCAATCATATTATGATTAACAAAAGCTTTTATTGACAGATAGAATGAGTTAATGCAGCAAGTCAATATTTGCAGTGTTGACCCTTCTTCTTCAGGACCTCTGCAATTCTCCCTGGCAGCTCTCAATCAACTTCTGGACCAATCCTGCTGATAGCAGTCCATTCTTGTACAATCAATGCTTGCATTTTGTCACAATTGTTGTTTTTTGTTGTCCAGCCATCTCTTGATGATTGACCACAAGTTCTCAATGGGATTAAATCTGGGGATTTTCAGGCCATGGCCCCAAAATCTCTATGTTTTTGTTCCCTGAGCCATTTAGTTATCACCTTTGCTTTATGGCAAGGTGCTCCATCATGCTGGAAAGGCATTGTTGATCACCAACTGCTCTTGGACGGTTGGGAGAAGTTGATATTGGAGACATTCTGGTACATTCTTTATTCATGGATGTGTTTTTAGGCAAGACTGTGAGAGAGCCGATTCCCCTTGGCTGAGAAGCAACCCCACACATGAATGGTTGCAGGATGCTTTACAGTTGGCATGAGACAAGACGGTGGTATCACTCCCTTGTCCTTCTCGAACACTGTTTTCCAGATGTTCCAAACAATTGGAAAGGGGATTCATCAGAGAAAATGACTTTACCCTAGTCCTCAGCAGTCCACTCCCTGTACCTTTTGCAGAATATCAGTCTGTCCCTGATCTTTTTTCTGGAGATAAGTGGCTTCTTTGCTATCCTCCATGACACCAGGCCTTGCTCCAAGAGTCTCCTCCTCACAGTGCGTGCAGATGCACTCACACCTGCCTGCTGCCATTCCTGAGCAAGCTCTGCACTGTTGGTAGCCCAATCCCGAAGCTGAAACACTTTTTAAGAGACAGTCCTGGCACTTGCTGGTCCTTCTAGGCGCCCTGGAGCCTTATTGACAACAATGGAACCTCTCTCCCTGAATTCCTTGATGATGCGATAGATTACTGACTGAGGTACAATATTTCTAGCTGCGATACTCTTCCCTGTTAGGCCAGTTTTGTACAGTGCAATGATGACTGCATGTGTTTCTTTAGAGATAACCATGGTTAACAGAAGAGAA
The DNA here is from genome assembly GCA_019512145.1 of Engystomops pustulosus. Taxonomy (NCBI): domain Eukaryota; kingdom Metazoa; phylum Chordata; class Amphibia; order Anura; family Leptodactylidae; genus Engystomops; species Engystomops pustulosus. The sequence goes on along the minus strand of CM033643.1, from coordinate 117,326,562 downwards.
ACAATGATGCCAAGCACCAGCCTCCTTTTAAAGTGTCCCGTGGTGTGATTCTTACTTAATCATGACAGATTGATCTTCAGCCCAGTCCTCATCAACACCCACAGCTGTGTTAATGGAGCAATCACTGAAGCAATGTTAGCTGCTCCTTTTAAGGCAGACCTGCAATGAAGTTGAAATGTGTTTTGGGGGAAAAAGTTCATTTTCTAGGCAAATATTGACTTTGCAAATAATTGCTGTTAAGCTGATCATTCTTTATAATATTCTGGAGCATGTGCATATTGCCATTATAAAACCTGATGCAGTAGACTTTGTTAAAATTAACATAGGCCACTTATTAAGTAATCCCCGTTTTGTCCACTGCGCGGTTAACACTTATTTTCTAATCAGCCAATCACATGGTGGCAACTCAGTGATTTGCATGTAACAGGTCAGACAATCGCCGCAGTTCAAACCGAGGCACAGTAGGGAGAAAGGTGATTTCTTTGAACGTGGCATGTTGTTGGTGCCAGAAGTGCTGTCTGAGTATTCAGAAACTGCTGATCTACTGGGAAAAAACATCCGTGAGCGGCAGTCTGTGGCGGAAAAACCTTGTTGATGCAAGAAGGTAGAGGAGAATGGGCAGACTGGTCGAGCTGATGAAAGGCAACAGTGACTCAAATCACCACCTGTTAACAACCAAAGGGTAGGCAGAAAGAAATCTCTGAACGCACAGTAACATTAACTTTGAGGCAGATGGGGCTACACAGCAGAAGACCAAACGGGTGCCACTCCTTTCACTAAGAACAGGAAACTGAGGTTACAATTTGCACAAGCTCATCGAAATTGGACAGTAGAAGATGTGAAAAACGTGCCTGGTCTGATGATGTCATGATCCATCCTGCCTGTATCAACGGTTCAGGCTGGTGGTAGTGTGGTGCTGGTGTGGGAATTTTCTTGGCACTCTTGGGCCCCTTGGACCGATGAGCATTTTCGAATCCACACACTACCTGAGTATTGTTGCTGACCATATCCTGTTATGATCCACAATGTACCAACATCTGATGGCTACTTTTAGCAGGATATGCGCATGTCATAAAGCTGAATCAATCTCAGACGGGTTTCTTGAACAGACATGATTCACTGACTCAAATGGCCTCTACAGTCACCATGATCTCCATCAATAAGCCTGTTTTGGATGTGGTGGAAGCGGATAATTTTCCATCATGGATGTGCAGCCGACAATCCGGCAACTGTGTGATGCCATCATGTCAATATGGACCAAAACTCTGAGGAATGCCCCATCCCCTTATGAATCATCCACAAGAATTGAGGCAGTTCTGAAGGCAAAAGGGTCCAACCCGTTACTAGCATGGGTACCTATAAAGTGGCCGGTGAGTGTATATTCCCCCAAGGTTGTGTGAATTCGCACTTACACTGACATTCAGACTGCCTCCCTGCTATCATGGCCTTAAAGGACTTAAACTCTCCTGCATGAGATCTACATTGACAAAAGGACATACTAGTGATTTTGTGGTTCCTAAGAATTTACTCACCCAATAACCCGATTTAAATTTTTGTCTGTGTTGACAAAGGACGTATGAAACATGTTACTGATTTAGTTATGTTGATATAGTTTGTAGTTCAATTTAGTTCCATATAATAATACCTTTAATTTATTAGCGCCAAGAATTCCCACGCGTAACACAGATCTGCCAAATCAGTCCCTGTCCCACTGGGGGCTCACAACCTAATCAACCACCAGTATGTTTTGGAGTGTGGATGAAACCAGAGACGTGGAGACAAACCACACGCAACCTGGAGGAAACTATACAAACTCTTTGCAGATTTTGACCTAGATAGGACTTGAACCCAGGACTCATAAGTTGTGTTTTTTGTCATTTAAAGCAGAGGTCCCCCAACCGCGCTCCGCGGCCAGGACCGGCGCCTTTGGAATTTATCAGCGGTCCGCGCAGGGGCGCCTCCTGCCAACGAGGGCATAACAATTATCTGAATCAGAGATCTGGTTCATCGCACAACATAATATTTCACATATTTCCAACACTGGAGGGGTCTTATCAATATCAGTGCCAGGACTCAGTGAACCATCAGCGCGGCTCAGATGCCAGATGTTTCAGCGTGTCTGTGTACGATTTTCCCCTTATTTTTCCCCCCATTGTGCTGTAATTCCCACAGTTATAGTTATTACTGCTCCATGTTTCTCTTAGCACCTTATCTGCCAGTTCCCCACCTTCTCCAGCAATTCTCTGTGTATTAAGTTTGTTTTCCCCGCAAAGCTTTCCTTCCGTCTGCATCATAATTCCCTTCTATGTGAGCGTGGGAGTACCAGCTCCACTCCCGTCTCAACCTGTCCCGCTAACGCCCCCCCTCCAGGCTCTCGGCTCCCGCCCCCGCTCAGCTCCACGCTCCCCTAACCCGCTCCCTACCGCTCCTCCGCTCTCGGATCTCCGCTCCCTCTGCCCCCGCTCCGGTTCTCGGCTCTTGACCTCCCCCGCTTTGGCTCCCACTCGGATCTCCTTCCACTCCCCGCTCTCAACCGGCTCGCGAATGTCCCCCCCCCTCCGGCTCTCGGTCCCAGCTCCCGCTCCCCCCTGCCCCGCTTAAGCCCAGGCTCCCTAGCCTCCCGGCTCTCGGCTCTCACGAACTACCGCTCCCGCTACCTCAACCGCGCCACCACCGCTGCAGGACAAGGCACCGAAATTTCCAAGAACACATAGAGAGGTAAGGTTACTTTATCTTTGCATATAATGGTGTAATATGTGTATATATGAGTATATACGTGTAATATATGTAATATGTGTATATTGGTGTTGATATATGTATATGTGTGTGTATAGTGTATATGTGTATTTGTTTGTGTTTGTGATATGCTATCTACTGTTTGTTTATTTGTATATATGCTGGGCTTCTATTTTGACTACACATGGCAGTACTCTGTATGCATTTTATACTACTTGGCGGTACATTGTATCTATTTTATAATACATTGGTGGCATGCTTGTGTCATTTGTACTACATGCGGCACGCTGTGTGCATTTTATTACTTGGTGGCACGCTGGATGCATTTTATACACTGGCGGTATTCGTATGCATTTTATACTACATGTATACGCTGTATGCATTTATACTACATGGCGGTATTCTGTATGCCATTTTATACTACATGGCGATACGCTGTAATGCATTTTATACTACATGGCGATAACGCTGTATGCATTTTATCTACATGCGAAACGCTGTTGCATTTTATACTACGATCATTTTATACTATGAATCCACTTCTCATTATAATGTCATAATTATATGATAAGTGTCACTAAGCTCCACCCCTCCATAACCCCACCCCATATGACAAAACCCCGTCCCACCCCCACCGGGCCATGGAAAACTGGTCTAGCTTAAAGCCGGTCCTGGTGCAAAAAAGGTTGGGACCTCTGATTTAAAGCAATAGATTTAAAACAGCTTCAAGTTACACTTCTAGGTGTTATATTGTACTTCTATCAATTGTATCTCTGACATTAGTAATAATCTAAGTACAGAACAATAAAAATTGCTAGCACACCTTAGTAAATCTAGCACTGTAATACAACTGATGACATGCATATTTGTAGAGTTGATGGATATGATCATAGAAACAATAACATTTTTTCTTATTTTAGAAAGCCTATAAGTAGAACAAAACATACATGTCCAGATTTACCTGTCTGACATGCTATGGCATATGAGACACAATGGTGACAAACCGCATCCATGACTCCTGAAATAAAAATGAATTCTGGGTTATCAGAGTGACTAGAGAGGCTAAATGGTTATTCGCAACACTTTGGTGATCGCTGCAGGTATGAATTCTGGATATTGAGCTGTGCTACAGGATACTGCTGAAGGTCAGTGGTTTTTAAAGGACATTTACCACCAGGATGAAGGACTGTATGCAAATGAGCCGAGGGCTCCAATTTGGAGATGCAAGGCTATGGTAGGTCAGGTGTATAGATCAGCAGCAATAAGGGGAGCTATTGTCCCATGAATCTGATAATGAGGGAAGGGTTTCTGTCTAATGGTTTCTATCTGGGGGAATCCGGGAATAACATTGTTTATGACCCAATACTAACAATGCAAACATTTTTGCAAATCTAACGAGTAGAAATGCAGGGCCTATTTTTACCATAAAATGGTGGCTGGGGAGCAAGCTCAGTAGTGGATGTCAATGAGCACAGGAGAGTGTGACAACTGACTCCCAGACCTACTGACCAAATACTACCAGACATCCTTCTGAGCACAGACCTTAGCGACTCATGGGGCGCCACTCAGATGAGAGGGAGTTTCCCACTACTATACTCGCATGCACACTCAATGTGGTCAAGATTACATTATTCATCATTCTTCTCCATGCCTGCAGAGAGGGTCATTGACTATCATGATGCCCCGTTTTCATTGAGTAGCAGATAAAGCACCTAAGGGGGTCCATCTGACCTGGCAATTCCCAACTTCTGACCAAAGAGAAGACCTTCCAGCAGCTTCTGAAGCATTGTGGTTTAGAATTCACTACTAGTCATTTACAATACCAGGAAATCCCAGGCTGTATTGGAATGGGGCTAAGGTGAGTGAGAGGCAGGATTATTGGATAATGTAACAGCCCAGAGAAACTAGCGAATAAAAAGGTTCTGTAGCCTGTGCCGATAAAGCTACAAACTGGCTGCATTCTAAGGGGTTAATAAGCTAGCCACCTCATCTCCTATTAGCTAATTAACTAAATCATACTTTCAAATTGGCTTAAAAAAAAATCATTTTGACCTTTTTTTCAACCTTCGTGGAAAGCTTCCAAATTCCGTTAACTTACATGACACCTACTGCATGAGATGCTTGGCAATGGTCTATATACTTAAATATATTTTAAGGTATATGTGCTGTCTAGCATCCCTTTTGTTGCTGTAATTATTTTTAGGTGCCGTGTTTAGTGATGTTTTGCTGTCAGGAACCAGACAAATGGCTGTAGCTCACTTGCATGGTCCGATCTATTTGGCCTATACTGGAATTTATCCTTTTATCCTTCTGCAATATAACGGAACTCCATCCACCCCCAACTCTTTTTGGCACAACCAAAATCAATGCACACGACAGTTCATTCCAGTGTGTATCTACATATTATTTTATTATTTTTTCTATCTTGCCGACTAATAATTTTCTAACTACAGTCATTGCTAAAAGTTTGCGAATGACACAAATATTATATTTCACATGATCTGTTGCCCTCTGGTTTTTAAGTGTTTGTCAGATGTTGTTTTATCACATACTGAAATACAGTGCATCATATATGATTAACAAAAGCTTTATGACAGATAGGAATGATTAATGCAGCAAGTCAATATTTGCAGTGTTGACCCTTCTTCTTCAGGACCTCTGCAATTCTCCCTGGCAGCTCTCAATCAACTTCTGGACCAAATCCTGACTGATAGCAGTCCATCTTGTACAATCAATGCTTGCATTTTGTCACATTTGTTGGTTTTTGTTTGTCCAGCCATCTCTTGATGATTGACCACAAGTTCTCATGGGATAAGATCTGGGGAGTTTTCAGGCCATGGCCCCAAAATCTCATGTTTTTTCCCTGAGCCATTTAGTTATCACCTTTGCTTTATGGCAAGTGTGCTCCATCATGCTGGAAAAGGCATTGTTGATCACCAACTGCTCTGGACGGTTGGGAAGAATTGATATTGGAGGACATTCTGGTACATTCTTTATTCATGGATGTGTTTTTGAGGCAAGACTGTGAGAGAGCCGATTCCCCTTGGCTGAGACAACCCCACACAGAATGGTTGCAGGATGCTTTACAGTTGGCATGAGACAACGTGGTGTATCACTCACCTTGTCTCTCCGAACAAGCTTTTTCCAGATGTTCCAAACAATTGGAAAGGGGATTCAAGAGAAAATGACTTACCCTATTCCTCAAGCAGTCCACTCCCTGTACCTTTTGCAGAAATCATCTGTCCCTGATCTTTTTTCTGGAATAAGTGGCTTCTTTGCTATCCTCCATGACACCAGGCCTTGCTCCAAGAGTCTCCCTCTCACAGTGCGTGCAGATGCCTCACACCTGCCTGCTGCCATTCTGAGCAAGCTCTGCACTGTTGGTAGCCCAATCCCGAAGCTTGAAACACTTTTAAGAGACAGTCCGGGACCTTCTGGGTCCTTCTATCTAGGCGCCCTGGAGCCTTATTGACAACAATGGAACCTCTGTCCCTGAATTCCTTGATGATGCGATAGATTACTGACTGAGGTACAATATTTCTAGCTGCGATACTCTTCCCTGTTAGGCCAGTTTTGTACAGTGCAATGATGACTGCATGTGTTTCTTTAGAGATAACCATGGTTAACAGAAGAGAAACAATGATGCCAAGCACCAGCCTCCTTTTAAAGTGTCCCGTGGTGTGATTCTTACTTAATCATAGATAGATTGATAGATTGATCTCCAGCCCTGTCCTCATCAACACCCACAGCTGTGTTAATGGAGCAATCACTGAAGCAATGTTAGCTGCTCCTTTTAAGGCAGACCTGCAATGAAGTTGAAATGTGTTTTGGGGGAAAAAGTTCATTTTCTAGGCAAATATTGACTTTGCAAATAATTGCTGTTAAGCTGATCATTCTTTATAATATTCTGGAGCATGTGCAAATTGCCATTATAAAACCTGATGCAGTAGACTTTGTTAAAATTAACATTTGTATCATTCTCAAAACTTATGGCCATGACTGTAGACTGGATTTTAATTAAATTTACAAACATTATTTCTTCTTTGGAATGTAAGCCAACAGACTAGCTGGCTAAGACTATGCACCGCCATAATATGTATTGCATAAACCTTGCAAATTGAGACTTGCATCTGCATATTTCCTATCATTAGGTTAACTTTAACAGCACATATTAACATGCCTGATTATTGTTTTTTTACTATTCAACGCCTTTATCTTAAGGAATAAGGTTGTAGATTCTTCTATAAAACATGTCTACGTCTAAACTGAAAGAATTGTTAATGTTTGACAACATTCTAACAGGTGACATAAAAACACATACAATTTGGCAATAAAAGTGTTCCAGCTAACAAACTAATCTGCCCATTCTAAGAAACTCCTGAGTGCTGGATCACCATATACTGTATATGATGTGATCATGGTAAACAGATCTAAGGTGGCTGCAATATAACAATATTCGTAATGTTTTCCATAGAAGTGGAGACTTTAAAACTTATTTAATAGAGTAAACTAAAGCAACCATAGCTGTCAGCTAACAACAAAGTGCAGGTTAATAATTAATTAAGTGACAAAAAGATCTTATCACATAACCTTTTTTTCCCATATTTGACCTTAAAGAGGGCATTTGATCACCTCACACATGTGTAATAGCCCACTGTTCAGGAATTATGAACTAAACCCACTCCCGTTAACTCTCTATATGGTAAACAGAGTATGCACACCTCTATAGCCTATTTAAGAGTCATTAAGCTATTAAGTGTTAATGTTAACTATCTTGACATTAACTTGCAATCCTTCTTTGCAGCAAGGTCAGCCATTGGTTGGATACCTGGAATTCCCATCAGAGTGAAAGTTTATAAATACTCCCTTTGGCTGAAGTTCCAGAGGGTTCTCAGTCAGGAGCGATCTGCAGAGACTAACAGTCTGCAGCTGTTGTTTCCTGTCAGAGGGCCTAACCTCTACCAGGCCTGCAACTCTGTGTGCATCCCTCCACAAAAGTTGCCTAAAACTGCGGCCTCCTCCTCTTCTTGCATCCCCTCACTGGCCCTGCCCAGAGTGTAAGAGACCTGTTCACTTGGACCAAGCTATTCGGAACATGACTAGTGCTAGTCATGCCAGCCACTCGGGTATGGGGGGATTTCGGCTTCCACACTAAAAGGTCAGGCCCATGGGAAGGAGGTACCACATGTGGAGATGGACCCCTTAACAATGCGTGATGTATTACTACATCACGCTTCAGCTGCGGGTGATTGGAAAGGGCTCAAGGGTTGAGCCCTCTCCATAGCCGGTGAGTGTTTGCTGCATATTGCAGCAAACACCCACCTATAACACCCGCAATCGATAATAGCACAGAGACACCAGCATTAGTCGCCATGTTGGCTAAAATTGTTGTCATCAGGGAGTGACGATCTGTTGCTATGACAGCCTCAGGTCACAGAAAGACCGGAGGCGGTCTCCTTATACACCATCTAGTACAATGTGTGATTTGCACATTGTAATAGATGAGGTGAATAATCCCCATTTATTGTCATACTGAGGTATGGCAGTAAATGGTAGAATCAATCAGACAACCTAGAGTTAAAGTACCCTAGGGGGGTCTGAAAAATAGTAATAGTAAAGATCATTTATTTATATTTATATCAGTTCTAGGGAAAGGGGGGGGGGTGATTTGAAATTTTTAGGTTACTTTTATTTATTTAATATTTTTTTTACAGACTCCCTAGGGTACTTTAACCCTAGGTTGTCTGATTGATCCAACCATATACTGCCATACTACAGTAGTGCAGCATTTGGGGATTTTGCTCATCATTCATTACAATGTGCAAATTGTCAAATTGTGAAAACAAGACAGCCTCGGGTCTCCGTATGACTCGAGGCTGATATGTGAGCAGATTGCCGCTCCCTGATGATGTCACAGGGAGCCACAATCTTCACCAAGATGGTGGCATCCATGCCGGCAATGCTAGCACTGGTCGTGGGTTTTACCGGTAAGTCTTTGCTGCAATATGGAAGTGACTTGCCAACACTGTTCAGACACAGTAATCGGGGCAAGATGGCGGCTGTTCAACCAATAGCAGCAATTATACTTTTGTCATCAGTAATACTGATCACTTTGTCTGTAGACATGGTGCTCACGGCAAGATGGCCATCAATATTGTCTCGCGGTTCAGGGTGGTTTTGCTTTTGAGGTTCATGTTTGCTGCTTGTTGTTCCAGACCAGCCAATAGCAGCAATGTTTGTCATCACAGGGGTATATGGGGGCCACACACTGCGATAATTGATGCTCCAATTGACCGATTTGTGCACCCACTCCTGGATAAGGGTTAAAATGTATGTGGATAACGTTTATCCCAGCATTCCACTATTCCTATACCTATGTTCCAGAGGTTCTGTAGCATGCAGCACTGTACACAAAAACCACAGAGGTCTCCTGGGTCTCTTATAAGGTGGCCACTTAAGAGGGGAGATCAAGGCACTCTGCAATCAGAATATGGTGTGGGTCAAGTACAAGTACAAAATGGATGTCCTTGTTCTGACCACAATTCATGGGGACTCCAGCACCCTCACCCCTGTACGAGGTACCACCACAACTGCCCCTAAGCCACACAGCATCGTAGCTTACAATAAATACATGGATGGGTTTGATCTATCAGATCAGGTGCTTAATCTGTACAGTGCCATACAGAAAATTAAAATATGCCACAAGACGCTGGCCGTGTATATAGTACAGCTGATGCTGTCTAACTCTCACGTGCTGTTCCAATGCGCATGTCATGCTGTATAATTTCTCCATTTTTAAGAGGTGGTGATTAGGGAACTTATATTTGACAGGGCCCCAGTACCTCTGGATTAGATGTCCCCATATTTTTAGGCAGGACAGCATTTTCCCGGGGAATTCCTCAAGTGTACTTCTAAAGGAAGGGCTCAGAAAAGAGTCTGCTCCAAAAGGGGGGTTATGAAGGACACTGTATACTACTACTCCAGTGTGACAAACTCCAGTGTGACAAAATTTTAGTTGGCCCCCTGGTATATTCCACCACCTTATACGCAGCGCATTCACAATTTTATGTCCAACCTTTGTTGGTGAATTCATTTCGATAAAAAGAAATATTATAACAACTGTTAGGTCAAAATGCTTCCTATAGCCCTCAATTATTTCACTGAGGGATGTAACTTGCAAACTTTTTTTTTTTATTTAGGTTTTCTATTTCCCCTCCAAGCCTCTGGATTTGTTAGCAGATCCTGTATAATTCTCCAAGTTCTTTCTTTCTTTATTATTTATTTATATTCCAATTGCTTTATCTTTCTGGAGCCCTGTTGTATTTTCTGGCTAGCGTTTAGGATCACATTGCAATTTCCATCTTGGACATCCATTGCACATCATATTTTTTAAACCACCTGTATGTTCAAAATGCTCATTTTGCCACTTATTACACTGCACCCAATAGTACACCTTGATAAATTCTCCAATAAACGTTTATTCAAAAAATTAGGGTAATTTTTTGGGTTCTCCTCTGTTTTATACCACTAGGGCTCTCCAAATGTATCCTGACACATGTAAAGGATTTCAGTCAAATTTGGCTTCTAAAAGGCCAACATCCCTCTTTCCCTATACTGTGCGCCCATACAACATTTTATATCCACATGTGGGGTACTTCTACACTCGGGAGAAATAGTTTTACACATTTTGGGGGTTATTTAATCTTTTATCCCTTGCGGTTTACAAAAATTCGGGGTAAAAGTGCCCTTTAGAGGAAATTTTTCACCTTTTTCCTTTATAGGGCTTATTAGATCATAGACCTGTAGGTGTAAATACACATAATAGATGTGCATTCAAAAATGAGGGTCACTTTTCAGGTTTTATACCACTAGGGCTCTCCAAATGCATGTAAATGATTTCTGTCAAATTCTGCTTCTAAAAGGTAAACATCCCTCTTTCCTTCTACTGGGCTCCCATACAACATTTTATATGCATGTGGGGTACTTCTACACTTGAGAGAAATAGTTTTGCACATTTTTGGGGATTATTACATTTTTTTCCCTTGTGGCAATAAATAATTATGTGTAATTGTGACTTTTTTTGGGAAAATTTTCACTTTTTTTTCTTTTTGGGGCCTAACTGAATTGGACAAGGGCAAATACACATAGTACATCTTGCTAAATTCCCCAATGGGTATACTTTCCAAAATGGTGCCACTTGTTGGGGTTCTCCTCTGTTGTGTACCACTAGGGCTCTCCAAATGCATCCTGACATGTGCAAAGAATTTGTCAAATTTGGCTTCTAAAAGGCAAACATCCTATTTTCCCTAATGTGTACCCAAACAACAATTTTTATGCAATTCTGCACTCAAACACACAAAGTGTTACACATTACTGGGGGTTGATTAATCTTTTATCCCTTGTGGCTTACAAAAATTAGGAGTAAAAGTGACTTTTTTTTGGAAAATGTTCACCTTTTTTAAACACCTCTCACGGCAAATACATATATTACACCTTGCTAAATTCTCCAAGGTATGTACTCTTGTTGTGCCTCTCCTCTGTTTTGTTACCACTAGGACTCTCTAAATGCATCCTGACACATGAAAACTTTTTCAGCCATATTTGTCCTCTAAAAACTAAACAACCCTCTTTCCCTTCCAAGTGCCCACCCGTACAACATAGGTATTGGCATACTCAAGAGGAATTGCACAAAACATTGTAAAATGCATTTTCCTTTTTAACCCCTTGTGAAGGGGCAAATGTTAGTGTTCAATGAATTTTTGTAATTTCACTTCCATTTAATTTTCACGCTCATTAAACGCTAATAGTTAATAAACTTCCCACAGATTGTTTTGAATATTTTTTGGGGTGCAGTTTCTAAAATGGTGTAATTTGTGGAGGTTTTCTATCATAAATGCCTAATAAAGTCAATTCTAACTACACTGGTCCCTCCAGAAATAGGTTTTGATGATTTTTGTAAAAATCTGAAAAAGCCTCCTCACATCCTATAAAAAGGAAAGGCTATTTGAAAAATGATGCCAAGTTAAAGCAGACATATGGACAATGTTAGTTATCAAGTTATTTTGGTGATATGACAAAATTTTCAAAATGTACAACATTTTGAATTTGGAAAACATACTTTTTTCAAAATTTTTGCCAAATTTCCATTTTTTTCATAAATAAATACTAAACATATTGCTTAAATTTCTCAACCAACATGAAGTACAATGTGTCACAAAAATACAATCTCAAAATCAACTGGATGTATTAAAGCGTTCCAAAATTCTGACCACTTATCACATGTCAAATTTTAAAAAAAGGGCATGTCAGGAAGGTATAAAATGGCCAAGTCATTAAGGGTTAATGTGTGTGGCATCCATCAGTTTATTATGGGAAATCCTTTTATCTTCCAATCATATCTACCTACTCTGATGTCAGATTTCTGAACAAGGGCAAGCATATACAATAGGTTGCCGTTTCAGGGTACTCGGGACTCCATTATCCTTTTTATTACATTTTACAAAGAGTACAGAAAATTGAATTCAGTATTCCCATACATATTAAAAAATCTTGACTGTTGCTTTGTAGGCACTACAACTGCACTTGCAGACATTGTCCTCCAATAAATACCACACATTTCTAAGGGATTTTACTTGGAAGTTGAGACCAATTTGCAAGTCTATGCTTGTTTTGCTATTTTCCTGTAAAATAAGCTTAAAACATTTTACAATACCAATAATAATATTGCTAGCGATTGTATTAGATGATAGTGATTAGGCAAACTGAACCAAAATTATTCCTAAACTGATCTACAGTGTATTCTCTGATCTGACAATGTCTACATAATAAGTAATATACAATTGTGGCCTTGCTCAAGGCACCAAATGAGGACACATATAACACAGGAGTATAAGAAGCCAATGTCCCGTTGGGCTGACTTTAGGCACACTGAACCCTAAGTGTTCGTAGTACATTCCTGCAGAAGTTAATAAAATAGACTAAGCACTTGACTAAAGACTCTTTACAAGGATCATTTTTTAAAGCCACCGATTATGGTCAATAATATGGTCTGAAAGATTAGACAGCAAAAAACTTATTCGTAAGTATTTGGTGGTTTTTATATGGTTGTTATATGTGCTTTTACTCAAGTAATCACATTAGCTATGTTTAGTGATTTACAGTTTTTTAAAAGGGTTATATTTTACATATGTGGATGGAAAATGACACACATATCGATTCCCCAGTGACATACGCTTGCAAATAACATTTTGCTACTACACACAATACTGTGACAGTCGACATGTGTAGTATGTACAAAAAAATTACATTTTAGAGAGTTTCTTTTGTATTCCCAAGGGTCTGGATATATACAGACAAAGATGGTTTGTGACTTTGGTAGTATAGTAGAGTTTTACAGTGTGCAATATCATGCTATTTAAAACCAGTTAATTTCTAAATAATTTGTGGTGCAGACTTTTATAGAAAAAAATATGGTATATATATGATTTAGTGTACCTGAAAAGAAAATTTCAGGCCAAATACCTGCTGATATTTTTTGTAATCATAATTTGTGCTGAATAAGTAGGAAGTATGGAGAATAATAATCCTTTTTTTACATGTTCAGCGGATGAGTTGCCACCAAGATGACACCATAATTCTTCATTGCAATAGGAAGTTGTGCAAGCCATTTCAGAATTTAGAATAACTTTGTCATACTTTGCACAACCCAGATACTGCAATACAATACTGAGATCCGTTCAGATACAAATCATAATATTTGCTTGGGGTAAAATTGACTGTAGAAAGCATTTCCGAATATGGAAAAGTGAGCACTAAGAGTGAAATTAATTAACAATTATGTAAATGGTCACTGTTGCAGGCACGCATGCTGACTCATTCTACAATAAACCCTAATAAATCTGTCATTTTTGCACTTTTGTGAACCATACCTTCCAGGGTACACTGGCAATGCATTCCAACAGGTCCCAAAAATGGCGAATTTTCCGAAAATGTTTCAAAATTTGAAACCATCTCATTTTCAGACAGATAGTTTTACTACCCAAATTAGTTACTTAATAACATGTCCTATATCTATGAATGTTTGGCTATTTTATTTTGATGGGACAGTACTTACAAATCGAACATTTGTTTTCCGGATTTTCAAGCCGATTTCAGAATTTTTTTTTTGGGGGGGTGGGATCATTATTGTTTTCAAAGCAATTTGAAATATAATTTTAGAAACCCCCTTGAAACTCACTCCATTTTTGAATCTGCACCCCTCAAACTATCAGAAACAACTTTTAAGAAGATTGTTAATCCTTAGAGATCTTCATAGTAATTAAAAAAAAATGGATGTGACATTTAGAAAGGTCCGATTTAGTCAGTAATATGTTTATTCAGCCCAACAATTTACACATTTACAACAGATAAAAGAGAAAACCCACCTTAAAAGCATTTATGCAATTTCTTCTGAGTACAGAGTCACCCCACATGTGCATGTTACTTGTTGTATGGGAGCACAGTTAGAGGCAGAAGGGAAGTAGAGCCAAGTATCAGCCAGTTTGTCCCTTATAATTTAGGTGTTTTTAGTTGGTTCATGGGTGCACTTTTGTGAACTATAAAATATATGTTTTACCGTTTACTGCCATGTAATAGCTCATTTATTGCCGGATGAGATGTATTTTTCATGTACTCATTGGCAATGATGAAAATTTGTTAGCTTTTTTGGAGGGGGGGGTTTGTAGAAAAAAAATCAATTCCGGTCAGTATGATTACGGCAATACCAAATTTCTATATTTTTGCTTACTTTGTACAAATTTTGTAGAATAAACGCTGATGTGGGGAAGAAAATATATACCATATATACTCGTGTATAAGCCGAGTTTTGAAAATCTCACTTCAGCTTATACACGAGTCAATTAGAAAAAAAAAAAAACGTAATACTCGCGGCTCCCCGTGGCTCCTCTTCTATCTTCTCTCTCCTCTAGCCGGCAGAGTTGCGTCCATGCGGCATGCGGGGGGCAGGCTGTATATTTCATGGGGCAGGTTGTATGCTATATGGGGCAGGAGGTATACTACATGGGGGCTGGCTGTATACTACATGGGGCTGGCTGTATACTACATGGGGGCTGGCTGTATACTACATGGGGGCTGGCTGTATAGTACTTGGGGCTGGCTGTATACTACGAGGGGGCTGGCTGTATACTACATGGGGGCTTGTTGTATACTACATAGTGCAGGTTGTATACTACATGGGGCAGGCTGTATATTACATGGGGCAGGCTGTACGCTATGTGGGAAAGGCTGTACACTACATGGGGCAGGCTGTATGCTACGTGGGGCAGCCTGGGTGTATACTACATGGAGCTGGGTGTATACTACTTGGGGACACCATAGGGTGAGTATTAAGTTCATTTTTAAAATCTGTTTGGCAAACTGCGGGGGGCAGGTTGTATATTACATGGGGCAGGCTGTATGCTAACGGGGCAGGCGGTATACTACATGGGGGCTGGCTGTATACTACATGGGGGCTGGCTGTATACTACATGGGGCTGGCTGTATACTACTTGGGGCTGGCCGTATACTACTTGGGGCTGGCTGTATACTACGGTTGGGCTGGCTGTATACTACATGGGGGCTTGTTGTATACTACTTGGGTGGCTGCTGTATACGCATGGGGCAGGCTGTATATTACATGGGCAGGCTGTATGCTACATGTGGGCAGGCTGTATGCTACGTGAAAGCGTATGCAATGGGGCAGCGGTATGCTACATGGGGCAGGCTGTATGCTACGTTGGGGCAGGCTGGCTGTATACTACATGGTGGCTGGCTGGCTGTATACCCATGGGACTGGCTTATATACCTTGGGGGCTGGCTATATACTACATGGGGCAGCGGCTGTATGCTACATGGGCTGGCTGTATACTACATGGAGGCTGTTGTATACTACATAGGCAGGATGTTATACTGCAGTGGGCAGGCTGTATATACATGGGGCAGGCTGTATGCTACATGGGAAAGGCTGTATGCTACGTGGGAAAGGCTGTATGCTACATGGGGCAGGCTGTATGCTACATGGGGCTGGCTGTATACTACTTGGGGCTGGCTGTATACTACATAGGGGTTGGCTGTATACTACATGGGGCTGGCTGCATACTACATGGGGGCTTGTTGCATACTACATAGGGCAGGCTGTATACTACATGGGGCAGGCTGTATATTACATGGGGCAGGCTGTATATTACATGGGGCAGGCTGTATGCTACATGGGGGCAGGCTGTATGCTACGTGGGAAGGCTGTATGCTACATGGGGCAGGCTGTATGCTACATGGGGCAGGCTGTATGCTACGTGGGGCAGGCGGCTGGTGATACTACATGGTGGTGGCTGGTTGTATACTACATGGGGAGGCTGTATAACTTGGGGGCTGGCTATATACTACAGGGGCAGGCTTGTATGCTACATGGGGCAGGCGTTGGTGTATTACATGGTGGCTGGCTGGCTGTATATACTGGATGGCTGTACACTACTGGGGACTGGCTATATACTACATGGGGCAGGCTGTATGCTATGGGGCAGGCGGGTGTATACTACATGGAGTGGCTGTATACTACAGTGGGGCAGGTGTATGCACATGGGCAGGCTGTTGCTAGTGGGGCAGGCTGTATGCTACGGGGGCAGGCTGGCTGTATACTACATGGGGACTGGCTGTTTAACCCCTTAACGCTCTGCGCCGTAGCTCTACGGCGCAGAGGTATAAGGGATGTTATGAAGAGGGCTCACGGGCTGAGTCCTCTTCATACAGAGGTGGGGGGTTTTTGCATTTTGCACAAACCCCCACCGCTAATAACCGCGGTCGGTGCTTGCACCGATCCGCTGGCTATTAACCCTCTAAACGCCGCCCGCAAAGTCCGGGCGGCGTTTAAAAGACGGCGGCGCGCGGGCGCCGCCATCTTTTTTTTCGATCGCCACGCCCCGAACGTCATCGGGGGCGGCGATCGGTTTACCATGGTGAGCCTCGGGTCTTCTTTTTGACACGAGGCTACATGGTTTATGACAGGTTCGTTACAATGAGCCAGTGGCTCATTGTAATGTAAGACCTGCAAAAACGCATATATTGAATACTGTAGTATATTGCAGTATATGGTAGGAGCGATCTGATCATCTGGGTTAATGTACCCTAGATGGTCTCAAAAATAGTGAAAAAAAAAGAAAAAAACAAGTTTTAAAAAATAAAAAAAATTAATAAAATATTAAAGTTCAAATCACCCCCCCTTCCCTAGAACGGATATAAACCATAACAAACAGTAAAAATCACAGACATGATTAGGTATCGCCGTGTCCCAAAATGCCCGATCTATCAAAATATAAAAACGGTTACGGCCGGCGGTGACCCTCCGAGGCGGGAAATGGCGCCCCAAATGTCCGAAATGCGACTTTTACACCTTTTTACATAACATAAAAAATGAAATAAAAAATGATCAAAATGTCGCACAGACCTCAAAATGGTAGCAATGAAAACGTCGCCTCATTTCGCAAAAATGACCCCTCACACATTTCCGTGCGCCAAGTATGAAAAGTTATTAGCGTCAGAAGATGGCAAAAAATGTTTTTTCTTTTTGTACACATTCGTTTAATTTTTGAAAATGATTTAAACACAATAAAACCTATATAAATTTGGTATCCACCGCGAGCGCACCGAACCAAAAGAATAAAGTAGGCGTGTTATTTGGAGCGAGAAGTGAAAGTCGTAAAACCTGAGCCCACCAAGAACGTGACGTGTGCGTTTTTTTTTTAAATTTTTCCACATTTGGAATTTTTTTCAGCTTCGCAGTACACGGCATGTAAAATAAATAACATTACGGGAAGTAAATTTGTTACGCACAAAATAAGCCCTCACACGGTCTGTACACTAAAAATGAAAAAGTTATGGATTTTTGAAGTGGAGAGCGAGAAATTAGCCGAAAAAACCCTCCGTCCTTAAGGGTTAATACTTGGAGTTGGCTATATTACTACATGGGCAGGCTGTATGCTACGTGGGGCAGGCTGGGTGATACTACATGGGGGCTGGGTGTATACTACTTGGGGTGGCTATACTACATGGGGGCTGGCTGTAGGCTACATGGGGCTGGCTGTATGCTACATGGGGGCTGGCTGTAGATACATGGAGGCTGGCTGTATACTACAGGGGCTGTGT
This sequence comes from Engystomops pustulosus, assembly GCA_019512145.1. Taxonomy (NCBI): domain Eukaryota; kingdom Metazoa; phylum Chordata; class Amphibia; order Anura; family Leptodactylidae; genus Engystomops; species Engystomops pustulosus. The sequence continues at coordinate 117,308,652 of CM033643.1, read as the reverse complement.
ATACTACAGGGGGGCAGGTTGTGTATTACATGGGGCTGGCTGTATACTACAGGGGGGGCTGTATACTACAGGGAGGGGCTGGTTTGTGTATTACATGGGCAGGCTGTATGCTACATGGAGCTGGCTGTATACTACATGGGGGCAGGCTGTATGCTACGTGGGGCTGGCTGTATGCTACGTGGGGCGGCTGGCTGTATCTACATGGGGGCTGGCTGGTATACTACATGGGCTGGCGTGTATACTACATGGGGCTGGCGTATACTACATGCAGGGATGTCAGTAGTAGGTTACTGCTGACACCCTGTGTTTCGTGTTGCGTTCAGCATCGGCTCCGAGAAGGACTATTATTTGTTTTGTTAGGTATTTATTTATTCTGTTTTTTTGCCTTTAGTTTTCCTTACATGGTTTTTTGGCTCTCGTCTTGCTATGGTGTTCCTTCATGCGCTTCATAATCTCTTATTCGTCTCTCCATTTAGGGAGCTGTTCATTCGTTGTCATTGTTTGTTGGTTTAGCGCGAGGGTTTTTTTTTTTTGTCCGTTTGTGTTATTTTTATGACCTTTCTTTTGTTTTTTTTTTTTTTTTTTTTTTTATGATTGTTTTTTTTTTTTTTTTTTTTTTTTTTTTTTTTTTTTTTTTTTTTTTTTTTTTTTTTTTTTTTTTTATTTTTTTTTTTTGTTTTTTTTTTTTTCTTTTTTTTTTTTTTTTTTTTTTTTTTTTTTTTTTTTTTTTTTTTTTTTTTTTTTTTTTTTTTTTTTTTTTTGTTTTTTTTTTTTTTTTTTTTTTTTTTTTTTTTTTTTTTTTTTTTTTTTTTTTTTTTCGGCATAGAGTGAATTTACCCAATCCCTGTGCCTTTAAGGAGTTTTCCTATGGACAGTGGGGGTCTCGTCGCTCCGTCAGACTAATGGAGCAGATGTCCGTGCATGACCGCACTGCTCCATAAATCTCTATGCAATTGCCGTCAGCTCCATAGAGATTAATGGAGCAGAACGGTCATGCAAGGCCGTCTGCTCCATTAGTTTGATGGAGCGACGAGGGGTCCGATGGAGGTAAGTGGGACCCGATTGGATCGTTTTTTTTTTGTGATTTGTGGGGGTCTCAGCACTGAGACCTCCACCGATCACCAAGTTAGGTGCAAACTTTGTGGGATAACCCCATTAATAGTACGGCGCAAAGCGTAATGAGGTTAAACAGATCATGGGCACCTGTCAATATATCAAAATGGGAAATCCTGATGACAGCTTCCCAGGGGAATTTCTACTCTCTTGATCTCTTAATAGTAAATAATACCAAATTTGGCCCATATTCCAAACCCCTGATTCCTCTGTTTCAAACTAATAGAGGAAAAATGGGTTGTCAGGGAATAACAGGGAGATATTTAGATTTAGACAGAGAGCAGCAGTGATGTGATGGCCACAGCCGTGCACCTGCAACACTGGCAGTGATGGACAGTTGAACATGAGTTTTGGAAGAGGTGACAAGATGACTATTATCATGCATGGTAAAGCCAACATTATTTTTTCAAAGTTGATCATGAGCTTTTAGGATAAATAAGGAAGGACACATTTACAGAATGAATCATAGTAACAGCATTACCTCTGCTTTTGTTTTTAATGAGCTTTGTCACGCCCTGTACTTGATTAGAAATTTACAGTTCTCACACACCAAGCTTATTTACTAGGGATGGGAAAGTAAAAGAAAACACAGGAGAATGTCAGTCTTTATCAGAACTAGGACCAATTATAACAAGGCATTATTTAAAATATACTTGGATCTTATGGATTATCCTGCAACTTATCCATATATTTATATCATTTATTTGCTGAAATGGGAATACCTGTTTAATTGAGTTACTCGATAGAATAGTAGGGAATTGTTTGGGTGTCTGTTGATTATGCTGTAAATTTGCCTCAGCAGGACATATTGCACGGGCCGAGGTAACTTACCGACCTGTGCCATACTATTACGTCCTGCTTCTGGCACCAGCTCCCAAGCAGAGCCGGTGGCAGAAGCTGCAGGTGTCTGCTGTATATTACAGCTGACACGCATCTGTGACACCCATAATTGGAGATTCCTGACTGCAGAGTGTGAGAAGAATGTGATTTTGTCCCCTGTGAATCAGGCTCCCCCTGCGTCGCTTACCGAGGGGGTCTACTCCCCCCGATAGGGCAGCCCCAGGGTCCAACAAGTGCCATTGGGCTGCACAATCTGCTCATAAGTCAGGCTCTGCCTTCTGGTAGGACTCGACTATAACTGCGCATGCTTAGCGAGTTACGTAACACACTGCAATCCACTTGTTTTGCAGTGTGTAAGCTCAATATGAGCTTGAACAATTGATCAGAGGTTTGCTTACAGGTTTGCCAACCTGTAAAATAAAAATAAAGTTTTAAAACAGTAAAGTTAAAAAAAATGTTTTAATAATTTAATAAAGTATATATAATTCCCCTAAACAAGACCATTTGATATACATATCTAATAAAGTACAAAAATCCCCAGAACCCCCACATATTTGGTTTTGTCGCTTCTGTAAAAATCTGTACAATAAATTTGAAACATTATTGGAACTGCTTGGTGAACTCCGTAAAAAAAAATAATTAAAAAAAAAAAGCTAATGAAAAACCGAAAATGTTAATTTTTCATCGTATCCCAAAAAATACTAAAGTTATGACTCTGAAAAGATAACGATAGTAAAAAAAATGAGATTTTCTCTGTATTAGTTTTTCTCTAGTAAAATTGTAAGCATGTATAGAATTATCATAGAATTATGACATTTATGTTTATACGTGAACAGTTCAAAAAGTATGCAAAAATAGCAAAACAAAAATGGATGATTTTCTTTGCCTCCATACATTCAAGAGTTAATAAAATATTATCAGTAAACTATAGACCAGTGATGGTGAACCTTTTAGGGACTGGGGGCCGAAACTACGAGCAAAAGCCACATATTTTTCACAAAGTGCCAAATGCCAATTTAAATTAACTCACAGGTTCCAAATGTATTGGCATCCTGAGGACACCAATACAGTAGAAAGAAGGAGAAATTATTATTATTGTAGTTTCCCTCTAAGGTCCCCTTAACATGGTCCGGATAAGGGATTACAATGATAATCCAGCTCTGCCCACACCTCCTGAGTCCTGAATGGTGACCTTTGTGCTGGGTGATGGCCTAGGTGCCCACTACGAGGGTTCTAAGTGCCACCTCTGGCACCCGTGCCATAGGTTCGCCACCACTGCTATAGACACACTAAAATGAAGTATTTTTAATATGTATCTAATCCCACAGATAATAAGCCCTTGTCCAAATTGCCAAAAGCAGTAACCCCTCCAGTGCTGGCAGCTGCCATGATATGCTAGTGCAATGAGCAAGGGAGCTTGAAGTAGCCAGCAGTAAAAAGGAGCACACTGAAGAAAGCAGATAGGTGGGATGGCAGAGGCTACTGGGGCAGGGAGAAGCCTGTGCCAAGAGAGCCAAAAATTTGCATATCAGTTATATAAAGTGTTGTTAAGGTTACAAACTGTAATAGAACTAGTGAGAGGTAGCTTAGGGCTTTGCATGTTAGTATAAACCTACCATTAGATCTACCTTAATAGGTAGATTCCTGGTTTTAGGTTTCCTTTGATTTATTTTTTGATGTAATTATATTACTACAAGCTGTTTTATACTCTGAATGAACCCAAATTGAAACTGCAATCCAAGCCATAGGTAAAATAAATCTTCATGTACACAAAAACATTATTATATGTTGACAAATAAGATAATAACATTAAAATCAACATTAACTTATTTTACCATATTCTCTTGTAAACTGGTAGTGAATTCTGTGTGGTGGGAGTTGAGGGCTGGAGAGTCTTCTGTGGAAGTAACAATTGCTGAATATGGTCTTTGCTGTTGATCCCCATCAGGAGTCTCAAAAGATCTGTAATTAAAAAATGTATGATCATCTACTTAAATATTGATTTAGCAAAGTATACATTTCTATATAGTTCAATCAAAAACATTTTGATATTTACAAAGCATAGTATGTGCTGTATCCTGCTGGGAGACTTTTATGTGAAAACTTTAACTGGCAATTTAAAGGGGTTTTCCCATTTCAGAATATAAATGTTATTGTTTGTATAATTAAAAGTTATACAATTTTCCAATATACTTTCTGTATTGATTCCTCCTGGTTTTCTAGATCTCTGCTTGCTGTCCTGCTATAAAAAGCTTTGTTGTTTATTTCCAGTGTACATAAATCTGACCATGGTCACACAGGTGCATGGCTCGTTATATCACACAGCTCTGATTACTCTCTGTGATGCTAATGAGCCGTGCACCTGTGTGACCATGGTCAGATTTATGTTCACTGGAAGTTTTCTATGGAATGACAGCAAGCAGAGAGCTAGAAAACTGTGAGGAATTAATACAGAAAGTATATTGGAAAAATGTATCATTTTCCATCATGCAAACAATAACATTAATTTAATGAAATGAGAATACCCCTTTAAAGCTAGATAAAACATACTTATACTTTGCCAGATTATAAAAGTATAGGATGCTGGATTGAAAAATTAAAATTACTGAATTTTTTTGGTGCCAATTAAGGCAGAATTCCAGCATATTTTGCTTTGTTTATCTTCCCCAGTAAATGCTTGTTTTTTTGTGATTTACAAAATTAGTCCAGAACTTTTTCCTGGTCAATAAGGTTGTAGTCAACACTACCACCTAGTGATTTTTTTGTGAAACTACAGTTAACTCAGTCAAAAACAAACATAAGGTGGGAATCAAATAATAAATGACCTGCAATAGAGAAAGCAAATTCAATCTGATAAGAGACTTTTAACCATGAAGCAGATAGCAAACAAATTTCAGTTGGAGGGTAAAAAAGAGCCCTGTCTGGATAAACAAATACAGGAGCGCTACCTGCAACATTCTGAATCCATCACACCAATCACATGCAGGGAAATGTGCGAACAAGAGGTACTCGAGACACACACTGGTCACCATGAGGGAGTCACAAAGCAAGCGGAGTGGACAGTCACATGTGCAGATACCTGGATCTGAGTTCTGTCCCCATGCGAGCGGATGGAGATGACAACCAAGACCAAAGTGCGTAGAGAGCACACAGACAGGATATACATAAAACAGATGAGACACTGATCAAACTTTGTACCAGACATTTTCATTGTCACCAAAAACCACCTTATATAGATAAGTCAGAATTAAGGGTCCTACTATCTGTCCTATAGTCCCCCTGGTACAATTATTGGACATTTTTTAACAAGTAATTGTGATTTATAAACTATTGTGTTATTTTGTATTAATGTATTTATTCAAATTTAGTCTTATATATTTTCCATTAATGATATAAAAAACAAAACAGATGCAATTTTTTAATTTTATGCACATAAAGTGTAAATTGCGTACATGTAAAGAATGTAATTTGTAATAACCTTTATTAAACGATAAAGAGGTTAAAATATATTGGGTGAAATTTGTGAATCTTTTTTGCCAAGTGCCCACTAATTGCGATTATATGTACTCTAAACCCACTTAAAGAGGACCTGTCACCCCAAAAAAAAACCTCTAGGAGCTGATTACTAAAGTTAAGCAGCTCCTTGTGCTATACCAGTATTAGCAGTAGAGCAGCACGGTGGCTTAGTGGTTAGCATTAGAGCCTTGCACTGCTGGGGAACTGTTTTCAAGTCCCAGGGTCAACATCTGCAAAGAGTTTGTATGTTCTCTCCGTGTTTGCATGGCGTTCTGGTAGGGTGATTAGATTGTGAGCCCCATGGAGACAGTGACAATTTGGCAACCTCTATGTAGCACTGCGTAATCTGTGTGCACTTTATAAATTAACACACTATTATTATAGCAGTGTTAAACTGCTAGTTTTATCAGAACCTTCTGATAAAGCTAGCGAACACTGCAGAGCCATACCCTCAGAACTTACAGTGGTAGGATAAACCAGAAACCTCAACCTCTATGAATATCACAATAAGACAAAAAGTACAGATGTGGTGACAGTAATCAACAACATAAATGTGATTCACTATATATAACCACAACACATGTAACACAAATGCCATGGAAAAATGCTAATAAAAATGAGGATATAAATAGTTATAGTGCAAAAAGTGCAGTGGACACAAGAACACAGGGTAAAAAAGATTATGGTATGTAATGTTCCTAATGATACAAGTTCATACGTCACCAACAATCGGATGGGGGAGGGAGAAAAGCTCCATGCTTCCTCAGAGGTAAAGATGGCTGAATGGCATACTCTTCAGCCCATGTACTCTCACCACATCGGTACTTTTTGTCTTATTCTGACATTCATGGGGGTTGAGGTTTCTGGTTTATCTTACCAGACCTTTTGGACACATGTTATTCATGTGTTTTTAATTGTTTTTAGCTGTACTTAATAAAGACGTTAGATTTTCTCTTTGACATTTGTTTGGGCATTTATGTATATACAAGTGGTTCCTATCTCCCAAAAAATGTAATAGAAAGGGCACAAAAAGTGAGATGTACCCTATAATAGTACCAATCTAACTTTACCTTTTCCCACAGTAAACAAGCCCTAATAATCCTGATTCCTTAAAAAAGAGTTTATATTTGCTAAAGTAGTAAAACCATGTTTGTATAGGTAATTGTACTAACCTATACAATAATTTTATCATGTTTATTTTACTGTACGGTGAACTGCATAAAAGTTTTAATTAAAAAACAAGTGGCAAAATAGCTGTTTTATTCTGTTCGGTTGCAGGAAAGCATTAATAAATTTGATTAATCTTACTATTTTTACCATAAAAATGAACACATTGGGAAATACAAAATTTAAAGCAAAAATCAAGCCCTCATATGCCCTTTTCAGATTAAAAAAAAAAAGTCATGTCTTTTGGAATTTGAGCAGGGAAAAACTTTAAAAAGTCTGTGTCCTTAATGTCCTGAAAGCCATTTTAGGCCATGTCCTTAGGCGTTATTGTGGCCCCCACATGACATAGTATTATGCCCCCCACTTACAATGCCTTCCTTTCTGTAGCCCTCCATTTTTGCCCCTTTCTTGTAGCATACTTATTTATAATCCCCCATAGATCTCCCCCACCACCTGCTTTTGTTCTATCCTATATTTGCCTTTCCCTACTAAAATGCAGCAGTCCTCTCTCCTCTTCTATAAGTCATATCGATATCAATGTATGCCAGCAATGAAGTCACAGAAAAGTATGTAAAATACAAATGTGATATATCTTGTGTGGAACGGTAGCTGCCACTGAAGCAGATTTCGGCCATGAAATTTGTATTTCCCCCTCTCACCACGACAGCACCCAACCAGAGAGAGGGATCCGCCCCCAGGGACAGATGAAGAGTGTCAGGCCTACTGGCCTGAATGATGGAATATCCTTTGCGGCATTTATTGAATGACGTATATGTGAGTTGGTATTAAACCTAAATTGTCCCAGTTCGACCTCCTATAACTATCTTAGTACAACCTCCTTAGCTATTAGCACCTCTTCAACCTCCTTAGTTAGTAGCACCTTCTCAGACAAGTTGTTCTCTAAATAATTTTAGTACTGACCACAAACGATGTATACTTACCTCTATAAGCTTTCACCTGGCTTGCATATATCGGATGTAACATGCAAAGACAGTAAGTAACTAATGCTTATATAGAGGTTCTATTTGCAGTAGAGGGGCACTATTAAGTAGTGGCATTGAGTGGCACAGTATGGCACCGAAGGTGCACTTAAGTCTCTGCTATTTCTGCAATAGACTGTCGAATGGTTGATCTACACAATGACTTTGGTACCTTCTGTGCATTGTGTATAGATCTACCCAGGGTATACATTTGGCGATATGAGACCAATCTATGAAATACGAGTATGTAATATATTAATACCTGTACGTTTTTGAGCAACATCATTTATATCTATAATAGAATGTACATGTACTCTAGTACATATTGATGCACGTCCCCGTATTAAAGTGGGTGGCTCCGATACACATAGGAAAGCCCTCACTGTTATAGATACATGCATTTCTAACTCTATCTTTATTGACAATGCCTGGAGGAACGTAAGGATTACTCCTACCCGAGCGGTTTCGCAGCGTTTTTTCTGTTTCTAAACCACGGCACTCCAGAAGACTAACCCCGCCCACCCCTCTCCTGATTCGCTGCTCAGTCCAAACCAATGGACCAATAGAGCGGCCAGCACATTCAGCAATCAGAGATATATACCATTGCAGAGAGTGAGACTGGATTCTATCTATCTATACAGTATAAACACACATACATACAGCACCATATATACATACAGTACAAATTACAGAAATATATACATACAGTACACATACAGTATATAAACACCTTATACACCCATACAGAATATACACAAATAAAGAATATAAACATCACATATGCTCAAACTTACAGCATTTAGATACATTCATACAGTATATACACTTTATACCAGTGGTGGCGAACCTATGGCACTGGTGCCAGAGGCGGCACTCAGAGCCCTCTCTGTGGGCACCCAGGCCATCATCCCAGCATGAAGTTCACCAGACAGGACTCAAAGAACCTTCCTACAGAATCTTCCTATAATGATAGACATATTTGCCCTCCTCCTTTCAACTGCGTTGGTGTCCTTAGGAGGCAGAGCGATTGAAAGTTGTCAAAGAACAAGGAGAAATAAATTACTGCTTAAATTGCTGTGCTGGCACTTTGCTATAAATAAGTGGCTTTTGGTTGAAGTTTCGCCATCACTGCTTTATACAATCATAACCACATATGTATATACTCACTGTCTGACAGATTTCTTATCCTAGGGCAAGTAGCTGCTGGCCACATGGGGGAAGTAGAGGGAAGGAAGTAGAAATGGAAGATCCCTAGTCCTTGCATCCTGCCGTCCTTCCTCTTCCCCTGACATTTCTTTTCTAAACTGCCGGATCAGCTGCATACTGTGGAAGATGTGAACTGTTATATACAAAATATGCTATACTATGTGCAGTATATTATGGGTATGGTGCACATCCTCCATTCCTTCGAGTTGCTACCACTGTAGTTATACCCATGAACCAAGTGCATCTGATTTTTTAACTCCTAAATGCAATTAGACGTACATATACGTGAGGAAATGCGGTCTATTGCTGCATCCTGATGTACGTGTACCTCTTAGCAATTGCACAGGCTCAGAAACAGACCTAGCTGTGTGTGACAGCCGAGCTCCTGCAATAACAGCTGGGATCTCAATACTTGCAAACCCGACTGTTTAACCCTATGGACACCGATAGCGTGGTGACTAGAGATGGGTGAATCGATTCTAATGATTCTAACTTCGGTTAGAATTTCAGGAAAAATTCGGTTCGCCGCGAAGCCGAAGTTTATGCTGATTCGCGGGAACGAAGTTGTTTTTTTTCCCCTCATGTTTCTGTTGAATAGGGAACACCCCCGCCAGATTGACTGTCTGCAGACTCCTGTAAGCTCAATCAGTCGTACGGGCAGACTGATGTCACACAGCCCTATAAAACCCAGCCATTTTCTATCTCAGCACTTCACACTTCATGTTATAGCGTCTAGCTGCTGCTATTGTGCTGTGCGATTCTTGCTGCAATCCCTCCCTGTTCTCTAAGGGGGTTCTATATACCCCAAATAGCAGTTCTATTTAGTGACAAAATCGAAGAAGAAGAAATCTGCTTGACATTCATGCATCTGCAGTAGCGATTGGTGGACTAATCCCTGGTTGTTCTTTAAGGGGGATCTGTGTACCCCAAATAGCAGTTCTATTTAGTAACAAAATCGATTAGGAAGAAATCTGTTTGACTTTCATGCATCTGCAGTAGCGATTGGTGGACTAATCCCTGGTTGTTCTTTAAGGGGGATCTGTATACCCCAAATAGCAGTTCTATTTAGTGACAAAATCGAATAGGAAGAAATCTGTTTGACATTCATGCATCTGCAGTAGTGAGCTGTCAGTTGTGGGGTATCTGTATAATGCACATTGCAATACCTTTTGGGGGCTCTAGTTTACAGCCAGATTTACGTGTGAAATCCACATAGTTTTTACAGTGATTTTCGCTGAAATTACACTGTCAGTTGTGGGGTATCTGTATAACGCACATTGCAATACCTTTTGGGGGCTCTAGTTTACAGCCAGATTTACGTGTGACATCCACATAGTTTTTACAGTGATTTTCGCTGAAATTACACTGTCAGTTGTGGGGTATCTGTATAACGCACATTGCAATACCTTTTGGGGGCTGTAGTTTACAGCCAGATTTATGTGTCAAATCCATGTAGTTTATAAACCACTATGTCACACAGAAAGGTGGCAAGTGGAGCAGGCAGAGGTGGCAGCACAGTAAGGGGATATCGCAGAAGGGGTGACTCTGTGAGGCCAGAACTGCCGTTGTCATCTAGTGGCAGTGTGTTGATCAACAACCCAAAGGTCGTTGAATGGTTGACTAGGTCATCCAATTCCTCAAATATAACATCTGACAACCCCAACCAAGAGTCCGTAGGTTCCTCTGATACAACAATTAGTTGGCATGGCCCAAGAGCAGGTCAGCGGCCCTCACCTGTCCTCAACCAGGGTCTGTCCTGTTCCTTTCCTGCAGCCAGAGAGCTACTAGGTGGTCTGGGCTCAGCGCCACTATTCAGAGAGGACAAAGTGTTTGAGGACAGTCAGCAACTGCTTTGCAGTGAAGAGGTGGGGCAGACTTCCGCTGCTTCCTGCAGTAGGCAGGCTGTGCATACTGACATCGGTGAGGAGAGTAGCAGTGACCGGGACCGGGCAGAAAGTGTAGCGTGGCCAGGGAGCTAACCTTGGCACCACGGCCCTGCACCAACACATGCAGCATCACCATCCAATGGCCTGGGAGAAACAGGTGTCAGATGCGGTCCGTCCTGCAGACGCAGCAACAGCAGTAGCACCTAGTGGCACACATGCTGTTTCAGCAAGTCAAGGCTCCAGCACCTCTGCCGAAGGGAGCTGTTTGTCTTTGACATCATCTCCCGGTCCAAATGCTCCTGCTCCTCACTACACATGGGGCCAGCAGTCCTTTACAAAAGGACAACTCTATGCGTCCAGCCATCCTAAGGTGCAGAAGCTGACCGTGCTCTTGTCGAAGTTGTTGGTACTGCAGTCTCTTCCTTTCCAAGTCGTGGACTCTGCACCCTTCAGAGAACTAATGGCTTGTGCCGAACCGAGGTGGAGAGTTCCAAGCCGCAATTTTTTTTCCAAAAAGGCTGTGCCAGCCCTTCACCAATATGTACAACAGAAGGTGGGCCAGTCCTTGAGCTTATCAGTTTCTTCCAAGGTGCACGGCAGCGTGGATGTGTGGAGCTGTAATTATGGTCAGGGCCAGTATATGTCCTTTACGGCCCACTGGGTGAATGTGCTTCCCGCCCAGCCACGCCAACAACTTCAACAAGAGACGGAGCTTTCTCCTCCACGTTGTCAAACTGCTGCTCCTGCGCCAGTGTCCGCCTCCTCCTTCTCCACCACCACCTCAGCCTCCACAAGTGCTGCTCCATCATACCACATGTGCAGGGCACAGCGGTGTCACGCAGTTCTACACCTGGTTTGCCTGGGCGAACGAAGTCACACAGGGGAGGAACTGCTCAGTGTCATGCAACAAGAAATCAATGTGTGGCTTTCTCCGCGACAACTAAAAGTCGGAACCATGGTGACAGACAATGGGAGGAACATGGTGTCCGTGCTCCACCGAGAAGGGATGGTCCATGCGCCTGAAGTCTTACACCCATCTGCAAGACATTCTAAAAATGGCCAGGACACTGTGCACACACTTCAGCCATTCTTACAAAGCCAAGCACACACTCCTCGAGTTGCAGCGCCAGAACGGCCTACCCCAATATAGTCTGATATGCAATGTTTCCACCCGTTGGAATTCCAGCCTCCATATGTTAGACCGCCTGTATGAACAGAGAAAAGCCATTAATGATTTTTTGATGATGCAAGCGGACCTTAGTACTCCCCTGTGTAACTTTGATGTCAGCGACTGGCAGCTCATGCGTGACACCTGCCGTCTGCTCAGGCCTTTTGTTATTTGTCAGTCGCCAGGACTGTGGGATGAATAACGTCATTCCACTGCTTCATGTCCTGGAACTCATGCTGCAAAATCTGTCTGGTCAGGGCACTGGAGAAGTGGAGACTACATCTCATGGCCACATGAGTCCACTGGGGGCTGAACTGGAGGAGGAGGACATTGGAGCACAAGCAGAGTCTGGTGCAATTTGTGGTTTTTCTACTCAGATGACAGGAGAGGAGGAGCAGGAGCATCCGGAGGAGGTAGAAGACCAGGCAGATGACCCAGAAGCACCGTGGCAGTATACTGTGGATATGGAGATCGGGAGTCCCTCAGAGTCACTTGCGCAGATGGCCCGCAGCATGCTGCTTTGCCTAACTAGTGACAGCCGAATAGTCAACATCCGGCATAGGGATGACTTTTGGCTCTCCACCCTCTTGGACCCTCGCTACCGGTCCAAAATGGGTGTCTTTTTTCCTGCTGCTGAGAGGAAGGAACAACTGGCATACTATAGAGAAATACTGAGCACAGAGTTGACCGCTGCCTATGTGCGCCATTGTCCATCCTCTGTCACTTCTGACCAGGGGATTCCTGGCAGTCATTGCTCACGTACTACTACCACGGCTGCTGTGGGGAGCTGGGGGGGGGGTAGGAGCAGTAGCAGCTCCATCAACAGTCGCTTAAGTCTGGATTCCTTAATGAGCAATTTCCTTCACCCACCTAGTGAGGAGGGTAGCCGCCACCAGCAGCAGCAGCAGGACATGAAGCAGACCCTGCACCAGCAGGTGGTGGCCTACTTTGACAGCACTTTACCACCTGAGGTAGAGGATCTCATGGACTACTGGGCAGCCAAACTTGATGCGTGGCCGCAACTTGCGGAGTTTGCAGTAGAGAAGCTGTCCTGCCTGGCCAGTAGTGTGGCATTAGAGCGGGTGTTCAGTGCGTCGGGGGCCATCATTACCCCAAGGAGAACCCGCTTGTCCACCCGTAATGTGGAGAGACTGACCTTTGTCAAGATGAATCAGACTTGGATCGGCCATGATTTCAACTCACCAATGCCTAATGCATCAGATTAGATCAGCCATGACGCCTCCCCCAAACGTTGAGAAATGAGTTGGGGTTCTAACTACCTGCCTCAGCTACTATTCTGATGCTGCCACCCGCCTGATGCCACACATCTGCTGCTAGTTGCACCATCTGCCTCCTACCATCTTTACCAGGGACTGGAATTGTCCGCCACCTCCACATTATATCATGGTGCTACTCTGCAGGCTCCTGCTGCTACTGATGCCACCTTCACACTATATCATTGTGCCACTCTGCAGGCTCCTGCTGCTGCTGCTTTTGATGCCACCAACACACTATATCATTGTGCCACTCTGCCGCTCTTGCTGCTTCTGATGCCACCTTCACACTATATCATTGTGCCACTCTGCGGGCTCCTGCTGCTTCTGATGCCACCAACACACTATATCATTGTGCCACTCTGTGGGCTCCTCCTGCTGCTGCTGCTGACTTAATACCATACTAATTCTTCCTTTAAAGAATGTTTCACTCATCTGTAGAATTTCTCACATCTTCTAAAGGATAATTTTGTAAGCTTTACAGTTTTTAGGCTACACTGGAAAGCACAATGTAATAAAGTAAATCCAAATGGGATGAATTTTGTGGTTAAAAATACATTTTGGGCTATATGAGAAGATTCTAGTAAATATAACTATGTAAAAGCAAATCCCAGATTCCTGGACATTTTGGAGAAATTCAAAGTTGAGTTAAAGGAAATCTACCATCAAAATCCATCATGATAAATCAAGTGCACTTATTCATAGATCCAAGAACCATGGCTGTGGTAATCTTCTTAGATGTGTTATTTATGGCTTCCTTCCTTCTAAAATCAACTTTTAAAATTATGCTATTGAGCCTCAAGGGTGCCTGGGGCTGTTATCAAACTGTTCCTCAGTGTGTTGTTCGAGAAACCCAGACACACTGGTGATACACGTGGAGTAGGGTGCTGTTTGTGGGGTCTCCCCTCATCTCTTGTACCTTGTATATTGGTATATTAGTATATTTATGTAATTTTTCTATGATACTTAGGGACTGGTAACCCTTGTTTTGTGACATACAGCTGCATTGTATTGATATATCTGATGTATTGGATCCTTGAGATATTACTATGTCAAGGGGAACCTATTGTATGGCAGTTGAGTCTTATCATGGACCATGGCCAGAACCTTTTTCAATTGCATGTATGCATTTTATTGTGTCTGTTTAAATTATACAATTTTCCTATATACTTTCTATTACAATTCCTCATGGTTTTCTAGATCTCTGCTTGCTGTCATTCTATAGGAAGCTTCATTGTTTACTTCTAGTGGACAGCAATCTGACCATGGTCACACAGGTGCACAGCTTGTTAGTATCAGAGCTGTATGATATAATGAGCCACACACCTGTGTGACCATGTCTGTCCACTAGAAGTAAGCAATGAAGCTTCCTATAGAATGACAACAAGCAGAGAAAGTGATACAGAAAGTATATTGAGAAATTGTATAACTTTTCTTTATTCAAACAAAAACATTTATTTGCTGCAATGGGAAAACCCCTGTAAGATTATTGGGTGTGTGGAGTGCTACTGTGTGCTAGTTCATCTTTTTTGTAACTAAATTGTAGGACTACTTTGCTAATTTTTGTGTGCTCACTTTAGCCATGAGTAAGACTTTATCGAAACGCGTAGGCATTGTCTGATTTCTTCTTGTGTGCCTTCCCAAGATCTTTATTTGCCTGTTTGGATTTTTTTTATCATATTTTGAAAATAAAACCATTGGATTGATATTTTAAGGAACCAGTCTGCAGTGGGATCTTTCTTCTGATTTTTCTTGCTCACATTTTTAGGTTTGGGTATTAGTATGTCACACGTCGGCTGCAGGTGTATGAACAGGGCTCACGGGCTGATATTGCAGCAAACACCCAATGGTAACACTAGGGTGTTAACCCTTCACTCGCTGCCAGCAAAGAGATGACATGAGGCCATCGAGGAGTGATGAACTGACGGCTGCTATGACAGCCTTGGGACTGAGGCTTGATAGGCTGTATAGTTTCTGATCCTTTGTTACCGTTGGCACATTGTAATACATGATCAGTGAAGTCCCCATATACTGTCATACTGTAATATGATTACCTACAAACAGAGGTTTGATCCTAAATAATGAAGAGAAAAATAGTATAAAAAAAATATATCTTTATTTAGAAATCAAATCTAAAATATAATCTGCATTAAAAAAAAATTTAACACAAAAGAACAGAGCTGATGGAAGCAAAAGTATGTATAATAATCTCTATATCCAGGAGAACACAAAAGAGAAAATTTAATGGATGGCAAAAAAGAGGAATGAGACACTATTCACATTGAACAATATATGTTTCTATGTACTGTGGGAGAGTTGGCCCAGTAGAGACCGTGGTAGCGGGGTGCTGTGATGCAGTTCAAGACAGTGACACCAAAGTACAGTCCAAAACAGGTCTCGCCTGCGTTTATTGTAGCAGCAAAATAAAACAGCCTTTACATTCAGGCATTAAATAAACAAAAATCCTACCCGTCAGGGTGCTAACTATACAGTGATTCTCTAACTCACCACTATACAAAATCACTTGGCTGCTCCAGGCACAGAGGTCAGGGCTGTGTGCTCTCCAGCCTCCTTACAGAGAGAGACAACACTTCCAGCTCTGCTGAGCGGTTTAAAAAAAAAGACTGATTAGGCTGCTCCCATCACCTGTGTCCAAGGTGCTGGACACCCAACCTCAGCACGAAGGCCTTGCATAATAGCAAAACCGAGGGGAAATATGCCGCCCATCCACAGTTAACCCCTTCAGTGTCTCACAGTACCCATAAATGAACTGTAGTAAGACAATTAAATGTAAGAACAGGTAATGGGGAACATAATAGAGAGACCGTATATGAATTGAAACAATAAGACCAGGATAAGTACAAGTACAAGAATTATTTATATCCCAAAGTCCAGTATTGGCAAACAGACTTAGCCTGTACTGTCTGGATAAGTGTCTCAATCCACGCCCGGCACGTTTTATGCTATAGTCTCATCAGGAGACATCCAAAACATGTTTACTGGGTTGGGTATTCAATGGAGAAATGGGCAAATAGGGACATACATTCTATATGCTGCCCCTACTTCAAGGTATATACTGTACACATTTTTTTTTACAATGATTACAGTTTTAAAAAAAAATTATGTTACATTGCCATGTTGCTGGGTTAAGGCGTGTAGAAGGCCATATCCTGGCCAGGACACCAAGTATTAAGTCTTGTTTGCTAGAAAGATCAAATTCTTATTTATCTCAGCAAAATTCAAATAAATGTATCCAATTTATACAATGTGATTTTATATACTATCTCTCAATGTTAAAATTAACCTACCCTTAAAATTAGAGACTGTTCATGTTTTTGTCAACCAACCCATATTGCCTAGTCCATAGAGATGTATGCTAGTTTAATCTGAGCATACATGTGTTTCAGAGCAGAGGGGGTAGTAAGCTGCAGCCAGACTTCTCTACCCTGACAACATTTTACCTTCATATACTCTCACATTTGGGGTTGTGAATTGGGCAGAAGGTTGGCTACGGATTGTCAATAGCCAAGTATTAGGTTAGTATGTTACTTATGGCATTGAATATATGTTTATAGTAAATATTTTATTTCTGTAGTTCATACTGAAAGCAAAAACACTTTGAAGAAAAATATGCAAGATCACTTATTTCTCTGGGTACAGAGTGTTTGTTTTATCCCACCATCTTTAAATTGTTGATTGTATAGAAAGGATGGGGATTTCCATTGTTAGTTTATCTCCTTCATACACAAAGAAAGAGATACAAAAGAAGGCTAAGAATCAGGATTGTTTGAATAAGGTCCCATTGTATACACAGCTCTAAGAAAACCTGCCTCTTTGATTGTTTGTGGTTGTCAAACCGTGTTCAGATATAAGAAGTTCATATAAAGTGATAATATCCAAGAATGCACACACAATATCTATATATACACAACTTTGTTTCAAGCTGTAGAATTGTAGCACAGCTCAATAAAAAATATGCGGTAAACTCCAACAATGCACTACCATGCCCCTTTATGTGCACAGGTTTGTAAAGTGTCGGAGAAAGTGCAGCCGCAACACAAAAGTGAAGCAAACTCTTCATAAATCCATCTGCAACCTCCAAAGACTTTCTTTTTCATGCAAGAATAGACAAAAAAACTGGCAGACACAATAATATATCTGGCAGATATGTCATTATGTAACATAAGCACCATTACTGTCTGATGTGGTGGCAAGTCACTCT
This sequence comes from Engystomops pustulosus, assembly GCA_019512145.1. NCBI lineage: Eukaryota > Metazoa > Chordata > Amphibia > Anura > Leptodactylidae > Engystomops > Engystomops pustulosus. The sequence goes on along the minus strand of CM033643.1, from coordinate 117,291,280 downwards.
ATGTTTTACATGTTCTGTGGTGATATAATAAATGCTATAATAAATGTGCAGCACGGTCCAGATGTGCACCAGAACGCCCCTTTAGGTGAATAATATTGTGACACAGTGCAGCCATGACACAAAACTAGGGCAGACACTTTATAAATAAATGTGCAAGCAGTTTGGACGTTCTTTTTAGTACAAAGTCAGAAAACTGGTGCAAACACTTTAATAAATGTGGGTCAATGGGGCTTATTTACTAAGGGTCCGCGGCCGCACTTTTACCATTTTTTCCGATATTTTCGGGATTTGTGCTGCTGGGACAGGTATTTAACTGGGGTTTGTACTGCACGTGATCGGATTGTGGCGCGGCTGCGACAGAAATGGGGGGGGATTTAACTTTCAAATTGTGTCACATGATCAAGCACTTAAATGTACCAGGAACAAGAAGGTACACTTTTGTGAACCCCGCTGGATCGGGTAAGTTAATGTGCCCCAATGTGTCAGATGCAAAGATGAAAACTGAAATATCGCTAGCGCTACTTGCCGTTTTATAATTACATTGTTACACTGCAGTGTGCCAGCAATACAGAAAAATGTGCACCTAAAGGGGAGTGGTAGTGCTTAGTCGGAGTTTGCGACACATACTTTAACAGATTAATATAGAAACTCGACTGAATTGTGTTGCACACTATAAGGTTAAGGTTCACCTAAAAAAAATGGTGCACACTTTCCAAGCAGTGCATGGTGCACCAGATAATTCAAGACCATGCACCAGTATTCAATAATCTTGGGCACCCGGCACACAAAGTGCAGTTTGCACTACTTTTGATAAATGTGGCCCATATAGAATATACACACAGACATACTGAGGCGGTAGTAATCTTCCAGTACTGATCACCTTCAGCTACAATAGCCTTCTATCAATGTCAACTATTTCCTCTTCTCTTTTTAAAGCACTGAACTCTAATGTTGAACAGAAGAAGTGTCGGAGCGCTGTACCCTGTCATAAAATCTACATATAGGAAAGCCATATCTACTCTGGGTAGATATATATTTCTAGACTCCAGAGTTTAGAATTCTGAAAATACTTCTCTGTTAGGGTATGCTGAAAGGGGTCATAACTCTTTAGAACTTCAACAAATATTATGCCAAACCATTTCCATAGTTATATTATACTGTAACACTATAGGGTGAGGCGAGTTTTCACAGAATAAAATCAATGATTTATATATAGTTTAAGATTTATAGAGTATATAGTTTGTAAATAGTTAATCAGTTCCTGTGTATGCAGGCCTAATGCGCCAATACATATTAGATAATTCTAGTAGGAGTGGTAATAATAATAAAATAATAATAAATCTTTATTTATATAGTGCCATCATGTTTCTCAGCACTTTACAAATCATGGGGTACATGAACAAACAATATAAGACATTACAGAGTAATAACCTGGTCATATGAAACAATAGCAGTGAAGCCCTACTTGCAAGAGCGTAAGTAACAATAATTTACTTAACAAAAAAATACTTCTAGCATAGCTGAAGAGAGCTTTTGACAACAATTCCAAAGATACCTGCATCATGCTCCTGGCTTCTTCCTAGCCTAAGATATAGGACTAACACATACATGAGACTATCTGCAAAATCCTCTTAACTTTTCCTGAACTGGGTGGGACTTCCTGGTTGTGACATCAGCTAAGGGCAGTGAGGCCAAAGCACTGAGGGCATTCACTTGAAAGTGTACAATCAGCTCAGCCAATCTGGACTCAGAATCAATGTTACTGCTTGTACAAAGATCTGAGATCATAGTAAGAAATGATCATAGAGTAATCTGTTACATAAACCACAAAGAAAAAGATATATCAACCCCTTGCCGCTAAAACCACTTTTCATCTTCCTGACACAACACATTTTTAAAAAACCACTGACATGTGTAATTATAAATGGTTATAACTTTAAAACGCCTTAACATATCCAGGTAATTTTGAAATTGTATTCTTGTGACACATTGTACTTCAAGGTTTTGGTGATATGATTTGGGTTTATAAATAAAAGAAATGGCTATTTGGTGAGAATTCTCGCTTTTTGAAATTCAACATTTTCTACATTTTTGCCACATAGTCATAACACCAAAATAACTTGATAACTAACATTTTCTGAATGTCTGCTTTATGTTGACATGGTTTTGCATCCTCTAATTTTTGTAGGATAGGACTTTGAACTTTAGGTCAGATTTTTCACATTTTCATAAAAACGTAAAACCATGCTTTTGAGAGGTCTAAATAATAGTAAAACCCCATTACACCATTAAAGAAACTACTACCCTCAATGTATGTAAAACAACTTTTATGAAGTTTGGTAACCCTTTAATTGTCTTACAGGGGTTAAAAAAAAATTGGTTGCCATTTGGTTAAATTAAGGCATTTAAAAAATGTACACATTCCCATTGGATAAAATAACAAAATAAACAAAATGCTCCACAAAGTTTGATATCCAATTTCTCCTGAGTATAACAATACCCCATATGAAGTGGTATTCTGCTGCATGGGCACACGCCATGGAATTAAAGTGAGGGAGCTACATTCAGAGCAGATTTGCATTGTCACTTTATGTATATACACACACATATATATATATCAGATGAGTAGGTAGGTTAAATCCAATGTGGGTGCAGGCTTCAAGGAACTGACTCAATATCCCATATGCATACAAACTCGAAGGAAGGAAGCTGCACTCCAAGGTAAGTAGTGAATATTTATTCCACCAGTAGTAAATGCTACGTTTCAGCTGACTCTATGCAACCATTCTCACACAGTGAAACCTCTACAGAAGACCATTTTATTTCATCGCTGATTTTTTTTATTTTTTGCCACTATGGAAGCTGCCCCTTTTCTGCAGACCACCCTCTCCTGTAGAAAGAATTTCACCCCAAATAATTTCAACCCAGACTTTCAAACACAAAAAGTCCAGCTACATACCATTTATGTGCCAATGTACAAAGCCTTCCTCCTTGTAATTGGATGACCTGAAGCATGTGATCATTCACATGCTTGTGACATCACTCAAGGTCCTAGAATTTTTTTTACATGTTGTCGGGACTGACATTCTCCTGTACCCAGCATTCTACTGATCAGGAGTATGCACCTCTGCTAATAACACCTCCCAACAACATCCATTCACCGTCTACTCCTCTCCATCCCCTAAATACAGATTGGCAACCAACCAAACATAGAAAGCCAGAGGGACACGGTGAAACCACTGCTAGCAGGTAAATGTGAGTAAGTTAATGAGAGTAAATTAGATAATTTTAAGTAAGTGCAGAGTTAGGAAAAAGTTTTTATACTTTACACTTGTTCTTTAAATTCTATTTAGAGGACTGGTAGGGGAAGGGTATAAGTGCTTGTACAATGGCCATTCGTAATAATGGATCAAAGTAACAAAATAAAATAATTAAATATATATCTAATGCTGCATAAACAAGTTATCAGCTGCCATCTTATTTACAGAGTCTAAGATGAATTGGACTCAGGGCTGTGACAAGGATTTTGGTGCCCTAGACAAAAAAAAGACCTTGGCGTTTCTTGTATTTTATATCACTATTAGGCAGAGCCCATATATAATAGTATGACCATACACTTTTCTCAAAAGACAATAGTGACGTAACAGAACAACAAATCACATTTTTAGTGTTAAATTAGATTTTAAAAACTGGTACAGCAAAAATAAGCATCCAGTTCCTATTGCTATTAAACATATAACATGTGAAGTGATATATGTATGGCATTTTAACACTAACAACACATACCCCCCCCTTCCCCACTGACAACAAATATACTCCCCACTGAAAAACACTCTCCCTCATAACAATCACAAAGATGTGTTTTAGGAGTACATTTGAAGCTTTGGTAGTTGGGTATTAATCTGATAGTACAGGGTATTCCAAAGAATTGGTGGAGCTCTGGAGAAGTCCTGAAGAAGTGTGTGAGAGGTTTTAATTCAAGAGAATAATCTTAGATCTAATGTACATGATGGTGTATGGCCACTGCTTAATGGGCAATATCTGGCTAATTCATATATATTGGAGATCAAAATTATCAAAACACCACGCAATTTCCTAAATGTCAGGGTCATTCGGGGAGATTCATTAAGTCGCAGGCACATGAATCTCCCTTTTACTGCCAGTCTTCCCCAACCCGCCCGGCAGATTAACTATAGTCTTTAAAACTTCTACAGCAAAAAAACTCTGCAAGTTCAGACTACAGATCATTAGGCTCCACTCACTTAAAAGAGTCGGCTCTTCTGCCTTCTTTACAGCTCCCTATTTAATAACATAGGGAGTTGTTTTCAGGCAGCCAGCTATCCATTCCCACTCCCAGTTTTCTGGTTAAAAGTGGCGTGGTCTAAAATCAAAAAGCGGCTCTCTAACAAGAGCTAACTCCCGTCTTTCGCGATGAAGAGTCGACTCTTCATGAATGTCTCATTAGTGGAGGAAGTGTTATGGTTAGGGAATGTTTTTGAATGCAAGTGTGTCAGAACCTTCTTACAACAACAATATGCTGTTGATATTGTGTTCTTGGATTTTGCAAAGGCATTTGACACTATCCCTCTCAGACGCATAATGGGTAAAATTGGTTTGGTAGGAATCATTTGCAATTGGATTGAAAACTGGCCAAACTATTGTATCCAGAAAGTTCTGGTCAATGATTGTTACATAGAATGGTCACCAGTTATAAGTGGTATACCGCAGGGCTATGTGCTCGGCCCACTATTATTTAATATTAATGATATAGAGGTAGGAAAAGCCAGCAAGATATGTCAAAAGTGGTATGGACTCTCGGGATAGGGATGTAATATTACCACTGTACAAGGCATTGGTTTGGCCTCACCTGGAATATGCTGTCCAGTTCTGGGCTCCAGTCAATAAAAAGGATGCCCTGGAGCTGGAGAGGGTTCAACGAAGAGCCACAAAAATGATAAGGAGTATGGAGGGTTATGAGGAAAGATTAAAACAACTAGATTTATTTAGTCTAGAAAAGAGGCGACTATGAGGGGACATGATTAATTTATATAAATTTATGAATGGTCCATACAAAAAATATGGAGGAAAGTTGTTCCAGATTAAAAGAAATCAAAAGACAAGGGGGCACTGTCTCCGTCTAGAGAAAACAAGATTTGATCAACGGAGGTGACAGAGCTTTTTTACTACGAGAACTGTCAATCTGTGTAATTGCCTACCAAGGACATCAGAGAGCTTCAAGAAGGGTCTAGATGCCTTTTTACATCTAAATAACATTGATGGATATGTTGTATACAATTGTGTTCCCTAAATCTCTTCCTCATCCAATCCTTTCCCTTCCTTGGTTAAAATTGATGGACATGTGTCTTTTTTCAACCACATAAATTATGATACTTTGAACATTCGGTTACTTCCTTGCAGTTAACACTCAATCAAGCAGCAATTTCCATGCGGGACAATGCCTGCAGAAGTTCCTTGAAACAGAAATCATGGAAACAATGAAATGGCTAACCTAGAGTCCTGATCTAAACCCAGTAAAAAACCTCTGGAAAATCCTTGGTAACAAAGTTATGGCCAAGAAACCCACCACAGTCAGTCACAAAACTGCCAGGGGCGTAACTAGGAGAGGCTGGACCCCATAGCAGAATTATGTAAAATATTACATATACAGTGTACAGTATACACACCATACATATATATACATACATGTATACAGTATAAAAACACTATATACACACATACCGCATAAATACACAGTATATATACATTATATAGTATATATATATATATATATTAATACATACCTACAGTACTATATAGAGACATATAGAATATACACACATACAAGATATATACCATACATAAATACATAAAATAACAAATACAGACATACAGCATATACACACATATACAGTATATACACAATACACCATAAACACACATAAAGCATATACATACAGTAACCATATATTCACAATATACACATACATATACATTTAATTAGTGTTTTCTAATCTCTAACTATTGTATATTCACAAAAACAGGTTTAGTAAAGAAATAAGAAGGAATATTTATGACATATTAACAAGGTTAAGACAGGTTTGAAAACCAGCTTTACCAAAAAACATTGCCTAGGGCTTTCACTCTCAATCTAAGGATAATGGGTAGTAACATCTGCCAGTGATCTATTGTAACATCACTTTTTCCGCCCACCTTTTGAATGTTTACAAAACTGCTGTTAAATAATTCAAACTCAATTCAAATAATAATAATAACAATGGCTCACATCTGATAAAGCTACAGTTTTGTAATGGATATGCTTATATAGAATTTAGGCTTATACAGCACTATAAGACTTGCATGACAAATTTGTGTTTACAATTTTGGTTGTTCCTGGATCCATCTGTAAATCTTCTGACTATGGTCGCACTATTCCCTCTAGTTTATCTTGTGTGCAAGGAGAAGGGGGAGGGGTAGGCAGACAGCACACTACACACACAGGTACTTCCTGGTTCAGCACCACATGCTTCTACACTGTTCTCAGCCACAACATTGAGAGAAGAGAGACATCATAAGCTCTACAAACAAGATAAGCTCTTTATCCAAGAGAGGAGATGACATACCAGAAGGAGCGGAGTCTTATTTCATAAGTGAGATAACAGAGCTCAGTGTTTTATATCCATCTTATGGCTCTGATCTATCTTTTTTATGTGTCAGCTACTAGTAGACTGATCAGAAGCTAAATAAAAGTGTAAATAAACCCAGTAACCTGATAATCTCAGCACATTGTTAGTATATATCATCTTATAGCACAGAGGAATCATGAAGTGTCTACTTAGAGAGTCCCCGCCCACACTCTGGGATCTTACACTTACCACCACTGAGAATAAGAGCTAAAACCGCAATAAAACTGAGTAAAATTGCAAATTAAGGGATCAAAAATTATCTTTATTACCATATATACTCAAGTATAAGCCTAGTTTTTCAGCACAAAAAAATGTGTTGAAAACCCAAACTCGGCTTATACTCGAGTAAAAAATAAATAAATCAAAACTCACCTTTCTGGCTTCCCCCGCTGCTGGCTACATACTGGGGCAGGGGGCTGGCTATATACTGGGACAGGGGGCTGGCTATATACTGGGGGATATTGGCTGGCAGGATATATACTGGGGGGCAGGTGCTGGCTATATACTATGGGGCAGGGTCCGGCAGGCTTTATTCTGGGGAGGCTGTGACCAATGTATTTCCCACCCTCGGCTTATACTCGAGTATATACGGGTATGTAAATATCACTAGGGAATTAAAATGTAAGCCCTTTCTTTCATGGGCAAACCATCATTTAAAAAAATCTTGATATGTTGTATGGCATGCTTTTTTAAACTCTTCTGAAATTGGATTGGTTACTCGAATCTTGCTCCTTGCACTGGTATTCAGCAAACGTCGCTCTTATATCAGCCTCTATCAGTGACTACTCAGATGGCGGTGGCTAGGCGCTTCCCGTCCACACTGGGCTGAATACGGAGTGAGAGTGTACATGTGAGACACAGCTGCTCCCTCCTCTCTCCCTGATTTCCTCATAGCTGCCATGTGCTGCCAGGAGCCCTAACTAATGTTGTAACCAAACAGCTACACTCTTATCTTTCCCTGTAGAGCCTCAGCTTTCCCTACACTTGTATATAAACAAATACACAGTCACCCCTCCCCTCTACACTTTATGGCAGAAGATAATGGCAGGCAGCAGAGAGAGAGCAGTGATATGTGCACTATGCCTAAGCGAGTCCTCAATCTGTCCCATGTGTTGTGCTGCAGTTTTACATACATAGATAGATAGATAGATAGATATGAGATGGATAGATAGATAAATAAATAAATAGACAGAAGATGTGATAGATGGAGGGGTGGGAGGTTTATTATTACACTTTTATCTGCACTCACCGGCCACTTTATTAGGTACACCATGCTAGTAACGGGTTGGACCCCCTTTTGCCTTCAGAACTGCCTCAATTCTTCGTGGCATAGATTCAACAAGGTGCTGAACAAGTCAAAGTATCTGCTTAAATACTAGTTTTTAAGCAGATACTATTGCATATTGCCCAGAGGAATAACAGAAGACAATGGACACATACACAGGTATATACAGAGCAAGGGTGGACACCACCCGACACGTGTTTCACCTTGCTTCATCAGGGGTATGTGTGTATGTAGACCTCAGTATGTGTCCCTTATCCTCTGTTATTCCTCTGGGTAATTGGGCAATATTTGTTTGTAAGCAAATACCATAACTTGTTCTGAGGACTAGACCTCTAGACATAAAAATATGTAAATTAGCCGGAGGCGCTCAGGATTACTTCACCTGAGTGCCTCATTGCTCCTTAATTATGCATGCCCCCGGTTAATTAATATAACCCCCCCCCCCCCCCCGTCCGCTTGCTCGAAAACAAACAGCTGGTGACGTTATTCAGCTTTCTGGAAATCTTGTACACGCGCAAGAACTTCTCTCTTGCGTAGTCTGCGGCTAACCAGTGTGGCTGCACAAGGGAGAAGTTCTTGAGCAAGCAGACAGAGGGGGGGAATATGAATGAACTGGGGGCATGCATAATTAAGGAGCGGAGGAGCCTTGGGTGACGTGAGCCATTGTAGGACAGTCTACCACCGATAATCAGATGCTTGATATCCTTTAAGTCCATTTCCTGGTTCTATTATTGGTTTCAGGGGAATTTAACAGACCCCCTTCACAACCAAGCACTTCCATTTTTCACGGCGATATCCAACATGTTTATGATTTTTACTGTTTGTCTATATCAGTTTTAAGGAAAGTAAAATGATCAGAATTTATAGGTTTTATTTAATTTTTAACTTTTTTTTTGACAATTTTTCAGCCCCCCCTAGGGTACTTTTACCCATGAATGTCTGATCCTATCATATACTGCTATATATGTGCCACTGGCACACTGTTACAAATGAACAGAAACTATACAGCCTCCGGTGTTACAAAGAGCCTGTCATAGCAACATATTGTCGCTCCCTGATGATGTCACAGGGAGAAACAATCTAAGCCAAGATGGCTGAGCCAGCACCTAAGCTGACAGCAGCGATCAAAACACTCACAAGGTGATCAAACACTCACCTTGTATGTGAGCCCTCTCCATACACCAGAAGGCAACTTTTTAATACGTCACACGTCGGTAAGGGGTTAAGAACAATTTAGCAATAGCTGCCACAGGTTTACTCCCTGACTACTTGGCATGGAGCTGGTATAGAGGGAGAAGTCACAATTCCTGGCCATACTTTCTTTTACCTTATTTGATAGCAGATTATTTAACATTCACCATCATGTGTTGAGTCATTGTTGAACCTAAAAAGCTCTAGAAACAACTAGGGCATTAGTATATAGAAAGGCAGACCCAACCTGGGCAAGTCACTATATACTGTCTGACTATTCATCATTCAGTAAGGGCCTTCTGTTGTAGTGCACAAGTCAAGGTATCTGATCTGCAGACTCTGGGAGAGTGACCCAGCTACAATCAGGTTACAATTTTTAAACAATCTTCTGTGTTTAAGCCGTATTTCTCCTGTGTGGTGTTAGCCGATCATTTCCTTTTTGATAATGATTCAACAGTTTATATCATAGAATATCTGTGGTTAGACAAAGTTTAAAGGACATCTACCACCAGGATTAAGGATTGCAAACCAAGCTTACTTACATGCAGGTATGTACCCCCTCTGGTAGGATCTGCTCTTCTTTTATCTTGTTATTCTCTGGGTTTTACATAAAATGCTTTTTAAATTATGCAAATGAGCCTGAGGGGCTCCTGGCTCCATAGGTGTTAATTTTTCTTTTCTTTAAAACAAGGGCATAAGAAGCTTAAAGAAGAGCAGATACTGCCTGAGGGGGAACACACCAGTATTGAAAAAATCATGAAAAGTTGCAAAAAAATTTCACCACACACAGCTCTGTACACCGAAGTATGAAAAAGTTATTAGTGCCAGAAGATGGCAAAACAAATGATTTTTTTTTGTATATGAAGTTTTCATTTTTGTACGAAAACATTATAAAACCTATATAAATTTGGTATCTCCATTATCAAATCCAACAAAACAATAAAGTAGACATGTCATTGAGGGCGCACAGTGAAAGCTGTAAATTCCAAGCCCATAAGAAAATGGCATACATGCATTTTTTCACCAATTTCACTGCATTTGGAATTTTTTTCCGTAGATCTAACCCGGACAATAAATAATAAAAAATCCTCGGGTTACATCAGGAAGTGGCTCCATGTTTATTGGCCAACACATATCATGACATATGCCCTGGGGGATTTTACATATTGGTAATCTAAGAGTTCATACACATTGCAACTGCAGAAGAGTCCAGTGCAGACTTGAAACGCGTTTGGCAGAAAGCTGAACCAGGAACCCCCATTGGCAGCGGACCCCCTTACTATTAACTTACGCATGCTTCACAAGTTATGCCCGCTACATACCCGAATAGGTGCGCAGACACCCTTTGCCTTTTATGGAGGAGTCTACACATGATAGCGCTATTTGTTTCCCCTTCTAGCACCATTTTACTTTTCAGTTAGTGTGGGGCCCTCACAACTACACTAAACTTAAACAAACAAGTGTGTTAGTGAATGCTATAAGCAGGACATAGAAAAACATACCCTAGAGAACAACAAATGGAAAAGCAACTATAAAATAATGGAAACTTCTATACATTCATATGAGGCTGATTTGTGCAAAGTTCGGATTGTAATGAACAGTAAATTCCTCAACATTCCCAGTCCAATAAGACAATTCCTACTTCTTGCTTTATCTGTTTTTGGAGGGGTTATTGTAAGTTGTAAGTAAGAGGACACAGAAGTCAAACAACCTCCTCAGAAAACACATATTTGCATTGCAGCCTGGCTTTAGTGAAAATGAGGTCCCTGGTGACAGGTTGCCTTTAAGTCTCAAAGATGTTTAGGATGAATTCACACATTCATCAAAGAATACTGAACCCAAAATTTGTGAACTGATAGCTGCATGCCAAATGTATATTTTTGGATCTGTTGAATGAACTGGCCACTTGCAATTTGCCTTACACATCTGTTATCCTCCTTTAACTACTGTAATTAACACTTACGGAGTGAGAGTGTACATGTGAGACACAGCTGCTCCCTCCTCTCTCACTGATTTCCTCATGGCTGCCATGTGCTGCCAGGAGCCCTAACTAATGTTGTAACCAAACAGCTACACTCTTATCTTTCCCTGTAGAGCCTCAGCTTTCCCTACACTTGTATATAAACAAATACACAGTCACCCCTCCCCTCTACACCTTATGGCAGAAGATAATGGCAGGCAGCAGAGAGAGAGCAGTGAGACCAGCCCTTCTGGCACCAACAACCATGCCACGTTCAAAGGCACTCAAATCATCTTTCTTCCCCATGCTGATGCTCGGTTTGAACTGCAGGAGATTGTCTTGACCATGTCTACATGCCTAAATGCACTGAGTTGCCACCATGTGATTGGCTGATTAGAAATTAAGTGTTAACGAGCATTTGGACAGGTGTACCTAATAAAGTGGCCGGTGAGTGTAGTTACACCACAAAAAGGAAACAAACATCAACATGTAGAAAGCATAAAATAGCACTTTATTAGATCAATTAAAACAAATCCATTACAAAAAAAACCAAACATACACAGACAAAGTCCACCAATGGTCAAATAACTAAATATACACTATAAAGATAAATAGATCACAGTAAGCCTGTATAGAAGGTATAGTGCTCTGAACAAGTCAAAGTATCTGCTTAAATACTAGTTTTTAAGCAGATACTATTGCATATTGCCCAGAGGAATAACAGAAGACAATGGACACATACACAGGTATATACAGAGCAAGGGTGGACACCACCTGACACGTGTTTCACCTTGCTTCATCAGGGGTATGTGTGTATGTAGACCTCAGTATGTGTCCCTTATCCTCTGTTATTCCTCTGGGTAATTGGGCAATATTTGTTTGTAAGCAAATACCGTAACTTGTTCTGAGGACTAGACCTCTAGACATAAAAATATGTAAATTAGCCGGAGGTGCTCAGGATCACTTCATCTGAGTGCCTCATTGCTCCTTAATTATGCATGCCCCCGGTTAATTAATATTCTCCCCCCCCCCCCCCCCGTCCGCTTGCTCGAAAACAAACAGCTGGTGACGTTATTCAGCTTTCTGGAAATCTTGTACATGCGCAACAACTTCTCTCTTGCGTAGTCTGCGGCTAACCAGTGTGGCTGCACAAGGGAGAAGTTCTTGAGCAAGCTGACAGAGGGGGGGAATATGAATGAACTGGGGGCATGCATAATTAAGGAGCGGAGTGCCTTACACATCTGTTATCCTCCTTTAACTACTGTAATTAACACTTGGTACAGCTTGAGGTGATGCAATTTTAGTACACTTCAACACATTATCCTAGTGACATGCACCTGCTGGGAAATTTTTAGGAATATTTCATAAACTTAAAAATGATCTTCTGGATCTTTGCAACGAGTTCCACACTTTTAGTTGTCATCGGCCAGACATCATGGGGCTCATTTACTTACCCGGTCCTTCGGGTCGTCCGGCGATTCACTAAGGTCGTGCGCCCGATGTCCACCAGGTGTCGCTGCTGTGCCGAGGTCCGCCGGAGTTCACCATGTGCATGTGAGTGATTGTGCGACACAATTCATTTTTCCGAATCCGTCGGGTTTTACAATGGCCACGCCCCCCATTTCTGTCGCGTGAAAGGTTGCGCTGCAATCCGATTGCGTGCGCCAAAATCCCGTCAGAATTCGGCACAGAACGGAAAAAGTTGGGAAACCCGACGAAAGTGCGGCCGCAGAGGCCTTAGTAAATGAGCCCCCATGTGTTATGCTACTTTGCATCAAACCGTGTATCCTAATTTTTAATGAAAGAGGAAGGTCCAGAAAGTTACTAGAAAAATAGTCCAATGTTTTTTTGAATTAACCTGTACATACATAGGCCTCCACTGTCACATCTATTAGCTAAATGGCATGTTGGCCCTGTACAGCAATTCTATCCTCCCTACCTAGAAACACCCCTCTGGAATGGACGGATATGATCAGGGGCATAACTAGGAGAGACTAACTTCAGAACAATGAAAAAATCCTGCTGCAGACATACACTCACCGGTCACTTTATTAGGTACATCTGTCCAACTGCTTGTTAACACTTAATTTCTAATCAGCCAATCACATGGCAGCAACTCAGTGCATTTAGGCAAGTAGACATGGTCAAGACACTCTCCTGCAGTTCAAACCGAGCATCAGTATGAGGAAGAAAGGTGATTTGAGTGCCTTTGAACGGGGATACCAGACTTGAATATATTTTCTTACGTTTTACTAAATTTGTCAAATATAACCCTAATGTGAGAAAAATCTATCATTTTTGCATTGCCGTCTCCCAAGTGGCATAACATTTTTAAATTTTTGGCTACAGAGTTGTTTGATGGCTTGTTTTTTCTGGGACGTGTTGTATTTTGCAACAGTACATATGTTTTTTTGGTCACTTTTTATTGCATTTTTTGTAAGATTGAATGGGTAAAACGGCATTCATTTTGTGGATTCAATAATGATTTACTTTTATTCTACGGGTTGTTATGGACACGGATATACTTTGTATGTTGGGTTTGTGTTATGGTTTAGACTTTTTGGGGGTTATATGTCTCTTTATATGTTATGGGGCTTACGGACATTTTTATTGATTTATTACTTCATTTTTTTATTGAATAACATTTTTTTTACTTTTTACACCATGGGTTATGAACAAGCAATCTGTTTGCTTGTTCATGATAATACTCTGCAATACTAATGTATTGCAGGGTATTAGCAGTGTCAGCCTATGCACAGAGATTTGGTTAAAGCATAAACTATACATTTCAACCAATTTATATTGCAGAAATGAATAGAGCAAGTGATAGTAGTAAACTAATAAACTAATAAGGAAATATATCCGCTCAGTGACTTTTTCTTGTTCTACTTTCTTCTGCAACCAGCAATTTATCTAATTTCCTCTATACAGTATATTTCCCTTGACGTTTCAGTTCTCTAAAGATATTATGCAGGGAATGTCTTTAAATAGTTAAGTCATTAGGAACATTTTTTTTTTGTTTATATTTAGCTATCTATCTACTGTAAAAATAATAATCTTTATTTACATAGCGCCATCTTATTCTGTAGCACTTTACAAATCATAGGGGACATATCTACATATAATATTACAATGCAGAGTACAAACATTCATATGGAACAAAAGGAGTGAGATCCCGGCTCGCAAGAGCTTACAGTCTATGAGGAAGAATGGGCGACACAAGAGGTAAAAAGCTTTAATAATGCTCCAGCCATTCATCAAAAGGGAATAAAACAAAATATAATATAATATAATAAATAGAGGTCCTGCTGCATGGCCCAGTCATCAGCCATCATCTTATATACAATGTCCAAGGTGAATGGGACTGCAGAGGCGCCTGAAGCTTGGTGTCTGTTGGGGGGAGGACACAGAATGGGTTAGTAAAGAGAGTTAAAATGTCATGCAGTTAACAAGTGTTATAGACTTGCCTAAGAAGATTGGTTTTAAGAGCATGTTTAAAACTTTGGATGTTGGGTGTTGGTCTGATTGTCTGTGGCAGAGCTTTCCATTGCAAGGGTGCAGCTCTAGGAAAGTCCTGGAGAGTGGGAGGTTCGAATTAAGGTAGAGATTAATCTAAGATTACTGGCAGATCAAAGAGCACAGGTTGGGCAATAGACTGAGATGAGAGAGAAGAGGTAGGAAGGTGCAGAATTACAATGTATTCAATTTTGCATTGAAATATCAGCAGTTACATTTATGACTTAAATTTAATTTAAATCTATTTTTTGCCATTTGCTTTAATTAGTAGTCATATATACAAATAACATTACCAATTTTGCACATTCTATCTTCTTAAATATCAGTCCTTGTATTAAACCTAAAAATATTACTGTACAGCAATTAACAGACAAGATCGGGTGCGAGGTTTGCTCTTAAGTTGAATTTGTATAATGTAAGTCGCAACTGTATATTTTATAATTGTAGATCCAGAACAAAAAATTTGGCCCCACTACACTTACAGCTGATATTGCAGTCTGGACACAGTAACGCTCATAAAGTTTCACCAAGATGTTCAGTGGTCTGTCTGTAACTATTGGTTTTCTGTAAGTTTTTAAAAATTTGTTAACAATTTTCTATTAGTAAAGGTTTTTACTCAATAAAAGCCCTTCTGGGTCTGCTTTAACCCCTCACTAGTTCTTACCCTAGTTTCTTAAAAAGTCCCTGCACTTCCTCTCCTAGAAATTTAGGTTCATTATAATATTATTTATCAGAGTGCGTAACAAACATTCTTTGTTTGTGGTGATTTTTAGCCAAGTAAAACCAATTAATGTTATGGCAACAAAGAATTGTAAAGTACTTTTAAAGCAATTTTATATCAGGGCCATCTTACATGATGCTTGACAATCATAAATTAGGGAGCATGTAAGGGCCCCTTCACACTAGCGAGTGTGAATGCGATAACTTCCGCATCCCACTCGCACCGCAAGCTGCCGGGAACGCACGCCCGAACGCTGCAAAACCGCGGGAGTGAACTGAACATGCTGTAGTTCAACTCCCGCGGTGCAGCGTTCGTGCCGTGCGTTCCCGGCAGCTTGCGTTGCGAGTGTGTGCGAGTTCATCGCATCACACTCGCTAGTGTGGAAGGGGCCTACCTGCTGTTCCCCTTTTTTCTTTCTTCCTTTCTTTTCTTCTGTTAGCACAAGGTACTCTGCTGAATGATGCATATTATAGATGTTACATTTCTGGAGGCCATCCCAATAAATGAAAAATCTGATCGATTTCTTATGTTATACCCAAGAAGACAAAAGATGAGATTAGAACATTAGAGAAACCACTAGAAATTCTGATATTTTGTGTGACAAATTATATTTGGACAACTCATGACAATCGTGATTATTTTCCCATCCCTCAGAATTGTCCGAATAATGATTTGTCCTCGGGTGTATTTGGTCTCCTATAGGATTTTTTTTTTTCCACCAGACCAGGTGGTGTTTTTTAAAAGTCAGCTCCGCATCATTATTTGCCCGTTGTTTTATAAGTACCCACTATTGGAGAAGCATATGTTATCGATTCTGATTTACACTTACCACTTGACGTTTACAAACATTAATCATATACCAGGCAATATCTACCATTCAGTGTTATTTTGGATATTGGGTACAGTCACTAGGGCCTTTGTGACTCTGTACTTATAGCCGGACTGCATTCGTAAAATATATACCAGATGATTTAAACCCAAGGTTTATATACTAATAGTTAGATATATTTTTGTTCTATTCTATTATATGATTCTTGATAGGTGATATCCATGTATGTTTTAAAAACAAATAAATTGTTTTATTTTACGTGGAAGGCAATCCCTTGCCATTTCTAGTTTCATTAGTACTAGCAAGCCCTCCTTCTTTTTCATTCTTCGAAGGCCATTGCCATTTTTCGTTATATGTTTCTATATTTTGCTCCCACCCTCAAAAATTCAATAACTTCTTTATTTTCCATGTACACCAAAACAGCGCTTGTATAGAAGGGTTTTCTATACCAAGAAATTGTCCTACCCTTGATTGGCATTAATATTCCATAGCCACATAACTGGAAATCTGGACATTCCAAATTTGGGGGAAATTGGCAAAAAATAAAACCCCAAAACACTATTTTTATTCTAAACTTAAAGGGTTATTCCATTTTCATCAGCATTAATGGATATTGGTTGAATATGAACAGTTATACAAAATTTCCGATATCCTTTTCTGATCAATTCCTCGCGGTTTTTTCAGGTCTCTCTGCTTACTGTACTTCTATGGTAGCTCCTATGTTTAGTTCCAGTGTGCAAATCTGAACCATGATCATACAGGTGCACGGCTCATTATAGCACACATTTCTGATTACTCCTCTATAATACTAATGACTGTGCACCGAAGCTTTATATAGACTAACAAAGCATGATATAGAAACCACAAGGAATTAATACAGATAGTAATCTAGGAAATTGTATTATTTTTCATCCTATCAAACCATAACCATAATTACGAAGTGGGAATCTCCTTTAACTTTACGCTCGTATTTAATTTAAAATAATACCATCTTGCACATCATCATGTTCATTACAACCTTCATCAATATAAGTATAGCCCTGAAGAGTCATATACTGTAATCCCATTATACCTCAGTTGCCATGTGTTACACTTCGGCCATTACTAACTACAGGTTATGAACTTCGAGCCAGTTACAAACTACAGTAGTGAACTAAAGATAGAGGGGGGAATACTTTATAATTTTACTTGTTTGTCAGTTTTATCGGCACAGTGTAATATATGTTTTATACTCAGAATAAGTCAAAAACAAAGGTACAGAAAATAACTTTCTGAGTTCACTATCATCATCCAAATCTTCATTGCGTTTGGTAAAATGATTTCTGTGGACATCTTGGTCTTCACATTAAAATATTCTGCATAGTTTGAAGAGGGTCAATGTTTTAGATTTCTAAGGAAAATGTAAGATTGAAATGGAAGAAACATAATTTTGAGGAAATTAATTAGAGATTAGCGAACATGCTCGTGAGCTTGATGCTCGATCGAGCAGTAGGGTACTCGAAACTGCTCGTTTCGCGGAATCTACGAATTACTTGCCCGCTCGAGAAAATTGGCAGCTCCCGCGTTTTGCTTTTTTGTTGGCGGGCAGAAACAGAGCCAATAACAAGCCAGAGACTCTGCACTCCACCCCGCAATGACGTGGTAACCCTACACGTCGATGCAGGTGGTTGGCTGGTCCAATCAGGTGACCCTGGTATAAGACTTAGCCGCTGCCCGCTCTGCTCCGTCTTCCTGTGTCTGGATCCGCTATGGCGATAGCGCTGCTGGTCAGGGAAGCGTTAGGGTGTTCTATTACTTACTGTTAGGCCAGGCGTGATTCTCAAAGAAACCCAACAACAGCCCTTCTTAGGGCTTACAATAACGTTCTACTTTTTTTTTATTTTCATTTGCACATCTAGTACATTTTGTGAGGAATTAGCAGGGGGACTTGGCTACCGTTTTTTAGCTTCTTAGTGGGCACACATTCCATAGCCAAGACCGAAGTGAAAATTTAGTAGGGGTTGGATTTCAATTAGGCAAACTCAGTGTCCATCTCATCTGGCATAGTAAGTGTCTTTGAATACTTGGCTAGAAATAGCCCATAGGAGAATCCAAAATAGCTTACTACGTCTACAGTACGTTCCTAATTATTTGATTTCTGGTTGATCTGCTGGTGGCTTGTACTTTCTGCAGTGCATGTACTAGGCATTCTGAGCAATTTGTAGTGAGACTTTTGCGCAGCTGTTGTTTCTTGCGCGTAGTACGCACATATCCATAAGCAAAGACCGAAGTGGGAAAATTTAGTAGGGGTTGGATTTCAATTAGGCACTAACTCAGTGTCATCTCACATCTGGCATAGTAGTGTGCTTATACTGGCTAGAAATAGCCATAGGAGAATACAAGAGCTTACTTACGCCTACATTAGCGTTCTATATATTTGATTCTGGTTGATCTGCTGGTGGCTGTACGTTCTGCAGTGCATGTACTAGGCAATCTGACATTTGTAGTGAGACTTGCGACCGCTGTGTTCGCGCTTAGTGACGCAACATATCCATAGCAAAGCGAAGTGGGACATTTCTAGGGGTTGGATTTCAATTAGGCACTACTCAGTGTTCATCTCATCTGGCCATAGTCGTGGCTTTTGATCTTGGCTAGAAAATAGCCATAGGAGAAAAAAAAGACAACGAGCGTACTTAACGCCTACAGTACGTTCTATATATTTGATATCTGTTGATCTGCTGGTGGCTGTACTTTCTGCAGTGCATGTACTAGGCATTCTGAGAATTTGTAGTGGACTGCGCCGCTTGTGTTCTGCTGCGCTTAGTGACGCACATCTAGCATAAGGCACAGACCCGAAGTGAAAATTTAGTGGGTTGGATTTCAATTCGTCCTACTCGTGTCATCTCATCTTGCATAGTAGTGTGCTTTGATACGTGGCTTAGAAAATAGCCATAGGAACTACAAAGAGCTTTACTTACTTACGTATCTTACGCCTCCAGTATGCGTTCTATCTATTTGATTTCTGGTTGATCTGCTGGTGGCTGTACTTTCTGCAGTGCATGTACTAGCCAATTCCTGAGTCATTTGTAGTGAACTTGCGCCCGCTGTGTTCTGCGCTTCGTGACGCAACATATCCAGTAGCACGACCGAAGTGGGGACAATTTAGAAAGGTTTGGATTTCAATAATAGGCATACTCAGTGGTCATCTCTCATCTGGCATGTAGTGTGCTTGATACGTGGCGAGAAAATAGCCATGCAATAGGATAGCCATTGTTTGGTTTTAAAAACTCATAAAAAACAACAAAAAACCACAAAAAAAACAAAAACCAAAAAAAAAAAACAAAAATGTTAATAAAAAAATAAAGTTTAACTCTCATTTTAAAAAATTTTAACCCGAGGGCTAGGGGTAAGGACGATGGCGGGGGACGTGGGCGTCCAACTACTGCATGGGTCAGAGGCCGTGGTCCTGGGCGGTGGTGAGACACACACCTGCTTATAGGGAGCAGGAACGCCGCAGAGCTACACTCCCTAGGTTCTGTCTGAAGTACTGGACTCGTGTAGAGGAGCACTGTTAAGGCCAGAACAGTGCGAACAGGTATGTCGTGATTTCCGACAATGCTTCGAGCAATTTGGCCACCAGTCCGTCTTCCACGCTCCACACCCATGTCACCGAAACTCCGCCTTCTACCTCCTTCCACTCCTGCACTACTCAGCCTCCTCCCCCCCAGTCTGCCCCCCTCCCAGGAAAATTTTGGCTTTAACCCGGCATACTCTGAGGAACTGTTTTTCTGGACCCTTCCCACGTTCACAAACCACTTGTCCGGATTGCTGCTGAGCAATTTTTCCGATGCCCATGTTTTCCACCAGTCACAAGTCTGTTGTGATGATGTACGCTTCTTGAGCGTGTGGAAGTGTGTACAAGAGGTTTCCGACGATGAGGAACACGGTTGTCAGACAGTGGGGAATTGTTTCAGGGCAGGAGTCCGGGGGGGAGCAGACTGAGGGATCGAGGATGATGCGGTGACAGAACCCAAGCTGGTTGAGAGTCCGGGTGAACACAGTGCTTCTGAGACGGAGGAGAGTCTCGACCAGACAGGTTGGAAAGAGTCTTGGTGTGGCCCGACGGAGAGGCAGGGCCAGAGCTGGTGCATCAGCGCCAAATGTGTCAACTAGTGAAGCTTCCCGGTGGGCGAGGGCTCTTGCGGCGAGGGCTAGATCTTCAGAAGTCTGGAGGTTCTTTAAGAAAACCCGATGACCGACGGACTGTGGTGTGCAACATTTGCCAACCATGCTCAGCAGGGGTTCCACCTATACTATAGCTTAACTACCACCGTATGCGCAGGCATAGAATGCCGTAACCCCCACTCAGTGGCAACAAGACCCGTTCACCTCCGCCGTGCACACACTGCTCCTTCCCCTGTGTCCGCTGCTAGTCAGCCCCCTGCCCAGGACCCTGCCACAAAACCCCATCGTCGCTCCACGATCCGTCCACAGCATCACCCAGCGTTCAGCTCTCCATACCCTGAAGACGCTGGAGCTTAACGCAAATATAGTGCAAACCCACCCGCACGCCCAAGCCACTTAATGTGCACATCTCCAGATTGCTTAGGCCTGGAGATTCTGCCCTATAGGCTAGTATCGACCGAGGCCTTTTGCAACCTCATGGCGGCGGCCGCCCCTCGTATTCGGTCCCCCAGGCACGGTCCCCACCGCCACTACTTTTTCCCGAATGTGCCGTCCCAGCCCTGCCCAGCACGTTCAAGACAACATCATCCGTGCCCTGACCAACGCCGTTTTCTGACAAGGTCCACCTGACCACGGACACGTGGACTAGTGCTGCCGGGCAGGGCCCCTATATTATCGCTGACGGCACATTGGGTTACTTTGGTGGAGCCTGGGCCGATTCTGACCCTGGGGTCGCTCATATACTGCCGACGCCGAGGATTGCGGGCCTACCTCGGTCCAGGTGTTTCGTGAGGCTACTATGCCTCCTCCTCCTCCACCCTCCTCCTCCTCCTCCTCCTCCGAACTCCATCCGTGGGCAGGCGCCATCCAGTCGGTAGCTCTAGCACAGCATCAGTGCCGTCGCTAAGCGACAGCAAGGCGGTGCTCAACTGCTGAGCCTAGCGACAAAAGGCACACCCGCCCAAGCGCTATTACCGGGCATCACTGCGTCAGACTGACTGTGGCTGGCCCCCCAGCTGAACCTCAAGCCAGGAGGAATGGTTGTGTGTGACAACGGCCCGTAACCTGGTGGCGGCTCTTCAACTCGGCAGACTGACACATGTGCCATGCCTGGCCCCATGTGTTAAATCTGATAGTGCAGCGTTTCTCAAGACATACCCCAATCTGTCTGTTGCTCACGAGGTGCGACGCATCTGTGCGCATTTCCAGGGACGTCCAGCCCAGATGCTGCAACTCTCGGGCAGCGCAGCGCCGCCCTCGCAACTGCCCGCTCACCGACTGTTTGTGCCGCCGTGCCCCCGAGGTGGAATTCAACACTGACCATGTTCTCCAAGTTTACCACAGCGCAGAGCGCTTGTAGACTGCCAGATGTCACCTTTCACAGAACTGGAGTCAGGTCAGTCAGCTTCCTCAAGCTACAATGAGGATGAACGTGGATGTCTGATATCTGTCAGGTGCTGAGTAACGTTGGGAGTCACACAGTGTCAGTGCGATGCCGCCATCATCAGCCTCACCATCCCCGCTGCTTGGCCTGTTGAAAAACTCTCTGGTCAGCATGAATTCGGAAGCCTTTGCGCTCGTCACAAGAGAACAGGGGAAGAATATTCCCTTTTATAGCAAAGCACCCTCAGGTCTGTTTTCCTCAAGGCATATCGGAGAGGTGGGGTGTAAAGAGGATGAGGAGACGAGGAGGAGAATGTTGGCGAGACACAAGAGGGACCATTTTCGTCCTTCACTGTCAGCGTGCTGGCAGAAGAAGAAGGGTTGGAGGAGTTTGGAGGATGAGGACATGGACATCAGGCCAAGTGGAGGGGAGTGATTCTTACGCTTGGTACTTCCTGGCTCATTGGCAGATTCATGCTAGGCTGCTATCCCGTGACCCTCGCGTTCCAAGAATTATTCCAGCACTCGTTACTGGGTGTTCACTCTCCTGGAACCCCCGTACAAACAAGCAAAATCTTTCCCTCTCATCCGCTGCAGAGGAAAGAGGTGTAAGAATGCATTACATACCAGCAGGCCCTGGGCACAAGCTGAACACAGTAATTCCCTTCTGACCAGCGCTAGCGGCAGAGTGCTATTTCTGCGGGACCATAGCGAGGGAGATAGGCGAGCAGCAGCTTGTCCAGCACTGGCAAGGGTTACGCTTACAGGCTTTTGCACAGCCTTTATGTCACCCCAGCAAGACACTGTCACCTGTCCCATTCTCGGCCGAGTATGAGATGATCTTTACAGAAAGAGGTGAGGGAGTAACGTGAGCTGACCATCACCATCGTCTAATGATCACACAGCTCCCTACAACTACTGGGTTTCAAAGCTGGACATGTGGCACTAACTGGCGCTGTAACGCCTTGGAGGTTCTTGCCTCCGCTGCCGCTAGCGTCTTGTCCGAGCGGGTTTTCAGTGCAGTCTGGTGGCATCATCACGATAAGCGTACACGCCTGCCGACTGACAGCGCTTACAGAGGCTGACGGCTATGACAATGAATAAAGGCCTGGATTTCTCAGATTTCCAATCTCCACCAGGTGAAGGAAGCTCACCTGAATAATTGATCCACTCCTCCTCCTCTCATTTTCCTCCTTCTCCAATCCTCTTTGTCACAGTAAGCAGAGGAAAAGGGCTATTTTTTGACAGGGCCCACTGGCTCTTTCTATAGTACTTTCATGCATTTAATTTTTCTGGAGGGCCACCTACCCTGTCCTCTGTTTTTGAAACAATTTTTTGTGAGTGCCACATACGGCACTCAATCTCTTCCATTTTTCTGGCGGGCCACCTACCCCCCTCCCATCTGTTTTAAAAAATGTTTGGACTGCCCATAC
Source organism: Engystomops pustulosus (assembly GCA_019512145.1). Lineage (NCBI taxonomy): Eukaryota > Metazoa > Chordata > Amphibia > Anura > Leptodactylidae > Engystomops > Engystomops pustulosus. The sequence continues at coordinate 117,268,115 of CM033643.1, read as the reverse complement.
AGGCACTCAATCTATTCCATTTTACTGGAGGAGCCACCTACCTGCTCCTCTGGTTTTGACATGTTTGGGACTGCCACATACAACAGCAGCACTCAATCTATTCCATTTTCTGCAGGGTGTCCACCTACCTGCTCCTCTTGGTTTTGAAAAATGTTTTGGACTAGCCACATACCAGGCACTCAATCTATTCATTGTTACTACTGGAGGGGGCCCCTACCTGCTCCTCTGGTTTGAAAATGTTTGGGAACTGGGGGGGGGGGGGGGGGGGGCCACATACAGGCCTCATCTATTCCATTTTTCTGGAGGGCCCCTACCCGTCCTCTGTTTTTTAAAATGTTTGGGAACGTCCACTACGTCACTCAATCTATTTCCATTTTACTACTGGCAGGGCCACCTACCGGCTCCTCTGGTTTGAAAAATGTTTGTGCTTTTGGGACTCCACAATACCGGCACTCAATCTATTCATTTTACTGGCAGGGCCCCTACCTGCTTCCTCTGGTTGGAAAAATGTTTTTGGGACTGCCACATACAGGCACTCAATCTATTCCATTTGACTGGAGGGCACCTACCTGCTCCTCTGGTTTGGAAAAATGTTTGGGACTTGCCCAAACATACAGGCAACTCAATCTATTCCATTTTACTGAGGGCCACCTACCTTCTCCTCTGGTTTGAAAATGTTTGGGACTGGCCACATACGGCAGCACTCATCTATTCCAATTCTTCCATTTTAAAACAACATACAACCATTTTAAAACATTTTATAAACTACTTTTAAAATAAATTTTTTAAAATATAACTTTAAATTTTAACTATAACCACCATTTTTAAACATTTTATTAACCAAATTTTATTTTACAAAAAAACCATTTTAAAGTCCATTTACTTTTAAACCATTTACCTAACCTTTAATTAATTTTCAATTTAATTTTAAAATTAAAAAAACAAGATTTTTAAATTTTTTACATTTACAAACTATTTTTTTTACTTAAAAAAATTTTATACTTCCCATTTCCATTTTCAATCCATTTTAAACAAAAAATAAAAAAACCTTCATTATTTAAAAAAACAAAAATTTACCTTTAACTTCCTTTTATTAATATTCCATTTTATAATTTTTTTTAATTACAAAACTACCTCCATTTTATATAATTTCTTCCTTTTAAATTTACTTTACAAAAATTAAAACACTTAAATAACTCCATTCCATTTTATTAACTGTTTATTATAAAGTTTCCACCATTTACATAAAAAACAACCTATATAAAATTCCATTTTTTACTTCATTCGAATTCCATTTTAATTACTTTTTAAAATACTAATTTATATTACTTTATTTATAACTATTTTATCATTTTAAAACAAATACATTTAATACTCCATTTTATTTATAAATTAATATAAACAAATTTTACACTATAAATTTATTTAAACTAAAATTAAACACAAACACTACTTTTAAATTCCATTTAAAATCATTGTTTATTTAAAAAAAATTAAAAACCTTACTGCATAACTCAATTTTATAATTAAAAAATCCCTTTACATTTTACTTTACTCCCTTTTCAAACACTATTTTAATTTAAAATAACTAAAATTAATATTCCATTTTTTATATTTTTTAAACAACCCTTTTAATAATAAATGAAATTTTTTAACATACTTCCATTTTAAATATTAAAACAAAAAATTTAACTGCACAAGATCCATTTAAACTAAAAACCATTTTAACTTTTAAAAATAACATTTTATAAATTTAAATCCCATTTTACAATTTTAATACTATTTGTTTTTTTTTTTTTTTTTTTTTACTTTAAAAAAACTTTCTATTAACTTATCAACTTTTAAAACTAATAATTTTTTTACTTTAACAGGTACATTTTAAATTTTCATACTAACAACTATTAATTCCCATTTTTTATAAATATTTTATTTTTACAAAAATTTTATCATTGTTATAAAAAAACCTTTAATTTTACAAATTTATTAACACTTTTAAATTACGCAATATTACCTAAATATAATTTTTAAATTTATTTTAAATAATAACCATTTTAAAAAAAAATCGCATTTTACTGCACTTAAATTCCTTTTTAAAACTTACCATTTTAAATACACATTTTAATAAAATTTTATTAATTCCATTTTTTTAAATTTAAACTGTAATTAAAAAAAAAATAAAACTATTTAAACACTAAACTGCAAAACCAAAAAAACAAATTTTTTTTTTAACCTGCAAATTTTAAAATAGCTACTTAAATCATCATTTTAAAAATAAAAATAATATACAAATTTTAAATTTTAACCTAAAACAAAAACTACTTACAAACTTTTTTTAACTAAAATAACTTTATATAATAAATTTTACAATATAAACCAATTAAACTAAACTGCAACAAAAAATCCATTTTAACTACTTACTATTCCATTTTATCTTACATTCCATTTATAGTAATTACTTTAAAACTATTAAATTAAACCTGCAAAAAAAACTTTACCTTTTTTAATTCCAGTTTAACAACTTCCATTTTAACTTTAAACTGATTCCATCCATTTACTTAAATCCAATTTTACTAAAAATTCCATTTAAAATCCTTTTTATCCATTTTATAATAAAATAATAACATATTAATTTTACTTAATTTTAACTTATTATAAGGTCCTTTTATATTAAAAAAAACTACTAACACTTCCTTAACTAACCTATTCCATTTTAAATTAAACAAATATAAAACACAATATCCATTTTACTCCATTTTATTAAAATTCTTTTAACACTACTTTTTTAAAAACTTTAAATTTACTTTCATTTTTTACTTACATAATCCATTTTGTTATTCTCCATTTTACTGCAATTTAACAATTAAAAAACAATTATAACAATATCCATTTTTTTTTTAATAATATAATTTTATTCTTCCATTTTATTTAACTACAAAAACACTAAATAAAAATTGTAAACCCATTTTACTTACAAATAAAAATATTTTAACAATACAATTTTAACTCCATTCCATTTTTACTAAAAATATAAATTTTTATTGGAAAAATAAACACTTTACTTTTTATTTAAAAAAAAAAACAAAATTGTTCATCCATTTTTAAAAAAAATATAATTAGAACTGCAATTAAACATTTTACAAAATTTTACTTAAAACTACAATTTTAACATACAAACAAACAAAAAATTTATTTCCTTATTTACTGCAAACACTTTTAATCCAGTTTTTTTATCCATTGTTAAAGACTAAACAAAATTTACTTCAGTTTTATATTCCATTTTAAATTCAGCACAACTATAATTAAACTGCAAGATTCCATTTTAAAAAACTACCACACAAATAAAATATTTAAAACTTTCCATTTTAAAGTCATCCATCCATTTTATTATTACTGCAAAAAAAACACAACCATTTTAAAACAAAATATTTTTACTTTAAAAAACATTTTTTTAAACTTTAAAAAAAATTTTTTAACTTAAATAAACATAAACATTTACTTAAAATTAAAAAATACAAAATTCCAATTTAATTTAAATTTCCCATTTAAAAATTTAAAACATCCATTTTATCTACAAAAAAAATTTACTGCAAATTAACTTTTTTACTTTAAATTATAATATTTTAACTTCCATTTTAAAAAGATTTTAAAAAAAAATAAAAACCTATTACATATTTTAAAAAAATTACAATTGAACTTAAACAAACTTTTAACAAATAACTTTATTTAATAATACCTTTTACCTTACTATCCATTTTACTTAAAACATAACTTACTCATAAACTAAACTCATATTATGCAAATTTAATATTAAACTGCAAATTCCATTTTATAACTGCAGAAACTTATCCTTTAAATATACTAAAACTACATCCCTTTTTACTATTTTATTTATAAATAAAAAACTCCATTTTTACACTGCAAAATACTGCAACAAATTTTAAACTAATACACTACTGCATTTATACACTTTTATCCATTTTAATATTTTATTTTAAACAACTATTAACAAAATTTTTATTACTAAAAAAACTAGTAAAAATTATTAGACTTAACATTTTAAATTACATAACATACACCATTTTTAACAATTTTTCCCCCCCCCCCCTTTTCAAGTTTACACAATTACTTACTGTGTAATCTCAGATGCGGCTACTCCACGCCCAAGTAGCCACATAACAAAATTAACATATTCGAGTAATAAAAGTTTACAAAAAAGTGCGGGGACGTGAGGATTAGCCCTTAAAAGGGCTATCCTCACGTCCCATTGATTCACCTACCACCCGATCTACCTTTATAGGTAGATTTGTGGTGGTAGGTTTCCTTTAATTTCTTAAAATTGGAGATGTACTCTGATTGTTTTATGTAACAAAGACAGATTTTATGAATAAGGCCTAATAAGAACAAACCACACAAGCCAAGCAAGGTGCGGATTTTCATGGCCCAACCAGTTTCACTTTTACATGTAATATGAGACAAATGTATAGCAAAAGTAAATTAGGAGATTAAGGATTAAGAACTCCTGTGGTATTATTTTTATTATTGATTTTCAATATTATTATGAATTTTTCTTTGGTGACTGTATTACTGAAGTGTCAGCTGAGTCACTGTTTATTACTTTATGGTCAAGTCAGAGAAGTTGTACCCTACATATGCCTATTTGTGCTCTTCTGCCGGGTAAGTCACTGTTTATTACTTTATGGTCAAGTCAGAGAAGTTGTACCCTACATATGCCTAGTTGTGCTCTTCTGCCGGGTAAGTAGGGACAATTCTTCCAGTGCAGCAGCATCACTGTTTGTAAAATATTCACTACCAGGGTCGGACTGGGGTGCCAAGGGCCCACCAGTGAAATTATTTCTGGGGGCCCACCAGCTGCTTCATGGATACATGCGAGCCACCCCCTTGTATATTTTCATTGCATTTCTGAACGTGCTGGAAATTCAAGGTGTGAATGCAGCCTGTGGTACACATTGCATTTTTTGTTGCATATTCAACGCTTTGGAAAGACTATGGAAATATTTATCAAGCAGTCTGAAAGTCAGAATATTTCCAGTTGCCCATGGCAACCAATCACAGCTCCCCTTTAAAATACTCATGAGCACTGGTAACCTCTCTAGGGTTTACAGAGAATGGTCCGAAAAAGAAAAAACATCCAGTGAGCGGGCAGTTCTGTGGGCGGACAATGCCTCTGTTGATGCCAGAGTCAGAGGAGACTGGTTCAGACTGGTTCGAGCTGATAGAAAGGCAACAGTGACTCAAATCGCAAACACGTTAAACCAAGGTAGGCAGAAGAGCATCTCTGACGACAGTACGTCGAACTTTGAGGCAGATGGGCACAGCAGCAGAGACCACACCGGGTGCACTCTTCAGTAAGAACGGAAACGAGGCTACAATTTGCACAAGCTCATCGAAATGAACAGAGAAGATTGGAAAAAAGTTGCCTGGTCTGATGGTCTCGTTTCTGCTGCGACATTCAGAGGTAGGGTCAGAATTTGGCGTCAACAACATGAAAGCATGGATCCATCCTGCCTTGTATCACGGTCAGGCTGGTGGTGGTGGTGTCATGGTGTGGGGAATATTTTTGGCACTCTTTGGGCCCCTTGATTACCATTGAGCATTGTTGCAACGCCAACAACCTACCTGAGTATGTTTTGTCTGACCATGTCCACTCCATTATGACCACAATGTACCCACATCTGATGGCTACTTTCGCAGGATAATGCGCCATGTCATAAAGCTGGAATCATTCGACTGCTTTCTTGAACATGACAATGAGTTCATGTACTCAATGGCCTCCAGTCACCTCCCAATCTCAATCCAATTAGGCAAAAATCTTTGGGATGTGGTGGAACGGGAGATTCGCATCATGGATGTGCAGCGACAATCTGCGGAACTGTGTGATTCATCATGTCAATTGGACCAAAATCTCTGAGGAATGCTTCCAGGAATGTTGATCTCTGCCACGAGAATTGAGGCATGTTCTGAAGGCAAAAGGGGTCCAACCCGTTACTAGCATGATGTACCTAATAAAGTGGCCGGTGAGTGTACTTCTTAAAAAGTAATCTGGTACTTTATTGTTATTAAAAAACATGAAAGGCACAAGAACGATTACCAGGCAAAGCCTGGTAAAAACGTGTGAACTGCTCCAGCACTTATGTCAGCAGGGAGCGATGGGCCTGGTAAAAGGCCTCTATACAATTTGGTTTCAGCTTCCATCCTCGGCCCATGTGACACGCGGGCCCCATAGCAGCCACAATGGCTGTCGGTTGTTGTTACGCACTGGATATGATGATCTTGCCTAAAGGGGACCTACCAACCAACAAAATCTACTATAAAGCTAGATTGGGTGGTATGTGTCATGGGACGTGAGGATAGCCCTTTAAGGGCAATCCTCAAGTCCGCACTTTTTTGTTAAACTTTTATTACTCGAAGATAGTTATTTTGTATGTGGCTACTTGGTGGTGAGTAGTAGCTCGCATCTGGAAGATTACACGAGCGGCTACTCCACGCCCCGGTAGCCACTTTACCCCTCAGCTCTATCCCGTCGGTTGGCGCCGCGCTAGGTACTATGCTGCAGCCCTCGTCCGCGATCCTGCGTCTGCGCATGCGCAGAACAGCAGGCAGCCGCGACCTGTGTAGCACCCGGCTCGGAGCAGTGACCGCGCAGGCCGGGCCTGTGTTCTCCATTGCGCAGAACGGCAGGATCGGGGACGTAGTGGACGTCAGTCTAAGCAGGCTGCGGCTCGAACCGACACACATGGTGAGTAGGAGGGGTAGGTAGGGGGCGTGCTGCGATTGGGGTAATCTCGAGCGGCTTGGAGGGATGGGGTTGGCCCGGCCTTTTTATTATGATGGTGAGTACTACTCATTCGTTTATCTCTGGGGCTTAGGGTTATCTCACGCCTTAGTTGTATGGGACCACCCATACAGGTTGCATTATTTATCTTTCTCTTGTAATTTACTCTTCAAAGCTAACTCCATAATTGTTTTTACAAAAAGTGTCTGTGACGGAGGATTGTCGCTGTAAATGGAGGCGTTCTATTCGCTGCTTAACCTAGCAGAGTACTCCGTTGATTCACTGACCATCCAGAGTCTATCCGGTGTAGTGTATTTTGGTATCTTGTTGGTGGTATGGGGGTGTTCTTCCTGTAATTTTTTTAAAATGTGATATACACCTATTGTTTTGACAACAAAGACAGATTTTATGAATAAGGCCCTAAACGAACAAACCACAAAAGCCCACAAGGTGCGGATTTTCATGGCCCACCAGTTTCACTTTATACATGTAATATATGAGATAAATGTATAGCAAAGTAAATAGGAGATTACGGATAAGAACTCCTGTGGGTATTATTTTTATGATTTTCATATTATTATGAATTGTTCTTTGGTACTGTATTACGAAGTGTCAGCTGAGTACTGTTTAGTTACTTTATGAGTCAAGTCAGAGAATTTGTACCCTACCTATGCTATTTGTGCCTTCGTCACGTAAGTCACTGTGGGGGGAGAAAAAAAAAAAAAAACCAAAGCCAAATGCCCCCCCCCTCCCTTCACGCCCCCCTCCCCCCCTCCCCCCCCCCCCCCACCCCCCCCCCCCCCCGCCTCCCCCCCCCCCCCCCCTCCCCCCCCCCCCCCCCCCCCCCCCCTAATCAGAGAAGTTGTACCTACATATGCTAGTTTGCTCTTTCTGCGGTAAGTAGGGACACATTCTTCCATGCAGCGCATCACTGTTTGTAAAATATTCACTACAGGGGGACTGGGGTGCCAAGGGCCCACCAATGAAATTATTCTTGGGACCTTCCCAACTGCTTCGTGGAAACATGCGAGCCACCCCCTTGTTATGTTCATGCATTTCTGAACGGCTGGAAATTCAATGGTGAATGCAGCCTGTGGTACACATTGCATTTTTTGGCATATTCAACGCTTTGAAAGGACTATGGAATATTATGCAACAAGTCGAAAGCAGATATTTCAGTGCCCATGGCACACCAATCACAGTCTCCCCTTTAAAATACTCATGTAGCATGGGAAATGAAAGCTAAGCGTGATTGGTGCATGGGCCAACGGGAATATTTGACTTTACAGACTGCTGATAAACTGCCCTATCTTTCTCTTCACTTTGAATTGCACGCTTTTTGCCATTCAGAGACAAACTAAGTTTCTGCAACAAAAAAAACGTAATGTGTGAACGCAGCCTCAGGATTTCTGCACACTACACTTTCAGTTCTTGGTATGCAAACAATGGTCCCATGAAATGTTGTTTGAGGGTTGCTTGTCATCGGGATGCAAGTACATAATAATAGTCTGAACCGCAAACATGGTTAGGACCTGCTCTGTCTATTGCAGCTCAGGCATAATCACAACCATGTGCAGGAGCCAGAGAAGTGAATGAGGACGTGTACAACAATCCTGCAGAAAACAAGCCTCACGCCGTGGTCACACATACTGCTAGGTGTCCGTTCATAATGCGATGCTAGTGCAGAGGAAAAGCACATGCGTTTGGGCCTAGGACCTCCCCCTGTGCGCTAGTGTCGCTTTATGAACGGACGCCTAGCATTACGTGTGACCACGGCCTCAGGCCCCATGCACACTTTTTGTTTTTTGATGAGTTTTAACTGCATTGGAAACCGCAAAAGGGAAGGGCTTTGTCAGAACACATATGTCTTTTTACTGAAACACTTTTGTTCTGGAATGAGCCCCTCCCTGTTGCATTTTTAATTAAAACAGATCAAGAACTGCAGCGTGTGAATGGGGCCTGAGGCTTGTTATCTGCCCGTGGATAGGCCTAACTTGTCTTCGTGGGAAAACCCCTTTAAAACATTTTTTTTTGCACCAAAGATTTTCATTTTTTATATAAAAACTGAATAAAAGCTTTATGAATTTGGTGTCCTCGTGATCACACTTACCCAAGGAATTAAGGGGAGGTATGATTTGGGGCGCACAGTGAAAGCCGTACATAAGTAGCCCACAAGAAAATGGCAGAAGTACCTTTTTTTGGCAATTTTACATCATTGGGATTTTTTTCCCGCTTTCCAGTACACGGTATAGAATATTAAATACCATCACTAGGAAGTACAATGTGTTATGCAGAAAACAAGCCTCATACAGCTCTGTACATGGAAATAACACAGTTATGGATTTATAAACACGGGGAGGTAAAAATGGAAAATCAAAGATGAAATGGTCTGGCCTTTAACCCTTTAAGGGTTAATATTCTGTGCAGTGCACTAGGAAGCTGGAGAAAAATTCCAAATGTGGTATAAATGACAAAAAAAGTTGCATTATTTTTATTACAGGCTCGGTTTTACAACTTTCACACACCTCTTACTTTTTGAAACTTTGATGTACGGTGCTGGACAAGCTGACGTTTTTAGTGATTTCAGTTTGTGAAGTGAAGAAGTTTTTTCATCACTTTTTATTCAAATGTTTGTGCATTGAAATGGTAATGAATCTGCAATTTGGACACCATGATGGGTGGAGGGGTAATACTGAGGCTGCAGTCACACGTAATGCGGACTATGCTGGTAATACTGAGGCTGAGGTCACACGTAACGCGGACTATGCTGGTAACACTGAGGCTGCGGTCACACGTAACGCGTGGTATACTGGTAATACTGAGGCTGCGGTCACACGTAACGCGGACTATGCTGGTAATACTGAGGCTGCGGTCACACGTAACGCGTGGTATACTGGTAATACTGAGGCTGCGGTCACACAGAACGCAAGGTATGCTGGTAATACTGAGGCTGCGGTCACACGTAACGCGGGGTATGCTGGTAATACTGAGGCTGCGGTCACACGTAACGCGGGTTGCTGGTATACAGAGGCTGCGGTCTACACGTAACGCGGGGTAGCCGGTAATACAGAGGCGTGCGGTCACAACATCCGCGGGGTATGCTGGCAATACAAGAGGCTGCGGTCACCGTAACTTGGGGTATGCTGTAATTGAGGATGGGGTCACACGTACGCGGGGTATTCGGTAAGACTGAGGCTGCGGTCACACATAACGCGGATTAATGCTGGTAATACTAACTTACTCTACTCCTCTTCTCTACGCACATACTTACACTACGTTACTACTCATACTACTACTTACTACTTTACCCCAAACTGCCTCGACTGCACCCGTCCGTCTCCATCTGTGCTCATGCCTTACCTATCCCCCTGTATCCCGTCTTGTCGCTGCTCCTGTATCGATCTCCAGCCCTGACTGCCCTTGTAACATCGTGTTTCCCTTTGGCAGCTCCACATTGAGTCCCGTAAACGCTCCCAGCACTGCCCGTTCACGATTTTACCTCGCTCCTCCCCAACGCTGCCGATATCCAAACGACGTAAATTTTGGCTCGATGTGGGTAGCGACTATAGGGGAGGATCTCTCTCCTCGCCTATAACACTTTGGGTAATGGGGTGGCCTTAAACTCTCTAATTCCTGTATGTAGGTGTTTACACTATAGCTCGTACCTCGGGGCTCTGTTCCTGGAGAGATGTAGCCTCGCCCATGAACGTGTTCCTTCTCCTGTCCGTGACCGGATAGTGAGTAACACTCTCCGACCGGATAACCCCTCCACCTGAGTTTCCTGCTCTTCTTGAGGCCATATGCCTCACCTGACTATTGCCTCTATAGACCGGATTGGCCGTATGAGTTAACCTTGGATGCTAACTGCTCGCGGAGTTTCCTGATTGGGCGCCATACCGTGAGGAATACTGCCATTGGTTACTCCTTTACCTGGCCGAAGAGGTGCCATCTAAAACCTCCTATCTCCTGGGCCTGTACTTGTGTAACCATCCTCCTACTTAACCTTCCATGCCTTGCTCCTGATGTCGGGGTCCTCCTAGCGCCTGCACGGGTGTCTCGTGCCAGGTGCCTGCCCATGAGTCTTCCATCAGTGTGCGTGGGTCGAATGGCGTCCTCGATTTGCTCTCGAGGTCCTCCGGAGAAGTCCGCTATCATGGGCGGGTCTCCGAATTATTACTGCTCCCTTGTTGCTGGCCCCTTCCTTCCCGCGACTAGTCCGTCATCCTCTTCGCCTTTTCCCTGCGCGATGCTCCTGTAAGCCACTTGCTGTTCCAAGGCATCGGGAAGTCATTGATGCCTCCTCCGGAGAGATGAGTCTAAACCGTAACAACTGGCTTACTGCTAGGCCTATAGGTCTCGTCTTTCCTTATACGCTGCTGGCAGTCCTATCCTCCTTGTGCTCCTATCGCAGTTCCTGGCTGGCCGAGCTAGGGGCTTTGAGTATCGCGTCCCTCACCGGATAAGTTTCTGAGCGTTAAGAGAACCATGCATCCTTCATGTACCTTGGCCTCGCATAAAAAGCTGCGTTTCTACTCCCCTGGTGCGTATAGTGCCGTTACCCTCATCTGTCCTCCGGCAACTGGTGCCCTACCACAATGAAGTGGCCCGAGCCTCTTCTTTACCTCCGGATGTACGGTAGACCTCGCTCGTGCTTTTGCCCCCTCCAGTTTTAATCCGCTCGTGTGCTCTCGGGTAGCCCGTCTGTGGGTGGGCCTTATCCGGTAGAGGAAATGTGCCGGGTGGGGTTGGGTTGTCCTTAGCCTTAGCCAATGCACACTAAACCGTCCTCACCTGTCTCACTCCTTGATCCCTTGTCTGTCTTGCCTGCTGCGATCTGCGTAGACCATGCCGAAGGATCAACCCTAGCTAACCTTGTGATTCCTGTGCTTACCCGTATCGCGTATCGGAGCTCCTGTGCACACTCCTCTGTGCGCCCCGTCTGAGTACCCCCTCGTTAAATTTCTTGCCCCCACTGGCGCCCTGTTCCTACTCGGTGATCTGACCGTAGGCGGTGTGTTATGAGTGAGTGCGGTGTTGTTATCATAGAAGCCGCTCTAGCCGGTTCAGGTTTCCCATCACATCTGTTACCGATAACCTCTGCTCCCCGTGAGCATGTACACATGTGAGATGGGGGCCGCACTCCTATCTCTCCAAGAGCAAAATGATGGCGGATGCCTCGAATGTACGTAAGATGTTTAGACCGGTACCTTACCTTGTTTTGGACGGAAATGGGAGGGTGCCTAAGGCCATATACTTTCCTCATGGTCCAGCGTGTCCGTTATTGCCTGTCCGTTGCTTGCCGAAATTTAACGCGCATACTGGCCCGGGGTCTCCGGTCTGGATAGCCTGCTACCTTCGTACAGCGTCCCCGTGACCAACGGTTCACACCCCTCTATCTCCCGCATAGCCTATGTGCCAGTCCTCCTCACCCTGTGAACATCCATTTGGTGCGGTCCGCAATGTTACTACGCTAAAGGTCATGGGGTCCCTGCTTGCTCAATAGGGGGCGGGCCTACCGCGAGAGCAGGGCATGTGGGGGCCCAGGTACTGGCCGGTAAAGGCCCCGTTGGGTTAGGTTATCCAATGTCACGGAAAACTGGCCTCCTTCTAGCGCGTCTCGTATGTTGCCTCCATATCTGCCAGTCGGACCTGAGTGGGTCCCCGGTCCTCCGTCGCCTCGCCGTCCCTTCTCGCTCGCCACAACATACAGCTTGTTTGTGGGGTTGTGTTTGTTTGTGGTGTTTTTGGTGGGTCTTGTCTGTTTTGGGTTTGGTTGGTGTTTTTTTGGCTTGTTGTGTTGGTCGGTTTTAGTGGTGTTTGTTTTTTTTTTTGGGTTTCTCTTGTGTGGTGTTTGGTGGTTCTGTTGTTGTTTTTTTGTTTTTTTTGTTTGTCCGTGCTGTTGTTTGGGGGCTTCTGGTGTTGGTTGTTGTTTTGGTGTTTGTGTCTTGTTGTGGGGTTTTTTGTGTGGGTTATGGGGGGGGGGTTGGTGTGGTAGGGTTGTTTGTGGTCTGTCTTTTAGGGTGGGGGTTGGTTGGTTTGTTTTGATTTTTGGGTTTTTCGACTCGTGTTTTGTGGTGGTTGTGGGTTGTGTTGGTGGGTTGTTTTGTTGGTGTGTTCCTGTGTGTGTGGTGTGTGTGGGGTGGTGTTTTTTGATTCTTTGTTTTTGTTGTTTTTTTGGGGGGTTGTTTTGTTTTGTGTTTTCTTGTTGGTTGTTGGTGGGGGGGGGGTTCTGTGTTGTTTCGGGTTTTTGGTGTGTGGTATGATGGGGCGGTGTGGTTGTTGTTGTGTGTGGTTTGTGTTTGCTTGTTTGTTTGGTGTGTGTGTGTGTGGTTGGTTTTTTGTGTTTGTTCTGTGGTGTGGGGTTGTGTGGGGTGTCTGTGGGTGTGGTTGTGTGTGGTGGTTTTTTGTGTTTGTTCGTGTTGTTTTTTGGGTGTCGGGTTGGGGTGTCTGTTGTGGTTTTTGGGGCTTGTTGGTGTTGGGTGTGTGTTTTTGTAGTGCGTGTGTGTTTTGGGGGTTGTGGTTTTTTTGCGGTGTGTGTGTGTTGGTGTTGGGTCTGGTTGTGTTTTGGGGGGGTTTGGGGTTTGGGTGTTGGGTGTTGTGGTGTGGTGTTGGCGTTGGTGTGGACGGTGTGGGGTGTTTGATGGGTGGGTGTTGGTTGGTGTGGGGTTGGGTGTTGGCCGTGTGTGTGGTTTATGTGGGTTCTGTGGGGTGGGGTGTGTTGGTGGTTTGGTTGGGGGGGTCGGGTGTTGACGGTGGGGTGGTGGTAGACTGTGGGTGCGTTGTAGGGTGTTGGTACTGTGGGGTGGGTTTGGGTGGGGTGCGGTGGTTGGGGGGGGACTGTGGTTAGGGCGGCGGGGGTTGTTGTGACGCGTTGGGGTGGTGGTGGTGGTGGGGGTGGTCTCGTTTTGGGTGGGCCGGGGTGTGTGGTGAGCTGTGGTGGGCGCGGTGGTGGCTGTGCCGGGGTGCTGTATCGTGTGGGTGCTGGGTGGTGGGTGTTATGAGCGGGTTGTGTGTGTGCTGGGTGGGTGGGGTGGGGGTGGGGGGGTGGGGGGACGGCTGTTGTGGTGTGGTGGTACTGGGGGGGGGCTGTGTGGGGGGGGGGTGGTGGTGGTGGGTGGGTGGGGGGTGTGGTGTGGGTGGGGGTTCGGTCTTGTGGGTACTGGGGACGGTTGTGTGGGCGTGGTGGGGGGGACGTCTGGGAGGCCTGTGGCGGGCTACCGGGTGAAGTGGGGGGTGGGGAGCGTGGACGGGAGGGCTGGGGGTGGCGGGGGGATCTGGGGGCTGGGGGGGGAGCGGTGGGGAGCGGGGGGGGACTGTGGGGTGACGGGTGGAGCTGGGTGTGGTACGGGGGGCCTGGGGGTGGGAGGCGTGGGTTATGACTGGGGTGGTAGGGCGGTGTGTTGGGGGGGGACTGCAGGGGGTTTTGGTGTCTAGTAGGCTGGGTGGGACGTGATGACGGGGGGTGGGGGGTGGGGTGACGTGGATGGGGGGACGGTGTGGGGTGGGGAGTACGGGGGGGTGACGTGGAGGGCGGGTGGTGAGGGCTGGTACGGCGGGTTGGACTGGTGGATAGCGGTCGGGTAACTGTGGTCTCAGCGTGGACGTGACGGGCCTTGGGCCGTGTCTCCGGTAGGTGGGGGAGACTGGAATGGCCTGGGGCTTGGCGTCCTGGCGGTGGGCGGGGTGTGGGTTGGTACGGGGGGCTTGGCGCGGTTGGCACGGTGGTGGCCTTTGTGGGGGGGACTCTACTGGCTCCGCCTGGGGGCCTCTAGGGGCCCTGGGGGGCGGCTGGCGGTGGGCGCCGTCCGGGGTTGGGCCTCCGGTGGTCGGGGCGGGGGGTTGGGCCTCCCTGGATCGTGGGGATAGGGAACCGGGGCGGAGGCTTGTACCATCCCGTGAGGCCGTGCTTCGGGCCGCCTGACTGAACTGGGGCGGGGGACTGATGACTACGGGGCTGAGCGGTACTGACTTACTGGGTATACACTCTATACAATATACTACTGTGAAACTGGGTACTACTCTACTTTCTCCATTTACTCCGTCGCCGCTGTTACCTTATCACTGGGTGACTTGCCTCTAACATCCGCTCTCCCTCCTTACCTCCTTTATCCGTGCCTGGCTACGGTCTCCCGGGGGTGGCCTCTCTAGCTCTTTGGGCCACGCTTGTTCACGTACTACGCTCCGGGGCCCGTCCTTCGCTACTACCAGCCCCATGGGTTGCCATCTCCTCGCGAGTTAGTGGGGGGGTGTAGTGGGGGGGGCGGATGGGATAGTGTACTTAACTGGGGGGAGTGGGGCTGCGAAAGGGTGAAAGAGAGGGAAGGTGTAAAGGGAGGGGCTGGGGGTGAAGGGGTACTTGGGTGAAGGGTGGGGAAGGTAGGGGGGTCCCTGGGGGGTATGTGAAGTGGGTGGAGGGGTGGGATGCTCGGATGCGGGGGAAGGCGAAACGCGGTTGTGGAATATGGGTGGTCACCGTCACACCTAACGCGCTACTATGCCTGGTAATACTGAAGCGGCTGCGGTCACAACTCAGCGCCGGACTATGCTTGGTACAGACTGAGCTGCGCTCACCACACGCGACGCTATGCTGGTGAATACTGAGGCTGCGGTCACATGTAACGTGGGTATACTGGTAATACTGAGGCTGCGTTCACACATAACGCAGGTATGCGGTAATACTGCGGCTGCGGTCACACGTACGCGGGGTGTGCTGGTAATACTGAGCTGCGGTCACATTTAACGTGGGGTAGGCGTGGTAGTACTGAGGATGGGTCACACAAAACGCAGGGTATGCTGGTAATACTGAGGCTGCGGTCACATGTAACCGGGGGTTGTCTGGTATACAGACGTTCGTCACACGTACTCGGGGTATGCGGGTAATACTGAGGATGGGTCACACGTAACGCGGGGTATGCTGGTAATACTGAGGCTGCGGTCACATTAACTTGGGTATGCTGGTAATACTGAGATGGGGTCACACATAACGCAGGGTATGCTGTAATACTGAGGCTGGTCACATTTAACGCGGGTGTGCGTTAATACAGAGCTCAGTCACACTTGACGCGGGGTATGCTGGTAATAACTTAGGATGGGGTCACACGTAACGCGGTATGCTGGAATACTGAGGATGGGGTCCACGTAACGCGGGTTATGCTGGTAATACTGAGGATGGGGTCACACGTAACGCGGGGTATGCTGGGTAATACTGAGGATGGGGTCACCTTAACGCGGGTATGCTGGTAATACTGAGTCTGCGGTCCATGAACGCGGGGTGTGCTGGTAATACAGAGTGCTGCGGTCACACGTAACGCGGGGTATGCTGGTATACTGGGATGGTCACACGTAACGCGGGGTATGCTGGTATACGAGGTCTGCGGTCACACATAACGCGACTATGCTGGTAATACTGAGGCTGCGGTCACCATAACGTGGACTATGCTGTAATACTGAGGCTGCGGTCACACGTTAACCGGGGTATACTGTAATATGGATGCTGCGGTCACACATACCGCGGGTGTGCTGGTAAACTGAGGCTGCGGTCACACTTAACGCGGGGTCTGCGGGTAATACTGAGATGGGGTCACACTTACGCGGGGTATTCTGGTAATACTGAGGCTGCGGTCACACATAACGCGGACTATGCTGGTAATACTGAGGCTGCAGTCACATGTATGCGGGGTATGCTGGTAATACTGAGGCTGCGGTCACACTTAACACGGGGTATACTGTTAATACTGAGGCTGCGGTCACACATAACCGGGGTGTGCTGGTACTACTGAGCTCGGTGCTGTCACACGTAACGCAGGGTCTGCGTGGTAATACTGAGATGGTGTCACACGTAACGCGGGTTATGCTGGTATACTGAGTGCGGTCATCACCTACCGGACTATGCTGGTAATACGACTGCAGTCACATGTAATGTCGGGTATGCTGGTAATACACTGAGGCTCGCGGTCACACGTAACCACGGTGGTATGCTGGTAATACTGAGGCTCGTTCACACGTAACGCTTCCCCCAGCCCTTGCATTTGGACATACAAGACACTGGGTGCGGGTTATCATCGTGCTTCTTTTACATAGAAGCCTCCTGCCCCCGTGCGCTTTGATCCAATTCTAACAAGTCGTGCATTACTTGTGACATCCTTATTCTACACGACACCTTATACAGTCAAAGTACTACAACTTCCCATCTCATTCAACTGCTGGAGTTGTAGGTTCTTGGTCCACTCTTATTCTATATGTATGCACACATCAGGGGTGTCATGAGGTGCAACTGTGTGGGTGTAAGTGGATGCACTTTTTATTTGTACTTTTCTTGTGCTGGAAGCCATCATGGGGAGAGCAGCAGCTCCTCATCCATCCTAGGCTCCTGCACATGAGCAGCTGTTGTGCCAGGGGGAGGACTCTCAGCAGCAGCTCCTCATCCATCCTGAGCGCATCACACATGATGCAGCCGTGTGTGCCAGGGGGGGGGAGACTCCAGCAGCAGCTGCTAGCTGATTGGTGCGCCCTGATGTCTGTCATGACCAGGAGGAAGGGGGTCCACTGTGACAACCAGGGGGCTCACGTCCTCTGGTCTGTGATTAGTGACAGCTCACTGTCTGCTCCTCCAGTGAATCAGGGGCCATGTTCTCCTGCAGTGACGCAGGGGCTGAGGTGCTCAGTGCAGGGAGGAGGAAATGTCTTACTCACTGCCCCAGCGCTGCTATGGGAAGAGCAGAGAACCTGTCTCTCCCTCCTGCAGGACGTCATAGTCCCCCCTGCTGCCCCCCTCCTCCAGCCTCAGCTGAAAGTGCCTGCACAGACACAGGCAGGTGATGGTGACTCATGATAAGGGCCCACCAGGGGTTTGACAGTATCCCGGCAGGCCAGTCCGAGCCTGTTCACTACCCACTGAGCCTGTTCACTACCCACTGTGCGGATGGCACTCGGCGCTGCTTGCAGCCATATACCAAAGCAAGGTGCCTCACGTGATCTGGGACTACAAGCTTGTTCCGCTAAAAGCTGCAACATCGTTCAGAGCTGGGAAGAGTGTGTGTGTTCAAGTGGTAAAGGATGCTGTCCTCTTATTGCCATTGTCTGTTGCTGTCTGGAGCGACCAGTACAAAGTCTTCATTTTATTCTACTCTTTCCATGGAGAGATTGATGTCCCTCATTTTAGCTAATAGGTAACATTGTGTAACTATTTGGGGACAAGGTTTTATTATATTAAATAAAGATAAATAATGAAAGTTAAGTGTTAACATCCCTCCTTTTTCCTTTCTGTCCCATTTTCCAATCAGTGGTAGAGTGTCAATTACAATAGGATTGGCTTTATTCTCTATTCTCTTTACCTTTAAGAAGTAAAGCACTTTGCTTTCATTGCATTTTTTAAATAAGCGAGTTTATTGCATGTTATTTTCTTTCTGGCCCAGCCCTTTTAACTGTAAATCAATGTCATTAACCTCATTTGTTTTGTGGTAGTTACACGAACGCAATATAACTTGTCACACTTGCCGTAAAAAAATAAAAACTATTGTTTATATTATAATATTAACCTTGCTTTTAATGCGTAACTAGTACAGAAAAAAGTATATCTACACATAATAATAATGTAACAAAAATCAGTTTGATCAGTTTATATACACATATATGCACGTATATATAGGCCCTCATTTATCAAAACCACTGCAGTCAGTACTATGTGCAGTTGCCTGTGGAGTGTGCCGAGTGTGTCAGATTCATCAAAACTGGCACATGGTCTTCATGAATCTGGTGCCACCTGCACAGGAAGTGTGCACCTTTTTTTGGTGCACTTTGTTCATGCTGCAGAATTATGACGCACGTCAGTAATAATGTTGGGCAAACTCTGACTAAGCAGTAACAGCCCCTTTAGGTGCACATTTTTTCTGTCCTTTAAGACACAAAACTGGTGTAGACACTTTATAAATATATGTGCAAGCAGTTTGGACGTACTTTTCAGTGCAGACAGAAAACAGTGGCAAAAACACTTTAATACATGTGGGCCATAATGTTGAGTACTTGGTGCAGAATCCATGCACTCGACGTAGATGTATTGCATAGTTGCTGTGCTCATTTCCTCAATGGCCAAAATATATTAAATATGGTGCACTGTGCAATATGTTTCTTAGCGCCTGCTTGTGCAAGTGGCGGCACCATATTTAATAGTGTTGCACGCTCAGGGCTGGATTAAGGTTGGTGGGGGCACCCATTGAATGTAGTCCAGACACCAAACAGCAATCGCTATGTACTGCTCCCCAGCAAAGCAAGGTGCCTCACGTGATCTGGGACCACATATGATTGTATACGGCAGGGCCGGAACTTATTGTTCCCTCGCTCTGCCATAGACTGATTCAGGGCACATCGAAGGGATTCAGCCTGGTGAGCCCGGAGCCACATACACTGTTAGCAAATCGCCCACATTTGGTGGGGGGCCCCGGGGCTCGCGTGCCCCCCCTGTGATCTGGCCCTGTGCACGCTCTTAATTAATCTGGTCATTGTTAAGGAGGCACACACAGTTTTTTGTATTTGGCTTCAGGCCTTTGAGACAGAATTGTTTTGCATATCAGTTATAAATGTGTCGTAAACTATGAACACTCACTGCCATGCCCCTTTAAGTGCACAGTATTAAAAAGTGTAATACATGTGCAAGCCCTGAAGACACTTTTCTATATGCAAACCAGAACAAAAAACTGGTACAGAAACAATAATATATCTGCTCCTATAGGCAACTGAAATTCTAAACTCTACATTTATTGAGGGTTTTAGACCATTTTTAGGCAGGTTTGAGATTTGTACGAAATTGGCATCTCATCAGTAAAAAGTGGGTGTGGTCAGACAGAAAATGCAGCCTGTGTGCCAGCAAATTCAATATTGTGGCACATTAAATTAGAGGTGCAAAGTACAAATCACCAGTCTTATACTGCACCAGATTAACCATCCAGCATCAGACAAAGGAATTAATCTGGCGCAGCAAAGAACTGTCTAGATCTACTCTACACTGGTCTTCATACATCTCCCCCAATATGTTTTGTTACAATGTTGCAAAAAGTGGAAACTTACTAAATACAGAAAATCCCAAATCTGGTAGTAAATACTTGAACATGCCTGGTGTAGGTATAAAATACAGGTAACCATTGCATATCAATGTACCCTTTGTGCCAGTGTCACAAACATTATACACATAGGGCGTTACTGCCCCATGCATGTGCACTCACTATAGCTGGAGCCTCTTGAAGTATCCGGTGGTGATGGAGGGAAGGCACTAAGCCCTCATAGAATCCATTCCTTACTTGTTGCCATAGTACTGCCTAATAATTGGCAAGTGATGATGGTTGGGAATATTGAAGAAACAGAGTAAATTGGTATTGCAGAGCCCAAGGCTGATACATAGTAAAAAAAAAAAAAAGATTCTTCTTTATTCAGTCCACAGAGAAAAAGCATATCAGAAATTGCACACATTGATCTAACACAATTCTAGATAACTAACTTATAGAGATAATGGGGCACATTTACTTACCTGTCCGAGGAGTTCGCCTGAAGTGCATTGTTTCCACGATAATGCACTTCCGGCGATTCACTAAGATCGTGCACCCGATATCCTGCATGTGTCGCTTCCCCGCTCAGGTCCGCCGCAGTTCACCTTCTTCTATGTAAGTGCATGTCTTGCGACACAATTTTAAAGTTAAATTCCGCCCCCAATTTCTGTTGCATGAAAGCCGTTGCGATTGTGCCAAAATCCGATCGTGTGCAACACAATCCTCTTCTAAATACCTGTCCCAGCCGTGCAATCCCCGAAAACGGCGGGAAGTTCGACGGAAATGCGATTCGCGGACCCTTAGTAAATAATCCCCACTGTCCTCTGAAATATGTCTTATATAGGAGCCTGTGTATATTGTATATATGTGATGAGGACTCATACTGAGTTAACAGTGCTCCTACTAAATTACCAGTTTGGTGTCACTCTATCACTAGAGCTATACATTTTGGCCCTTTAAGAAGTAGAAAGGACAGCATGCACAGTAAGAGCACAGCCAGCACTGGATCCTAACAGAGGCCAGGACTACAGAACAGTGTGGTGGGAAAGTGAGTATTTCACCAGGCAACAAGCATTGGGACAAGATACTGGTGCTACATATACCAATGATATCCCCTGGTTATACAAGGATATACAACATTCTGGCTTGCCAAACATTTAAAAAGGCTGGCAGTGTCAGTTATTTTACGTAAGAACAAAGGAGCTGGCATGTAAATATCTAGAAACAGATTACATTGTGATACAAAAATCAGTGCTGTGTTTTGCCATAGTAGAATGGAGCCTTGTATACCCTGATAAGACCTTTCCGTGAACCCTAGGTTGTGGTCCTAGGTTTGTGCAATGCAATGTCCTAGGTTGTGAAATGCAATTCAAAAGCATCAGGGAAAACCTTGACCTTATTGCATGTGTGTTTACATAGAAGCGTTTGCAAATCAGAACACAGACCATAGGTTTTTAATCGTTTACATGAAAAACATGTGGTGCTTGTTCCCAATTGCAGGCTTTTTTGTGTAAGCACATATGTGGTCAGACCAAGCTCCACCATGTTTCAAAGCACATCAGCCTAGTTTGCTACCACACAGCAATTCTAATAAAGCAGTTCCACCACATAGAGGAGTGTTACAGGGGTTCCTAGCAACCACTAGAAAGGGGGACTAGGAACTCTCTCCAAGAGACTAAAGTGGGTCTAAAGTTTGAGCTACTGTAAACTTTCCCTCCTTCATCTGTTGCTTATGTGAACCATCCTATAAAGTAGATGTCAGTAATGACATGCTGTAGCCAAACAGAAGATTAATACTCATTTCTAATGGGATACAAGACCTGGTGAGGAAACATCATTATATGATAAAAGTCATAGTTCTCTAAACCTGATAATAGAACAAGTCCATATTGATTCATTCTATTCAATGCCTTTATTAACCCAAATACTAATCATGCTAAAATAACATACTAATATAAGAAGACAGATTAAGCTGTTTATTATTTTCTATACTGGATTAAGTAACCTATCATTTCAGTTGAAGGAAAAAATTACCTCTACCATTGTCTTTATTTCTCTGTTACGCATTCATTGTGTAGCTTGTATAAACTGTGTTTATATTCAGAACACGTGGTTATGAATGGCACATATTCTGTTTGCTTAAACTTGTTCATTGGCATACCAGTTAAAGAGGTTAGCTAAGCAACACCACTTCCTAAATGAACCAGCATGCCAAGAAATTGCAGCAGGCTGTTGTGTAGTCAAGTCAAGGCATAAAAAACCATTGGCTAAGACTATTGGCTAATACTCAAGACTGTCTAGCCAACGTCAGGTCTCAAAATACTTCACCAGCCTTTTCTCTTGAATCTGCCATTGTTAACATGTTGGATGTCGCTGCCTTTACCAAACACATTAATTTATGACACACATATCTACAATGATGGCACAGTGTCAAGGGGCAAAATTGTCACAATATATCAAAGTCACATTGTCAACTACACTGCAATATATCTGCATATTTCAACAAACAAGATAATAATGGGACAATCTTTTGCTGAAAGTCAAAGCTAAGTGACAGCAACTCCAAGCATTGTTGAAGCTTAACTAGTGAGCAGAGTAAGATTTTGAAAAATACCATAATCATTCAGGTAGATAAGGAGTTCTCTTGTACTTGCCAGGAATGTCA
The DNA here is from genome assembly GCA_019512145.1 of Engystomops pustulosus. Classification (NCBI taxonomy): domain Eukaryota; kingdom Metazoa; phylum Chordata; class Amphibia; order Anura; family Leptodactylidae; genus Engystomops; species Engystomops pustulosus. Next base: position 117,245,620 of record CM033643.1, on the reverse strand, counting down.
TATGATCACAATACTTCTGAGGACAGGTCACACTCTATTGTAACAATCTATTGCGTTAAATTGTCTCAACAGCAAAATATTTACAAATATAAACAATTTAATGTGACAGCCACTACACACATTGGGGCACATTTACTAAGGGCTTTGCGATGCACTTTAGTCGGGCTGTTTGCGTTCTTCAATGGTAAAATGGCTTGCACAAGTATGCTAGAAGTGTGTGCGCTGCAATTGTGCTGCACGACCCTTTTTGAGGCGCAGCTGCGCTGGCCTCCATGCAACACAAATTAGGTGGCGTGCCGGCGGAAAGTCCGACTAATTCGGACTGAATGTGGGATTTAACTTTCAAATTGTGTTGCCAGCCCAAGCACTTAGATGCACCACTAAAAACATTGTGAACTCTGTCGGTCCTGAGCGGAGAAGCATCAGGATTTCTAGCGCACAATCTTAGTGAATCGCGACACAGTGCATTATAGTCAGACAATGCACTTTCTGTGAACTCCAGTGACTGGATAAGTGAATGTGTCTCATTACTTCTTATTAGCAACCTCTCTCTAAACCACAAGAAGACATTATATAATTAATTTGCTATTACAGGTGCACATTATGAACTAAACATGCCTTTGCATGACAGTACTTACCTGTCACTAGTATCCGAGCGTCCAGGAGATGAAGGTGGAGATATATTCAGAGAATTACGACTTTTCTTTTTGTGCCTCCAGCTACCAAATGGTTTTCTTTTTGTCTCCATACATGCATCTCCCAGTGAAACATCTCCCTCCAGTGTAGATGGCTCCTTTGCAAAACCTTCTTCTCCAGGTCCTAGCTGTTCCTCTTTTGTCTGAACCTCCTCACATGCTTTCTCAGGGTCTGCACTTCTGCTCTTGAAGAATTTTCCAAGTCTGCGAAAGCTACTGGTTCTCTTTTCCTTCTCCATTAGATCTCCTGATCCTACTAGTAGACTATGCTTCAAGAAGGAAACCTCAAACAATGGATTCACAAGTTCCAAAAGTATTAAGCAGCTCTGCAAAAGAGGAAGGCAGCGTGTTCTTATGAAATGGCAGGTAGGTTCACAAACAACAGTGGTCCAACGACAGGTGTTACTTATGCCAGTACAAAATAGGTGGCATTATGAAACAATACATCACAATAAAACATGTCTCCAAGTGCCCCCAGCCTATGTTTATCCATAATGTATCCACAGATGTTCTATGTTCTTTGGCTAGTAGGTGGTTGCCATTCTCCTACCTGTTGTATCTCTAATGAAGTATCTTATGACAGCACAGTTGTTTCAGAGCTTTCTCTTGCCATGTATAAAGGCACTGGAACCTTGTCATATAGAAGGAGAGGAGCTAAATCCACTGTTGATCTGAGTAGAGGTTTTCTGCTCTTCTGTGTTGTTTCTATACAGAAGTGTTTGTGCTGCTCGCTGGGAAGGCATGAGGCATGTGTGATCAGCTGCTGTGCACAGAGGAGGAGTCTCCCTGAGGCTCAGGTTACTAGGCACTTCACCCTACCTAAGCAATGGGAGGTGTACTATAGCAGTGACTATGCTGCCACTGGCTAACATTGCTGCTTGACCTGTATAGTCATCAACAGGCTAAAGGAATTTTAGAATCGGTGACACTTACTTGAAAAGCAACTGTGCAGACAGCCACTGGGCCTGTGTCACCAACATGCAGGTGGAATGTCACACCTGCCTATCTGGATGTTGCTGGTCCGTTTAACAGTAATACACTAGATTCTGTGTCAATACACATACATTTCTTATAAGCTCTGGAATTCAGTTACTTTCATCATGTGTTTGCGTGGGTTTCCTCTGGGTCTTCCAGTTTCCTCCCACATGCCAAAACATACTGGTTGGTTGATTAGATTTGGAGCCCATTGGGGACATGGACCGATTTGGAAAACTCTGTGCAGTACTGCGTAATCTGTGTGTGCTTTATAAATAAAGGAATTATTATTATTTTACAAGAATGGGAACATGGGCTCCCCTCATGGAAAAATACTACTTTGGCACCAAATTGAGATTTCAGGACCAATTTTGCTTCACATGCAGGTACATTTTAGGAAAAATAAAAAATACTGTTTTTAACCCCCATACAGGCATTTTGACTTCGCTGTTACAGGATCTCAAGACCACTCACAATAGACCTGGTACTTGGTCAGGTGTTCATGCAATCTGCAAGGCACATGCTGGAGGTCAGGAAAGGCACATATGGATCAGTCATCAACAGAAGCAGAAAACAGAATCACAAAGCCGAATCATGGTAATACAACAGACCTGGGATTAGGAATCAGACTATAGCAGAAAGAATACCTGTGGAAGTTGGTGCCTTTTATTTGGTGTATTACACATTGACCCCTAATAATAATAATAATAATAATAATAATAAAATCATAATAATAAAATCATAATAATCAATAATAATAATATGAATTCCAAAATAATTATTTATCTAAAATAGTGGCATCATAAAGATCATAGGGTACATACAGTATACTGTATAAACAAAATAATACATTATAGAGCAATAAAATGGTCATCAGTTTCATATAACAGGAATAAGAGCTTACAATCTATGACAAAGAAGGGTTGACAAAGGAGGTAAAAGTGTCTTCACAATGGTGCAGCAATTCTTTATAAGGGATCAGAATAAATAATGCATGAGCCTGCCACTTGGTGCTATATGTATTTAAAGAATTTCAGTTGCATAGGTATGTAGAATAACTTGTATAACCTTAAAGGCACCGATGTAATTGATTTTCTCAGGTAGTAAAGACTTGCCAGCCATTGGCGAGTCCGTACTACCAGCGTTGATCCACCGCCCCTAAAAGGGGTCTGCAATCTGCCGCCTTAGGTGGGGGACTTCATCTCGCCTCAAGGCAGATGCAGCCCTGAAACTAAATGAACATGATGACTTACACTTATTACTCAATGCCAAGAAGACTGGAAGAGATCGCAACATACATTTTGCCTGTGGCACTGGAAGAGGAATCTCACTCCTCATGGAATAGCTACAAATAAATTATATATTGAGGACTGGGCTGCACTGGTCTAATAATATTGGTATAATATGAATAATGAAATAGTATATGTGAAATGGTTTTGTCTTGCAATAAACATTATAAACATACACTCACCGGCCACTTTATTAGGTACACACATGCTAGTAACGGGTTGGACCCCCTTTTGCCTTCAAACTCCTAATTCTTGTGGCATAGATTCAACAGGTGCTGGAAGCATTCCTCAAGATTTTGGTCCATATTGACATGATGATCACACAGTTTGCCGCAGATTTGTCGCTGCACATCCATGATGCGAATCTCCCTTCCACCACATCCCAAAGATGCTCTATGGATTGAGATCTGGTGACTGTGGAGGCCATTTGAGTACAGTTGAACTCATTGTCATTTCAAGAAACCAGTCTGAGATGATTCCACTTATGACATGGCAGCATTTATCCTGCTGAAAGGTAGCCTCAGTGTTGGTACATTGTGGTCATAAAGGGATGACATTGTCAGCAACAATACTCAGGTAGGCTGTGGCTTTGCAACGATGCTCAATTGGTACCAAGGGGCCAAAGAGTGCCAAGAAAATATTCCCCCACCATGACACCACCACCACAGCCTGAACCGTTGATACAAGGCAGGATGGATCCATGCTTCATGTTGTTGACGCCAAATTCTGACCCTACCATCTGATTCGCAGCAGAAATCGAGACTCATCAGACCAGGCAACGTTTTTTCCAATCTTCTACTGTCCAATTTCGATGAGCTTGTCAATTGTAGCCTCAGTTTTCCTGTTCTTACTGAAAGGAGTGGCACCGGTGTGGTCTTTCTGCTGCTGTAGCCCATTTGTCTAAAGTTCGATCTGTGCGTTCAGAGATGTCTTGCAGGTGTAAGGGTGGCGATTTGAGTCACTGTGCCTTTCTATCAGCTCGCAACCATCTCGCCAATTCTCCTCTACCCTGGCATCAACAAGGCATTTCCGCCACAGAACTGCCGCTCACTGGATGTTTTTTCTTTTTCGGGCCATTCTCTGTAAACCCTAGAGATGGTTGTGCGTGAAAATCCCAGTAGATCAGCAGTTTCTGAAATACTCAACCAGCCCTTCTGCAACCAACAACCATGCCACGTTCCAAGGCACTCAAATCACCTTTCTTCCCCATACTGATGCTCGGTTTGAACTGCAGGAGATTTCTTGACCATGTCTACATGCCTAAATGCACTGAGTTGCAGCCATGTGATTGGCTGATCAGAAATTATGTTAACGAGCATTGGACAGGTGTAACCTATAAGTGGCCCGGTGAGTGTATAGCTTTATTTTCATGTACTTGTTAGCTCCTTGGTACTTGTATAAGTGATGTATATTTAAATCAGTGCGTTCATTAGGTATATATAGTCTATGTCAAGTCTACAGCTCGCTGTGAACAAACAGATGTCTTTGACATGTGGTTGAGCGTTATGATCTACACATTTACTGGTAAAGTCAAGGTCAAATAATTTTACTAACAGCTAAGACAAGACCTGAGGCATTTGTTCTGTGAGCATGGTCTCAACCTTTCACCAGAAATTCTTTGAATATGCCCTTTCTGCTTTTCTTTAATATTCATACACGTAGGCCCACATTTATTAAATAGTTTGCACCAGTTTTCTGTCTGACTTTTCACAAGAAAGAAGGTGCCAACTGCTTGCACATATATTTAAAGTGTCTGTGCCAGTTTTGTGTCGCAGCTACACTGTGTCCGGCAAGAAAAAAATGTGCACCTAAAAGGTTGTGTTAGTGCTGAGTAGGACTGTATGCCACACTTCTGCAGCATGAACAAAGTGCGCCAAAAAAAAAATGGTACACATGTCATGAGTAGTGCAGGGGGCGCCAGATTCATGAAGAATGTGCACTACAATTCATAAATCAGGCACACTCTGCACACAAGGGGCTTATTTACTAAGGGTCTGCGTACGCACTTTTCGACGTTTTCGGTATTTAACTGGGGATTGTGTCGCATGCGATCGGATTGTGGCACGGCTGCACTGGCTTTCATGTGACTGATTCAGACTGAGCGCAGGATTTAACTTTCAAATTGTGTTGCAAGATCAAGCACTTACATGCATCAGGAAGAAGAAGGTCAACTCCGGTGCACCTGAGCGGGGAAGCGACACATGCAGGATATCGGGCACTCGATTGTAGTGAATCGCTGCATTCCGGTCGGACAATTCACTTTCGGGGAACACATCAGGAGGGGTAAGTAAATGTGTTCCATAGTGGTTTGCACTGTTTTTGATGAATGTTGAGCATTGTATTATTTCAACATAAGATAAGAAATGGTTTAACATCTGTTTATCACCTAAAGAAACATAATTCATATACAAATGGGTCCTTAAAATATAAGCTAATATGTAATTATTTATTTAAATGTTAGCAGAAAAATTATTATTATGGGTTTTTGTATCAGAAGTTCATATTCATGGACTACCCCTTTAATATTATGGACTGCTGATATATGTTAAAATCTTTGCCTCAGGTTCCAGACAAGATCTTCTAATCCCTGCAAAGATATTTAAATTTGACAACTTTGTCTTGAGTGTTTTATTCAGTTTTTTTTCCTCAGGGATTTTAGAGGTGTAAGAAATATTGATGTTCTATCCATTGAAAAGGTCATTAACATGAGAATGGTCCCTATCTTATCTATATGAGTAGCCCTGAGGTATGTTACCATGAAATTAGGAAACATCTTCTAAAGTTTTTTTCCTGCCTATTGGGTGAACATCAAAAATGTCCCATGACAGTCCAGTATTTAACCCGCTCACGACCCGTGACGTAATAGCACGTCACAGGTCGGCCGCGGGTGCATGGAGAGGGCTCACGTGCTGAGCCCTCTCCATAGTCGGTAAGTCTTTGCTGCATATTGAAGCAAAGGCTTACCAGTAACACTGCTGACAAAGGTGCCGGCGGCTTCAAAAAGATGGCGGCGCATGGGCGCCGCCATCTTTTCGAGGATCGCCGCTCCCCGAGACGTCATCGGGGAGCCACGATCCGTTGCCATGGTAGCCTCGGGTCTCACGAAGACCCGAGGCTACTTCAGGTTAACCCATTGTAATGTATGAGGAGTAAAATCCCCATATACTGCCATACTGTAGTATGGCAGTATATGATAGGATCGTACAGACAACCTAGGGTTAAAGTACCCTAGGGAGTCTGAAAAATAGTAAAAATAAAAATAAAAATTAATTAAATTCTATAAAAAGTGATCACAAGGTCGTACAGTCTTAAGATTGATAGCATTGTAAACGTCATCAGAATCCGCAAAAAACGACACCACCCACAGCTCTGTACACTAAAGTATAAAAAAGTTATTGGAGCCAGAAGATGGCAAAATCCCCCCAAAAATATTGTTAAATATATGATAACATTATAAAACCTATATAAATTTGTTATCCCCATAATCGTACCGACCCAAAGAATAAAGTAGACATGTCATTTGGGGTGCACAGTGAAATCCGTAAGATCCAAGCCCACAAGAAAACGGCACAAATGCGTTTTTTTTACCAATTTCACTGCATTTGGATTTTTTTTCCCACTTGCTAGTACACGGCATGGAATAATAAATACCATCTCTATGAAGTGTAATTTGTTACGCAGAAAACAAGTTGTCACACAGCTCTGGACATGGAAAAATAAAAAAGTTATGGATTTTTGATCATGGGGAGTGAAAAATGAAAATAAAAAAACAATAAAGGGCCAGGTCCTGAAAGGGTTAAAGGTCCTTCCCCTGAACTACATTGGAATTCAGACATACTGCTCCTTCATGTAAAATGATAAAATAGAAGCTAGAAGATTAGGTTAGAGTAGGTTTCATAATGGGCATCTATAAACTTTAAGTCCAGCTACAATGTGAATATGGAGGTAGAATTGCACTGACAAAACCAACTATGTGTAAAATGTCTCCCACATGTTGCTTTAGAAAAAAGTTGGGTAGCCATAGATAAAATAAAACCTGTATAATGACTCACCATACTTCCAGTATAATACAAAAATAACTTGCTTTCTTTTTGTAAGAGTAAGAAGAAGGATTTTTACAGCGTGTATCAGCTTGTTAATGAAAACTCTTGGAAATAGATTCCTGTCATTGAGCCATTTCCCATTTGTCATATTGACATAGCCTTTGTGCATATTCATTTGTACCTATGAGAAAAATATTGCAGAGGCTTTCACCCCTCTCCCATTCAGTACACAGGTAGTGCTTGGTAAAGCTAAGCAAGAAGGTGTATGATGATACTCGGATTATAGCTATCTTTAGATACAGACCATAAACACATAGGGGCACATTTACTTACCCATCCCTGGCGCGATCCCTGATCCGGCATGTCTGATGAGAATGAATGTGTGCATGTGTCACTTCCCCGCTCAGGTCCGCCGGAGTTCACTTTCTTCTTCCCGGTGTATGTAAGTGCATATGTAATGTCTTGCGACCCAAATCCGTCGGATCGTCCGACGGCCCACCCCCCGATTTCTGTTGCATAAATACCTAATAACCCATAAGATTATTTGAACATGTATTTTTTTTGGGCTGTGTGCTAGCCATTGTTTCACGATGAATGTAAAAAAACCTGTTAAAAACCCTCCAATAATTATTATTTTTACCTATTTAATACCACAAAAATGCAATAAAAAGTGATCAAAAAAACAAATGTACTCCAGAATGATACTGTTGCAAAGTACAAATAGACTGAAAAAGATAAGTTCCAGCTCACCTGTATAAATGAAAGCATATGCAGACGTGACACTCCGTGAGCAGGCACACTTAGCCCCCTGTAGCATATAGCCTGCCAGCCCCCTGTAGCATATAGCCTTCCAGGCCCCTGTAGTATATAGCCTGGCAGCCCCCTGTAGTAAATAGCCTGCCAGCCACCTAGTATATAGCCTGCAGCCCCTGCCCCGCCCCCGAATATAATGCCTATAGGAAAAAAACAAACAGTTTACTAACCTTCCGACATCCCCCCTTCAAGTCCTCTTCTATACAGTGATACTCCGGCTCCATGTCCCCGCACTGTCTGTTGCAGGCACCATGACGTCAGCCGCATGCTGAAATCATTGTGTGTGTTGATGCCAACGCACATAGTAGAATGTCAGCAAGCAGCTAACGTCACAATCTCTGCGAGGGACAGCACGGGCACACGGAGCCAATGCAGGAGCATCGCTGTATAGAAGAGAACCTGCCCGGGGGCATCGGAGGGTGAGTTCACTGTTTGTTTTTTTTCTTGACTTGAGTATAAGCTGAGGTTGAGGTTGAGGTTTTTCAGCACATCTTTTGTGCTAAAAAACTTGGCTTATACTCGAGTATATACGGTAGACCCCTTTTTTTATTGCATTGTTTTGCCATCTAGTGGCAGCTTGCACATATTATTGCTTTATATTGTATTAGACATCCTTGTTAATTCTGTAACTATTTGGCTTTTACATAGATAATATTTTTTCTGTGTATATTTTTGTCTAAATTCTAATAAAATGTAAATCTTTTATTGATATTTCTACCGTTTTTTCATGGTTTTGGAGATATGCCCTCTCTCTTATATAGGTTCATACACAGTCAGAGTCGAATTAAGGTAGGTGGAGGTCCCTGGGCGCAAACTATTGTGTGGGCCCCCACTTAAAGTAGAATAGACAGTGATACATATTACTATTCTAAATTATCATTAATATTTTAAACGCTGTCCTCCTTACAGGTTACCCTAGCTGGCAGTGGTGTAACAAGACTCCAGTGGGCCCCGATGCAAACTTAGAATCGGGGTCCCCATATAACTAGACACACACTGCTGGCCCTATCCCACACATTATACTTCAGAATACACATATTTCATATATACACTCCACAGACAAGGACACATATGCTATATATGCAGAACACACCTATATAAACACTGCACAATATAAACTCTATACATACTATATATACGCTACACATGTAATGTAATGAATACACAACATGTAATGAATACACCACATACATAAATATATACCAGCTGGGAAAATGCACATTACTATACAGCACCATGGGTCACTTACTCAGTATTAGCTCTGGAGCTTCTACCTCTGATGTGATCTATTCTGTTCTTCTTCTGGGTGGCTCCTCACAGATAACAATTTTTCTCCAATACTTACAGAACTTTGATAACTTCTCCAGCCGTGGTTTATTGCTACAGAATTTACCACAAGACGTCTTCAGCTCCGGGCAGCATGTCTCAGAACTGTGCACCTAAAAACACCACAGTGACTTACTATATAATGTCACAATGGTGCTTTGTATCCCCCCTGATTTTCAATCTGGTTATAGAAAGTCTGGCCATTTCATTAAGATCGTGTCCATTTGTGAAGGGTGTAGATGGAAAAGATAAATCAACTTTACTGATCATGATTGCCGATGACATAATACGAGCATGTACAGATCCGCTAATATCCTTTAGGCATATTAAATGCATTATAGACCAATTTCTATAGTGTTGATGTACAAGTTAAATGAGAAGAAATTTAATTATTTTATGACTAATGCCACAACTGTTATACAGGAAGAAATAAAAAAGAACTATAGTTTTAATTTTGTAAAGACAATAAATTATTTGGGGATTGAAGTAGGGGAAACCTTGGATAATACTTGTTTGGTTAGCTCCCAAAATTTGATTAGATGTGTTAAGAATGATACATCAAGATGTTGTGGCACGTTTACCTGGATAGCAAGAATAAACTTAGTCAAGATGCTGATACTCCCGAAAATATTATGTACAATTCGTTGCTTCCCTTTCGCTCCAGAAAAGCACTAAACAATATACAGAGATTGTTATTCAAATTTCTATGGAGAGGGAAAACTGCAAGAATATTGGGGGTCATTTACTAAGGGTCCGATTCGCGTTTTTGCGACGGGTTAACCGAATTTTTCCAATTTGCGGCCATTTTCCCTGTATTGCCCTGGAATTTCGGCGGGGCCGTACGAAATCCCAAAGGATTCGGAGAAACCGCCGCGCTTAAATAAAAAAAAAGTGCTGCTGGGCACGCACTTACCTTCACCCGGCAATGGATCTTGAACTCCGGTGGACCTCGTCGGACTTCAGCGCAGCAGCGACACTTGGTGGACGTCGGAGGAACTGCCTTAGTGAATCGCCGGAAGACCCGAATCCACCGTAGAGAACGCGCCACTGGATCGCGAATGGACCGGGTAAGTAAATCTGCCCCATTGAGTAAAGTATTGTATTTACCATAGGATTATGGGGGTGTCAGCTTTCCAGACCGAATTTTATATAATTCACCATCTACTTGCAGTCTGGAAGGAACCCAAAGAAACTTATAGGATATCTTTTGGTATGAAAGACATCAAAATATCTTGGCTGGTTGAAAACCCGGATGATTTTACACTAAATAATCAAATGATAGGTAATAGACTACCCCGTTTTGACAAAGCTAGGGAGGTTGGTATCTTTGCACGGGGTGAATTTTTGGTTTATATGAGAATTTGTAGTTCTATAAAATGACACAATATTATAAGAAAACTGATCATGCAAAGATGCCCTTTTCAATGCATCAATAAAGTGGTAGAACAAACGTGCGCCAACGTATATATTGTGCCCATGAGTGCACTGACAAAACAAGTACAAGTGGTTCTACCAATAAATGAATAAGCTGGATGCATGCCAGAACCATGAAAGATTAAGATGAAAAACATGAAAAATTAATATGAACTAGAATAAAAAAAATACACCATATAGTGTAAAAAGTGAACATAATTTACAAGTATCATAGTGTAAATATCCTGTAACACTGAAACACAAAAAGATGAAACAAATAAACAGCGATTATGCCCACAGTACTGTTTATAATACTAAAAAGATTATAGTACATGATCACATGAGTGCCATACCAGTTATAACACTAAATAACTATCCCAATAAGTAAATCAGTCCAATTTGGTGTTATTTGTGACACAACACACGTGGGTCTTTCTCACCCTCCCATCTTTTGTCCTGTAATATATTTTGTTCTTGATATTCAGATAGATTTTTGTTTCTAATTATTGTTCCTTGCATACGCCAAATCTCGCTTTTCCTTTGGTTGTTTATATTCATATTGGATGCGGACCTACTGTACTGTATTGTCTTCAGCGTCTCTGTTAACATTAAGACTTTTAACTTACCAAAGTGATTTGAGATTGTGTGTTATTTTTACGTCATATGTTTACTTCATGTTATTGGTAATTTTTTTTTGGTAATTTTGTGTTTTTAATTTTACAAAAAAATGTAAAAAAAAATTTGCAAAACTTTTGAAAAATTTGCCATTTACAATTTCAAATGATGTTTTCATCAACAGAGGTTTAACAACCAAATTACTCAATGACTAACATTTCTCATATGTCTCTTAACGTTTTCATATAATTTTTAAAATGTCTGAATATTTTTGTTTGATGTCACGGCGGCTGACGAGCTGTGAAATAGAACATCTGTTTTCTTCTGTTTTTTTTTCAAGGAGATTTCTGAATTTACTTTAAAAAAAAAAAAAAAAAAAAAAAAAAAAAAAAATATATAATATATATATATATATAACTAATATATGAGTATCTTATACTATTCTATTCATATTATCACTCACCAGTCCACGTTATTAGGTCCACCTGTCCACCTGTGGTGGACGGAGATTCGCATCATGGATTGACCGCAATCTTCGGCAACTGTGTGAGGCCATCATGTCAATATGGACCAAAATCTCTGAGGAATGCTTCCAGCACACTTGTTGAATCTTGCCACGAAGAAATTGAGGCAGTTCTGAAGGCAAAGGGGGTCCAAACCGTTACTGCATGGTGTACCTAATAAGTGCCGTGGTGTATATGTATTAGACACCTCCTATACACCACTCCTTTTCAAATCTCCACCCCTCAAACTATTAGAAACAGCTTTAGGGAATTATTAACCCTTTGGATCTTCATAGTAATTAAAACAAAAGATGATAAATTTAACTGTCCAATTTTGTCAGCAGTACTGTTCAATTAGTCCTATTATTTACAAAAGTACTTTTATAAGGGCACACAGCGAGGTACAGAAGAAGAGGGCCAGACAGTTTTGGCCGTCAGAATCTTTGTTGTTAGTAGGTTTATGACCGCACTTCTGTGAGCTATAATATTTATCTTTCTGTTAATGTTGCCATATAAGAGGCATTTTTTAGTGATACCATTTTGGTGTTGCTGTGCCCTATGATGAAATGTATTAACTTCTTTTGTGGGTGGGGTAGTTGCAGAAAAAACATCAATTCTTCATTTAGAGTTTTTTTTTTGGTGTTCAATAACACATTATCCTATTTTTACAGTTCAATACGGTTACGGTGATAATACATTTTTATATTTTTTGCTTATTTTTTTTATTATTTTGTAGAATAAATCCTAAGGGGGGGGGGGGGATCCATAATTTTAGCATTGCCATATCCAAGTGTCATAACACTTTTAATTTTTGGTCTCTTTTATAGCTGCCGAGAGCTTGCTTTTTGTATTTTTTTTTTTATCCCTTTTTATTTCGTGTTTGGGACAAGATAGGCTATGACAGGTACTTACAGTTATTTTAACCATGGAGTCAGGTGTTTACTATAATGTCAGACCCCAGAGTTGCCGTAGTGACGTTCGGTGCCTCCCCAAAAACTCTTTGGGGGCGCTGATTGAGCAAAGAATTTCCCTGCTGCCTTTTAATAATCTGCAGTCCACATTGGATTATCACCCTTGAGGCTAATTGACATTTCCCTCACTATCACCTGATACCTTCTAACCTGAACTAGATAAAAACAAATAGTGGCGGGGCAGAACTGCTTAAAAAGTTATGCTTATCCTGCTGCAGTTCCTGCATGGCTTTTGTACATCTGGTCTATCCCCTGCCTGGCATGTATTTCCTCCAGGGGAACACGGACCTGATTGACCGATTGGGGGCCTTTTACTTTCCTTGCGACACACACTTATGACATAGCCCGAAATAACAAACACATGGTTGATGGGGGAAGGGTGGTGCACCTTGCTAGGGCAGAGTATTATAAACCAAAGTGACGAAGCAACCTGTTACTGGAGTAAAGTTTTCTTTTGTTGCTTTTTTTGAGCACCAATACCATGGAGTTTGGCCACCATCCGCATTATGTCCGGGTTGCGCGCAGAATCCGAAGGCGACTTTGGGTCAACTCTTCTCCAGTGGCCAGCACTGTCTGGTCGCCGACCGAATTACCAACACCTTGCATGGTCTGGTGGTCGTCATCTGTGTTTGGGACAGGGCTTCTTGGGCGCATCCATAGTTAGGTTGAAATTTTAAGAAGAGAAACAAAAAAATGCTCCATTATGTAATGCATGATGTAAGTTCGTCTTTAATTTTGTCTTCATTTGGCCATTTAGCACAGAAAACATTGGCTTTTACCAGTTATTTATAGTATTATTACCGGAACGAAATTTCATACTCCTCCTCGCTAAAAAAACTACTTCTTTAAAAATGGTGAGAGAGTATTATTACCCTTCTGCTGGAATAATGTTAGTGCTCTGATTTATATAGTATTTCTCCACAAAGAAAAAAAAGGTTCACACAATGTCCATAATACAACAGTCACAGAGGTTATCAGCTAAAGAAAAGTATTTTCCATGTCTGAGAATGCTCGGTAAGTGCATGTATTTTAGATCACAATCTTTTCTTTCCAGCTGCTGCTGCCCTCGTGTGACTACCTGACCCGGGTTACTGATAAAGTAAAACAGCATTTTCAGAAAGTTATGAGGACAGAAGACATAAGTGAGATATGGTTGAATTGGAAGGCATTCTCTAAAATGGTAAGTAGTTGACAACTTGCTTCAGTAATGACTCCCCAAAAAGAGGTGTGCTGTGGCCGATGTTCTGCCTGGACAATATTCTGTAGAACACCCTAGCCTTCCTCAGCTTCCTTCGGACATGCTCTTAGGTAAGAAAGTAGTTCTCCGTAAAGGAACCTACCACTTTAAAATGCCACTTATAACCCACAAATACCTTGCACCACAGCTCAGGGTGGCTGTTGCTGAGCACTATCTTCACTATTTGCAGAAACCGCTGTAGTCCGTTTAAAACCGTTTTATCTTATATTCCAACTCCCCTTTGGCGCAGCCCATGAATTTGTGCTCGTGTACGCCTTATTATGAGATGCCGGAGAGCCGGTGACGTCACCGAGCCTCTCGGCACACTAGTGCCTGTGTCAAACTTTTTATCATGACTGGCTCTGCACTGGCTTCGCACGTCGATGCGCATGGGGGTTGGAATATAAGATAAAACCTTTTTAAACGGACATCTGCGTTTTCTGCAACTAGGAAGAGCCCCGCGCAACATCTCACACTGAGCTGGTGGCAAGGTATTTGTGGTGCTATAAGTGGCATTTTAAAGTGGTAATTTTCCTTTAACCCCTTCCCGACATGTGCCACTATTATGGCGCATGTGGGTGGGGCGGCTGCATGGAAATACCATATCCCGGTATCCATAGCCGGTAGGTCTTTGCTGCCGCCATGCAGCAACGCTACCGGTAACGCTCACCCCGTGATCCGGTCCAGCGCCGTGGCCCGGCTCCATCAGGAAGTGGCGATCAGTCGCCATGCACGGCCTAAGGTCTCTCGAAGAACCGAGGCTGTCTCTTTTTACACCATTCATGGGATTTGCACATTGTAATGGATCAGAAGAAAATCTCCATTTACTCTACTGCCATACTTGTTGCATGGCAGTATATGATAGGATCGATCAGACAACCTACTAGGTTAAAGTACCAGGCAAGGGGTCTGAAAAATAAAAATGTTTTTAATTATTTAAAAATAATTTTTAATATGATAATTTTTATATTAAAAACCTAAAAATTCAATCATCACCCCCCCCTTTCCCTAGAAGTCATATAATTAACAGTAAAACTCAGTATCGCCGAATCCAAAATGTACGAGCTAAAAGAATTAAATACGTTTTTTTTTCTCTGCTTTAAACCCCGTAACGGAAATAGTGCCCAAAGTCTAAATTGGCACTTTTTTGTCATTGTGAAAAAGTATAAAATTTCTATAAAACAGTGATCAAAAGGTCGTACAGTCCTAAACTTTGTAGATTAACGTTGTCAACATTCACAAAATTACACTACCCACAGCTCTTACACCAAATATAAAAAGTTATTAGCGCCACGAAGATGGATGAAATTAAATACCACCATTTTGAAGAGCAATTTGTTACGGCAGAAAACAAGCCCCCACACAGACCCCACAGATGCCAAATGATGGGTCCGAGAGCAGCGCTCGCGATTTCCATCAGCTCTACAGATAAATGAAGCACTTTTAATAACATTAATCTGGCAAATCAGCACGGAGACCCCCCAGTGATCAGCAATTGGGCTCTATCCCATGGATAGGCCTAACTTTTCTTTTTTTTTTTTTTTTGTTTTGGAACAGAATCATGAAATGAATGTACACTGCATTAAACCAATTATTGGTAGCACAAGAAAAAAGGATTGACATAATGGAAACACTTTCTTCCAGTAGTTGCTCAAATCATTCTACCTACCCTGCCTACCCTCCCTACCCTACGGCAATGTGTCTCCATAGCTGTGGTTTATTGTGTACAGTGTATCATAATAGGCATACCCATGTCATAGTACAATGCAACCGATGAACATTACAAATGCAAACAAAACATTCCTTGCGGGTGATTCTGGTAACTCTGGACTCTGTAGGGCCGTTAAAATATCCTTATCTTAGGGCCGTTTAGTTAATAAGTTTTTAGCCCCTTCAGTGAGCTCTACCTGAGTGCCCCTGATCTATTTCCCACGGGTCGGTGTATTGGGCCCACACCTTTCGCTCCATGCCAATAACTATCAGTGACAGTGACGGATAGACAATTGTCAACCTGCAGATTGTTCTCTGCAAGTATTTTGCCCTGATTCTATGAGAGAATAGTGTAGTTGTCTCACCCGAGTCACACCAATGCCCCCTGCCCCACCCAGAGCTCGGGCGTGTTGATGTTCCTAGCCACCGGAGCCTATACATTTCTTTTTCCTGCATAGAAAAATGTTTCCCCCGCAAAAATGCGGTGATAATGAGTCCAGTCTTCTTCTGATTAGGCCTCAGGAGGCACACCTCGGTACACATAGACCGTCAGGGTAATAAGTCTAGTAAAAATTGTAATAGTTTCCAAATATTTGCTATTGGGGTACATTTCCATATCATATGCATGAGTCGGCTTCCAAGGAGCCACATCTAGGACAGGCAGTGGAACGTACCCGCCCATTTTCTGCAGCTCGAGACCGGAGTGAGGGCCTAACTTTCTTATTGGAAAACACCCTTCAGGGGTTGAGGAGGGTGTGTCAATTAAGCCACCTTCTAGCCTGTGAAAAACTTAGAGGCCATAGATGCCGCCAATTCTGGGAAGTATGCAAATTGTTTTCCACGGGTTAATGGAAAATGCCTCCTTTTGCTACTTGAAAGGCAGCCCAGCGTTACAACACCAAGATGACGCTAACTACAGAAGTCTAATAACATGATATGGTATTAATCGGAACCATATATCTATTCCAATGTGAACAGACTTGAAACAATGCCTCCTTTTGCTACCCTGAAAGGCATTGTTTTTCATTTAATATCCTTACCTTGGAAAACATATTTGCATACTTCTCAGAATTCCGTAGTGGAGCGCATTTATGGCTTTAAAGCCTATAAGGCTACTCATTGGCAACTCTCCTTGACTCTTAAGTAGGCACCATGGTTTTTTTGTTTTTTTTTTCGCACATGTCTTCTCTCTCAGTTTCTTTTTCTGTGCTCTCCACTCCACCTTCATCCAGCCAAAATTTTCTTACTTTCTTTTCTTGCTCTCCCGCAACGCTTCGCAAAATCCATCTCGTCTTTCATTTTTTTTAGATACCTCTTTCATTTTTTTTTGTTCCAATTATTTCCGTTCTCTAGAGCTTTTTTCCGGCTTGTTTTGTGCATTAACAAATTTTAACTACTTCATCTGTCAATTTATTTATTATTCCAATTCCATGGCCTAAAATAACCTACAACTTAAATAAAAACCTAAAAATTACATCGCCCACGACAAAAAAATTAAAATCCGCCGCTCAAAATCAATCGCAGGGCCAAAATCCCAATCGTAATCAATACAAGCCCAAAAAAATCCGTGCGCGCCGGCTCACCCCCTCCAAGCGAAGAAGAAAAAGAAGACGCCCCCCGGCACTCCAAATACTCAATTAAAGAAAGATCTCAAATTCAATCTGCCGGCCTCGCGCTTATATAGCACGTCCACCTTCACTCTCCCCTAAAATCCTCAAAATCGCGACCACATAAATCGCCAAAAGAAAATCGCCCCCTTTTTCTTCCCTTTATTTCTTTCCCCTCTCGAAGTCCTACTAAACCCCTCTGTACCACCTCCTACCAACCCTTTTTTTCTCGTTGTCGCTCGTCCCTCGTCCCTTCCACCTCCTCCCACTTTCCCCTCTCCCTTCCACTCCGCTCATCCCTTCTTTTTTTTTTTCACTGCGGTTAAATCCCGTAATGGAAAATAGTGTCCGCAAGTCAAAAGGCTCTTTTTTTTTGTCCCATTTTGAGAAAAATATAACAACCATTTTATATAAAATACACTTACAAATGTGGCACACAATTTTAAATAATCCCGTCGCGTCACATTCTGGGGCTCAGTTTTTTTAACATACGACTTTCCATTCCCATGTGCTGCGGTCTCAGAATAACACGGCCCTCACTAACAACACCTCTACTTTTTATTCTTTTTTTGTATACGCGACTCACATTGATGGCCACAGTTTATAAAGGTTTAATGAATATTTTTAAAAATTGCTTTTAAAAAAATTAACCCATTTTCAAAAGTTATATGATTTTGTACCAAAGAAAATAAAATTTTCGCCATCCTCTGCCTCTACGCTAATAACTTTTTCTACTTTGGTGTACGGAGCTGTTTAGGTGCATTTTTTTTTGCGAAATGGCCATGGTGTTTTTCAGTGGCTAACCATTTTGATGACTGTGAAACATTTTGGTCACTTCTTATTATTATTCCCTTTTTTTTATGTGATGTAAAATGAATAAAAAGTCACGTTTCAAGGATAAATGAGCAAGGTTGGCGGGGTGGATGAAGAGAGAGAAGGGGAGAAGAGTTCCCGACTTCCTTTTCTTGACATTTGGGGTTCTATTTTTTTTTCGTTAGGTGGTTCACCAGCATCGCCCCGGCGATAACCGTTTTTTATATTTTGATCAAGGCAGAAGCCTTTGGGATGTCGGCGAATACCACCTGTTGTGTCTGAGTTTACTGTTTTATACATTTTATAATCATTCTAGGGAAAGGGGATGATTTGAACTTTTAGATTTTTAAATATTTTTAAAACTTTTTGAAATCCTTTTTATTCTACTACTTCAGAATATGGTATTCTTACAATGACCACCTGGCTTTTGTACAAAACTGGCAGAAACCATTCAGCGCCCTCGGGGCGACGAGAAGACTAATATCCTTAGTGATCTTTGGGGTCTCATTCACCAAGAACTCCCACCCTGATCAGCAGTTTGTTCGTCGGTGCAACCGCCTTTAGCAGTTGGCCAGCAAAAAGGGATGTCACAGCTTTGTGCAGACGTCGCTTCTACTCTGAAATCTTATTTACGCCTGGTGATTGCCATCAGTCTTGCTTTTTTTTCCATCTTAGATCTGACTTTCTTTCTATTAATTAAGCTGTCAAAAGTTTATTATAGAACGCTGTGTACCCTGTCAAGTGTCGTCTACCATTTATTTTTAAAGGTCAGAACGAACTTTGTTTCTTTTTTTTTTAAAAATTTTCACATGATGGTTCAATCTGTTTTCCTAAGTACCATCTGAAATTCATTTATTGAAATTATCATCATATTTTTTTTAATAACATACACTTTAGTTAGAAACATATGTCCAGTATTGAATTGAATTAAATGTGAATGTACTAGTTGGTTACCAACACCCCTTTTAGTAGGAGGTATCCTTTTCAGCGTTCTGCTGCTGCATGGTTGTATCCTCCGGAGCCATCTGGTCCCTCTTTGCCTTTAAGGACACCTTCATCAGGTTTGTGTCAGCACTTGTCCTGGTCACTACACCTGTTTAGCAGTTCACAGGATCCTCACAGCCTTTATCTAGTTATTTCATACAGTATTCATTGTAAACAAGATCTGTTTTTTATCATGTAAATGAGACTGGTCACATGGTCAGAGCATGATTGTCACCACCCCCCTGTTACCCTTTATACCCCTCCCCTCTCTCCCCCTGCTCATGTCTGTGTGTACTGTATAGTAAAGCTTGCTAGTGTGTTGCTGGCATCGCTGACATGCTGCACTGCATCTCCTAATATAACAGGTTGGAGACACAGACATCTGCACATATGTACCTGACATGTTCTTCTGTAACAATGTGTGCCTGGAGCTGCTTGATCCTCATATGACACTCCACATGCACCACAACAGTCTTGGAACACAAGGTGCAGGCGAAGCATTGCAAGGGGTGTTTTTGCCCACCAGCCACCGATGAATATCACATCTTATACAGGCTGTCAGTCATGCACGGTGGGTTGGCTGTGTCCTCCCACTCATGGAATAGGTGACAGCTTGAAGATGCTAAGTCTTCATTGGACATTTCACAGTCATTTTGCATCAACAGCTTGATTAGGACCCCTCATTGCTTGGTTTACAAGGCCCACCATGTAGATGGCCAAGGAGGGATAGAGGCAATGCTTTCTAATAGCAATTTATGAAAATAATATTTATTTTAAGGGGTATTTTGCATGACGGTTCTCTTTAAATCTCTGGGTCCGTCTTTCCTTTATCCCCAGTTTGAAACAACGAGAAACAATATAATATATTTTTGTTTTTTTTTTACATTCCAAATACATAAATTTGCTTTCATAAATTAAAGTCCTTGCTTTGGGGGGGGGGCCAACTCTTCTTTGCCACACAAACAGGGTCCTCAGCAATGGTCTATAATAATATATATTTAATAGCCTCCTCACTAGCGGACAGAATCAAAGGTTTGGTTGGTCCTGCTGAGTGGTGGGATTCTTTATTATTTTGTTTTTTTGTTTTATCCGGCCGCTCAAACTGCTCATTAAAAGAAAATGCTCTTAAATAAACAAAATAAAGATGAGACAACCGAAGCCCTCAGAGCTTCGAGCTGCCTTACAGCAAAATATGAGATCATATGAACACTGTATTTTTTGAAATACTGAGTAGAAGAGTGAATGTGCCAAGTACCAAGCTCTGTTTGTGTGTCAAAGTTTGCTTTGGGCGATGTCAAGAATAAGCTGAAAACACAGGCTTTTATTTGTGGTTATATCAGTATTTGTATTAAATTTAAATGAGATTCCTCCAGGGCTAACAGGAGCGATTATAGACCTGTTTATGCAGACATCTGTACAGTCAGACATGGGAACCTTACATCAGGGCAGAATGTAGCATTCTGTCGGGTAGGTAATAGATTACAAAACACCTAAGGGTTAAAAGAAAACCTTGACCATAATAATGATAAGCCTCTGTAACAGGGTACAAATGAATAAAAGAAGAGGATTATGATAAGAGAAAAGCGTATAACTTCTACTTTGAAATAGGCATACTGATACCGGCAACTGGGTGGCTCACAAATTGTGTATATAGTCAGGTGATCAGGTCACTCTTCCTCAACTGAGTAAAATCTATAGAAAAAACTAACCTGTTGGACTTGTTGAATTAACTCATGGGCAGCCTAAGGCCACTGGTTACATGTGGTTTTGTTCATCCTTAGCGTTGTAGACAATTCTAAATACATATTTGTGTTTTTGATTTCCAGGGTCGGACTGGGGTGCCTGGGGTCCACCAGAGAAATTGATTCTGGGGGCCCACCATACTGCTACATAGAAAATTACATCCTCTTTTTGCCTCTTCGCTGCAGCTGTGCAGTCGAGTCGGGACACTCTGGGACAGGATGTCATCATTAGGCGGCTGCGCATCCAAGGTCCAAGTGCGACAAGAGCCTGGGAAGTGTCCCGGACGTGTCACATTGTGACTGTCAATGGCATCGACACCTTACAGATGCCCCTGCCACAGAGCAAGGTGTTTAGGCCCACCAGATCCCGCTTGGATCCCACCCTTTGTACAATTATTTTGGAAGGAAGGTGATACTGGGACCTTGAGGCTCAGACATTTAGGTCTGGCTGGGCCCATGACTGGAGCCCCACTGTTCCCGTTCTGATGGTGGCGCTGCCTACCACAAATGTGTCCCTATTTTTTTTTTACAAAGCTTTATTTATATATCCAAACAAGTCATTCATAAAAACATTCATATTCATGATCCATACTGTACCACAGACTGGCCTCATTATGATAATGGGAGGTACATCAGAGCCTCCCTTTCATGAGGTCAGGCTCTCATAGGGTGAATTATCTGTCCATCTCCCTGTTGGACAAGATCCCCAGTATCATGAGATCAGGCTGTCGTAGGGTGAATTATCTGTCCATCTTATCTCCCTGTTTGAAAAGATCCCCAGTGAGTGGATCCACATGTCATTCATCAGATATAATATAAAATACGTAGGGTAGGTATGTAGCTCAAGGTTTTTTGTTGTTTTTTTTTCATTAGAAAAGAGATCTTAGTCTTCTGCCATCTCTATAGCTTCATTGAGACCTTCAGGGGTCAATGTGTGGAGTTTGTAGATCCAATAGGATTCCTTTCTATTAAGCATCCCTACTCGGTCTTTTACTTCTGCTTGGATCTGCTCAATAGGAGTTATTGAAATGCTGTTAAAATCTCTATCATGCGCTAAAAGTAAGTGTTTTGATACACCTTTTGCCTTATGCCTTTGACCATTGAGTCTTGATCTTAAAGATTGTGTGGTTCGGCCAACGTATTGTAAGCCACAATTGCAATTGATTAAGTAGATAACAAAAGAGGAATCGCAAGTCATACGTTGTTTTATATGAAAAGTTTCCTTTGTAATGTTCGATAAAAACTGAGTGCATTGATCGGTAATGGTGTCACAGCATAGGCATTTGCTGTGTTTGCATTTATATGCTCCTTTTGGGGGTTGCTTTTCTTTATTATGTTCTCCTTGTATTTTTAATTTGCTTGGTGCTATAATATTTTTTATAGTCCGTGATTTTCTATAGGTGATGCTTGGATATCGTCTATAAAGTAAGATTCCTGCCTAGAAACAACAGTCTCAGCACTCCATGACTATAAGCACGCATCTTCTAGAGCACACGACTAAAAGGCCATTAGGTAGAGCTGTAGAACAAGAGAGAACAAAGGAAGAAGAAAAGAAGGGAAAGAAAGAGGGGACAGAAAAAAATCAAAATAATTAATTAACTAATTAAATTAATAAATAGCCAAATGGATAAACTAAAGTTACCTAACTCAAACACACCATAAAATATTGCATATACAGGTGGTATATGCAGGAGTTACTTACAGGATAGGTTCTGCAGGTTTGTTCTTAAGTTGAATTTGTATGCAAGTCAGAACTGTATACTAAATAATTGTAGCTCCAGGCAAAATATTTTGGGTCTATATGACTATTGAATTTGAAAAATGTTGGGTCGTTATAAAAAAACAGGATTAACAATAAATCTTAATTGCAGACACAATTGCAGATGCTGTTTATTTTAGCCTAGGGCACAGTAAATTACCAAAATCCAGAGGACCATTTGTAGCTAGTAGTCGTTTGTAAGTCGGAGGTTCTTAAGTAGGGGAATGCTGGTATATCCTTTTTTTAAATTTTAACTGCACAGTTATCATTAGGCCAGTATAACATTCCCCAAGTCACCCACAAAGCCAATTATCAGTTGACCTCTACTCCTAGAGTTGACCGCAGTATCAACACACCTCATTACCAGAGGGCCGATCATAAGCCATCATTTTATACCTTTCCAGGCCATGTACTCAAATTGTTTAAATTCTGAATAACTCTGTTAAAGGGATATATGCACAAAGACAAGGTTCTTAAATATATGCAGGATAACAAAATAATAAAATCTCTAATTTACTGTTATTAACAAAAATACAGCATTTCAAAGATATAATTCCAACCTGTCTCTATCAGTCCTGGTGTACACAATTTTTATTGCCCCTGGATCCGAACATACATTTTCTGACTTAGGGTTGAGCAGGACAAATTCTTTTCATGAATATCTTCATTGTCGGACTGAGATACCTTGAGCCCACCAGTAAAATCTGATCTAGGAGCCCACCGCAGCTATAAGTATGTTACATCATCTATTAATATATCATATAAATACATAGGACAATTGAGATGCTAAATATATGTATATATTACAGAGATGGTGCCTTGTCCAACACTACTTATGCAGGGTGTGGGGGCTCACCTAACTCAGGGGCCCACTGCTGGATCCCCCTGTTCACCTGTAGGCCAGTCTTAGCCTGGGTATTTCCACGAAGACAAGATTCTTTATTATACTCAGGATAACAAAATAACACATTCTCTAAATCAATGTTAGTAATAAAAATATAGCATTTCACAGATATAATTCCAACCTGTCTCTATCAGCCCAGGTGCATACAATTTCGGTTGCCCCAGGATACAACCTTAAATGAGAAGTCTAGGGTCGGGTGGGACAGATTCTTCTCCTGTCTGACATTGCAGTGAACTCCTCAAGCTCTCTCTCTCACACACACACACACACAGACACTTCCTGCCAGCAAGCAACAATGTGAGGATACTTACTCTACAACCTACAGGCAAGATAACATCTTTATCCAGAGGAGGGAAGCACAGCAGAGCTGACAGTGTATGTTATGGCTGAGATAGCAGAGCTGAGAAAGCCATTGTGTGTTATGTGTATCTTATCATCTCTCATCTGTCTCATCACTCTTTCTATGTGTCATCAACTAGTGAATTTTCAGAAGCTCAATCGAAAATGCATATAAACCTTTAAACTGATAATCTAAGCACATGGTCAGCACAAAGCACTACATGGATAAAAATGAGTCTGCTTAGAGAGTCCCCACCCCACATTTTACACTGACTAGCCTAGGGAGTGATAGGGCTAAAACATCAATAAAACTAAGTAAAATTGTAAAGTAAGGAGGAGAAAATTATCTTTATTATGTAAACATCACTAGGGGATTGAGATTTGTGAATTTTCTTTTATGAGCAAACCCCTCTAATATATAATAGGTTGAGCTCTTCCAGCTTAGGACTTATAGAATCTATATTATAGATACAAAACATTCTTAAATAAATTTTAAGGGAATCCTGTGTATTCAATATATTCATAGCATTTATATGAGTAAAACAGGGACCAGCAGTTGAAGTGAACCAAACTTATGTTTATAATGGGTCAGGTTGATCACAAATGACTGAAAGATAGATATTAGCTTCCTCTTTCTGTGAATCACCATTGGATCCCATGCAGTTAGACATTCACCACCTATGCTATGGATAGGTGACAAATGATTGTACTAGCAAAATTGCTTTAAGGTCAGTGTACTTGATCATGTTCTGTGTCATATGCCTTGTCCAAACACTCTGTGTGGCTTCCTGATGCAGATTTTGATTTTAGCATGCTCTTAAAACCCATCTCTTTAGGCAAGCCTATAACACTTGTGCACAGCATGTTTCAACTGTCTTCACTAACCCATCCTGTGTCCTCCTCCCAAGCTTCAGGCTTCTCTGCAGTCCCATTCACCTTGGACATTTGTATATAAGATGACGGCTGGCGACTGGGTTAAGCAGCAGCACCTCTATTTATTATATTATATTTTTTTGTATTCCCTAATGAAGATAGGCTGGACCATTTTATATGTGTCGCCCCAGTTTTCCTCATGGACTGGAAGCTCTTGTGAGCAGGGACCTGTTTGTGCTCCGTCATGTTTTATTTTATTTGTGCACGTCTCCTATGACTTGTAAAGCACTACAGAATATGTTTGTGCTATATAAATAAAGATTATTATTAATATACCATATATTCTAAGTGGTGTTCACCTGGATTATGCCTAACATAAAGGGCAAATAGCTACATTTTTTTGATGGGAAAGCAATTTTGACAATGCTTTGTTAACAGTGCCTAAAGGATTTTCTCAAGATAGAAAACCAGGAGCCAAAAGAGGTTGTAAATTTGTTTTCTTCTGTCATGTGATGCAGTTTGTTGCAAAGTGGTACAATAAGTAGGAAAAAGAAAGAAAAATGGTGTCTCTGAACTACCCGGATGTCGATATTGAAGTAGACAAAAGGACAGTGGGTGTGCTAAAGGTGGAATACAGGTGCTTAACTGTATTAGCAAAAATCAGACAGGAAAGGAAAAATAACACTCAGCAGCAATCGACACTGTAAATCTGAAAATGTCTAATAGAGTTTTTATTAATTCAAATAAGTACCAAAATAGCTAAATAGATGATACACTCAATTATGGATACAGTCAAAGTAAATACTAAAACAAATAAAAAACTGTTAAAATATAAAGAACATATGCATAGTGTTCTAAATCACAGGCTAGGCTAAAAAAGGCAAAATGGCACAGAAGGGCCCAAGTACACATTTATGTTGAATAGGAAAAAATATGAGATTATAAAATAGAGGAACCGTGGGTATTAGGTGTGAATATAAAATGTAGATCTTAGACCATAAA
The DNA here is from genome assembly GCA_019512145.1 of Engystomops pustulosus. Classification (NCBI taxonomy): domain Eukaryota; kingdom Metazoa; phylum Chordata; class Amphibia; order Anura; family Leptodactylidae; genus Engystomops; species Engystomops pustulosus. The sequence goes on along the minus strand of CM033643.1, from coordinate 117,220,007 downwards.
ATGTTGTAAATGAGTCTTGGATTGCATGCACAAATGCATTTGAACCTTTTGGAGACAGAGTGCCCAAACTTCAACCAAAACCCATTTATATGTTGCAAAGTGCCAACATGACAATTTAAGCAGTAACTTATTGACCGCTGCTATATCACAGGTTTCAATTGTATCGGCATCCTAAATTCACCAATATAATAGAAATATGATGGAGAAATTTGTATTGTAGCTTCCTTACAGAGTCCCCTGAAAAGGAAGAATCTGGGTTCCTTGAGCAGGAGCTCCAAAAATAATCTCTCTCTATCCACACTTTCTAATTTTTCCTGTAGTCCTGGCAGCCCAGGATGTTGCTTTAAAATGGCGCTGAGCATGGCACGTCCTGCGCTCTATTGGACTGCAGGAGGAAGCCCTGAGTCCTGTCTGGCAAACTTTGTGTTGGGGTGAAGGCTTGGGTGCCCACAGAAACGGCTCTGAGTGCAACCTCTGGCACCCATGCCATCGGTTCGCCACCACTGGTCTAAGATCTACATTTTATATTCACACCTAATACCCACGGTTCCTCTATTTTATAATCTCATATTTTTTCCTATTCAGCATAAATGTGCACTTGGGCCCTTCTGTGCCATTTTGCCTTTTTAAGCCCAGCCTGTTATTTAGAATACTATGCATAAGATCTTTATATTTTAACAGATTTTTTATATGTTTTAGTATTTACTTTGACTGTATCCATAATTGAGTGTATCATCTATTTAGCTATTTTGGTACTTATTTGAATTAATAAATACTCTATTAGACATTTTCAGATTTACAGTGTGGATTGGTGCTGGGTGTCATTTTTCCTTTCTTTTGTGGTATAATAAGTAGTCCTTATCAGATATCTATAACAAATGGTTAAATAGTATGTCTTGAAATAACACTGTGTGAACCCAGCCACATTCTTCTGTACAATATTTTACTATTTTATAAATATGAGGGTCAAACATTGCCATCTAGTGGACTTAATTGTTTCTTAGACAAGGCCTTCAACAGTCTATATGCCCAGTGTTACCATGAGCAAGCTCATGGTTATTGAACTTGATTGTTTTTAGAAGTTAATCATACCCATGAAAATGTATGTAATAAAAATCTATGTTCATAGATTAGAGGTTTTCACCAGAACTTACAATTAAAATTATGTTTTATATTTATTTTATTGAAGCAGAAGGGCTTTGAGGGCGTTACCAGAGCCCCTGCAGGCTCTAAAGATTCTCTAAATATTTCATGCCCCCTAATGTGCTTTCCCTATCCCCCTCCCTATTGAAATTTTTGCAGCCACAGTGAGTTTCACCTCTGTGGAAGGAAGTGCCGAAGGAGGAGGAAGGCAAGTGATAGGTGCATTGGGGCATTAAATAACAAGAGAAGAAAAGATAAAAAAAGAAGCTACAGCATAAAGGTAATGCCTGGTAATGCCCCTGAAGAACTCCTGCTTCATTTACATAAATATACAATTTTTATTTTATAATTAGAGCTCCAGAACTTGCACTGCTGGGACCTGTCATAAAAATTAGAGGGTATGTTTCTTTTTATATGAACAAGTTTATTGCTACAGAGTGTAACAAAAAGGTTGGGATGGTAGAATATCATGTGAAATACACCTTTGATTGTAAAACTAAAAATCTAGACATCACATATTTTTTCAAAATTCTATCCACTGATAACAAACTCTGCATACCCTGTGAGGGTGGGGCTGGGGCAAATTAAAAATCTTAAATGGGAACCCCCATTTTTTATTGCAGATTCGGATTCCCCAGGAAAAATTACATTGATTCGACTTTTTTCAATTTTGTTGACAGGTGATGCTGTAATCGTGAAAAATTAAAATGTGTGCAAGAACTTCGAAAAAGAGGATATTTGAATAAATACACAACAGATCCAAAATCTGTAAATAAATGTATGCAATATTTTTCTAAAAGATATCTGCTTCAGAGGCGAAGAAACTTAATTTAATAAAGCTACCGATTTACACCAGCCCCCTAAGAGAACGTAAAACTACTACAGTCCACATAGTTTTTCATGGGTTCCCCGGGATGGGGGGGGGGATATACTGGTTCAAATTTAGTATCAGTGGATAGATTTTTAGGAAATATGTCACTTATTTTTTGTTTTTCAATCCAATGTGTATTTCTTGAGATATCCTTTTTTTGAACAATTACAGCACCATCTGTCAATGAAAATGACTTGAATCAAAAAAAAAAAAAAAAAAAAAAAAAGGGGGGTTCTCATTTAGGATTTTAAAGTTGCCCCTCGGCCCACCCCCAGGTATCACTGGATAGATTTTTAAAAAATATTTTAAACGTATATTATTAGTTTTTATATCCAATGTATATTTCTCTAGATATTCCACCGTTAAGACCTTTTTGGTACACCTTGTATAAATATTGTTGTGCAGGGCTAAAGGGAGCAATCTTACTGAATGTGACTGTCCATAAAATAATTTTATTTTGGGGCCCCATTTTTAATTTTGTCCAGGGCCTAACTTATATAAAACCGGCCCCATTTGTACAAAACCACCCCTGCCTGTATATGCATCATTCAGTAACAGACAATGGCCCTTATATGCGGTCCCATGGCCGCATTTCCATTGGATTTTCCGACTTTTCGGGGATCGCACCGCCGGGACAGGCATTTAGAAGGGAATTGTGACGCACGCAATCGGATTTTGGCGCCGGCTTTCATGCGTCAGAAATCGGGAGGTTGACCATCGGACTATCCAACGGATTCGGACAAACTGCAGGATTTAACTTAAAAATTGTGTTGCAAGCCATACACCAGGAAGAAGATGGTGAACTCCGTTGGACCTGATCGGCATGATCTTCTTGAATCGCAGCATAGTGCATTGTCGTCAGACAATGCACTTTCGGGATCTCCTCCAGTAAGTAAATGTGCCCCAATAAATAACATGTAGAAAAAAAAATCAAAAGTCAAGAGGATTCTTTCCAACCCCCTAGAGCCCCAGGTCACAATATACACAGTTAAATACTAATGCTGAAACATTTTAAATATACACAATGTAAAGCGTTACTAAGTAATAAAACAGCCCAGCGGTGCAGAGGGGCCCCAGGTCCAGTGTGCCACCAAGTCCTATTCCTGCCTGTGGAGCAGCCCCTGGGCTCTCTATGAAGATGGGCGAGGTGAGGAGCATTCACTCCTCCCATCTCCACCTAACTCATGTGCTTCAACCCGAGTTACAGGACTAACTGAGCACTTTTTGGGACATAGCTGCTATTAAGGTAACACAAAATTGTTAATGACTGTGGTATTTTTAGGGGCAAATGTGGCAATGCGCAGCAGGCAACCAAAGACTAAGTGGCAAATTCTGCAGTGTTAAAGGAAAACAACCACTTTGTTTAACAAAAAAGAAACTAAAAATACTCACCTGCGCTACTCTTCACTCCAATCCCGATGGTGTTCTTATTTGATCTTGACATGCCGGGACCATCTAGAAAACTGACTTACAATTAGCAGCTGGGAACACAGGCACGAGATGTCCGGGTGGGAGCTTGGGAGGGGTAGATGCAAGAGGCCAGCATAATAAGCAGCCCGGAGCGCCGGACATCTTGTCTCTTTTCTAGGTGATCCCAGCCTGTCAACATTAAAGAACACCACCGGGATCCGGATGAAGCGGAGCGTTTGAGTATTTTTAGTTTCTTGTTGTTAAACACAGCGGTTGTTCTTCTTTAAGTCTGAGTGTCAGCACTTGTCCAGCAACTGCGCAACCACCACCACCACCACTAGATAAACGGTTAAGACTGAACTAGATATCACAGGGGACTGAAACTAGAGATCACAGGAGACAGAAAAATTAACCAGCAAGGAGTCCAGGCTAAACTGGGCACTTATAGGAACTAGGTACTGCCTCGGGTGGAAGGAGCAAGCAATTACAGGTCCAGAGTATTAACTCTTGCAACACAGAATCTGAGGGGTGTGGCAGACATAAACACAAACATTAAGACACAGTTCACACACATATTAACGCCACCTATGGATAGTGCGACGTTTTGGCACGGACGTGACACTTATCTGGCAGATACCATTGTGAAGTGCTGGACCTGATGGATGAGAATCTTCTCCAGTGACTGGAATCACTTACTAGTGGCTTAACCTTCTAGTCTGTGGGACAACTCATGTGTAGCGCAATCCACAGTGAGACAAATCTCCTGAATGTTGGAGTGAGGTCAGGTTCGTGGTTGTGGTAAAAGTGTTATTAATAAACATAAAAGGAATAAAAGTTTTGAAGGAGGGATGTTTGCAAACTTCGAATTCTGACTTTTATTGCATTTGTGCCCTATCCACCACTTTTGTGCAAAGACCACTCCTGCAGCCAGTCACATCTATCACAATTTGCAGCAGAAAGTTGTATAAATTTGTGAATAAATGCTATATTTACAAACACATATGAAAAGATAAAATGTATTGTACTTTAACCCCTTAATGAATTGGCTCTGTATTTTGTGTTTCCATTTTTGCTCTCCACCTTTAAAAATCTATAAATGCTTTATTTTTCCACGAACAGAGCTGTGTGTGGGCTTGTGTTCTTTGTAACAACTTGTAATTTCCAGTGATTGTATCTAATATTCCATGCTGTGTACTTGGAAGTGGGAAAGAAATGTGATAAAATTGGCAAAAAAAACCTATTTATACATATTTTAATAGATTTAATATGTTTTAATAGATTTGCAAAAAATTAAAACCTTAAGTATATTAAAAAAAAATACAGATATGTGTATGGTCTCATTTTTTCAGGATGAGATGACATTTTCATTGCTACTATTTTGGGGACTGTGCAACCTTTTCATCACTTTTTTAAAAAGTTGCAAAATGGCGAAAAAGTGTTGATTTGGACATTTGGGCGCTATATTCCATTACGGGATTCAACACCGGGAATAACCGTTTTAAAACCGCCAAGGGTTTTTTAACCCTTGGGTGCCTGATCGCTTCTATCATATACTGCAATACCGCAGTATTGCAGTGCATGGCAGATTTGCTAGTGATCTCTAAACATCTGCCTCTGGCTGAAATCTAGTATAGACTCCCGGCTGTCTTAGTAACCGATCGCCGCCCTACCCAATGACAACACAGGGGGAGGGGGGGCCCGATCTAAGCCAATATGACGGGGCACATGCTGGAGGCATTTACATGGCTAACACCCACAATCAGTGTCAGTATTACCGGTGGGTGTTTTCTGCAATATGCGGAAGTACGGAAAGGCCCTCTCTATCCCCCAGCTCCCAATGCATGCAATACTATTACGATGCATGTCGTTAAGAGGTTAAAAATGAAAGAAAACACTTGTCCCCTTTCATATATTTGTGCTTCTTGCAAAAATAAAATTTTAAAGACAAACCTTGTATCACAACCTTTTTGTTCTTGATTCTGTGTTTAATGAACCAGTAATGGACAAATCACAACAAGGCCTCCAGGCCTTGAAAACAAAGCACTACAAGAAGGTGCCAATATTTCCACCAGTAAAAGCAAACACATTCCATCCAGTTTATCAAAATAATAGCCTCTTATATTCCTATGACCTGCCAATATTATTACATTTGGGAGAAAAATAAACTGCTTAAGAACAAGTGATATAGAATAATATTTTATCCAATACATAAAAAACATATCGGGCCACATACTAAGTAGCAGGCAAGACCACAGAGATATTTTTATAGGCAGAAGAGTATATCTTAACCTCTCCAGGACCAAGAGAGAGAGAGACAGGACCTGAGGGGAGAGGGGAGCTAGCTGTCTGTGTAGAGGGGAGAGCGGTTTTATACCAGTTATATTCTTGTACATAGGGGGCAGTATTATAGTAGTTATATTCTTGTACATAGGGGACAGTATTATAGTACTTATATTCTTGTACATAGGGGGCAGTATTATAGTAGTTATATTCTTGTACATAGGGGGCAGTATTATAGTAGTTATATTCTTGTACATAGGGGGCAGTATTATAGTAGTTATATACTTGTACATAGGGGGCAATTTTTATTAGTATAAAACAAACAAAAATACAGAAATACTTTTCCATCAAATAAATCAAAATCAGAAGTCATTCAGTACAAATCATACAAGAGCATAAGAGAGAAAAAAAATAAAAAAATTAGACCAACTTTAACTTGAGTCCATTTTGGCTACAAAAAACGGGAAAAAACATAAGAAAACAAATACAATCACATTGTACAATCATATATCAGTCTAGATAAATGTTTCTCCATAGACTCCTATTCTCCTCCTTTTTCTTGACCTCCAATGACCTGATCCACCTGAGCTCTGACATGATGAGGCTTATGGCTTTGTCATGATGGAAGGTCTCACCATGTATTGGCACCATAGTCCTGATTTGCCAGTGATAATACTTTATGACCTGGATAACTATATACATCGTCTCCCGGTTTATGTTGCTTACATTAGATGTTATACCATAGAGGATTTCCGGGTACTGTAGGGACTGCAACAAGGGACTCCTAAGCTTGGTGGATATTTCACGCCAGATATTCTGTCCACCCCAGCACTCAGAGATAAAATGGACCATAGTTTCCTCCTGCTGACACCCGAGTGGACACATGCGGTCTGTCACACTAAGGAACTTTAGGTTCCCCCTAACAAAGAGCTTCCCCTGTAATAACAGCCAGGCGATGTCACCGAACTTGGGGGGCAGCCTCCGACCATTCAGAAACTTTATACTGTCCTTTAGGATGGTGGTTGGACAGTCTGGAAGTGCCAGCTGTAGAGAGTAGAAGGTACTACATATTCGGGAGTACAGATCTTTCCTGGTCTTACTCTCATTAAAACCCTTGTCTATCCCCCATTTCTTCAGGCACCTTATTCCATACTCCAGATATTGGGGGAGGAAGCCAGGAGTCTCGCATCCAGGATTCTGTAAAAGGCGATATCCAGTCCCTGGCACTACTTACCCACAGGAGACCATTGTTTGAGTCCAGGCAACCAAAATTAACTTTCAGAAACATGGAGTCAAAGAACCCTTGGATTTAACATATCCAGCCAACCCTCTGTCCTCTGCAGGTAGGTGATCCCTCTTTTGACTGGGTTCAACCTGTTACCCCATAAAAGCTGGAAGAACAGCCTAAAGAGCCTAGCGGAGAAAGATTCTGGCAAAGGAAAGACAAAAGAGACGTACAGGAAGACAGGGACCAGGTAAGTCTTCAACATAGCGACCCTTTCTCTATAGGTCAGCCTCCAGTTCTTCCATCGCTGAACCTTTACATTTCCGGCTTCCAACTTCTCCTCCCAATTAAGTTTGGCATTATCTTCCCTCCCAAATTTGACCCCAAGGATTTTAATATGGGTGGAGGCCTTTGCAAACTGTGGCAGATCAAAGCCAGGAGCAGCATCCAATGTCCAGAAAGCTTGACTCTTCTCAAGGTTAACCAGAGACCCGGAGGCCTCTGAGTAACTTCTAATGGCTGCAGATAACATCTCCACCTCATGAGGCTCAGATATCACCACAGTCACATCATCCGCGTAGGCAACAACATCCAGGGGCAAACGATGGGGGACCGGCACCTCCTGAAATTCACACCGCTGCAGTGATCTCAGGAATGGATCGATAGCAAACACATACAGCAGTGGACTCAGAGGACAACCTTGTTGCACCCCTGCCTCTACCCTGAAAGTGTCCCCTTGCCAACCATTGATCAGAGGAAAGCTCTCAGCCTCTCTATACAAAGTTCTTAGCCAATCTATAAATTGTCCCGGAATACCGTACTTTGATAAAGTTGCCGATAGATAATCATGATCAACTCCGTCAAATGCTTTAGCCTGGTCTAGACCTACAACATATCTCCCACACCTCAGAGCTTTACATCTCTCAAACATCTCTCTTATCGAGATGACTGCTCCAGAGATGTTCCGCCCTTTTACTGTGCCGTACTGAGAGCCTGCCAACAGTGCCGGGGACAAACAGACTAACCTAGAGAATAGAATTTTTGCCAGAATTTTCCTGTCGACATTCAAGAGGGCGATCGGCCTCCAGTTCTTGATATCACTAGGCTCCTTACCTTTGGACAGCAGAATTAGCGATGAGACCCTCATGGATGGAGGCATCAGGTGATTTTCTAGACAATTTCTGTAAACATCCACAAGGATTGGAGCCAAGAGGTCCCTGAATTTCTTATAAAATTCTGCGGTAATACCATCTGGACCTGGTGCCTTCTTCAGATTTAACTTATTAATGACATCTTTTATCTCCTCCACCGTTATTTCTGCTGTCAAAGGAGAAAAGTCCAATTCCCTAGTATCAGGGCCTGGAGTTGCCTCCAAGAATTGGGTCACTTTTTCCTTATCCAAAGCTTTCTTCTGAAACAAGTCAGTATAGTAAGATCTCACCACTCCCAGGATTCCCTCCCGAGACTCTTGTAAAACACCCTGGGAGTCAGTGAGACCTGCGATCAGTTTTTTCTCCACACGCTCCCGGCAATTCTCAAACGGATCCGGTGCCCCTCAGGTTCCATAGTCCCTTTCGACTACCAGGGAGGTGTACCTACTGTACTGATACTGCCTTATCTCAGATTTCAGCCGGTCAATCCTTTGTTGGTCATCCCCACCCGCCGAATAGAGTGACTCCAATTATCATCTAGTAGAATAGAATTTAATCTCCATAGCCCTCTACCAGCCTCAGGATACTTTGTAGCACCAAAACAAAAATATAAGGCCAAGTGATCTGAATATGGGACATTCCTTTCCATTCTCTCATTAATGGCTTCAGTAGGACTCACCGGAGCAAGATCTATTCTACTTCTGCGTCCTGCACAGGTATAAGTAAACTTAGGACTCCTACCACCCTGTACAAAAACATCAGACAGGCCAGCCTGCTTAATTATACTATTAAGGGGCCTACTGTTTCTGTCCCTGGTGGTAGTGGTGGCATTAAAGTCCCCAGCCATGATGACAGGAATAGACATGAATAGATATGACTTCACATCATAAAAAATCTCAGTCCTTTCTGTCACTGTCTGTGGGCCATAGATGTTAATGAGCCGGAGTCTTCTACCTCTGATGGTGATCTCTAGCAGCAGGCACCGTCCCATCGATACCTCGGTGAGTCTGTGGACGGTGACATCATGGGTGTTAAACAATATAGAGACCCCGGCATAAGGCACAGCCAGCGACCAAAAGGAAGGACCAGACTGCAAATCTCTCTCCGCTTCTTGTATGAGACCCAAGGTGTTTAATCGTGTTTACTGTAAGAAAAATAGATCAGCCTTGAGATATTTCAGATGTTCGTACACAACATGTCTGGTCTTCCTAGCTCTAATGCTATTCACGTTACTAGTGACCACAGTAAGATGGAAGTCTGCCATCAGGAGAAGAATAAGAAAGACCATCCCCATCATCATAAATCAGAGTCAGAGTTGTCTTCCTGACTACCGGCTTCCATATCCCATACAGACTGAGACTCGGCATGAAGGGGTCTCCTTTTTGTCAGAGGATCTCCCCCTGGATCATCGTCGTATTCCTCCATCATGCGCTTCAATTCTCTCGCTAATTCCTCATCTTCATCGGACTCTGATAGTACACTGTACCTGTTTGTTGTCACAGTAACGTCCGCCTGACTCTCATTTTAGAGGGTTTTTGAACAGTGGTCCATGCACTCTCGGGTTTGCGGGTGCTCTTGTCCTTCTTTCTCTTTTTAACAACATTATAATTATCCCCGGTGGTAGGTGCTGGTGCTGAGGCAGGGGAAGGGACGGGCACTGGCTGCTCTACTGGCTGTTCTACTACCTCCATATCCCCCTGTGTTACCTGTCCCTGGATGGTCCGGGGCAGCACCCCTTATATCAGGAGTTTCTGGCACTGTACACACTGACCCTGATAATAGGGCCTCCTCCTCCTGCTCCTGATCTGGTACATCTGCCCCTTCCATCAGGTCTTCATCGGGGAGGTCCATACAGATGTTGTGCCAGGCATCAGGACAGTCCCTATGGTAATGACCTATCTGACCACAAAGGTTACATCTTTTGATCTGGCAGTTGGCGCTCACATGGCCGAGGTCTCCACACAGGGTGCACTTCACTGTGGTGCAGTTACTCGCCACATGACCGGATCTTCCACACTTAAAACATAACCTGGGCTGACCGACATAGAAACGCACACCCTTCTCTCTGCCGATAAAGAAGGAGTTGGGGAGGTGATGGGTGATGTTCTGGTGTTGATGTAATTTAACCATGACCCTCCACCCCCGGTCCAGATTCCATCCTCATCCCTGGTCTTGGTCAAGTCTGACATGAGGGTGCAATGTCTCTTGAGCCATATGATGATATCCTGAGAGGGGACAGACTCGTTCCAGAACATCAGTATCTGGCTTGTAGATGGGAATAAAACTAAACTTGTTCCACCCTTCAGTATCTCTTTGACGGGGTTGTTGAGCCCAGAACCGGTGCAGATTAGACATCAGCTTGAAGCTGATATCATACCCTTGTCTGTCAGGCAGATTTATTACGGCCAGGATGTCGGCTGGCTGGAAACCCATCTGGGTGCACAAAATGTCCCTCACTACATGCCTCCTGTCAGGTAGATCTTCCTTAGCTCCCCTTTGTCTAAACCGAACAACATTTCTCCTCTTGAAAGCCTGACCAGTATAGCTGGTATTAGAGGAGAAGAATGGGGAACACGGACTCCATGCATTACCTGATGACTGACCTCTGTCCTGCTGTGGGGGATGTGTGGGCTGTGGACCATCAGTACTAGGGGGCTGCTGAAACCCCGGAACATGGGGTTTCTGATCATCTGCACCATGGGGCTCTGCTGTCTGTGGTATAACTAGAGGGGGGAATTCCTCAGCTCTCAGTGCTACCAGCTGCCATAGAAAGCTCCATGGATGACTCCACAGCTGGGACATTACCACCCACAGAACCATCAGCAATAACAGAACCATCAGCAATAACAGAACCCTCAGCAATAACCCCTTGTATAGTACAGTCCAGAATGTCCTGCTCAAAAACAATCTGCACATCACAGTCCTGAGTAGGAACCCCCTGAGGTGCTACAGAATTACCTTCAGGTGTTAGTCCAGAGTCCTCCTGCTGTGCGCTGCCACCTGGGACTTGTGGTGCCTGCACCGCCACTTCACTGCTGTCATAAGTTTTAATTACAGCTTGGACTTGTAGTACCTCGTCAGGGGCTGCTGGGACTTATAGTGCCTTACTGGGGGCTGCTGGAGAACTTGGCTGCTGTTGCCTTCTCTTATATACTTCACCCTGCAGATAGACCTGTAGCACCTTTTGGTCTTCCCTCATGGCTGCTTCTGGTCTCCTTCACAGCCTGCAGGCCCCCAGACCTGGTGCGCTCAGACGGTAACACAACACTTTGCTGCAGGTTCTCCTGGATTGTCTGTCTCTCCAGTGATGTCCTCCTCTGCCTGCCCGGGGTGGAGGTGGATTGTCCACCTGAGGCCTGGGATGGAGGCAGCTGCTCACTCTCGCTGTTTCTTTCTTTTTGTCTTTCCAACATTGTAGCTTTACACACAGACACAGATTGCTTCACCAGCCTCTTACTTTTTGCTGTTTCTTTTTCCACAACAACTTTTACCAGATTTCTTGGACTGCAGACATTTGCTGAATCTTTTAGATTAAAATCCATTGCTGTATGTGTCTGGGTATTAGTTCCCAGTTTAGGCCTTGAAGCCTGGGCCTTGGCTGGGGAATCTCCCCGCCCAAGGTGGCCCCACCCTGGGATAGCTCCAGACATTGTGAAGTCTCACAAGCACCACTTGCACACGTCCTCACAGCTAGGAGGCAGTATTATGGTAGTTATATTCTTGTACATAGGGGGCAGTATTATAGTAGTTATATTCTTGTACATAGGGGGCAGTATTATAGTAGTTATATTCTTGTACACCAGGGGCAGTATTATAGTAGTTATATTCTTGTACACCAGGGGCAGTATTATAGTAGTTTTATTCTTGTACATAGGGGGGGTATTATAGTAGTTATATTCTTGTACATAGGGGGCAGTGCTATAGTAGTTATATTTCTGTACATAGGGGGCAGCATTATAGTAGTTATATTCTTGCACATAGGGCGCAGTATTATAGTAGTTATATTCTTGTACATAGGGGGCAGTATTATAGTAGTTATATTCTTGTACATAGGGGGCAGTATTATAGTAGTTATATTCTTGTAAATAGGGGGCAGTATTATAGTAGTTAAATTCTTGTACTTAGGGGGCAGTATTATAGTAAAAAAGGAGCAAAAAACACACACAAGGTGTCGATTCAGCTCACCCCTTCCTGTTGCTCCGTCTCTGATACTGTGCAGGTGCTCGTGGATCAGTGTGAAGGCTGGAACACGAAGACGTAGTGGAAAGATTATCCCAGCACTTGCTCCACAGACTTGCAAGACATACGTAGTAAAGATTCTCTTTTATTGAATACACGAAATAAAACTGAGAACACGTATCCAAAGAGTCCAATACACAGACTTACGCGTCTTATTCATATTCACATAGTACTCAGTATTATAGTAGTTATATTCTTGTACACCAGGGGCAGTATTATAGCAGTTATATTCTTGTACATAGGGGCAGTATTATAGAAGTTATATACTTGTACATAGGGGGCAGTATTATAGTAGTTATATTCTTGTACATAGGGAGCAGTATTACAGTAGTTATATTCTTCTACATAGGGGGCAGTATTATAGTAGTTTTATTCTTGTACATAGGGGGAGTATTATAGTAGTTATATTCTTGTACATAGGGGCAGTATTATAGTAGTTATATTCTTGAACATAGGGGGCAGTATTATAGTAGTTATATTCTTGTACACAGGGGGCGGTATTATAGTAGTTATATTCTTGTACACCAGGGGCAGTATTATAGTAGTTATATTCTTGTACACCAGGGGCAGTATTATAGTAGTTGTATTCTTGTACACCAGGGGCAGTATTATAGTAGTTATATTTTTGTACATAGGGTCAGTATTATAGTAGTCATATTCTTGTACATAAGGTCAGTACAATAGCAGGGAGCGGCATTTCAGTTTTTACCTAAGACAGCAAAACAGCAGCTAAGGGTGCAGCCACACGTTCAGTTTTTCAGATGCAGTTTTTGATGCCCAAACCTGGAGTGGAGTGAAAACAAAGGAGGAGTAGCACTTCTTAATGATAAGTCCTCATCCATTATGATCCACACCTGCTTTTTGCTTCAAAAAGTGCATCTTAAAAACTGAACACATGGCTTCACCCTAATAACTAAGAATACATGGCTGGCTGCAGGCAGGGCACAGTACTGTAATGTATCAGAGCCCCTGCTTGCAGGCAGTTATTCACAATTATTACCTGCTGCATGAGTTCAGACAATTTGCATCTTCATTATTATCAACTGTACTATATTGTAGTCTGCTCCGTGTTCTGTGTTTCTTATTGTAACAATAATAATAAAAAAAAACAATTGGCACTCCATTTGATGATTATTTTATTATTATTATACTTAACCGGTATCCTACTTGAGCACCCTCTTGCACACCCAGTGGAGTGCCGTGCAGTCCTTTACTACCTTATTGTAAAAATGAAGTAGTGGTTTCTGGGGGCATTTGCTCTGTACTATGTTTTTTGGCACGTATGGTTTTTGACTTTGAAAATGAATTTTTTTTTTTTAGAAATTTTGAAAAATTTTCATTTTTTTCAGGAGGAAACGCAAAGCTTATCACTTAAATTTTACAACTAACATGAAGTACAATGGGGCTCATTTACTAAGGGTCACAGATCACACTTTTGTCAGACTGTTCGTCTTTTTCGGGATTGGACAGGTATTTAACAGGTGTCTGCGCTGGGATTGTGTCGCAGGTGATCGTTTTTTGGCGCGGCTGCACTGGCTTTCATGTGACACAAATTGGGGGCATGCCCTCCGCTTGTAAAAATAGAGTCTGGTCAGTAAAGGGGTTTTCCCATGAAAGAAAATTCTTTAAAATTTTATTCAGTTTTATTGCCGTTTTAGCTCCTATCACTCGCTGTTCAGTGCAAAATCCCAGGGTGTGGGTGGGGCATCTCTAAGCAGACACATTATTATCCATCTAGTTCTGTGGGCTGACAATGTGATTACATTATCAGGGTACATGTGATATGCACTTTCATCTGGCTTCTGTACTAACACACTGACAAATAGAGATGAAACAGATCAGAGATGCATGAGATACCTATTACACAGGGGCATGACAGACAGAGGCTGACAGACTTCTACAAAGTCAGCCCTGCTACATCTCACAGATATGTGCCTGCCTCGCACTTCCCCCAGATAACTTTTCTGCTTGTATTTTGCAGCTTCAATCTGCTCAGCATGTGTTTTCTGGCAGGAAGTGAGTCAGTGAGTGTCTGTGAATTACGTGTAGGCACTGCAGAAGGCGTGGATTCAGTCTCAGAGCAGAAAGACACAGAAAATCAGCAAGCACAGCCGTCACACAGAAATCCAAGATGGAAGCCCGACCCTAAAGTCAGAAGTTACAGGGTCGTGACTAGGGGCAACTGAAATTGTGTACAGCAGGACTGAAAGAGACAGGTTGGACTTATATCTGTGAAATTCTGGATTTTTGTGAATCAGTGAATTAGAGAATGTGTTATTATGTTATCCTGAGTACATATAAGAAACTTGTCTTCGTGGGAATACCCCTATAAGCTGAAAACAAGTGTCTGTGATAAGGGGTTAAAAAAATGTCATTCAATTTTTGTATGTTCAATAATCTTTATTGAAATAAGTCAATGACAGAGGTAAGGTATTTAGCATGGACTCAAATATTTACTTAGGCAAGTACAAACATCTTAAAGCATACAAATAAAGGCATAGCACATCTAATATCTTCAAAGTATATATGGAGAGTCACTTTTAGCATTCATACCAGTGAGTAGAGCTAGCTCTCATAGCGAATTGTTTAAAAGATGTGCAATATGAGACTTTATCAACTGATAAGCAAATATCTAACAACAATTACCACACTAGACATCAAAACACGCATAGACAGAGGGTAGCACACTCGGGAATGGTCGGGGAAGGAAAGTAGGAGCCAACTACAGGGAAAACACATAAGGGAAGAGGAGGGGGGGGCCTTTACTATCTTATTGTAAAAATGCAGTAGTGGTTTCTGGGGGGCATTTGCTCTGTACTATGATTTTTGGCACGTATGGTTTTTGACTTTGAAAAATAATTTTTTTTTTTAGAAATTTTGCTAAATTTTTCTTTTTTTTCAGGAGGAAACGCAAAGCTTATCACTTAAATTTTACAACTAACATGAAGTACAATGGGGCTCATTTACTAAGGGTCTGTCACGGGTGCTCCCGCGATCGCTGTTTCGGATCGCGGGCGCACCCGTGTTCCTGCTGCTGCCCCCGGTCCCGGGTCCCGCTCACCTTCCCTGGCTCCCGCGATGTCCTCCCTGGCTCCCGCAGCTCGGCGCGCGCGTCCCCGTCTCCAAGGGCGCGCGAGCGCCGTCACTCTAAGATTTAAAGGGCCAGCACACCAATAATTGGCGCTGGCCTGCTATAAGTTTCTTCCCCTTCCTGTGACCCTTGCTGGATCTTTGTGCCTCATAGCCTTAGAGAAAGCTTCCAAGCGAGTATTCCTGCGTTCCTGTGTATTCCTGCGTTCCTGTGTATTCCTGCGTTCCTGTGTGTCTCCGCTCCCAAGTCCTGTGTTACCCGTGTTCCTCCGTGTTGCTGTGTTCCTGTGCCTGTGTTCCCGTCCCCTTCTGCCTGGACCTCCTGTTGCTGACCCCGGATTGGACTTCACCTTGCATCTCTGCCGCCTGCCTTGACCCTGTGCCTGGACCCGACCATGAGACTGTCTTCTGTTAAGGTACCTAGACCTCGGCTGCCACCGCGGGCCAGTCGCACCTGTGGAACGACCAGGTGGTACTCTGCCGCAGCAAGTCCAACCCGCTTTGCGGCGGGCTCTGGTGAAGACCAGGTGCCACTTGGACTCCGGTCCCAGGTGTCGGCTGGTACCACCTCCCGCGGTGGTCCAGGGGATTCACATACCCCGAATCTTGACAGCAAGATCCGGCCTTGGATCCCGCCGAGGTTCCGCTTCCTACTCGTCCCAACTTTGCCCCCATTGTGGTCCAGCAATCCCGGGAGATTGCCGCTCAGCGTGAACAGCTGGATCAAGTCACCACCATGCTGCAACAGCTGCTAGCCACCCAGCAACAGCAACAGGCTCCTGTGCCTGCTCCAGCGACCCCTGCCGTTCCGGTCTGTCCTCCTGCTGCTGAACCCCGACTTCGGCTGTCTATGCCCCGCAAGTTTGACGGAGACCCCAAGGATTGCCGGGGCTTTATAACTCAGTGCTCTCTGCCTTCGCAATTTGTCTCGGAGCGGTCTAAGGTGGCATTCTTCGTCAGTCTCCTCTCCGGGAAAGCCCTGGCCTGGGCTACCCCTCTTTGGGATAGAGGCGACCCAGTCACGACTACTCTCACGGCTTTTCTGGCAGAGTTCCGGGCCGTATTTGAGGAACCTGCACGGGCCGCTTCTGCCATGACTGCTTTACTGAACCTGCGCCAAGGCAGCTCGTCTGTGGGAGAGTATGCGGTTCAGTTACGCACCCTGGCCTCTGAACTTGCCTGGAACGATGCAGCCCTCATCGCTACCTTTAAGAAGGGACTCTCTGCGCAGGTTAAGGACGCTCTGGCTGCTCGGGACCTGCCGTCAACTCTGAGTGGTCTTATCACTCTGGCCACTCGGATTGATGTTCGGTTCAAGGAACGCGCCGAGGAACTCCGCACCGAGCACCCTCAAGCCCGGGTAAGACGTTTTCCTCGCCTGGCTCCAGCCTTTCAAAGACCTCTCCAGCCTTCGCCTGAATTGTCTGCTGACGAACCTATGCAGGTAGACAGAATTCGGCTCTCCCTACAGGAGCGTTCAAGACGACAACAGGAGAACCTCTGTCTGTACTGTGCCAGCCCAGAGCACTTCATCAGTTCCTGTCCTGTCCGCCCTCAACGTCCGGGAAACTCCAGCACCTAGGCTTCTTGGGAGAGGCGTCCCTAGGTGTAAGTACAGCTTCTCCACGTCTGACTCTTCCCGTGCTCCTCAGCGCTGGCACCGGTACCCAGATCCAGGTTTCTGCCTTCCTGGATTCGGGCTCTACAGCGAACTTTGTGGATGCAGCCTTGGTCTCTCAGCATCACTTCCCGGTGGTTCGTCTCGAGAAGCCATTGTCCATTGCCTCGGTCAATGGTCAGATTCTCTCCGTGCCCATCTGGTTTCGCACGGAACCCCTGCTTCTGCAAGTTGGTGCCCTACATCAAGAGAGACTTTCTTTTTTTGTGCTGCCCCAAAGCACATCTGCTCTACTGCTGGGTCTCCCCTGGTTGCAGCTTCATGCCCCTGTTCTGGACTGGTCTTCTGGAGAGATTCTCCGTTGGGGTCCGGATTGTTCCTCACATTGCATGCGGGTCCTTCATCCACTGCCTGTCAGGACTTCTATGTTGTCTCACAAATCCCTGCAGAGACTTCCCGATCCGTATATGGATTTCGCAGATGTGTTTTCCTAGAGACAAGCTGAGACACTACCTCCACATCGTTCCTATGATTGCCCTGTGGATCTCCTTCCGCGGTCCTCACCCAAAAAGGGCCCAGGGGCCGAACTTCCACTTGCGGCTTCTTTTCAAAAACATTTTCCCCAGCTGAAAGAAATTATTCGATTGGTGACGAGAGCTCTTGGCCATTAAACTTGCTCTGGAGGAATAGCGGTATCTTCAGGAGGGTGCTCTTCATCCTGTATGTGTGTACACTGACCACAAGAACTTGTTATACCTCCAGTCAGCCCAGCTCCTGAATCCCAGGCAAGCCCGGTGGTCATTGTTCTTTTCCCGTTTCAACCTGCTAATCCATTTTGGTCCGGCTGACAAGAACGTCAAGGCTGATGCTCTATCCCGTGCTTCTGATGTGATTGGAGAGGAACCAGCTCCTCGGCATATAATTTCCCGGACCAGCTTGTTGTTGCAGCTCCTGTTGATCTTCGGCAGCTACCTCCTGGCAAGACATATGTTAGACCTGCTCTTCGGAAGAGGAATTTGTCTTGGGGACATTCTTCCCGTGTGGCTGGGCACCCTGGGGTGCAATGCACCGTGGCCCTCATCTCCCGCTACTACTGGTGGCCTGACCTGGTCAAAAATGTTCGGGAGTTTGTGGGATCCTGCTCCTCCTGTGCCCGCAACAAAGCCTCTCGTCTCAAGCCAGCTGGACTGTTATTACTGTTACCGATACCCAATCGCCCGTGGTCCCACATGGCAATGGATTTTGTCACTGATCTGCCTGTCTCCTCGGGCTGTACTGTCATCTGGGTGGTGACGGACCGGTTTTCGAAGATCTCACATTTTGTTCCTCTTCCAGGTCTTCCGTCTTCTCCACAGCTTGCCAGCCTTTTCTTCAGACATATCTTCCGGCTGCATGGTCTTCCGCTGCACATCGTGTCCGATTGTGGAGTCCAGTTTGTGTCAAAATTCTGGCGTTCCTTGTGTAACCAACTGCAGGTCAACCTTGACTTTTCTTCTGCCTACCACCCTCAGTCTAATGGTCAAGTGGAGAGGGTGAACCAGACTTTGGGCTGCTATCTCCGTCACTTCGTCTCAGCCCGTCAGGACAACTGGGCTGACCTCCTACCCTGGGCTAAGTTCTCATATAATTCCCTGGACTCTGGGTCTACTGGCTTGTCTCCGTTCTTCGTGGTCTATGGACGTATTCCTCGCCCTCCTCTTCCGCTGTCTACTTCCTCTGATGTCCCTGCGGTTGAGGATCTGCTGTTGGACCTCAACTCTATTTGGGACCAGACCCGCCAGTCTCTTCTGCGAGCTACAGACCGTATCAAGACCCAGGCTGATAAGAGGCGTCGGGCTCCTCCCGTCTTTTCTCCTGGTGAAAAAGTATGGTTGTCTTCCAGATACGTCCGACTCAAGATACCTAGCTACAAGCTCGGTCCCCGGTTCCTTGGTCCTTTCGAGGTAATCAAGCGCATCAATCAAGTGGCCTACAAACTCCGCCTTCCTCCTTCTATGCGCATACCGAACTCCCTCCATGTCTCCCTCCTGAAACCTGTCATCCTGAACCGCTTCTCCCAACAATCCCCTCCTCCTGCTCCTGAGGCGAATTCCCCAGACGTCTATGAGGTTAAGGAAGTTCTGGACATGAAGTTCGGGAGGGGTAAGCGGTTCTTTTTGTAGACTGGAGGGTTCGGGCCTGAGGAGAGATCCTGGGAGCCCGAAGAGAACATTTTGAATCGGACTCTCCTCCAGAGGTTTATTGGCCGCAAGAAGAAGAGGGGGAGGCCGAAGGGGGGGGGATACTGTGTTCCTGCTGCTGCCCCCGGTCCTGGGTCCCGCTCACCTTCCCGGGCTCCCGCGATGTCTTCCCTGGCTCCCGCGATGTCCTCCCTGGCTCCCGCAGCTCGGCGTGCGCGTCCCCGTCTCCTAGGGCGCGCGCACTGTCACTCTAAGATTTAAAGGGCCAGCACGCCAATAATTGGCGCTGGCCTGCTATAAGTTTCTTCCCCTTCCTGTGACCCTTGCCGGATCTTTGTGCCTCATAGCCTTAGAGAAAGCTTCCAAGCGAGTATTCCTGCGTTCCTGTGTATTCCTGCATTCCTGTGTATTCCTGCGTTCCTGTGTGTCTCCGCTCCCAAGTCCTGTGTTACCCGTGTTCCTTCTTCTGTCTGGACCTCCTGTTGCTGACCCCGGATTGGACTTCACCTTGCATCTCTGCTGCCTGCCTTGACCCTGTGCCTGGACCCGACCACGAGACTGTCTTCTGTTAAGGTACCTAGACCTCTGCCACCGCGGGCCAGTCGCACCTGTGGAACGACCGGGTGGTACTCTGCCGCAGCAAGTCCAACCCGCTTTGCGACGGGCTCTGGTGAAGACCAGGTGCCACTTGGACTCCGGTCCCAGGTGTTGGCTGGTACCACCTCCCGCGGTGGTCCAGGGGATTCACATACCCCGAATCTTGACAGGGTCACAGATCACACTTTTGTCAGACTGTTCGTCTTTCTTCGGGATTGGACAGTTATTTAACAGATGTCTGCGCTGGGATTGTGTCGCAGGTGATCGTTTTTTTGGCGTGGCTGCACTGGCTTTCATGTCACACAAATTGGGGGGCATGCCCTCCGCTTCTAAAAATAGAGTCTGGTCATTAAAGGGGTTTTCCAATGAAAGAAAATTCTTTAAAATTTTATTAAATTTTATTGCCGTTTTAGCTCCTATCACTCCCTACGCTGTTTAGTGCAAAATCCCAGGGTGTGGGTGGGGCATCTCTAAGCAGACACATTATTATCCATCTAGTTCTGTGGGGTGACAATGTGATTACATTATCAGGGTACAGGTGTATATACACTTTCATCTAGCTTCTGTACTAACACACTGACAAATAGAGATGAAACAGATCAGAGATGCATGAGATACCTATTACACAGGGGCATGACAGACAGAGGCTGACAGACTTCTACACAGTCAGCCCTGCTACATCTCACAGATATGTGCTTGCCTCCCACTTCCCCAGATAACTTTTCTGCTTGTATTTTGCAGCTTCAATCTGCTCAGCATGTGTTTTCTGGCAGGAAGTGAGTCAGTGAGTGTCTGTGAATTACGTGTAGGCACTGCAGAAGGCGTGGATGCAGTCTCAGAGCAGAAAGACACAGAAACTCAACAAGCACAGCCGTCACACAGAAATCCAAGATGGCAGCCTGACCCTAAAGTCAGAAGTTACAGGGTCGTGTCTAGGGGCAACTGAAATTGTGTACAGCAGGACTGAAAGAGACAGGTTGGACTTATATCTGTGAAATTCTGGATTTTTGTGAATCAGTGAATTAGAGAATGTGTTGTTATGTTATCCTGAATGCATTTACTTGTCTTCGTGGGAATACCCCTATAAGCTGAAAACAAGTGCCTGTGATAAGGGGTTAAAAAAAATGTCATTCAATTTTTTTTATGTTCAATAATCTTTATTGAAATAAGTCAATGACAGAGGTAAGGTATTTAGCATGGACTCAAATATTAACTTAGGCAAGTACAAACATCTTAAAGCATACAAATAAAGGCATAGCACATCTAATATCTTCAAAGTATATATGGAGAGTTACTTTTAGCATTCATACCAGTGAGTAGAGCTAGCTCTCATAGCGAATTTTTTAAAAGATGTGCAATATGGGGAAGGAAAGTAGGAGCCAACTACAGGGAAAACACATAAGGGAAGAGGAGGGGGGGGGGATAAAGAAAAATATTAAAGCATAATAATTCAAGGATGTCCACTGGTCATTTGTACCTGAAAAAAAAGAAAAGAAAAAAACACAGTATAGGTTAATGTCCACCTACCCAAGAGGCAAAGTCCGTCGAGCTACGGAAATCAATCCACAGGAATCTGCCAGCCCCTCCGTGGCCCTCATCTCCTCCATTCTAATTATGTGATTTAGGGTCTCCACCCACTGAGCCCTAGTGGGGCATACACTTGACTTCCAGAGTCTGGGAATTATCTGACGTGTGGCAGAGAGGCAGTGCCTCAAAAGGCCTTTTTTATCTTCAAAATTGAACCAGGGATCATAGACAACAGCCGAATCTCCAGATGTGGTGTAATATTATTTGACCATACTTTATTGTAGAGTGCGAAAACCCCACCCCACAATTCTCTAATCCCAGGGCAAGACCACCAAATATGCAACATGGAACCATGTTCCTGGTCGCATCTCCAGCAGGTATCAGGCAACGATGGGAACATCTTATGTAGCTTTGCTGGAGTTCTGTACCACCTAGCCATTATTTTGAAATTTCTCTACTGTAAGTATGTTGAAACGGAGAGTTTATGGGTCAAGACAGTCGCCTTATCCCCCTCTTCCTCAGAAAATGTTTTGTTCAATGCTTTCTCCCATGCTTGTCTGTACGGGACAGACACTACCTTAGCCCTTTTTTTCTTAATTTTTTTAATTAATTAACAGTATGTTGTGTTGTGTGCTTGATTGAATATTCAGAAGAGTCAGAGAAACACATATTGGGGCGTGGTTATGACACACGTCCACAGAATTTGTTATCCTAAGTTATCCTAATGCATTCTATGTTTATTTATCTTTAATATGCTGTAATCTGCTCCCTTACTATCTGTATTTCACTTTTTGTAGCTCAACTAACTCTTTCAACTGTACTAGAGTATAAGCCGACCCGTGTATAAGCCCAGACCACTAATCTTAACACAAAAAAAAATTGAAAACCTATTGCCTTGAGCATAAGCCATGGGAGGGAAATGCATTAGTCACAAGGTCCCCAGTAAATAGCCTGCCAGCCCCCTGTAGCATATAGCCTGCCAGCCCCCGGTATTCATTAGCCTGCATCCCCCTGTATTTATATAGCCTGCCAGCCCCCCTGTATTATATAGCCTGCCAGCCCCCTGTAGTATATAGCCTGCCAGCCCCTGTAGTATATAGCCTGCCAGCCCCCTGTAGCATATAGCCTGCCAGCCCCCTGTAGCATATAGCCTGCCAGCCCCCTGTAGCATATAGCCTGCCAGGCCCCTGTAGTATATAGCCTGGCAGCCCCCTGTAGTAAATAGCCTGCCAGCCACCTAGTATATAGCCTGCAGCCCCTGCCCCGCCCCCGAATATAATGCCTATAGGAAAAAAACAAACAGTTTACTCACCTTCCGACATCCCCCCTTCAAGTCCTCTTCTATACAGCGATACTCCGGCTCCATGTCCCCGCACTGTCTGTTGCAGGCACCATGATGTCAGCCGCATGCTGAAATCATTGTGTGTGTTGATGCCAACGCACATAGTAGAATGTCAGCAAGCAGCTGACGTCACAATCTCTGCGACGGACAGCACGGGCACACGGAGCCGATGCAGGAGCATCGCTGTATAGAAGAGAACCTGCCTGGGGGCATCGGAGGGTGAGTACACTGTTTGTTTTTTTTCTTGACTTGAGTATAAGCTGAGGTTGAGATTTTTCAGCACAACTAATACTCGAGTATATACGGTAGACCCCTTTTTTTATTGCATTGTTTTGCCATCTAGTGGCAGCTTGCACATATTATTGCTTTATATTGTATTAGACATCCTTGTTAATTCTGTAACTATTTGGCTTTTACATAGATAATATTTTTTCTGTGTATATTTTTGTCTAAATTCTAATAAAATGTAAATCTTTTATTGATATTTCTACCGTTTTTTCATGGTTTTGGAGATATGCCCTCTCTCTTATATAGGTTCATACACAGTCAGAGTCGAATTAAGGTAGGTGGAGGTCCCTGGGCGCAAACTATTGTGTGGGCCCCCACTTAAAGTAGAATAGACAGTGATACATATTACTATTCTAAATTATCATTAATATTTTAAACGCTGTCCTCCTTACAGGTTACCCTAGCTGGCAGTGGTGTAACAAGACTCCAGTGGGCCCCGATGCAAACTTAGAATCGGGGTCCCCATATAACTAGACACACACTGCTGGCCCTATCCCACACATTATACTTCAGAATACACATATTTCATATATACACTCCACAGACAAGGACACATATGCTATATATGCAGAACACACCTATATAAACACTGCACAATATAAACTCTATACATACTATATATACGCTACACATGTAATGTAATGAATACACAACATGTAATGAATACACCACATACATAAATATATACCAGCTGGGAAAATGCACATTACTATACAGCACCATGGGTCACTTACTCAGTATTAGCTCTGGAGCTTCTACCTCTGATGTGATCTATTCTGTTCTTCTTCTGGGTGGCTCCTCACAGATAACAATTTTTCTCCAATACTTACAGAACTTTGATAACTTCTCCAGCCGTGGTTTATTGCTACAGAATTTACCACAAGACGTCTTCAGCTCCGGGCAGCATGTCTCAGAACTGTGCACCTAAAAACACCACAGTGACTTACTATATAATGTCACAATGGTGCTTTGTATCCCCCCTGATTTTCAATCTGGTTATAGAAAGTCTGGCCATTTCATTAAGATCGTGTCCATTTGTGAAGGGTGTAGATGGAAAAGATAAATCAACTTTACTGATCATGATTGCCGATGACATAATACGAGCATGTACAGATCCGCTAATATCCTTTAGGCATATTAAATGCATTATAGACCAATTTCTATAGTGTTGATGTACAAGTTAAATGAGAAGAAATTTAATTATTTTATGACTAATGCCACAACTGTTATACAGGAAGAAATAAAAAAGAACTATAGTTTTAATTTTGTAAAGACAATAAATTATTTGGGGATTGAAGTAGGGGAAACCTTGGATAATACTTGTTTGGTTAGCTCCCAAAATTTGATTAGATGTGTTAAGAATGATACATCAAGATGTTGTGGCACGTTTACCTGGATAGCAAGAATAAACTTAGTCAAGATGCTGATACTCCCGAAAATATTATGTACAATTCGTTGCTTCCCTTTCGCTCCAGAAAAGCACTAAACAATATACAGAGATTGTTATTCAAATTTCTATGGAGAGGGAAAACTGCAAGAATATTGGGGGTCATTTACTAAGGGTCCGATTCGCGTTTTTGCGACGGGTTAACCGAATTTTTCCAATTTGCGGCCATTTTCCCTGTATTGCCCTGGAATTTCGGCGGGGCCGTACGAAATCCCAAAGGATTCGGAGAAACCGCCGCGCTTAAATAAAAAAAAAGTGCTGCTGGGCACGCACTTACCTTCACCCGGCAATGGATCTTGAACTCCGGTGGACCTCGTCGGACTTCAGCGCAGCAGCGACACTTGGTGGACGTCGGAGGAACTGCCTTAGTGAATCGCCGGAAGACCCGAATCCACCGTAGAGAACGCGCCACTGGATCGCGAATGGACCGGGTAAGTAAATCTGCCCCATTGAGTAAAGTATTGTATTTACCATAGGATTATGGGGGTGTCAGCTTTCCAGACCGAATTTTATATAATTCACCATCTACTTGCAGTCTGGAAGGAACCCAAAGAAACTTATAGGATATCTTTTGGTATGAAAGACATCAAAATATCTTGGCTGGTTGAAAACCCGGATGATTTTACACTAAATAATCAAATGATAGGTAATAGACTACCCCGTTTTGACAAAGCTAGGGAGGTTGGTATCTTTGCACGGGGTGAATTTTTGGTTTATATGAGAATTTGTAGTTCTATAAAATGACACAATATTATAAGAAAACTGACCATGCAAAGATGCCCTTTTCAATGCATCAATAAAGTGGTAGAACAAATCAAAAACCAGGACAATCTCCTCTTAGGTATTTATTGAGATCTCTTAATTTAAAAAAGGATAATATTACAGCTAAATACATAATACTGGGAAAAGGATTTAGGAAGAAGTTTTAACTCAGGATATTGGGAAAGGTCATGGAAGACAATTACACAATATTCTATGTGCATAGACCACATAGAATTAGCAAAACAAAATCCAATATATGGCATTATTGTCAGAAACTGGTGAACAAATTTGGTGGTGTTAAAAAAAGTGACCTCTGCTGGAAGGATTGTGGCATCGTTGGAAGTTTTCTCCATTCCTGGTGGGGAAGTGTGATGGTCCAAAAGTTTTGGTGGGACATTTTTATGATTCTCTCTAAAGTTTGTGGGAAAGAGGTAGTCCGGTCAGTGGAACTGGCTCTTTTAACAATGGGTTTAGATTTCTTTCTAAGAAAATTAAGATGTTTGGTGTCTCACATATTGGGACACATTCACTTACCTGTCCGGAGGAGTTCACTGAAAGTGCATTGTTCGACCGGAATGCACTCTGCCACAATTCACTAAGATCATGCGCCCAATATCCTGCATGTGTTGCTTCCCCACTCAGGTCTGCCAGAGTTCACCTTCTTCTTGGTGCATGTAAGTGCTTGACCTTGAGACACAATGGGGGATATTTATAATACGCTGGCACTCGTGCGCCAGCGTATGATAGCCCCGCCGCTGCAAATTTGCAGCCCGATACATCAAGAGGCTTCTGCCTCTTGATGTATCAGGCTGCCAGCAGCGTAGAAAAAGACGCAGACGGCGACTTTTCACGTATGAAAAGTCGCTGGCAGCAGCTTCCCCAGCCTCGCCCCCTTTCACGCCCCACTGGCGTGAAGGTGGCGGATTGGGGAAAATAATCGCAAAAGCTAGCAATAAGCTAGCATTTGCAATTATTTCAGGGCCTCTGCGCCACTGGCGGTGCGCAGAGGTCCTGATAAATATCCCCCAATGGACTTATTTACTAAGGGTCCCATTTCCATGGAGTTTTCCGACTTTTCGGGGATTGCGCCGCCGGGCATGCAAAGATGCCCTTTTCAATGCATCAATAAAGTGGTAGAACAAATCAAAAACCAGGACAATCTCCTCTTAGGTATTTATTGAGATCTCTTAATTTAAAAAAGGATAATATTACAGCTAAATACATAATACTGGGAAAAGGATTTAGGAAGAAGTTTTAATTCAGGATATTGGGAAAGGTCATGGAAGACAATTACACAATATTCTATGTGCATAGACCACATAGAATTAGCAAAACAAAATCCAATATATGGCATTATTGTCAGAAACTGGTGAACAAATTTAGTGGTGTTAAAAAAAGTGACCTGGGGGGGGCGTGGCTTGGCGATGGCGGAGTAAGTCGCACTGACTGCGAGCTCCCGGCCATTCCCGCCAGACACCCGCGACTCAGAGCGCAGAGAGCCCCGATTGCAGCATGGTCCACAGGAGGGGACCGAGGAGAACCACGGCACCCTCGGCAGCTGACCCGGGAGCCATAACTAAATTCCTCAGGACAGCAGAGCTGCCTGAGGACGAGGCGCACGAGGCCTCCAAGATGGCGGCCGCGACCGCCCGTCATCCCCACACCGCAGCGCCATCCTCTCAGCAGGAGCCGAGTGAAGTGGAGGAGTCAGCCCCGCAGTCCCCGGGCACCACGGTGAGTGCCCCTTCAGAGGGGCATCATGAAGATTTCCCCCCACTATCGGGGAGCAGAGGAGAAGTGCCTCCATCCCAGGCCTCCCCTTCATTAACCTGGCCTTCCACACCTCACAGGGCCTTACCTCCCACCCCCACAGCAAGCCAGGGGTGCAATGTTTCCCCTTCTCAGGGGGCAAGTGCCTCCCAACAGGAATGGGACTGGAAGGCTCATATACGTGCCATGCCGACCAGACATGAAATTAATGACCTATTTTCAAGGCTGGAGGAATCTCACAAAAGGGACATTGCTGGTTTGCAAAAAGAAATACATCACATTGGCCACAGGGTGGCAGAAGCGGAGTCTGCCCAGGAGAAAATCCTAGATCAATTGGACACTCACTCACAAGTTTTACAGGAACATGCATCCCATATCTCTAGCATTCTGACACATCTGGAAGATATTGAGAACAGACACCGCCGTAACAATCTGAGGATTAGAGGCGTGAATGAAGACGTGGAACCATCTAAACTTGAGGAGTGGGCCTAAGCGTTTTTTGCAGAGATCTTGAACCAACCTTCTGCCTCCCCAATTGGATCGTATCCATCGCACACTGGGCCCTAAGCCGGCGGCTTCTGAGCGTCCTAGAGACATCCTGTGCCGAGTCCATTTTTTCAAAGAAAAAGAGGAGATACTTCGCCGTGCAAGGGAGCTCAAGGACATCACCAAAATCCAATATATGGCATTATTGTCAGAAACTGGTGAACAAATTTGGTGGTGTTAAAAAAAGTGACCTCTGCTGGAAGGATTGTGGCATCGTTGGAAGTTTTCTCCATTCCTGGTGGGGAAGTGTGATGGTCCAAAAGTTTTGGTGGGACATTTTTATGATTCTCTCTAAATTTTGTGGGAAAGAGGTAGTCCGGTCAGTGGAACTGGCTCTTTTAACAATGGGTTTAGATTTCTTTCTAAGAAAATTAAGATGTTTGGTGTCTCACATATTGGGACACATTCACTTACCTGTCCGGAGGAGTTCACTGAAAGTGCATTGTTCGACCGGAATGCACTCTGCCACAATTCACTAAGATCATGCGCCCGATATCCTGCATGTGTTGCTTCCCCACTCAGGTCTGCCGGAGTTCACCTTCTTCTTGGTGCATGTAAGTGCTTGATCTTGAGACACAATGGGGGATATTTATAATACGCTGGCACTCGTGCACCAGCGTATGATAGCCCCGCCGCTGCAAATTTACAGCCCGATACATCAAGAGGCTTCTGCTGGCGTGAAGGTGGCGGATTGGGGAAAATAATCGCAAAAGCTAGCAATAAGCTAGCATTTGCAATTATTTCAGCGCATCTGTGCACCGCCAGTGGCGGTCCTGATAAATATCCCCCAATGGACTTATTTACTAAGGGTCCCATTTCCATGGAGTTTTCCGACTTTTCGGGGATTGCGCCGCCGGGCCGAATGGCTTGAAGATGCGCCGCCAGGCCGAACGGCTTGAAGATGCCCTAGTGAGCGCGAAACGGCCGGTCGCCGTATGGCTCCAGTGTTCCCCCTGTACCACACCGTTTGCTGAATAAAAGAAGTAGTTCCACAGGTCCGGTGAGTGCCGCCTCTTCCTTTCTTTATTTGTAATTATAACATAGTACTTATTATAATATAGTAGACTTTATACGTGAACCTATAGATATTCCAGGTGTTATAATATAGTAGACTTTATACGTGAACCTATAGATATTCCAGGTGTTATGTGTTTTACCATATTTACATAACTAAGTGTCTACAGTGAGTGTGTATATATTAGTGTAACTACATGTATAACCTGTAGCCGTATCCCATTCACACGTGGATCTGTGCCCTGCACTTGTATTGGAGGATTAGATATATAGTTGCTACTGTGCATGAGTCTCTATATGTACATGTATACAGTCAGGTACTGGATGTGACTCCTGCTTCAGGGTATATCCAGGAGCTGCCGCAGTGTTAGAATATATTGTATATACATACACATTACTGAGGTCCAGAAGGGGCCAGGAAAAGAGGTTTGTGTGTAGTTGTGTTCTCTATGTATTTTGTATTGTATTTTATGTAGTTACTTTCTTACATGTATGTTGTAAAGTCTTTTTGTATATAAGTATCTGCAAGGGTTGTATGTTATTCCGGTGATATATGAAGGACTGGAGTAGGTGCTTATGGTAAATAGCACAGACTAAGGGGCTGGACAGAACCACTGAAAACTAGAGTAACTGAGCAAAAACCCAATCCCCAAATCCCCTTTATCACCCCCCATATGTTATGATGTGGTATGTTAGTCTTTTCTGCTCTGTATATAATATTTTTGCTATGTTTTTGCAAATAAAATAAAGGGGTCCAATCAAATTTGACGGAGGCGTCTAAGGGGTGAACACTCCCGAACAAAAATATCTCCAGTCGTGGATGCTAGAGGCGCTTATCAGCTGTGATATACAGCAGACACCCAAAGCTTCTCACAAGGTGTTAGAAGCTTCATCTAATAATGAAACTTGTTGCAGGAATTCCATTCCCGCCATGCAGTACTATTACATTCATGTCAGGAAAGGGCTAATGGTTAAGGAAAGGTGAACCTTTAAGCCAGTCTCTAGTCTTTTGCAGCCTTCCAGCAACAACAGCTCTACTGCGGACACAATGAAATATTAACCATGAGTGTTTAAATCCTTTACTTTGGATTATTGATTTACTGTTGACTACATATACTGTGACAATATAAACATCTTCAAGTTTAAGTTAAGTTGATGAGACCTTGACATATTAACAGGGGCGTAACTTGAGGGGGTGCAGAGGTTGTGGTCGCACCACCATGAATATTAAATTCCATTTAATTTCCTCTTGGCAACTGCTCAACATAAATATGTTGCCATTTTATTCATAGTGTTCAGAGAGGTCACATGTTGCAGTTGAGGGTGCAGTCACATGTGACGCATTTTTAAATGAATTGCAGAAACACATGCATTTTTACATGTTACTATGCATCTAGCTGGTTTGAATTTTCTTCATTCTTGGGTGTGTAAGCAGCTGGATTAACATTTTCACAGCTGCTTACACTCTCAGCAAGAGGAAAAAACACATTCAAACCAGCGAGACACATGGCAACATGTAAAATTCCTGTGTTTCTGCAATGCATTTAAAAATGCATTGCAAATTCCACATTTTTTTAATTTAACAAATGACAGACATAAATTGAATAAGGGAATTTGATTTTAAATGGGAAATATGTTTAACAAATGTCATTCCCCTGTCCACAGGGCTGTAACTGCAGGGGGGCCCAGCCACCCAACCTGCCACACTAAAAGATGGAGGATGTGCACCTTTATATACATATTATGATGAACATTGTACAGCATAATATGTATATAACAATGCACATTTTCCATAGTACACAGCTGAGGCGGCAGCTCATATAAGGAATGTCCCAGGAGGAGACAGCAGGAATATCAGGCTCTCATCTCTTCTTCCTACCATCTACTTCACTCATGTGGCCTACAGCTACTGGATCCCGGGATAAGATGACTACCTGACAGCAAGTATATACATAAGTGTGTATTAGTGTATAAATGTATGGATGTGCATATGCTCTTTATGTGTGTATATGCTGTATATTTGGGTATATATGCAGTATGCGTGTATGGTGTGTAGGTGTTGTATGTCTGTATATGCTTCTGTATGTGTGTATGCTATATGTGTGTGTTTATGGAAAATGATGGATTTGTGTGTACATACTGTATGTCTGGATAATGTACTGAATGTATGTGTGTATATGCTGGATTTGTGTATATACAGTGAAGGAAATAGTTATTTTTTCCCTGGCTGATTTTGTAAGTTTGTCCACTGACAAAGACATGAACAGTCTTATAAGGGTAGGTTTATTTTAGCATTAAGATATAAAATATCTAATATATAAAGCTGAGTATGTGTATGTATGCATGTATGTATGTATGTATGTATGTATGTATGTATGTCCGCTAAAGGAATCTGCACCATCGCGTTTACAATCGCGTTTGCACAGTCGCTGCCTGTGACTCAGGGAACATCATAAACTAGGTTTTAAGCTAAAAATTCTAAAATACACTTAACCACCATATAAAGGAGCCATTGTGTGTTGCCGCTGTGGCAGTTGGAAGCTGAGCTGTGATTGGTTACTATTTTGCCAAAGATCATTAATATAAACTCTGAGCTTTGATTGGGATTGAGCATACGACAGAGATAGGGGAGATTTATCAGAAATGTCTGAGGTAAACTTGTTCCAGGGATGACCAGAGACAGTTACTAAAAGAGATGGTCAGAGACAGAGAAAGCCAGTGACAGAGACAGTCAGTGACAGAGACAGTCGGAGCAAGAGAAGGTCATAGACAAAGACGGTCAGAGTCAGAGACAGTCGTAGACCGACACCGACAGTCAGAAACGGCTAAAGACAGTAAGATATAGTTAGAGGCAGATCATCAGCTTTAGCTCCCACCATAAGTTTTCTGGACACTGCGTAGGCCACTTCATGAAGGGAACCTGTCACCAGAAGTCAGAAATTTACTGGTGACAGGCGTGAATAGGCATTGCATAGTTCTCTATATGACACCCTGATTGACAGCTCTGCACCCCTCCATTCCCATAATATCCCCTTCTACAGATTATCTGGCTCTCTGCCAAAAGCCCTAGTCAAGTCCTGTGGTGATGCTACATTTCAAATCCCAACGCTCGCCTCCTCATTAGCATAATTATCCACTCGGCCCCCAGAGCTGATTATTCAATTATTTCCCCTCCCACTTCATGTCAAGTCTCATGATTACGTCGGCTCACCCAACAGAAACCCTGCTCCTATGCGGTGAGCCGTATATACCCCGGCGTGAACTGCGCATGCTCAAAGTCTCTGTGCACTTCAACTATGCAGCACTCTGGTACGCAAACTCCATACGTAGTTTGGGTACCTGAGGGCTGCCTAGCTGAAGTGCGCAGAGTCTTCGTGCATGCGCAGTTAACTGTGGGCGCATCAGCATCAGACGCCGAGCAGCTATCTGTGCATGTGCGGGGGCAGTTTGGGGCACTCTGTCGGGGCAGTTGAAGGAGCGCCTAATTCATGAAGAACGTGCACCAGAAATCATGAATCGGTCACCCTCTGCACACATAGTGCAGTTTGCAATGTTCTTAGTCAATGGGGCAGATTTACTTACCCTCAGCGGCGCGTTCTCTGCGATGGATTCGAGACTTTCGGCAATTCACTAAGGCAGTTCCTCCGACGTCCACCAGGTGTCGCTGCTGTGCTCACGATCCTATACTTGGTGAAGGTAAGTGCGTGTCCCGCGACACTTTTTTTTTTAAATGCGGCGGTTTCTCCGAATCCATCGGGTTTTCGTGCAGCCACGCCCCCCGATTTCCGTCGCGTGCATGCCGGCACTGATGCGCCACAATCCAATCGCGTGCGCCAAAAACCCGGGGCAATACAGGGAAAATCCGCGCAAATCGGAAATATTTGGGTAACACGTTGAGAAAATGTGAAATTGGCCCTTAGTAAATGACCCCCAATGTGTGTCTTTTGTACAAATAAAAAAATTACATTTTGCAACATTCTGACACCAATAATTTTTCATACATCGCTGTACAGACCTGTAAGGTGTAAGTTTTTTGTAACGAACTGACATTTTCCATTTTGGGGTTTGGCCTTTTGATCTCTTTTTATTCATCATGAATATGACCAAAAAGTGGTGTTTCAGACATTTGGACATACTTTTCTGTTACATTATTTTCTGTTCATCGCTGGAAATACCGTATAAACTCGAGTATAAGCCGACCTAAGTATAAGCCAAGACCCCTATTTTACCACCAAAAATAGGGAAAACCTATTGACACGAGTATAAGCCGAGGGTGGAAAATGTATTGGTCACAGCCTCCCAGTATATAGCCAGCCAGTCCCTAGTAGTATATAGCCATTCCCCAGTAGTATATAGCCATTCCCCAGTAGTAAATAGCCAGCCAGCCCCCAGTAGTATATAGCCAGCCCCCAGTAGTATACAGCCAGCCAGCCCCCTGTAGTATACACCCAGCCAGCCACCATTTATTACACAGCCAGCCCACTTGAAGTACACAGCCAGCCAGCCTCCATGTAGTATACAGCCAGCCAGCCCCCATGTAGTATACATCGGGCCAGCCCCCATGTAGTATACATCGGGCCAGCCCCCATGTAGTATACAGTCAGCCAGCCCCCATGTAGTATACAGTCAGCCAGCCCCCATGTACTATACAGTCAGCCAGCCCCCATGTACTATACAGCCAGCCAGCCCCCATGTACTATACAGCCAGCCCCCATGTACTATACAGCCAGCCCCATGTAGTATACAGCCAGCCAGCCCCCATGTAGTATACAGCCAACCAGCCCTCATGTAGTATACAGCCAGCCCCCATGAAGTATACAGCCAGCCCCATGTAGTATCCAGCCAGCCAGCCCCAGTAGTATACAGCCAGCCCCATGTAGTATACAGCCAGCCAGCCCCATGTAGTATACAGCCAGCCAGCCCCATGTAGTATACAGCCAGCCCCCAGTAGTATACAGCTAGCCAGCCCCCATGTACTATACAGCCAGCCCCCATGTACTATACAGCCAGCCCCATGTAGTATACAGCCAGCCAGCCCCCATGTAGTATACAGCCAACCAGCCCTCATGTAGTATACAACCAGCCCCCATGAAGTATACAGCCAGCCCCATGTAGTATCCATATAAGCCAATCCATCCCCAGTAGATACCGCCCAGCCCCAATGTTAGTATATTACACCAGCCGCCCCATGTAGTTTACAGTCAGCCAGCCCCCATGTATGTATAAGTCAGCCAGCCCCCATAGTATACAGTCTACCACCCCATGTAGTAACGCAGCAGATCCAGCATGTAGTTTACAGCCACCAGCTCCCTGTAGTATACACAGCACCACAGCCCATCCATCCCCATTATTATAACAAGCAGCCCCAACGTTTCTTTCTTTTCACACAGAAATGCACACAACTGCACACTTGCAAAACTCCACTACCCATCCTCCTCCTCATGAGGTCTCAACCACATCCCACAGCGTCGCGCCAGGATTACGTAAAGATAGGTTCTGTAGGTTTTTTGTGCTTAAGTTGAATTTGTACATGTAAGTCGGAACTGTATATTTGATCACCTCAAGACAATTTTTTTGTGGTCTCTTTTGCAACTGGTTTTTAAAATTGCGGAGTGTCATAAGAACCAGGATTATCATAAAGCTTCATTGGCAGCACCTTTTCTGAGTAATAACTTGTTATGAGCTGTTTAGTGTGTATGGTCCTAGGACTAACGTACAGTAAATTACAGAGAATCCAGAGGTCCAAGATCCTGACAGTCAGTGTAACTCACAGCAACCACTATGTACACACACTATACTAACGGAATCCTCTAATGTGCGGCCTGCTTCCGCCAGCACAGCAATTCTGGTCCACATGACCATGACGTCATGCAAGGTCCTTTAAGCTTCAACTAGGAATTTCATCTATTTTCATCTACTCGACGAGAATAGAAATTCGGGTAACAATCTGCCCCTCGTGTGTACAGCAAAAAAAAAATAACAAAAACAACCCCTCAAACGTCCTCTAGCCCCAACCGTCATGTTCGTAGGCTGAGTACATGTGTCCTGTTCTTCCGGCTTAGCTCCACCCGTGTAGGGCCGCATGGTGACACGTAGAGCAGAGTGTACCTGCGAGGGGGGACATCTTAAATGTTTTGCCAGCCCGCTAGACCCCCCTAGCTCTCAGTGTGTCTGCACTCACCTCTGTGTCAGATTGGTTGTTACCCTCAGGGAACTGGGAGACTTTATTGCTTCCTGTTTCACAAGTACTGTTATTTTCAAGTGATTTTAAATGTGCTCTAAATACAGCCTTTCACTTGCCTGTAGCATCGCCCCTAACTATCACCTCAGGGTACAAAACCATCCGTTGTAAGATTGCCACCTTTTAGTCTAATCTCCGCTCGTTTCACTTTTCACCTGCAAAGCCTAAGCAAATAGCCCGAGATGAGAGTCACTTTTTGCTTGAGATGAAGCACTTGGTGTAAAAGACATGGACAGAATATCTATATAGTGATGATCTGGCCTTTAGGTTATATTCAGACAAAAGCGTTATTAACAACCTGATCCATTCTAAGGATACATTGAAGTTATACCTGTTAGTCCTTACAACAGAGGGCTGGGACATATTCCATTGTATGCTTACAGCTGGATACGTCGTCCTGCTCCCCTTGAAAGCAGGAGCATGTGTGAACATTGGCAGCAGCAACTGATTCGCTTCTGCTGATGTACAGGGTGTTTCCCCTTTGATATCACTGTCACATGACACTCTATCACCTCACACCGGCTCACTTTAGTAGGTTCACACCATGCTGTTAACGGGTTGAGACCCCCGCCGTTTTGCTCTTCCGACTGCCTCACTTCTTCGTGCAGAGATTCAAACAACAAGGTGCTAGAAGCATCCTCATGAGTTTTGGTCCATATTACCGAATTGGGCATCACACAATTGCCGGGCAGATTTGTCGGCTGCATCTCCCAGATGCAATCTTCCCCGTTCCACCACATCCCAAGATGCCTCTATTGGATTGATATCTGGTGGACTGGTGTGAGGATGCCATTTGAGTAGCGTGGACACCTCATCATGTTCATAACAGTCTGAGATGATTCCAGCTTTATGACATGTGGCGGCATTATCCTGCTAAGTGCCATCAGATTTGGGGTACATAGTGGGTCATAAAAGGGATGGACAATGTCAGCACCATACTCAGGTGGCTGTGCTTTGCAACGATGCTAAATTGGTACCAAGGGTCCAAAGAGTGCCAAGATAATATTCCCCCCATGACACCACCATCCTGAACCGTTGATACAGGCATGATGGATCCATGCTTTCTTTTTTTGACCGTCCAAATTCGGATCTGACCCTACCATCTAATGTCGCAGCAGAAATCGAGACTCTCAGACCATGCAACATTTCCAATCCTTATACTGGTCATTCGATGAATCTATGGCAAATTGTACTAGCCTTCCGTTTCCTGTTGTTAGCTGAAAGGATTGGCATCCGGATTGTCTGTCTGCTGTTGAGCCCATCTGCCTCAAAAGTTCGACGTAACTGGTGCGTTCAGAGATGCTCTTCTCTGCCTACCTTGGTTTTGTAACGGGGGTGAATTTGAGTCATCTGTTTGCCTTTCTACTATCAGCTCGAAGCCAGTCGGCCCTTCCTCCTCTAACCTTCTGGCATCAACAAGGCATTTTTTCCGCCCACAGAAACTGTGGCGCCACAATGGATGTTTTTTTTCTTTTTTCGGGACCATTCCTCTGGAACCCTAGAGATGGTTGGGCGTGAAAATCCCAGTAGATCAGCAATTTCTGAATACCAGACCACCTTATCTGCCCAACAACCTGGCACGTTCAAAGGCAACTCAAATCACCCCGGTTCTTTCTTCCCTTTTTTCTTGTTTCTTCCCCCATTCCTACTGATTTCTCGTTTGAACTGCATGAGATGAGTCTGACCATGTCTAATGCCTAAATGCCACTAGTTTTCCGCCATGGATATTGGTCTGATTAGAAATTAAGTGTTAACGAGCAGTTGGACAGGTGTACCTAATAAGTGGCCGTTGAGTGTTCACTTAGCTGAGGCCTGTGGTGGATCAGTGCATTTCATTGCATCTCCTCTCCGCAGGCTTTATGGCCTGCTGATAGTATTTTGTGTCTCCTGCAGAGAAAGCCTCTGCAATAACACTTGCTATGTGGTTTCCCCAGCCTTGGTTTTTCCGCCATAGTAATGCAATGTGTCAAGAAGTGCGTCTTCACTACATGTCTATGAAAACATGAGTCAAAAAAATTGGGCTTGAATATGTCCTGAGCCTCTTGCAACAACACCGTATTGGGGCAGTATCTGGATGCAAAATTTGTGGCCAGATCATGGCCCACCTATAGGTCTCTGGGTAACCGATTTGTGTTTTGGTGAGAACACTGGTTCACTGCACCTTGACCTAGCCATCTTCTATTGTGAGATTGAGATATCCTCATTCGCTGCACCCCACCATTTGCTACCCCTCAACTATGGACCCTGCTGGTGAGTCAGACAGCCGGGTGCAAGAAGCCTAGTTTGACATTGTATATTCCTTGTTATTCCTTTCTGGACAATAATTTGGTGGTTTATTGACATGTGGGCTACTACTGATTTTGTCCCTTAGTGTTGACTACTGCAGACTGATGTTGTAAATGCCTTCTTTATAGAAAATCTACAATAATCTATGATGAACCAGGGACATCTACTCATAGATCCGGCACTGTGGACTGTGGTAATACTCTTATATTATCCATAGCCGCCTTATATTTTCTTATATTTGTTTATCCATGTCCATGTCGTTTCTCTTCTAAGAAGACTGAAGGGCTTTGGTGTGGTGTTACCGGGCCACTCTGTGCTGTAGCTTCACAACAGGCTCTTATGTGCTGTTATCCATCCCACCCCTTCCTTAGGGTCTTCATTGATTTTTGATTTGTTGTAAGGTGACCTCACTGATTTAAGTTCATCTAATACTACCGAACTACCTCTCACCTCTATAATAAACTTGTATACTAATGTCTAATCAAAGATGCTTTACATCCTGTCATCAAAAAATGGGCCAGAGGACTATTACCAGTAATGTTGTCAGGCCCCTGACAAGCTTCATAGATGTTGCATTCAATGGCCAATGGTTGGATCCATTATCCAGAAAATCAACTTTGACTAGATGTGAATGGTTGTATACAGTCACAGAGTGGAGACTTTCACACTAAAGTCAACCTTTTCCCCAACCTTTACCCCTCTTCCGTCCCTATTGATTGACATGATTTGCCCAATCATCACCTCATGTAGGAATGTGGTCACTCTGCGCGGTCACTGCTACGACGGCAGCGGCAGAGATGCCGAATTCAGGGCGCTCGGGCCTGCGCCCAAGATGGGTGAGTAGGAGGGGACAGATGCTACCGGGGCGTGAGGTAGCCTGCTCGTGTAACCTCAATCGCTACTCCACCCCCAGGAGCCCCCATAAGAAATTTGTGAATATATCTAATAAAGTGATCAAAACAGTTGCAGAGACGTGAGGATAGCCCTTAAAGGGCTAATCCTCACGTCCGATTGATACCCCCCTAACCACCCCACTAACCTTTATAGGTAGATTTGTGGTGGTAGGTTCCCTTTAAGGGGCTGTTCTGAGGTGAGGAGAGCTTGACTTCAGTATTAAACTCTTCTTGACTTTTTACAACCAATTTACATCTCACTTCAAAGTTGATTTTCTGGATCATGCCACCAAGCTGGGCCTTGAAAGAAACCTCATCTAGAAGGTGCCCAGCTGCATTACAATTTACAGATAGCGGTTTATTAGACCAATTTCTGATGACGGCTTCCTTTTAAAGCAGCTTTGTATTTGAGTCTGGCAATCCCATCTAAAAATTTTTTCTAAACAGCATAATATTGCCATGTGGATAAAATGCGAAGGTATTCCCTCAGCATGTCTACGTTGTGTATTTTTTTTTTTTCATGAATGATAAAGTTTATCTACTCACACCTTTATATAATGATGGGGACTCGAGGACAAATATTTCACAACAGATACAATACATGAACTTGGCATGATCGTACTTCCTCATGTTAGCCTGACATTGCACTTTAACTTACAATTTACTGTTTCTGTGTAATATAGATACAATTTTCGTCACATCACTGGTGAATGAACACAGCTCGTCTATATGTTTAGCCCAAACTGCTGGAAGAATGACAGATGATAAGGATGTACTTCGAGATGTCTGGTCTGGGCGAATACCAACATGCTTCACATTATACCAGGACGAACTCACTGAAAGGGAAGCTGAGCCTTATTACGTAAGTGCCGTTTAAGTATATAGGAAATTCCCCTGATATAGTGGGGAATAAAGTATTTAGTCGGCCACCAATTGTGCATGTTCTTCCAGAAATAGATGTAATTGACATCATAGACCTCAACTATGAGAGACCGAATGTGAAAACAAATCCAGAAAATCACATTGTCTGATTATTAAAAATGTATTTGCAATTTTTGGTGGAAAATAAGTATTTTGTCACCTACATACAGCAAGATTTCTGGGTGTCACCGACTGCTTTAACTCCCTTAAGTACGCAGCCATTTTTTTACTTAAAGGGTTATTCCTACAAAGAAAAGTTAGGCCCTCCAAGCGCTGTGCTCGGCGATCTTCGTCAGCTCCATAGAGATTAATGGAACAGAACGGTCATGTGCGTCCGTCAGCTCTATTAATCACTCTGAGCGACGAGGGGTTAGAGGGAGGTACGTGGGATCCTATCGGACCCCTCGTTTTCGTGATCAGCAAGTTAGGCCCTATCCTGTGCATAGAACCTAACTTTTCTTTGTGGGAAAACCCCTTTAAGGCTCAACCCCATTTTTTGTAATCTTACATTCGCTGCTTTATATGGTTAGAACTTTTGAACACTAACAACACCAAGGAACAGAGAAATGCGTATGAAGGACATTAGAAACAAAAATTATTCCTCAGGGGTAAGAGACCGCAATATGGGTTATGTCCTGTGTATACAATATATGCATCAAAAAATACAATATATACACCATACCCCCACACAACAGAAACACCCAGTTAATTACCTACAAGTTTGGCATCCAACACGTGTAGTGGCGTATAGACGTGCAAACGGAAGTGTCTTAATTAGGTGGTCAACTCATGTGACTAGACAGGAAGTGCCTGGCGTGGCATACATGGATACGCATGTGCCAGTAAAGTAGCCGAACTACAACCAAACACTACAAATGCACGTGCGCCAACGTATATATTGTGCCCATGAGTGCACTGACAAAACAAGTACAAGTGGTTCTACCAATAAATGAATAAGCTGGATGCATGCCAGAACCATGAAAGATTAAAGATGACAAAACATGAAAATTACTATGAATAGAATAATAAAGAATACCACCATATAGTGTAAAAAGTGAACATCATTTACAAGTATCATAGTGTAAATATACTGTAACACTGAACACAAAAGATGAAACACAATAAACAGCGATTATGCCCACAGACTGTTTATAATACTAAAACGATATTAAGTACATGAACATGATGCCAGACCAGTTATAACACTAAATAACTATCCAATAATGTAAACAGTCCAATTTGGTGTTATTGTGACACAACACACGTGGGGTCTCTCACCTCCCATCTTTTGTCCTGTATCATATTTTTTCTTTGATATTCAATAGATTTTTGTTTCTAATTATTGTTCCTTCATACGCAAATCTCTGTTCCTTTGGTTGTTATATTCATATTGGATGCTGGACACTACTGGTACTGTAGTGTCTCAGCGTCTCTGTTAACATTAAAGACTTTAACTTACCAAAGTGATTTGAGATTGTGTGTTATTTTTTCGTCATATGTTTACTTCATGTTATTGGTAATTTTTTTTTGGTAATTTTGTGTTTTTAATTTTACAAAAAAATGTAAAAAAAAATTTGCAAAACTTTTGAAAACTTTGCCATTTACAATTTCAAATGATGTTTTCATCAACAGAGGTTTAACAACCAAATTACTCAATGACTAACATTTCTCATATGTCTCTTAACGTTTTCATATAATTTTTAAAATGTCTGAATATTTTTGTTTGATGTCACGGCGGCTGACGAGCTGTGAAATAGAACATCTGTTTTCTTCTGTTTTTTTTTCAAGGAGATTTCTGAATTTACTTTAAAAAAAAAAAAAAAAAAAAAAAAAAAAAAAAATATATAACTATATATATATATATAATAATATATGATATCTTATACTATTCTATTCATATTATCACTCACCAGTCCACGTTATTAGGTCCACCTGTCCACCTGTGGTGGACGGAGATTCGCATCATGGATCTGACCGCAACTCTGTCGGCAACTGTGTGAGGCCATCATGTCAATATGGACCAAAATCTCTGAGGAATGCTTCCAGCACACTTGTTGAATCTTGCCACGAAGAAATTGAGGCAGTTCTGAAGGCAAAGGGGGTCCAAACCGTTACTGCATGGTGTACCTAATAAGTGCCGTGGTGTATATGTATTAGACACCTCCTATACACCACTCCTTTTCAAATCTCCACCCCTCAAACTATTAGAAACAGCTTTAGGGAATTATTAACCCTTTGGATCTTCATAGTAATTAAAACAAAAGATGATAAATTTAACTGTCCAATTTTGTCAGCAGTACTGTTCAATTAGTCCTATTATTTACAAAAGTACTTTTATAAGGGCACACAGCGAGGTACAGAAGAAGAGGGCCAGACAGTTTTGGCCGTCAGAATCTTTGTTGTTAGTAGGTTTATGACCGCACTTCTGTGAGCTATAATATTTATCTTTCTGTTAATGTTGCCATATAAGAGGCATTTTTTAGTGATACCATTTTGGTGTTGCTGTGCCCTATGATGAAATGTATTAACTTCTTTTGTGGGTGGGGTAGTTGCAGAAAAAACATCAATTCTTCATTTAGAGTTTTTTTTTTGGTGTTACAATAACACATTATCCTATTTTTACAGTTCATACGGTTACGGTGATAATACATTTTTATATTTTTTGCTTATTTTTTTTATTATTTTGTAGAATAAAACCTAAAGGGGGGGGGGGGATCCATAATTTTTAGCATTGCCATATCCAAGTGTCATAACACTTTTAATTTTTGGTCTCTTTTATAGCTGCCTGAGAGCTTGCTTTTTGTATTTTTTTTTTTATCCCTTTTTATTTCGTGTTTGGGACAAGATAGGCTATGACAGGTACTTACAGTTATTTTAACCATGGAGTCAGGTGTTTACTATAATGTCAGACCCCAGAGTTGCCGTAGTGACGTTCGGTGCCTCCCCAAAAACTCTTTGGGGGCGCTGATTGAGCAAAGAATTTCCCTGCTGCCTTTTAATATCTGCAGTCCACATTGGATTATCACCCTTGAGGCTAATTGACATTTCCCTCACTATCACCTGATACCTTCTAACCTGAACTAGATAAAAACAAATAGTGGCGGGGCAGAACTGCTTAAAAAGTTATGCTTATCCTGCTGCAGTTCCTGCATGGCTTTTGTACATCTGGTCTATCCCCTGCCTGGCATGTATTTCCTCCAGGGGAACACGGACCTGATTGACCGATTGGGGGCCTTTTACTTTCCTTGCGACACACACTTATGACATAGCCCGAAATAACAAACACATGGTTGATGGGGGAAGGGTGGTGCACCTTGCTAGGGCAGAGTATTATAAACCAAAGTGACGAAGCAACCTGTTACTGGAGTAAAGTTTTCTTTTGTTGCTTTTTTTGAGCACCAATACCATGGAGTTTGGCCACCATCCGCATTATGTCCGGGTTGCGCGCAGAATCCGAAGGCGACTTTGGGTCAACTCTTCTCCAGTGGCCAGCACTGTCTGGTCGCCGACCGAATTACCAACACCTTGCATGGTCTGGTGGTCGTCATCTGTGTTTGGGACAGGGCTTCTTGGGCGCATCCATAGTTAGGTTGAAATTTTAAAAGAGAAACAAAAAAATGCTCCATTATGTAATGCATGATGTAAGTTCGTCTTTAATTTTGTCTGCATTTGGCCATTTAGCACAGAAAACATTGGCTTTTACCAGTTATTTATAGTATTATTACCGGAACGAAATTTCATACTCCTCCTCGCTAAAAAAACTACTTCTTTAAAAATGGTGAGAGAGTATTATTACCCTTCTGCTGGAATAATGTTAGTGCTCTGATTTATATAGTATTTCTCCACAAAGAAAAAAAAGGTTCACACAATGTCCATAATACAACAGTCACAGAGGTTATCAGCTAAAGAAAAGTATTTTCCATGTCTGAGAATGCTCGGTAAGTGCATGTATTTTAGATCACAATCTTTTCTTTCCAGCTGCTGCTGCCCTCGTGTGACTACCTGACCCGGGTTACTGATAAAGTAAAACAGCATTTTCAGAAAGTTATGAGGACAGAAGACATAAGTGAGATATGGTTGAATTGGAAGGCATTCTCTAAAATGGTAAGTAGTAGACAACTTGCTTCAGTAATGACTCCCCAAAAAGAGGTGTGCTGTGGCCGATGTTCTGCCTGGACAATATTCTGTAGAACACCCTAGCCTTCCTCAGCTTCCTTCGGACATGCTCTTAGGTAAGAAAGTAGTTCTCCGTAAAGGAACCTACCACTTTAAAATGCCACTTATAACCCACAAATACCTTGCACCACAGCTCAGGGTGGCTGTTGCTGAGCACTATCTTCACTATTTGCAGAAACCGCTGTAGTCCGTTTAAAACCGTTTTATCTTATATTCCAACTCCCCTTTGGCGCAGCCCATGAATTTGTGCTCGTGTACGCCTTATTATGAGATGCCGGAGAGCCGGTGACGTCACCGAGCCTCTCGGCACACTAGTGCCTGTGTCAAACTTTTTATCATGACTGGCTCTGCACTGGCTTCGCACGTCGATCGCATGGGGGTTGGAATCATAAGATAAAACCTTTTTAAACGGACATACTGCGTTTTCTGCAACTAGGAAGAGCCCGCGCGCAACATCTCACACTGAGCTGGTGGCAAGGTATTTGTGGTGCTATAAGTGGCATTTTAAAGTGGTAATTTTCCTTTAACCCCTTCCCGACATGTGCCACTATTATGGCGCATGTGGGTGGGGCGGCTGCATGGAAATACCATATCCCGGTATCCATAGCCGGTAGGTCTTTGCTGCCGCCATGCAGCAACGCTACCGGTAACGCTCACCCCGTGATCCGGTCCAGCGCCGTGGCCCGGCTCCATCAGGAAGTGGCGATCAGTCGCCATGCACGGCCTAAGGTCTCTCGAAGAACCGAGGCTGTCTCTTTTTACACCATTCATGGGATTTGCACATTG
Organism: Engystomops pustulosus; assembly: GCA_019512145.1. Taxonomy (NCBI): domain Eukaryota; kingdom Metazoa; phylum Chordata; class Amphibia; order Anura; family Leptodactylidae; genus Engystomops; species Engystomops pustulosus. The sequence goes on along the minus strand of CM033643.1, from coordinate 117,176,204 downwards.
TAATGGATCAGAAGAAAATCTCCATTTACTCTACTGCCATACTTGTTGCATGGCAGTATATGATAGGATCGATCAGACAACCTACTAGGTTAAAGTACCAGGCAAGGGGTCTGAAAACTAAAAATGTTTTTAATTATTTAAAAATAATTTTTAATATGATAATTTTTATATTAAAAACCTAAAAATTCAATCATCACCCCCCCCTTTCCCTAGAAGTCATATAATTAACAGTAAAACTCAGTATCGCCGAATCCAAAACTGTACGAGCTAAAAGAATTAAATACGTTTTTTTTTCTCTGCTTTAAACCCCGTAACGGAAATAGTGCCCAAAGTCTAAATTGGCACTTTTTTGTCATTGTGAAAAAGTATAAAATTTCTATAAAACAGTGATCAAAAGGTCGTACAGTCCTAAACTTTGTAGATTAACGTTGTCAACATTCACAAAATTACACTACCCACAGCTCTTACACCAAATATAAAAAGTTATTAGCGCCAGAAGATGGATGAAATTAAATACCACCATTTTGAAGAGCAATTTGTTACGGCAGAAAACAAGCCCCCACACAGACCCCACAGATGCCAAATGATGGGTCCGAGAGCAGCGCTCGCGATTTCCATCAGCTCTACAGATAAATGAAGCACTTTTAATAACATTAATCTGGCAAATCAGCACGGAGACCCCCCAGTGATCAGCAATTGGGCTCTATCCCATGGATAGGCCTAACTTTTCTTTTTTTTTTTTTTTTGTTTTGGAACAGAATCATGAAATGAATGTACACTGCATTAAACCAATTATTGGTAGCACAAGAAAAAAGGATTGACATAATGGAAACACTTTCTTCCAGTAGTTGCTCAAATCATTCTACCTACCCTGCCTACCCTCCCTACCCTACGGCAATGTGTCTCCATAGCTGTGGTTTATTGTGTATCAGTGTATCATAATAGGCATACCCATGTCATAGTACAATGCAACCGATGAACATTACAAATGCAAACAAAACATTCCTTGCGGGTGATTCTGGTAACTCTGGACTCTGTAGGGCCGTTAAAATATCCTTATCTTAGGGCCGTTTAGTTAATAAGGTTTTTAGCCCCTTCAGTGAGCTCTACCTGAGTGCCCCTGATCTATTTCCCATGGGTCGGTGTATTGGGCCCACACCTTTTGCTCCATGCCAATAACTATCAGTGACAGTGACGGATAGACAATTGTCAACCTGCAGATTGTTCTCGCAAGTATTTTGCCCTGATTCTATGAGAGAATAGTGTAGTTGTCTCACCCGAGTCACACCAATGCCCCCTGCCCCACCCAGAGCTCGGGCGTGTTGATGTTCCTAGCCACCGGAGCCTATACATTTCTTTTTCCTGCATAGAAAAATGTTTCCCCCGGAAAAATGCGGTGATAATGAGTCCAGTCTTCTTCTGATTAGGCCTCAGGAGGCACACCTCGGTACACATAGACCGTCAGGGTAATAAGTCTAGTAAAAATTGTAATAGTTTCCAAAGATTTGCTATTGGGGTACATTTCCATATCATATGCATGAGTCGGCTTCCAAGGAGCCACATCTAGGACAGGCAGTGGAACGTACCCGCCCATTTTCTGCAGCTCGAGACCGGAGTGAGGGCCTAACTTTCTTATTGGAAAACACCCTTCAGGGGTTGAGGAGGGTGTGTCAATTAAGCCACCTTCTAGCCTGTGAAAAACTTAGAGGCCATAGATGCCGCCAATTCTGGGAAGTATGCAAATTGTTTTCCACGGGTTAATGGAAAATGCCTCCTTTTGCTACTTGAAAGGCAGCCCAGCGTTACAACACCAAGATGACACTAACTACAGAAGTCTAATAACATGATATGGTATTAATCGGAACCATATATCTATTCCAATGTGAACAGACTTGAAACAATGCCTCCTTTTGCTACCCTGAAAGGCATTGTTTTTCATTTAATATCCTTACCTTGGAAAACATATTTGCATACTTCTCAGAATTCCGTAGTGGAGCGCATTTATGGCTTTAAAGCCTATAAGGCTACTCATTGGCAACTCTCCTTGACTCTTAAGTAGGCACCATGGTTTTTTGTTTTTTTCGCACATGTCTTCTCTCTCAGTTTCTTTTTCTGTGCTCTCCACTCCACCTTCATCCAGCCAAAATTTTCTTACTTTCTTTTCTTGCTCTCCCGCAACGCTTCGCAAAATCCATCTCGTCTTTCATTTTTTTTAGATACCTCTTTCATTTTTTTTTGTTCCAATTATTTCCGTTCTCTAGAGCTTTTTTCCGGCTTGTTTTGTGCATTAACAAATTTTAACTACTTCATCTGTCAATTTATTTATTATTCCAATTCCATGGCCTAAAATAACCTACAACTTAAATAAAAACCTAAAAATTACATCGCCCACGACAAAAAAATTAAAATCCGCCGCTCAAAATCAATCGCAGGGCCAAAATCCCAATCGTAATCAATACAAGCCCAAAAAAATCCGTGCGCGCCGGCTCACCCCCTCCAAGCGAAGAAGAAAAAGAAGACGCCCCCCGGCACTCCAAATACTCAATTAAAGAAAGATCTCAAATTCAATCTGCCGGCCTCGCGCTTATATAGCACGTCCACCTTCACTCTCCCCTAAAATCCTCAAAATCGCGACCACATAAATCGCCAAAAGAAAATCGCCCCCTTTTTCTTCCCTTTATTTCTTTCCCCTCTCGAAGTCCTACTAAACCCCTCTGTACCACCTCCTACCAACCCTTTTTTTCTCGTTGTCGCTCGTCCCTCGTCCCTTCCACCTCCTCCCACTTTCCCCTCTCCCTTCCACTCCGCTCATCCCTTCTTTTTTTTTTTCACTGCGGTTAAATCCCGTAATGGAAAATAGTGTCCGCAAGTCAAAAGGCTCTTTTTTTTTGTCCCATTTTGAGAAAAATATAACAACCATTTTATATAAAATACACTTACAAATGTGGCACACAATTTTAAATAATCCCGTCGCGTCACATTCTGGGGCTCAGTTTTTTTAACATACGACTTTCCATTCCCATGTGCTGCGGTCTCAGAATAACACGGCCCTCACTAACAACACCTCTACTTTTTATTCTTTTTTTGTATACGCGACTCACATTGATGGCCACAGTTTATAAAGGTTTAATGAATATTTTTAAAAATTGCTTTTAAAAAAATTAACCCATTTTCAAAAGTTATATGATTTTGTACCAAAGAAAATAAAATTTTCGCCATCCTCTGCCTCTACGCTAATAACTTTTTCTACTTTGGTGTACGGAGCTGTTTAGGTGCATTTTTTTTTGCGAAATGGCCATGGTGTTTTTCAGTGGCTAACCATTTTGATGACTGTGAAACATTTTGGTCACTTCTTATTATTATTCCCTTTTTTTTATGTGATGTAAAATGAATAAAAAGTCACGTTTCAAGGATAAATGAGCAAGGTTGGCGGGGTGGATGAAGAGAGAGAAGGGGAGAAGAGTTCCCGACTTCCTTTTCTTGACATTTGGGGTTCTATTTTTTTTTCGTTAGGTGGTTCACCAGCATCGCCCCGGCGATAACCGTTTTTTATATTTTGATCAAGGCAGAAGCCTTTGGGATGTCGGCGAATACCACCTGTTGTGTCTGAGTTTACTGTTTTATACATTTTATAATCATTCTAGGGAAAGGGGATGATTTGAACTTTTAGATTTTTAAATATTTTTAAAACTTTTTGAAATCCTTTTTATTCTACTACTTCAGAATATGGTATTCTTACAATGACCACCTGGCTTTTGTACAAAACTGGCAGAAACCATTCAGCGCCCTCGGGGCGACGAGAAGACTAATATCCTTAGTGATCTTTGGGGTCTCATTCACCAAGAACTCCCACCCTGATCAGCAGTTTGTTCGTCGGTGCAACCGCCTTTAGCAGTTGGCCAGCAAAAAGGGATGTCACAGCTTTGTGCAGACGTCGCTTCTACTCTGAAATCTTATTTACGCCTGGTGATTGCCATCAGTCTTGCTTTTTTTTCCATCTTAGATCTGACTTTCTTTCTATTAATTAAGCTGTCAAAAGTTTATTATAGAACGCTGTGTACCCTGTCAAGTGTCGTCTACCATTTATTTTTAAAGGTCAGAACGAACTTTGTTTCTTTTTTTTTTAAAAATTTTCACATGATGGTTCAATCTGTTTTCCTAAGTACCATCTGAAATTCATTTATTGAAATTATCATCATATTTTTTTTAATAACATACACTTTAGTTAGAAACATATGTCCAGTATTGAATTGAATTAAATGTGAATGTACTAGTTGGTTACCAACACCCCTTTTAGTAGGAGGTATCCTTTTCAGCGTTCTGCTGCTGCATGGTTGTATCCTCCGGAGCCATCTGGTCCCTCTTTGCCTTTAAGGACACCTTCATCAGGTTTGTGTCAGCACTTGTCCTGGTCACTACACCTGTTTAGCAGTTCACAGGATCCTCACAGCCTTTATCTAGTTATTTCATACAGTATTCATTGTAAACAAGATCTGTTTTTTATCATGTAAATGAGACTGGTCACATGGTCAGAGCATGATTGTCACCACCCCCCTGTTACCCTTTATACCCCTCCCCTCTCTCCCCCTGCTCATGTCTGTGTGTACTGTATAGTAAAGCTTGCTAGTGTGTTGCTGGCATCGCTGACATGCTGCACTGCATCTCCTAATATAACAGGTTGGAGACACAGACATCTGCACATATGTACCTGACATGTTCTTCTGTAACAATGTGTGCCTGGAGCTGCTTGATCCTCATATGACACTCCACATGCACCACAACAGTCTTGGAACACAAGGTGCAGGCGAAGCATTGCAAGGGGTGTTTTTGCCCACCAGCCACCGATGAATATCACATCTTATACAGGCTGTCAGTCATGCACGGTGGGTTGGCTGTGTCCTCCCACTCATGGAATAGGTGACAGCTTGAAGATGCTAAGTCTTCATTGGACATTTCACAGTCATTTTGCATCAACAGCTTGATTAGGACCCCTCATTGCTTGGTTTACAAGGCCCACCATGTAGATGGCCAAGGAGGGATAGAGGCAATGCTTTCTAATAGCAATTTATGAAAATAATATTTATTTTAAGGGGTATTTTGCATGACGGTTCTCTTTAAATCTCTGGGTCCGTCTTTCCTTTATCCCCAGTTTGAAACAACGAGAAACAATATAATATATTTTTGTTTTTTTTTTACATTCCAAATACATAAATTTGCTTTCATAAATTAAAGTCCTTGCTTTGGGGGGGGGGCCAACTCTTCTTTGCCACACAAACAGGGTCCTCAGCAATGGTCTATAATAATATATATTTAATAGCCTCCTCACTAGCGGACAGAATCAAAGGTTTGGTTGGTCCTGCTGAGTGGTGGGATTCTTTATTATTTTGTTTTTTTGTTTTATCCGGCCGCTCAAACTGCTCATTAAAAGAAAATGCTCTTAAATAAACAAAATAAAGATGAGACAACCGAAATCCGTATGCGAGACAGATCCTACGCCTGTTCAGGTTCAGCAGAGCAGTTCAGCGTGGCTGAACCGGATGAGCATTCCAACTGCAGAGTTAATCCACAACAACAATTAATCCCCCATGAGATCTCACTACTTTCACTGTCCGCTTTTTGTTATCACTCACTGTCCTCTTTTTCTCTTTGTTTTTTTTTTTTCATTGTCCTTTCAGCTCCATATTGTGAACGGCATAACTGGCAGGTGGCTTCACCTGAGTTCCTCATGATCAAGATCCCACTGGGTATTTCTCTCTTGCTGCAGTGTCCCTGCCACCAAGCAGTGTGTCCAATGACCCTGGCAGACATCAAGCACATTGGAGTCTCGTTAGCTGACACTTGGAGTCTCTTAACTTCGTACAAACGCGACTGCTTGCTGGCATCCTGAGAATGTTTACTATTAAATGTATTACCTTTACTACTCTTACTGACTTTACTTATTACTTTCCTCACTGCAGTTCCCACTTTCCCTTACCTTTACTTCTTTACTACTATTACTATGATACTCTTTATTCCATATTATACCGAATGTACTATGCACGCTTCCTGATTACCTTTGAAATGTCCCACTGCACTGGCAGGCGGAGGCGAGCATGGCGCCGGGCAGCGCTGCTCCGTCGGCCATGTTTTGTTTACACAACATTGTCACACATGGCATGTCGCCCGGACCAGAGTGAAACAGCAGCGCTCCGGAAGGTAAGTTAGGAGGGACTTTATTTTTTTAACATTTTTTTAGCCAACGAAAAAGAATCAAAGAATAGAAGCCGTCAGCAGAGCTCCCTGCTCCCAGCCGACTTTTAGTTTTTTGTCAGAACTCTCCTCGGACAACCACCCTTTAAAAGAAACAAAGTGCAGAACATTACAGGCATAACGGGAATCCATCCAGTTCCAATACAGTTGCAAGCTTTCACAAACATGACCTAACGAATCGGGGTCCCTAGCAAATAATACAATTAAATGCCACATAAAGCACTCATGTAGGTCTATGGCTTGGAGTCAAGGGAGCTGCCTTACAAGTTATCTAAAGAGGTGTGTTTTTCCTTTCCTTATCCCCACCCTGGAAACTTTGCTATTTTCTCTTTCTCGAGAATCCCCCTTGTGGATCAATCCATTGCTTTAAGACCTCTTCTGTTTGCCTACATGGTGGCCTTAGTGGCATCTCTCTGTAAGTAGAACTCTTACTCTACTTTCTGACCCTAGTCACAAGCCTCTCCCACTCGGCCAAAAACCAGTTTCCCCCTAACCTACGCTGTACTGAGGAGACCTAATCAGGTCGTATCAGTGCTGTCTACAATTGGTAGTCTTTTTCCTTCTGGACTAGATACTGGTTTGGTTTTAAATAATAAATCTCCTGCATCGTGTCATCATCCCTCTATCATTAAGTCCTCATATAAAGTCATATGATGCCTTGTTTGTCCAAGGGAGCTGCTTATTACAAGGTAGTCGAAAAACAGAGGTGTGAGTTTCCTTATCCTATCCTGGAAAACGTTGCATTTACCCCTACTACTTTTCAATCTCCCACAGTATACATTATTTACAATTTCCATTGCAGTAATCTTCATGACTTTATGCACAATAGCAATGATGAAGGAATTGCTTTTTACAACCCATGGTGTTAGCAAAGAACGCACTAGAACAACATCACGCACAAACAAACAAAAACAGCGTAATTAGGTAACGTTTCTTAAATTTCAGACCTCGCTCGGGCAGAGACCCATAACCATACTCGCATACTCAAAATACCGCTGTAGTATGAGCCACCATTATGTGACTTTTTGTTGGGCTAACAACGCCCCCTCCTGTCTGAGGACGTCCCTCACATTCCGCAACAGGAGCGGGAAGGTCGGGAGAAAGATACTTTTAAAACCACCATCTCAAGCAATCTGTCCCCATGTCCCCATGCATTGCTGTGCTGGAAATTTTCTTGGGTAATTACAACATACGAGTTAGATGGAGAGATACATAGGTGGATGGGTATTAGATACAAATAGGATGCCTAGTGGATATACATAGTATAACTGTTCTCATTGGTCAGCAGCAGGCCCTTGTTGAAAATGAGGTGACCTGAATGCAGGTCCTCTTCTGCTGATTGTAGTATCAAAATACTTTGAGGAAATGATTCCCAGGACCACTATAGGCGAAGATGTTTTTTATCAATTTTTTGTTATTTTTGTTTTTTTTTTTTTTTTATTTTTTTTTTTTAATTAATTTTTTTCTCAGAATGCCGGTTACACCAACTTTAAACAAACAGATGTTCTTTAAGCCACACTTCTGTCGGCTAATACTTTGTCCACCCAGTATGGCGTGTATGTCTTTCTCTTTCGTTTTGTGTAATTGCTATATTGCTAATTGCTCTCTTGATTGCTGCCTTCTAATATCTAAACTCCCAGACTTATCTGAAAAGAACAGCAAAGTTCCAACATTCATTCACCACGTTGTATTTTCTAATAAAAGACGCAGATACAAGATCAAAATACTCAGCTTTTTTTTTTTTTTATTCTTTTTATTCTCAATGTCTCATTTCCCAGGCATGAATTAATCGTCCATTTATACTGGGTAATATGCAAACTGGTTGCATTTTGTTTGGTTATAATCTTTAGGCTTATAGTCTCTAACTAACCTCTAGCCAGACCTAGAGTATAATTTTTAGTTAGCAGTCTAAATATGCTACAAACCACTTGTAAATCTTCAGTGCCACACTGAGACCAAACAAAAAACACAAACAACCATCTGCTGTTTACCTGACAACATTCCCAAGAACGGTCAGAAGTTTTTGTCGGGGCCTTCCTCCTGCCTACTTCCTTTTTCTCACGTTCAAAGGCACTCAAATCACCTTTCTTCCCCATACTGATGCTCAGTTTGAACTGCAGGAGATTGTCTTGACCATGTCTACATGCCTAAATGCACTGAGTTGCCGCCATGTGATTGGCTGATTAGAAATTAAGTGTTAACGAGCAGTTGGACAGGTGTACCTAATAAAGTGGCCGGTGAGTGTACACTTAGCGGAGGCATGTGGTGGATGCAGTGCATTTCATGCATCTCCCGCAGGCTATTATGGCCTCTGCTGAGTGTATTTGTGTCTCTGCAGCAGGCTAGAAATACAGCTTGCTATGTGTTTCCAGCCTTGGTTTTCCCATAGTATGCAATGTGTCAAAGAGATGCGTCTGTCACTACATGTCTATGAAAACATGAGTCAAAAAATGAGGCGTCAATATGGCCTGAGGCCTCTTGCACACAACCGATATAGGGGCAGTGATCTGAATGCAAAATTTGTGGCCAGATCATGGCCCACATAGAGGTCTCTGGTACCTGATTGTGTTTTGGTGAGAACACTGTGTTTCACCGCACCTTGACCTAGCCATCTTTCTATGGAGAGATAAGGAGCCTCATTCGCTGCACCCAGCCATTTGCTACCCCTCAACTATGGACCTGGTGAGCAGACAGCCGTGTGCAAGAAGCCTAAGTTTGACATTGTGATATTCCTGTTATTCCTTCTGGAAACATAAATGGGTATTATTGACATGTTGCTACAGACTGATTTTGTCCAGTTAGTGTTGACTACGGCAGACTGTTGTAACATGCCTTCTTTATAGAAAATCTACAATAATCTATGATGAACCAGGGACACTTACTCATAGATCCAGGCACGGTGACTGTGGTAATCTTCTTATATTATCCATAGCCTCCTTATATTTTCTTATATTTGTTATCCATGGCGTCTTCTCTTCTAAGCCTGAAGGGCTTTTGTGGGTGTTACCAGGGCCACTCTGTGCTGTAGCTTCACAGGCTCTTGTGCTTGTTTCCACCCACTCCCTTAGGGTCTATCATTGATGTGTTGATTGTGTAGGTGACCACTGATGGTAAGTCATCTAATACAGACAGAACTCCTCTCCCAGCTCTAGAATAAACTTGTATAACAATGTCTAGATCAAAGATGCTTTATCCTGTCATCAAAAAATGGCCATATGTATGTTGTCAGGCACCTGACAAGCTTCTAGATGTGATGCATTCATGGCCAAGGGTGGTGACATTATCCAGAAAATCAACTTTGACATGAGATGTGAATTGGTTGTATACAGTCAAAGAGGTGGAGACTTCAACACTAAAGACCCGCTTTCCCCACCTTTACCACCTCTTTCCCTATGATTGACATCATTTGCCAATCATCACTTCAGGAGATGTGCTTAGTGATGTATCTGAATGCAGGAGCTTTAGTTATAATGAAAGGGCTGTTCTGAGGTGAGGAGAGCTTTACTTCAGTATTAAACTCTTCTTGACTTTTTACAATAAATTTACATCTCACTTCAAAGTTGATTTTCTGGATCATGCCACCAAGCTGGGCCTTGAAAGAAACCTCACCTAGAAGGTGCCCAGCTGCTTTACAATTTACAGATAGCGATTTATTAGACCAATTTCTGATTTTTTTTTTCATGAATGATAAAGTTTATCTACTCACACCTTTATATAATGATGGGGACTCGAGGACAAATATTTCACAACAGATACAATACGTGAACCTGGCATGACCGTACCTCCTCATGTCAGCCTGACATTGCACTTAAACTTACAATTTACTGTTTCTGTGTAATATAGATACAATTTTCGTCACATCACTGGTGAATGAACACAGCTCGTCTATATGTTTAGCCCAAACTGCTGGAAGAATGACAGATGATAAGGATGTACTTCGAGATGTCTGGTCTGGGCGAATACCAACATGCTTCACATTATACCAGGACGAACTCACTGAAAGGGAAGCTGAGCCTTATTACGTAAGTGCCGTTTAAGTATATAGGAAATTCCCCTGATATAGTGGGGAATAAAGTATTTAGTCGGCCACCAATTGTGCATGTTCTCCCAGAAAAAGATGTAATTGACATCATAGATCTCAACTATGAGAGACCGAATGTGAAAACAAATCCAGAAAATCACATTGTCTGATTTTTAAAAATGTATTTGCAATTTTTGGTGGAAAATAAGTATTTGGTCACCTACATACAGCAAGATTTCTGGTTGTCACCGACTGCTTTAACCCCCTTAAGTACGCAGCCATTTTTTTACTTAAAGGGTTATTCCTACAAAGAAAAGTTAGGCCCTCCAAGCGCTGTGCTCGGCGATCTTCGTCAGCTCCATAGAGATTAATGGAGCAGAACGGTCATGTGCGTCCGTCAGCTCCATTAATCACTCTGACTGAGCGACGAGGGGTTAGAGAGAGGTACGTGGGACCCTATCGGACCCCTCGTTTTCATGATCAGCAAGTTAGGCCCTATCCTGTGCATAGAACCTAACTTTTCTTTGTGGGAAAACCCCTTTAAGGCTCAACCCCATTTTTTGTAATCTTACATTCGCTGCTTTATATGGTTAGAACTTTTCAACACTAACAACACCAAGGAACAAAGAAATGCGTATGAAGGACATTAGAAACAAAAATTATTCCTCAGGGGTAAGAGGCCGCAATATGGGTTATGTCCTGTGTATACAATATATGCATCAAAAAATGCAATATATAAACCATGCCCCCACACAACAGAAACACCCAGTTAATTACCTACAAGTTTGGCATCCAACACGTGTAGTGGCGTATAGACGTGCAAACGGAAGTGTCTTAATTAGGTGGTCAACTCATGTGACTAGACAGGAAGTGCCTGGCGTGGCATACATGGATACGCATGTGCCAGTAAAGTAGCCGAACTACAACCAAACACTACAAATGCGCGTGCGCCAACGTATATATTGTGCCCATGAGTGCACTGACCAAAAACAAAGTACAAGTGGTCTTTCTACCAATAATAGAATAAGCTGGATGCATGCCAGAACCATGAAAGATTAGATGACAAAACATGAAAAATATATGAAATAGAATAATAAAAAATAAACCATATAGGTAAAAAGTGAATCATAATTTACAAGTATCATAGTGTAAATATCCTGTAACACTGAAACACAAAAAGATGAAACAGATAAACAGCGATTATGCCCACAGTACTGTTTATAATACTAAAAAGATTATAGTACATGAGTGCCAATACCAGTTATAACACTAAATAAACTATCCAATAATTAAATCATCCAATATTGGTGTTATTTTGTGACGACACACGTGGGGTCTGCTCACCTCCCCATCTTTTGTCCTGTATCATATTTGTGTTCTTTGATATATTCAATAGATTTTTGTTTCTAATTATTGTTCCTTCATACGCAAATCTCTGTTCCTTTGGGTTGTTATATTCATATTGGATGCGTGGACACTACTTGGTACTGTAGTGCCTGTCTGTCAGCGTCTCTGTTAACATTTAAAGACTTTAACTTACCAAAGTGATTTGAGATTGTGTGTTTTATTTTTCGTCATATGTTGTACTTCATGTTATTGGTAATTTTTTGTTGGTAAGTTTTGTGTTTTATTCATTAAAAAATGTTAAAAAAAAATTTGCAAAACTTTTGAAAAATTTGCCATTTACAAAATTCCAAATGATGTTTTCAGACAGATGGTTTTACAACCCAAATTAATCAATGACTAACATTTCTCATATGTCTCTTTAACGTTTTCATAATTTTTAAAATGTCTGAATATTTTATTTTGATGTCATGCGGCTTAGAAATAGAACATCTGTTTTCTGTTTTTTTTCAAGGAGATTTCTGAATTTACTTTAAAAAAAAAAAAAAAAAAAAAAAAAGAAAAAAATATATAAGTAGATAATAGTATAGTATAGAAGAATATGATACATCTATCTAATACAAAAAACACTCACCAGCCACTTATTAGGTCCACCTGTCCACCTGTGGTGGACGGAGATTCGCATCATGGATGTGACCGCAAATCTCTCGGCAACTGTGTGAGGCCATCATGTCAATATGGACCAAAATCTCTGAGGAATGCTTCCAGCACACTTGTTGAATCTATGCCACGAAGAATTGAGGCAGTTCTGAAGGCAAAAGGGGGACCAACCCGTTACTAGCATGGTGTACCTAATAAAGTGGCCGGTGAGTGTATATGATATTAGACACCTCCTATACACCACTCAATTTTCAAATCTCCACCCCTCAAACTATTAGAAACAGCTTTTAGGGAAATTATTAACCCTTTGAGATCTTCATAGTAATTAAAACAAAAAGATGATAAAATTTAGACTGGTCCAATTTTGTCAGCAGTATGTTCAATTAGTCCTACTATTTACAAAAGTACTTTTTATAAGGGCACACAGCGAGGTACAGAAAGGAAGGAGGGCCATACAGTTTTGCCGTACAGAATCTTGTGGTTTTTAGTAGGTTTATGACCGCACTTCTGTGAGCTATATAATATTTATCTTTCTGTTAATGTTGCCATATAAGAGCATTTTTTAGTGATACCATTTTGGGGTTGCTGTGCCCTATTGATGAAAATGTATTAACTTCTTTTGTGGGTGGGGTAGTTGCAGAAAAAACATCAATTCTTCAATTTAGTTTTTTTTCTGGTGTTCAAGTAACACATTATCCTTATTCTACAGTTCAATACGGTTACGGTGATAATACATTTTTATATTTTTTGCTTATGTTTATAATTTTGTAGAAATAAACCTAGGGGGGGGGGGATTCCATACATTTAGCATTGCCATATCCAAGTGTCATAACACTTTTAATTTTTGGTCTCTTTTATAGCTGCCTGAGAGCTTGCTTTTTGTATTTTTTTTTTTTTATCCCTTTTTATTGCATATTGTTTGGGGCAAGATAGGTCTATGACAGGACCTTACAGGTATTTTACCATGGAGTCAGGTGTTTACTACTAATGTCAGACCCAAGGGTTGCCGTAGTGACGTTCGGTGCTCCCCAAAAACTCTTTGGAGGGCGCTGATTGAGCAAAGAATTTCCCTGCTGCCTTTTAAATGCTGCAGTCACATTGGATTATCACCCTATGAGGCATAATTGACATTTCCCTCACTATCACCCTGATACCCTTCTAACCTGAACTAGATACAAAACAAATAGGTGGTGGGGGCAGAACTGCTTAAAAAAGTTAGCTTATCCTGCTGCAGTTCCTGCATTGCTTTTGTACATCTGGTCTATCCCTGCCTGGCATGTATTTCCCAGGGGAACACAGGACCTGATTGAGCCGATTGGGGGCCTTTACTTTCCATTGCGACACCACTTATGACATAAGTCGAAATAACAACCATGGTTGATGGGGGAAGGGTGGTACACCTTGCTGGGGCAGAGGTATTATAAACCAAAGTGAACGAAGCAACCTGTTAACTGGAGTAAAGTTTTCTTTGTTGCTTTTCAGCACCAATACCATTGGATGTTTGGCCACCAATCCGGCATTATGTCCGGGTTGCGCAGCAGAATCCGAAGGCGACTTTGGGTCAACTCTTCTCCAGTGGCCAGCACTAGTCTGGTCTGCCAGACCAACCTTGCATGGTCTGGTGGGTCGTCATCTGTGGTTTGGACAGGGCGGGGTCTGGGGCGTCATCCATAGTTTGGTCTGTAGGTTGAAATTTTTTAAGGAGACAAAAAAAATGCTCCATTATGTAATGCATGATGTAAAGTCGCTTTAATTTGTCTCATTTGGCCATTTAAGCACAGAATACATTTTATATGTATTACCGAAAATTTCATACTCCTCCTCGACTAAAAATACTTCTTTAAAAATGGTGAGAGGAGTATTATTACCCTTCTGGAATAATGTTAGTGCTCAGATTTATATAGTATTTCTCCACAAAGAAAAAAAGGTTTACAGCAATGTCCACTAATACAACAGTCACAGAGGTTATCAGCTAAAAGAAGTATTTTCCCATGTCTGAGAATGCTCGGTAAATGTCATGTAATTTAGATCACCAATCTTTTCTTTCCAGCTGCTGCTGCCTCGTGTGAGCTACCTGACCCTGGTTACTGATAAAGTTAAAAAGCATTTTCAGAAAGTTATGAGGACAGAAGACATAAGTGAGATATGGTTTGAATTTGAAGGCATTCCTCTAAAATGGTAAGTAGTGACAACTTTGCTTCACTTATGGCTCCAAAAAAAAGAGGTGTGGCTGTGGCAGGATGTCTGCCTGGACATATATTCTGTAGGAACACCCACTAGCCTTCCTCAGGACATGCTTCTTAGGTAAGAAGGTAGAGTTCTCCGTAAAGGAAACCTACCACTTTAAAATGCCACTTATAACCCACAAATACCTTGCACCAGCTCAGGGTGAGCTGTTGCCGGAGCATATCTTCACTATTTGCAGAAACCGGTGTAGTCCATTTAAAACCGTTTTATTCTATATATTCCAACTCCCCTTCGGCACACCATGATTTGTGCTCGGCATACGCCTTATTATGAGATGCCGGAGAACCGGTGATGTCACCGAGCTCTCGGGCACACTAGCGCCTGTGCAACTTTTTATCCTGACTGGCTTCGCACGGTCGAGCGCATAGGGGGGTTGGAATATAAAGAATAAAACCGTTTTAAACGGACTACTGCGGTTTCTGCAACTAGTGAAGATGCTCCGGCAACAGCTCACCCTGAGCTGGTGCAAGGTATTTGTGGGTTATAAGTGGCATTTTAAAGTGGTATGTTTCCTTTAACCCCTTTCCGACATGTGCCATAATAGTTTGGCGCATGTAGGGTGCGGCTGCATGGAAATAGCCATATCCCGGTATCCATAGCCGGTATGTCTTTGCTGCATAATGCAGCAACCGCTTACCGGTAATACCCGTGATCCTGTCCATTGCCCGATGGCCCGGCTCCATCAGGAAGTGGCGATCAGTCGCCATGACAGCCTAAGGTCTTTCGAAGAACTGAGGCTGTCTCTTTTTAACCCATTCATGGGATTTGCACATTGTAATGGATCAGGAAGAAAATCTCCATTTACTGCCATACTGTTGCATGGCAGTATATGATAGGATCGATCAGACAACCTACGGTTAAAGTACCCAAGGGGGTCTGAAAAATAAAAAATGTTTTAATTATTTAAAAATAATTTTTAATATTGATAATTTTTATATATTAAAAACCTAAAAATTCAAATCACCCCACTTTCCCTAGAAGTCATATAATTAAACAGTAAAAATCAGTATCGCCGCATCCAAAAATGTCCGAGCTAACGAAGTAGAATAACGGTTTTTCTCTGCTTTTAACCCCGTAACGGAAAATAGTGCCCAAAGTCTAAATTGGCACTTTTTTGTCATTGTGAAAAATATAAAAATTTCTATAAAAAGTGATCAAAAGGTCGTACAGTCCTAAATTTGGTAGGATTTAACGTTGTCAACAGTCACAAAAAATTACACTACCCACAGCTCTGTACACCAAAGTATAAAAAGTTATTAGCGCCATAAGATGGATGGAATATTAAATACCACCATTTTGAAGAGCAATTTGTTACGCAGAAAACAAGCCCTCCCACAGACCCATACAGATCGCTCAAATGATGGGTCCGAGAGCAGCGCTCGGCAATTTCCATCAGCTCTACAGAGATAAATGAAGCATAACTTTAATAACATTAATCTGACAAATCAGCACTGAGACCCCCCAGTGATCAGCAATTTGGGCTCTATCCCATGGATAGGGCCTAACTTTTCTGTTTTTTTTTTTTTTTTTTTAAACTGCTTTATTGAACAGAATCATGAAATGAATAAAAAAAAAAGGATTGTAACAGTAATGGAAACACTTTCTTCCAGTAGTTGCTCAATCATTCTACCACCTGCCTACCCTACGGCATATGTGTCTCCATAGCTGTGGTTTATTGTGTTACAGTAGTATCATAGGCATATGCCATGTCATAGTA
Source organism: Engystomops pustulosus (assembly GCA_019512145.1). Lineage (NCBI taxonomy): Eukaryota > Metazoa > Chordata > Amphibia > Anura > Leptodactylidae > Engystomops > Engystomops pustulosus. The sequence continues at coordinate 117,159,966 of CM033643.1, read as the reverse complement.
CAATGCAACCAGATGAACATTGCAAAGCAAACAAAACATTACTTGCGGGTGATTCTGGTAACTCTGGATCTGTAGGTGCCGTTAAAATATCCTTATCTTATGGCCGTTTAGTTAATAAGGTTTGAGCCCCTTCAGTGAGCTCTAGCCTGAGTGCCCCTGATCTATTTCCCATGGTTCGGGGTGTAGTGGGCCCACACCTTTTGCTCCATGCCCAAATAACTTATCAGTGACGGGATAGACATTGTCAACCTGCAGATTGTTCTTCTGCAAGTATTGCCCTGATTCTATGAGGAGAATAGTGTGTCTCACCCGAGTCACACCAAGTGCCCCAGATTCGGCCGAACTTATCTGGACAATCCCTGTGTTTGTTTAAGACTGCCTCATAGGGAAGCATTTGATTGATTTGTGCTTTCCACATTCGTGTTGTCGGCGTGTTGAGGTCATACCACCGGAGCGCTATACATTTTCTTGCTATGAATAATGTTTCCCGCAGGAAAATGCGGTGATAATGAGTCCAGTCTTCTTCTGATAAGGCCCTCAGGAGGCACCCCTCGGGTACACATAGGACCGTCAGGGTAATAAGTCTAGTGAGAAAATTTGTAATATGTTTCCAAAATTTTGCTATTGGGGTACATTCCCATATCATATGCATGAAGTCGGCTTCCAAGGAGCCACATCTAGGACAGGCAGTGGAATGTACCCGGCCCATTTTCTGCATGCGGACCGGAGTGAGGGCCTAACTTTTCTTAGTGGAAAAACACCCTTCAAGGGGTTGAGGAGGGTTTGTCAATTAAAGCCACCTTCTAGGCCTGTGAAAAACTTAAAGCCATAGATGCTCCAATTCTGGGAAGTATGCAAATATGTTTTCCAAGCAATGCCTCCTTTTGCTACCTTGAAAGGCAGCCCAGCGTTACCCCAAGGATGACCTTCTACAAGAAGTCTAATAACATGATATGGTATTAATCGAAACCAGTATATCTATTCCAATTGGAACAGACTTGGAAACAATGCCTCCTTTTGCTACCCTGAAAGGCATTGTTTTTCATTTAATACCTTGGAAAACATATTTGCATACTTCTCAGAATTCCGTAGTGGAGCATTTATGGCTTTAAGCCTATAAGGCTACTTCAATTGGCAAACTCTCCTTGACTCCTTAAGGCCGCAGGGTTTTTTCGCACATTTCTCGCTCTCCACCTTCAAAAATCCATAACTCTTTCATTTTTCCGTGTAAGAGAGCTGTGTGAAGGCTTGTGTTGTGCAGTAACAAATTTTACTTCTGTCACATTTATTTATTATTCCATGCCTAAAATAACCTAAAAATTCAAATCGCCCCCTTTTTCTCGAAGTCATATAAAAAAAAATGGTAAAAATCATAAACACGTTGGGTATCGCTGCATCCGAAAAATGTCCAATCTATCAAAATATAATAACTTTTTTCACTGCGTTTAATCCCGTAATGGAAAATAGCGCCCAAAGTAAAAAATGGCTCTTTTTTGTCATTTTGAAAAATATAAAAACCATGTTATATAAAATACAGGCAGTCCCCGGGTTACATACAAGATAGGGTCTGTAGGTTTGTTCTTAAGTTGAATTTGTATGTAAGTTGGAACTGTATATTTTATCATTGTAATCCCAGCCAGAAGTTTTTTGGCCTCTGCGACAATTGGATTTTAAAAATGTTGGATTGTCATAAGAATCAATATTAACACTAAAGCTTCATTACAGTCACATTTTATAACTGTTACAGCTGATCATTGTAGCCTAGGACTATAGTACAGCAAATTACCAATTACCAGAGGTCCGTTTGTAACTAGGGGTCGTATGTAAGTCGAGTGTTCTTAAGTAGGGGACCGCCTGTATATTAAAAAATGTGGAAAAATTTGAAAAAAATCACGTTCGTGTCACATTCTTGTGGGCTCAGTTTTTACGAATTTCACCATGTGCTCCAAATAACACCTCTACTTTATTCTTTGGTTCGGTACGATCACAGTGATGCCACATTTATAAAGGTTTAATTGCGTTTTAACACATTTTCAAAAGTTATATGATTGTGTACAAAAAGAAAAAAAATTTCGCCATCCTCTGACGCTAATAACTTTTTCTACTTTGGTGTACGGAGCTGTTAGGTGTCATTTTTTGCGAAATGAGCCAATGCTGTTTCATTGCTACCATTTTGATGACTGTGAAACATTTTGGTCACTTCTTATTCCATTTTTTATGTGATGTAAAATGGAATAAAAGTCACGTTTCGGACATTTGGGTGCTATTTTGCGTTAGATGGTTCAGCGCCGGCAATAACCTTTTTATATTTTGATCAGGCATTTTGGGATGCGGCGATACCTGTTGTGTCTGATGTTTACTGTTTATTACATTTTATATCAGTTCTAGGGAAAGGGAATGATTTGAACTTTTAGGTTTTTAAATAATTTTTAAAACTTTTTTGAAATCTTTTTTTCTACTACTGCAGAATATGGTATTCATTACAATGAGCCTCTGGCTTATTGTAACAAAACTGCAGAAACCATGCAGCCTCGGGTCTGACGAAGACTCATTCTTGTGATCTGTGGGGATCTCATCACCAAGACCCCCACCGATCAGCAAGTTTGTTCGTGGGACAACCCCTTTAAAGTTGCCATCAAAGGGGAATTTCACAGCTTTGTGCAGACGTCTGCTTACTATTGAAAGCTTTATTTACGCCTGGTGATTGCCATCAGTCTGGCTTTTCCATCTAGATATGACTTTCATTTCTATTAATTAAGCTGTCAAAGTTTATTATAGAACGCTGTGTAACTGTCAATGTCTTACCATTTAGTTTTTAGTCAGAACGTTTTTTTTTTTTTTAATTTTCAGCATGATGGTGCAATCTGTTTTCTAAGGGACCATATGATTACATTTATGTGAAATTATCATCATATTTTTTTAAATAACATAAAATTTAGGAAACATATGTACAGTATTGAATTGAATTAAATGTGAATGTCTAGTTGGTATTACCCCTTTTAGGATGTACCTTCAGCATTTCTGCTGATGCATGGTTGTATCCACCATCTGTCACTTTTCTTTAAAGGACACCTGTCATCAGGTCTGTGTCACTTGTCCTGTCACTACTACCTGTTGGAGCAGCTCACAAGGATCCCATCCCAGCCTTTATCTAGTTATTTCATACATTATTCATTGTAAAATCATCTATTTTTTATCATGTAAATGAGACTGGTCACATGGTCAGAGGCAGTGATGTCACCCCTGTTACCCCTCCCCTCTACTCCCCCTGCTCATATCTGTGTGTAATGTATAGTAAAGCATGGCTAGTGTGAGTGCTGTACCTGCTGACATGCTGCATCCTCCTAATATACAGGTGAGAGACACAGACATGAGCTACACATGAATCTGACATGTTCTGCTGTAACATGGCTGCCTGGAGCTGCTGTATCTCTCCTATACACACACACATGCACACACAGGCTGCAGGGGGCGTGGCCACCAACACCAGGAAGCACATCATTATACAGCCTCACATCATTATACAGGCTGTCAGTCATGCAATGTGGGTGTGGCTGTGCCTCCCACTCATGAATAAGGTGGACAGCTTGAATATGCTAATGCTTCATTGGACATTTCACAGGTCATTTGCATACAGCTTTAGGACCTCATTGCTTAGGTTTACAGGCATGTAGAGGGACAATGAAGGGATAGAGGCAATGCTCTGTAATGGCAGTTTATGAAAATATATTTAGTTTAGGGGGGTTATTTTGCATGACGGTTCTCTTTAAATACTCTGGGTCCAGTCTTTCCACAGTTTGAAACCCGATGAAAACATATATATATATATATATATATCTATCTATATCTTTTTTTTATCAGTCACAAATAAATTTGCTTTCATCATTAAAATGAACTTTGGGCCACTTCTTCTTTGTCCACACAACATGGTCCTCAGCAATGGTCTAGCCTCTCATTAGCGGAAAGAATCAAAAGGTTTGGTCACTGCTCAGTGGTCTTTCACTCAAAATGCTCTTAAAGATTGAGACACTGTATGCGAGACAGATCCTTACCCTGTTCAGTGCTGAACCGGATGAGCATTTCCAACTGCAGAGTTCAAACAATTACCCATGGAGATTCTCTACATTTCACTGTCCTCTTTTGCATTCGTCTTTCATTGGTGACCATACCTGCAGGTGCTTCCACCTGAGTGTCCCATGATCAAGATTCACACTCGGATTTCTCTCTTGCTGCATTGTCCCTGCCACCAAGCAGTGTGTCCAGATGACCCTGGCATACATCAAGCACATTGGAGTCTCTTACTGCTTGCTGCATCTCTTGTAGAATGCATTACTTCCTCACTGCACTGGCAGCGGAGGCGTAGCATGGCTGTCGGAGCAGCGCTGCTCCGGCGGCCATGTTTATTTACATGGCGCCCGGACCAGAGTGACAGCAGCGCTCCGGAAGGTAAGTAGGACTTTATTTTTTATAAGCAGCCCTCTCCCAGCCACTTTTAGTTTTTTTCAAGAACTCGGACAACCCCTTTAAGAAACAAAAGGGCAGAACATTACAGCATAAAGGGAATCCAGTTCCAATACAGTTGCAAGCTTCAACAAACATGACCTAAGGGTCACTGCAAAATAATACAATTAAATGCCACAAAAGCAGCTCATGTAGGTCATGCTTGATGTCAAGGGAGCTGCCTTACAAGGTAGCTAAAAGAGGTGTGGTTTTCCTTATCCCACCCTGGAAAACTTTGCATATTTTCTCAGAATCCCCTTTGTGGAGCATCCATGGCTTTAAGACTCTGTGTGCCTACATGGTAGCCTTATTTGGCAATCTCTGTAAGTAGAACTCTTACTTCCTGACCCTAGTCACAAGCCTCTCACTCGGCCAAACCAGTTCCCTACGCTGTACTGAGGAGACCTAATCAGGTCGTATCAGTGCTGTCTACAATTGGGAGTCTTTTCCTTCTGGAATAGATATACTGGTTTGGTTTTAATCCTGCATCGTGTCATAAGGCCTCTTATAAGTCATGCTTGTTGTCAAGGGAGCTGCCTTACAAGGTAGCTAAAAGAGGTGTGAGTTTCCTTATCCTATCCTGGAAAACTTTGCATTTACTTCAATCTCCACAGGTATACATTATTTACAATTCCATTGCAGTAATCTTCATGACTTTATGCACAATAGCAATGATGGCTTGTTACATGGTGTTAGCATAGAACAGCGTAATTAGGTAAAGTTTCTTAAAGTTCAGACCTCGGGCAGAGACCCATACTCAAAAGACCGCTGGTAGTATGAGCCACATGATGTGACGTTTTGGGGCCTTCCTGTCTGAGACAGTCTTCAAGCTGTCCCCTCATGTGCTGTGCTGAAATTTTACTTGGGTAGATACATACGAGTTAGATGGATAGATACATAGGTGGATGGGTATTAGATACATAGATAGATGCATAGATAGGATATACATAGATACTGTCTCATTGGTCAGCAGCAGGCCCTTGTGATGAGGTGACAGGAGGCAGGTCCTTCTTGCTGATTGTAGTACGCAAAATACTTTGAGGAATGATTCCCAGGGACAACTAGAGCAGAAGTATGTTTTTTAATTTTTTCTCAGAATGACGGTTACGATGTTCTTTAGCCACACTTCTGTCCTAATAACTTTGTCCACCAGATGGCGTGTATGCTTCTTCGTTTTGTGTAATTGCTGCTTTCTAATATCTAAACTCCCAGACTATCTGAAAGAAGCAAGTCCAAAATTCATTCACAGTTGTATTTTCTAATAAAATAAAGCAGATACAATAATCAAAATAAGCTTTTTTAATTCTCATTTCACAGCATATTAATCGGATACATTTAGTACTGGGTAATGCAACTGGTGCATTTGGTGATATCTTTAGTGCTCTAACCCTAGCAGACCTAGAGTATAATTTTAGCAGGTCTATGCTACAAACACTTGTAAATCTTCAGTGCCACACTGAGACCAAACAACCATCTGCTTTTATCTGACATCCAAGAACAGAAGTGCGGGGCTCCTCCGCCGCGGCCAGAAGTGCCAGGCTCGTAGTGGATACCACCGTTTCTGAAAAAAGGGAACCTTTCATAAGCAATTTACCTAATAAACCACTACTAGTGTAGCAGTGGAACACCTTCTAGTTTTTGTTTCTTTCATGATTCAGTGTGGAGGCATCAACCAGAAAATCAACCTAGAAGTGAGATGTAAATTGGTTCTATAAAGTCAGGGAGGGGGAAAGTTTTACACTGAAGTAAAAGTATAGAGATCTGATGGACTCCAGGAGATCTGGTAAGTGATGTCTCGGGATGCAGGGCCATCGATTACAGTGAAGGGGGCTTTCTGAGAAGGAGAGAGCTTGACTTCAGTGTTAAACTCTCAACCTCTTTGACTTTATACAACCAATTTACAGCTGACTTCAAAGTAGATTTTCTGGTTGAGACGACTGCACTTAAAGGTTCCCTTAAGGAGGTGGCAGTGTCATCTGGGTAGTAGATAATTGTAACCGGAAACATACAGCCTTCTCCTGCATGTCGGTCTGTTTATATCTTCCTTTAGTATGACTGATTCTTAAATGCATTGGTATGTTCTGTTTCTTTTTGATACAAAAAGACAAATAATGAGGGACCCCACTGACTAAAATGGGGTCCATAGGGTTTCCATCACACACAAATTTACACACGCGTGTAATTTTACGCGAAAAAATGTTGCACTCCAGAATCAGTGTTTTTGATGGTCCTAATTACGACACCAGTGCAAACCTGAACAGAGCTCAAGGGAAATCGACTAAGTTTTTCTTCCTTTTTTTTTTATTAGCACCCAGCATCATGAATTCAGACTTGTGTTTATTAGAAGTGCTCATTCAGTAGTTTTACTTATAAACAACTCTTTTACTGCTCTATTACAGGGCCCTCAAAGCACTTGTATATTTTTTCTTGCTCCTTATGGCAGCAGTGAGTATCATCTATGTGCTGCTGCGAGTTTTGGGCGCAGAGGGAGCACAGAGGTGTTTACAAGTGCTTTGCTGGAGTCCATAGGTGCTCTACTGATGCCCCCAGAAGTACTTGTGCTTTATTTACATACGTTGATTTTATAAATAAACTTTCTTTTCCATGAAAAAGCATATTTATTTTTTTAGTGTGCAGTCTGGTATTGTAGTGTGCACAGTCTCAGTAAAGGCCAGGACCTTATAACAGCAGCCTGAATATAGCTTCACATTGTTTAGAATTTTGTTCATTCATCGTTCCGTTTCCCACCTTGTAAAACATATTTGCATATTTTCCAGAATTCCCTGGGCTCAATGGCTATAAGGCCGCGGTCACACGTACCGCTAGGCGTCCGTCATAACGCGACGCTAGCGCACAGGGGGAGGTCCTTGGCCCAAACGCACATGCGTTTCCAGGGAAACGCATGCGATTGTTAAGCGTTATGAACGGACGCCTAGTGGTACGTGTGACCGCGGCCTAAGTCTCTACACGTTAAGGCGGCCTTAATTAGCAAACTCTCCACAAAGAGGACTCTTACTAGATGTGCATATTCAAATACTAAATGAAGGAACAAGTAGTAACACAAATTAAATTTCTATATGACGTAGTGAGGTCAAGTGATCATCAAATCAATACTTGGTTTGGTTACATGAAGCACAATATTTTAAATGCATTTTATTTTTAATTACATTTACATTTGTTTGGAATATTTATTATCTGTATAAATGTTTTATATTTTTAACCCTTTTGTTTTGTTTTGTTCATGTTATTGATCCACAAATGCATTATAGTTGCATAGTTAATTATATGCATTACAGTTATTATAATTTTATCTGACTGTATTAAACACTAAAGTACGAAACATCTAGATCAGCTGCAGTCATTTACTTTTTCACAACCGTATGTTTTAATCTCAAATCAGTAATTTCTTACTAATTTCATATGAAGGCTCTAAACCTTCAGTTTTTCAGAAGACAGTATGTTTTTAATTTACAGAAAATTCAAATAACACAATTATATATTATCTATCCTTATATTTTCTTTCTAAGGCATTACCCGATTGGCTTACTTTTTGATCTACACGCATCCAACACGTCCCTTCCTTGGAGCATCACTGTCCACTTTAAGGTATATTTGAAATGCCATTGTATCATCATATGTATTACATGTATACTCATGAATACTGAGGCCTATTATAGTGATTATTAGCAATCTGATATGTCATGTAAATGTAACTAACTGTTTAATGACATATTGCAAGGGTGATTATCCTAAACTTTGTTATATACTTTATTAAAGGTAGGGACTTTGACAGTCCTGTGTATAGGGCCTAACTTGCTTGGAGGGAAAACCCCTTTAATAAAGGGGTTGTTTGGCCCCCAGACTCTCTTCTTTTTGATGAAGATGAACAGTTCCAGCTTCAAGCGGTTACTATCTGTCTCCACTGCATAGCTTTTGGTGCCAGGAGATCAGTATGAATATATACTATTTATAAATGTAATATTTAATTTCACTGAAGACATAAGATGAGAATCATAGCAGGAGAGGCTTTAGTCTTACATTGTACTTTTAATATTATGTATAAATGTAGTGTATATATAACAAGTATCCGTATTAATAATTTGCCATTCTTTTATCTGAAATGTCCTTTTAGAAGTTATGATGCAGCGTAGTGAGAAGCTAAAATGTTGACTAAGAAACTTTTTTTGGACTAAAAAGTCATCTCAGAATTCTGTCTTTCAGGGCATGACTTGACATGTTTTTTCTTAAACTGAACCGTCTTTGATAACATCCAAACGGTTAATCAAAACCACTGTAGGCTTAGATGCAGCCAGAAACGTAGCCTCCCTTTCAGTATGTGAAGCTGTGGCTCTAGTTCTGAGTCACTTGTTCCAGTATTCTGCACGCATACATCTCATATAGGTGCTGTCACTTTTCACCACACGCCAATAACACAATGTTGTATATTCATATGGCCATTTATGTAAAACTGTTCAGGACAAAGTTTACATAGGGCAGTTGGGTTTGATCAATCTAATAGGCCGAAAAAAATGTAAATGAAATTCCTTCTGTACCAAACTGCAATGTGCAAACCAGACATAAAAGATGTGAAATTTTTAGTCTATAGCTCATAGAAATCATAGAATGTCACTAACCATCTGTCCATATCTGTGTATTGGCAACACTGATGTTCTTTAGTACGGTATGAGATTTTGAGGTCCTTTCTTCTTGCCCTGTAGTGTGTGTCATGCTAGTTTTAATAGTTCTTTAATTTTGGAATAATACTCATGAACGAGTATTTAGATTAGCCATGGTTTTCTCTTTTGTAAGATAAGCTTAAAGGTAGCTCAAAAATGCAGGTAAAATAAAGTCACTCTGCAATGGACTTGAAAAGCTAGATAAAAGATGAATATGTGAATACTTTATAAACACTGACATTGCTCAGACACAGTGCCACATCTACCATGAGGTAAGTTAAATGGCCGCAGGTGGCGGGATGAGAGAAGGGACGGCAAGACCTGAATCCTGGTAACAAAATCTGGCCTTATGTGCCTACTTAAAATAGTACGTCACTAATGGTATTAAGGAGTATGGAGAGGCCCCACAGGCCTTCTTAAAAGTCCCCAGCAGCTCTCATCTCCAAACAGGACCCTGCCCTATAATCTGCCTCTTGCAATGTGCTGGTTACCTATACACTGGGGGTAGGGGGCTACAGTGTGCTGGCTGCCTGTATACTGGGGGCTGAGAGGGGCTTCAGTGGGTTGGCTACCAATATACTGTTGGTGGGCTGCAGTGTGCTGGCTATCTGTATACTTTGGGGGGGGGGGGGGGGCTTCAGTGTACTGGCTACCATCTGGTGGTGATGGGGGCGTGGGGTTTGCAGTGTGCTGGCTACCTATATTCTGTTGGGAGGGGCGGGTGAGTTGCAGTGTGCTATCTGACTATATACTGGGGATAGGGGAGGCTGCAGTGTGCTACCTACCTGTATACTTGGGGGGAGAGGGGGGCTTCAGTTTTCTGGCTACCTTTAAACTGGTGGTAGTGATGGGTTCTTTAGTGTGCTGGCTGCCTATATACTGTTGGGGGGCGGGGAAGGGGGCTGCAGTGTACAGTATACCTGTATACTGCATGGGGGGCAGTGTGTTAAATACCTATGTACTCAGGGACAGTGCACTGAATTGTCATTGTCATTAATAAGAGTGGGTGAACCACTTGAAACCCATAGACTTTTATCTCTGTATACCTGGATGTCACCTGAGCACAAATAAAGAAATACCAATTCACAAGATTTCCATGAGCTGGATCCATACTTTTTCGTCTCATGTTTCCATGCCCCTTGCAGTGGGGTGAACCGTGCTTGAGGAGACTGTGGTTATAGAGGCTGGTGAGCTGGAACATTTTCTTGTGAGTATTCATTGTTTGGATTCTTTAGTTTTCTCCATGTGGTTACCAGCACAGCACTCCTGTCATGCAGGGGTTATGCCTTAGTGGTATACAGTGTGTGATCATTAATATGATTATCCTTTTTAGACATTCCCAAAACGCACGGGTTCAGAGTGGTGCAGGAAGTGATTTAAAGTTGTCTACACAACTTCCGGATATGGCACAACAATAAATTACAGCCCTAAATGGCTATCAGACCCCTTTCACTAGCCTCAGCGGAACAGAACCTTATCAACCAAATTCAGATGCCACCAGTTCTCCTTTAATATAAGCCCAGTCTGTAGTGGGATTATAATAATTCCTTTATTTATGTAGTATGTTTTGGATATAGGGTGAGGAACCAACCCGGTAACCTGTATATAACTGAGACACGGACGTTGGAGTTCGTGGATCGAAATAAAAGAGCAACACAAGTTAAATTTTATATTTCATTGCCTTAAGGGCACACTAGACAAACAGTATACACAATAGAGAAATATACAGTTAAACAGAGTACAAATACACGGGTAGAACTACAAGTTTCAGCAATCCGTATGTTAGCTACCTTATGTGTGGGCCTAATGTAACCTGATAATCCACACCTTAAGATTTTTCCTCTGCATTTGACGGTAAATGGTTTCCCAGGCAAGGGGCATCAGTGTTCTAATTATTGTATTTTTTTGGAGTATAAGGCGCACAAAAAATCCTTTGATTTTCTCAGAAATCAAAGGTGCGCCTTTTATTCTGGTGCACCTTATATATGAACTGTACTTACAGACAACACATACTGTATAACGTTTGAGAGTGTTTAAGAGCTCCGCATCAGCCATATCTATACCAGCCCACACTGCACACCAGACGCAATAACCCACACTGGCAGGGTCGGCAGTACCACCAGTGCCATAGTGCCGACCACGCATTGATCCTCATCGGCCGTCTCAGTAAGCAGTTTTACCCCTATACCTGCCAGCCCTGTAACTGGGGAAAGAGAGGGAGCCACAGGGAACCCCACAGGACTAACACCCTGGCTGAGGAGCGAAAGAGAAGTGGCAGAGGGAGACAGCTTAACCCCTGCAGCATCATCCTTGCAAAATTAACCCCTAACAGCCCATACCTCTAAGATCTCAGCTCTATGCACTGAAGACACGTTTGCCTGGAACTGCAGCTGCCTTGAACTGTGCACAAGTCTGCCACCTGCTGGTCATTCATCCTTATAATCCAGTGCGCCGTATAATCCTGTGAGCCTTACATATGAACCTGGAATTAAGTCCAGAAGGTTGGGGAAGTTGTAGTGTTAGAGTTTCGGTATCATTGGATGCAGGTGAATCCCTGGATAGCATTGATACCAATCCTGACCCATTTGCTATGGTCCCATCCCAAGATATGTAGATCTTTGGACCCAAGGGTTCTAGAAACTTGGGAATTGGGGCACTGTGATCCCCTGACAATAACAAATCCAAAAATGTAATTCCCCCTTGGGCTGAGATGGACCATAACTCCATATATGGCAACATATTGGTCCGGAGGTTTTATGACTATTTGTCTCCTGTTTTAAGAAATGGAGGGAGATCCAAGTAGTCGATGAGGCTGTGGAAATCTTTTGAAGCTAGCCCTCCTGGAGTGATAGTTAGTATCTATCTATATTTCTTACATGGGGAACTGTATGAATTAAAAGGGGGCTTCATATATTCATTCATTATGGGAGTACTGTATACATGTAAATTAGTGGGCTCTGTACATATATAAAATCATACATACAGTATGATGTACATTATATATGATATGTGTAAAGGGACTGGGAATTGGTCTGTATTGGAGCTGTGTTGCTGTATGAATCTCCATACTGGTGCTGCATTTAGGTACTAAGCTTTGTCCTGATAAAGTATACACTACCGTTAAAAAGTTTGGGGTCACTTAGAAATTTCCTTTATTTTTGAAAGAAAAGCAAATTTACTTTCAATGATACTAACAATAAGTGAATTATAAATGCACTTTGCATTGCTGCAGCAGTGCATCAGTGGCTGACCTCGTCCGACTGTTCGTCCAACCAGAATTGGATGCAAGAAAGACAGGTAGCAGACACTGATTCTTTTGTAGGGAGTGTTATGCCTCCGGTATCCCAACAGCGATCTACATTTTATAGACTGTCGTACAATTAATCTATGATAAAAATTGCAGTGGAATGCAATTTCAAAAGCAAGTTCCCTGCAGTCCAGGTACGCTAGTGTAAGTTGAGTGCAATAGCACAGTTTTGTGTCCCTGCTAGACCAAATTTCTTTTGGTCTACTTTCTGCCAGTTTATAGCGCCCAAAAATGCCTCTGATTAGTTGCCATGAGCCATGGATGAGCTCTGATTGGTTGCCATGAGCAGCTAGAACAGTTTTGCTCTGGCGGTTTTAATAATTGAGGCCTGGGGACTCTAAACCCAACCTCTGTGGCTACTTCAGTCCGTGGAAATTCTGCTTGAAGCCTTGCAATGACAAGGTACTACTGAGCAATTATTATGGGTCGTTGTGGTCTTATGACGTCAAAATGTGAACAACATGACGAGGAGGACTGTTTAAATATCAATACTGATTGAACCAGGAAATTTATTGGGCGATTCATGGATCAAACACTTATTGTGAATTTAGCTGTTAAACTCGTTAGAGAACGGCAAATCCTGCAAAAAATAAATAAAAATTGAACAGTTGGATTAATTTAGATGGTGAGATGAAGACAATAGAACTGCCAGCAGGATATTCCTGCCTCATCATGGACAAAAAACCACAAGGAACATTGAAGGGAACCTGTCACCAATGCACTATTTTACACTAATAACGTGCCAAAAGCCCATAACATGACAATGGCATGTGTAAATCGGCTAATATTTTCATGATACCAACGTACATGGCTCCTTGCCAAGGTCCCCCTGTGGTGTGGGGGTTGGGATTCACATTCAAACCTTTGTCTGCTACTCATCCTTTAGCGGTGCCCACACACTGAACCCCCCCCCCCCCCCCATGTGACATCACAGACGGGCGGCCACTAGGAATCATAGAAGTGTTGTTTGATTCCTGGCTGCCGCCCTTCTGTGACGTTACAGAGAGATACCGCTCTCCCCACAATGCATGCAGCGGTGAGCTGACGTCAAAGAGGGGTGGCAACTAAGAATCAGGCGGCCTGTCCGTGATGTCACATGGAGGAGGTGTTGCAGTGTATGGGTTCCGCTAAAGGATGAGGAGCAGACAACGAATTTGAATCGGAGCCCCGGGACTTCTGGGGGACCTTGGCAGGGAGCCATGTACGTTGGTATAATGACTATATTAGCTGATATACACATGCCACAAACATGACAAAAGTACTATTTATTAGTGTAAAATAGTGTTGGTGACAGGTTCCCTTTAAAAGCTAAGCTAAACTCTGAGTCATATTGCATAAATCAGTAGTCAGTAGTAAAATAGCAAGCTTTATAATGTACTTTATTACAGAAAAGTGGTCATAGTTTGTACACCAGTTTTCTACAACTCCCCCCACCACACAACTAAGCCACCTCCTCGCCTAGTAGTACAGCTGATACACACTCTGATCAGCTGATTGCTGTGGTGTCGCTACACGCGGGACAGCGGTGGAAACAAACATATACTTAAGATTCTTTGACATGTAGACTACATTTACTAAGCAAAATGTTCCTGAATTGTGGTAGTTTAATTATGTATAATTTGCACAAATGCCATGTACCACATTTAGAAGTGTTGTAAACCCTTTTTATCCACAGTTAACAATTGTTGGTGCTGAGAGTGTTCTTGTTTGCCCCTACGTTTCGATATTGAGTTCCCAGCCAATACATGGTGTAAGGGCAGGCAAAAGTGTATGAGGGGGTACAAAATGTATCATCCAGTGTATTATAGTTAAGATCTGCATTCTAATCTTTTGGCTTCAGATCTAAATCTAAGTATCTCCTTCTAAAATTTCGAGAGTCTACTCCAGTGACTGGGTTCAGAAATAGAATGCTAATCAATTGATGTTGATTCCCTTCATTTTATTGCAGAATTTTCCATTTAAAGACCTTTTGCATTGTCAATCCAAAGATGTTATTGAAGCTCACTTTATGTCATCTGTGAAAGAAGCCGATGCTTTAAAGCACAAAAGTCAAGTCATAAATGAGATGCAGAAAAAAGACCATAAACAACTGTGGATGGGTTTACAGAATGGTATGTCTTTCCATTACTTATTCTTCCTCTCATTTGTATACTCAAGTTAACATTTACAGAGGTGCATTCACGTGACATTGTATAGTCTGTATCTAGCTACTTGTGCAATTCCTTTTATCCACCATACAGCACAGAGCTGCTATATGTGGTATTCACATTTTCCATAAAATACTGTAAAGTGTAAAGAAACTGCCAAGAACACATTAAAACATATAAACTTATAAGCTATACTGTATAAATCAATAGTGCAGATGATTATAGTACACTTTGTAATACAATGTTTAAAAGAAACCGGTTTCTGTGGTGAGGAAGGAAAAGGAAATTCCCTGTTCTCTTTTATCTGCGCTTAAAAATTCATATAGTTCACATAGATTTCTTGTTTTTATTTTTATTCTGTTCAAAATATCATGTGAGTTCAGATACTCCATCACTCCAAAACTTTTGAGGAACAGCATTCTTTTAATATTTGAAAGTTTTGGAGTTTGCCATTAACGACAATATTATGTAGTAAAACTCTGCGCAGTCATGGAGCTTGAAGTTAGGGATAGCCAATTTCTATAAATTTCAATAGGAAAACCTCCCACTTTATTGTGAAACCCTTTTTTATATACTTGTTCCAGGCTATAATTATAATTATTTTTGAATTTTTCTCTATTTCTCCTAAAATTGTAAATCACCCCTCCATTCGTTTTAAAACACCTAAAAAGTTCCTGTCAAACTTCCTAAAAGTTGAACCTAGTTGCATACAAGAAGGGGTATAGTTTCTATAATAGGGTAATTTCTGCGGTTTTACTGTTATTTGGGCCTCCCAAAGTCACTTGAAGGTTTTGGTGATTTCTCATGAAAATTTATAAAATTGCATGCAAAGTTTTAGGCCTTTATAATATCCCAGAGAAATAAGAGGAAACCTAAAGAATCATGTCAACATGAAGCAGATATTCAGTAAATGACTGTTATCATGTTGTTTGGGTGCTCTGACGATCTGTCTGGAAAGCAGAAAATGTTGAACTTTTTTTTTTCTTTACAATGTGTTTTCAGAAAACATACTCAAAATCACCTGGATATGTCAAAGCTTTACAAAGTTATAACCAATTATAATAAAACATGTTCGAATCTAAAAATAGGCAATGGGCAATAAGATTTTCTCCAAATTAGTTTTTATTCAGTACAATTGAATATAATACACAAAACCCCCACATATTTGGTATCCCTGCGTCCGTAACAATCTGTATAATAAAACAGAATCGTTATTAGATTCGCAAAGTGAACCCCGTAAAAAACAACCTAAAAAAACTCTCTCTGAAAAAAAGATGATTTTTTATTAATGCCCTTTAAAAATGCTCTAAAAAGTGATTTTAAAAAGATACGCAATCTAAAATAAGACCCCTAAAAAGAGCTATCATTCTTGCAAAAAATAAGCCCTTAAACAGATTTGTTAGGTGAAAAATAAAAGAGTTATATATAAAAGTTATATAGATGAAAGACGGTGATGCTAAAATTAACAACAATTTTGCCAAATTACTTTTGATTCAGTAAAAATGGGAAAAAATAAAAAATATATATAAATGAAGTATTTTCGTAATCGTGGCGACCCATAGAATAAAAATAATATACTATTTTTATGGTACGGTTAATGTCCAAAAAAAAAACACATAAAAATTTTCCTAAAAATTGATGATTTTCATTTTCTCCACCAACAAAGAGTTAATTAAATCTCACCAATTAGCTATAGATGCCCCAAAATTATGTACCAGAAAAGTGCATCTCATGTGGCAAAAGAAATAAGCCCCTATAGGTCCTCAATAAAAAAAAGAAAAAAAATTATAGCCTGTACAATGTGACATAGCAAATCTGATTTGGATGGCGCCTCCTTCCCTTCTATGCCCGGCCGTGTGCCCATACAGCAGGTTACCAGCACATATGGGGTATCCGTGTACTCGGGAGAAATTGGGTATCAAACTTTGTGGAGCCTTTTTTCATTTAATCCATTGTAAATGTTTAATTTTCCACCCAAAATGAGTGTATTGTTTGTCAAAAATATTACAATTTGTAGACTGCACCTCATTTTGTTTTAAAAACCACTTAAACACGTAAAGGGTTAACAAACTTCCTTAAAAGTGGTTTTTCCATACGTTGAGGTGTGTAGTTTCCATAAGCAGTATTTATGAGTCTCGCTATTATTTAGGCCTCTCAGTGTCAATTAGAAGTTAGCAGGTCCCTCTAATAGGTTTTGGCGATTTTACAAAAAATGTGAAAAATGGCACTCAAATTCTGAGCCTCATAACATTCTAGTAAAATATGTGGATCTTAAAACCATGGCAACATAAGCAGACATTTGGAATGTAAATTATGAATTTATTTGGGTGCTATGACTATCTGCATCAAAGTAGAGAATTAAGAACGTTGAAAATAAAGATTTTCAAAAATTTGTTTTTTTTCATAACTAACGCAAAAGATTTCATCCAAATTTTTAAACTAATTTGAAGTACAATGTGTCACAAGAAAACATCTCAAATTTCCTGGATATCTCATAGCGTCCCAAAGCTATAAACCACTTATAGTGACACAAGCCAGATTTGAAAATGGGCCGCGTCCTTAGGCCAAAAGATGCTGAGTCCCGTAGGGGTTAGGAAGACAACTTCCAAATGTTGATTTTCATGATTTAGTACCCATAAGAAGTTTTAAAAAAAGTCATCAGCGGTTGTACAGTTCTCAAAATGGTATCGGTAAAAATACAAACGATTTGGTAAAACAATTGGTATCAATAAAAACAAAAAACTTGCACTAATGTGGCTTACAATGTATCAACATTGCTATGAATCCAGCCTAAGGAACATGGCAAAAAGTTGCTTGAGAATTTTATTATACTGCTACATTAAGCATACATGTGCACCACTCAATTGTTTTTTGCTGTAATTCAGATCATGGCGTGCTTATGGTTTCCCAGCAGCCGGACTGTCACCAATTTGCTTGTTGTTCACCATCCTGTGGTGAGCCTATTCAAGAGAACCATGATATGAATTGCTGCTACTTTCACATTTTGCTCTCAACTTCTTGACTCTCCATGGTCACAAGGTGCAAACAAAACATTGTCCTCTGTCTCTGCAGTCCTACCCTATTCCCCAACATCCTGCTTGTATACATTCAGTAGATTAGTAACATGTCATTATAGCTAAATAGAAACTTTTTTTAATGGAAATAAATTACATGTTCTTGTAACTTTGCTCTGTCATTAATGAGGTTTTGTGGCAATATCAGATGGAGCTTCTTCAGGTTAAAATTTCTTGTAGACTCACAGCTTTTACTATGTCATTGTCACTATGAATAGTACAAGCAGTGTATTATTGTAGCTGCAGACTAATTTATTTTGCTCTCTGTGACAATTGGATTTTAAAAATGTTGGGTTGTCATAAGAAGCAGGTTTTGCAGTAAAGCTTCATTGCAGACACCTTCGATAACTATTATAGCTGTTTATTGTAGCCTAAAGTTAAAGTACAGTAAATTACCAATATCCAGAGGTCCATTTGTAACTAGGGGTCATCTGTAAGTTGGGTGTTCTTAAGTAGGGGACCGCCTGTATATCTCTATAATGGACATTGTTTTTCATTGTGTAATGATGTTACGCCTTATGGGTGATGAAACAGTGTTTCAGGTCATAGTGAAGGAGCTTTGTGACACTTCCACATGGGTCACCCCATGACCTTAAAAAAAATAAAAATAAAACTATAAAATGGGGCAGATGTTGGGTTCTGAGAAGCACAGCATGGCTAGTGAAAGCATGTGGGCTTGATGCATTGCTGTCTTCATCTGATGACAAACATGACTCAGATGAGTAGTGACCTCCATCTTTTCTGTTGCAGTATGACAGATTATAGGTTTCAGGTGCAGCACAACATCTGAAAATCTAGTCCTTTTAATGGTGTTTAACCCCATAGTAATGTCGAATCCCTTGTAGTTTATCTATAGAAACTCCTATTATTTGTACTATAAGATTATTTTATTTCTGTATTTATTATTGCTTGTCTGCAATTGTGTAACTGTGGGGAAAGCTGTAACGTGACAATGGATGAGATGGAAGGTGGTTATCACACCCCCCTATGCCGAAATGGACATGTTTGGGCACTATTTGGAGCATAGCAAGATCTCTGGAGCTTGCACAGCTTTAATAAACTGCCTCCTTGGGCATAGAATGAGGTTTTCTTTTTTTTTTTCTTATTTCAAAAGCATGCATTTCTTGACAAAAATCTGTAGCCAGCATGCAGTGAAATCTTCGGTTTCTATTGGTATTTGGGTGCACCATGAGTTTGTGTCAACATTTCACCATGTAGCATCCACTTCACCTTGATTGACAGTATTTTGCTCCCCATAAGTAACTGAGCAAGAGTGGGTACCATACCATGCGACCACACCACTCAAAGGCATGTAGATAAAATGTCATTCAGCTATGGGTGTGGAGTTGTTCACATACAAGGCCATATAGTCTAGTTATAAGTGACCTGCGCTTGGGTTATACACGTCGCTCTTGAGTGAACTGTTGAAAGGTCTTTCTACTAGAGCATATAAATGTTCTTGAAACATACAGAACAACCTGTGAAACATCTTTCGAAAACTTTCAAAGCTTAATTTAGATCTCTCAGTTTTTGCAAAAGAGAATAAGAAAGCTAGTGAAAACCAAGATAAATAGTTCTCTTCAGTTATTTTTCTAATCGAGTATCTTTTGTTCAGATGTAATATTTTCAAATGCCCCAGTGAAACATTGTAAATGACCAATAAAGAAAAGAAGTACCATATGTGATCAAGGATTCAGTACAAGGACACATCTGCTGCTACTTTCTTAGAAACTGTTGGACAGTTAGAATTTGGGCGAAAACAGAGAGAAAAGATTTACATTTCTGCAGTGTCTGTTCCATTTTTTACATCCATAAACAATGAATTTTGGGTTTTAAAGTCCCTTTTTGCTTTAGTGATTGTAAACAGAGGGCATCACGGGGGGGTTGTTTCTGTTTATGCCTCTGTTTTGAAGTCTTACAGTGTCAGACCGTTATCCTGTGTGTAGATGACAGGCTGCAAAACAAAGGACCGTGTAAGTGGTCACACAAAGTCCTAGCTGCACAGCAAGTTAATAGTGCGGTGAGAAATAGTGCGGACTCACCTCAGGTGTCCATGTCTAAGATGTTAATGGGGGCTGTGAGCTAGCTGCAATTTGTGTGGCTGGTTGATTGTTTGTAACTGGGTGTTGAATGAAAGATTATAAGTTACACGTGCCTTCTTATGTGACAAGCAATTTATACTCCACATACGATATATACCCAAAAATGAATTCTTAGTACTTCAGCAGTCTAGATTCTAGCTCTTCAGATCTCCGTAACCTCAGGCCTACTTCATTCAGTATTTTCAGTCAAGAGACACATTGCAGCTTGTCATGTTCATAAAATAATTCACTTGAGGCCAATTCTTACATGGGGCACACAAGCTACTGTAGCCCCGCACTGTATTCCCACCACCTAATAATGTTCTCTCACAGGCCTATACTATCCTCTCCCCCATGTAATTCTACTCATCTTCTACTATCCAGTCCCTGCCAATCAGAGGTGGCCATGTATCCCTTACACCAGGGGGGTACAAACTCTGGTTGTCTTTAAAGGTGCTGAATGTCAAATCTCTATAAATGCATCTGCTGTTAGTATAGCTGTTAAGTAGTTTCATTTATATAGCATTACCAATACAATCAGTCATTGAGGGAACCACAAAACTGATCATATTATTACATTTAAAATAACTTGAACACCCGCCCGGCCTCTATATGCCCCCACAGTAACCAATAGCCACAGTAGCCCACCCCCCCCAGCAGCCCTTGCTCTCTCTGTCTACTGTGCGAAAACAACATTGCTCACTTTTCTTGCTCCCACCTGAGCATTCATAGTCTTTGCTTCAGGTGCGGTTGCTCTAAAGCCGGCCACACATAATGTCATCACAGAGATGTGCAACTCAGAGTCGGGGCATACAGCGGGAGCACATTGAAGCAAAGAAGTTAGCTGCTGGAGAAGTGACAAAAGGTCAGTATCCAGTACTTTGCCCCTATGTCGTACTTCTGACGAGCGCAGCACAGGGGGAGGGAGCCAGGCCGGATTACCTGCGGGCCTTGTGTTTGCCCGTCCATCGCCATGTTAACCCCTTCATGAAAGGCTATATATGTCCTTATTGCACTGCCCACTTGCAGCATTATTTACAATAATGACAGTTTTCAACGCTCATATATCCTAACCATTCACCTAGAAACAATTCTGGATTCTTATTAACCCCTTGTGCACACCACAAAGACTACAGTCATGGCCAAAAGTTTACAGAATGATCAAATGTTAATTTTACAAAGTGTAAACTGCACGGGTTTTATAATGGACTTTCATATACTACAGAATGTTATAAAGAGTGATCAGTTTAACGCGATTAATGCAAAGTCATTTTGCCTAGAAAAGGAACTCCCCCTCCCCCCCCCAAAAAACCATTTCAACTTCATTGCAGGCCTAAAAGAGCAGCTAACATCGTTTCAGTGCTTGCTCCAGTAACACAGGTGTAGGTGTTGATGAGGACAGGACTGGACATCAATCTGTCATGATTAAGTAACGATCACACCAACTGGACATTTAAAAGGAGGCTGGTGCTGGCTCATTGTTTCTCTTCTGTTAACCATGGTTATCTCTAAAGAAACACGTGCAGTGATCATTGCACTGCACAAAACTGGCCTAACAGGGAAGAGTATCGCGCTCTATAAAGATTGCACCTGAGTCAAACAATCTATTGCATCATCAAGGATTCAAGGAGAGAGGTTCCATTGTTGCCAAAAGGCTCCAGGGCGCCCAAGAAGGACCGCACAAGCACCAGACCATCTCTTAAAAGTGTTTCGGCTTGGATCGGGCTCCCATCCTGCAGAGCTTGCTCAGGAATGGCAGCAGGCAGATGTGAGTGCATCTGCACGCACTGTGAGGCGGAGACTCTTGGAAGCAAGGCCTGTGTGTCAGGAGGGCAGCAAAGAAGCCACTTCTCTCCCAGAAAAAAATCAGGGACAGGACTGATATTCTGCAAAGGTACAGGGAAGTGGACTGTGAGGACTGGGGTGTAAGTCATTTCTCTCTGATGAATCCCCTTTCCGATTGTTGGAACATGTGGAAAACAGCTTGTCGGAGAAAGCAAGCGTGAGCAATACCACAGCCTTGTCTCATGCCAACTGTAAAGCATCCGCAACCATTCATGTGTGGGTTGCTTCTCAGCCAAGGAATCGCCTCTCTCACGTCTTGCCTAAAATCACATCCATGAATAAAGCATGATACCAGAATGTCCTCAAGATCAACTTCTCCCAACCGTCCAAGAGCAGTTTGGTGATCAACAATGCCTTTTCCAGCATGATGAGCACCTTCATAAAGCAAGGTGATAACTAAATGGCTCGGGAACAAAACAGAGAGATTTGGGTCCATGGCCTGGAAACTCCCCAGATCGATCTATAATCCCATTGAGAACTTGTGGTCAATCACTCAAAGAGGGGTGGACAAACAAAAACCAACAAGTTGTGACAAAATGAAGCATTGATTGTGCAAGAATGGACTGCTATCAGTCAGGATTTGGTTCCAGAAGGTTTATTGAGAGCATGCCAGGAGACTTGCAGAGGTCCTGAAGAAGAAGGGTACAACAACTGCAAATATTGGACGTGCTGGCATTACTCATTCTAACTGTAATAAAAGCTTTTGTTACCATAAGAGATTGCACTTGTATTCTGTATGTGATAAAAGCATCTGACAAACACACATAAAACCAGAGCAACAGATCATGGTGAAAATATAATATTTGGTGTCATTCTCAAAACTTATGCCCATGACTGTATTCACGGGGAGGGGGTGGAGGTTTATGGAGAGGGCTCTATAACAAGCTGACACCTGCCTTACTGCTGTGGTCAGTCTATTAAGACAGCAGTTCAATTTACAATTACTACTCGCAATACAGTTATTGCATTTTATATGAACTCAGATCCCTAGGGTTAAGTACCCTCTGTCCCAAACAGCATATAAAATAATAAAATAAACAGTAAAAATTTTAAACATGTTCGATTCGCCAGATCCAAAATGCCAATCTATCAAAATATAAAATGGTTTTTCCCCAGCCGTGATCAACGTCACAGAGAACTTTTTCCATTTTTATAAATATTGAATAAAATCCTCTAACGGGCTATAGGTCCCAAATTGATGTAAGTGAAAATGTCTGCACATCGCCCAGAATAAATTGCATACATTACAACAGTCTGTGTAATTAGATTTGGCAAAATGCCCATTTTTTAAATTTTTTTTTTGCAGACAAAACATGAAATTTTTTAAATTCTACTAAAACCTGCATATAACCTATAAAAAACTGGAATCCCTGAGAATAAATGGGAGGTGTAATTTGCAGTTGCTCGAAAGCCATTAAAAACGAGCCCACAAGACAGCTGCAAATGTGTTTTTTTTTTAAATCATTCTAATCATAAAACCTGTTTTATATCAGCTTTTCAGTACACGCATGGAAATGGCGCCAATAGAAGTGTACAGTTTGTCCCACAGATACCAAGTTATCATACATAATGGAGGATTAAAAAGTGGCTCATTGTAATGAATCCTAGGTAAAAACGCCAATACTGCAATATAGTAGATGTGGTATATGGTAGGAACGATCAGAGCACCCAGGTTAAAGTACACTAGAGCAGTGAAGGCAAAACCTTTTAGAGACGATGCCAACTACAACAACCAGCCACGCTTATTTATCGCAAAGTGCATATAGAAATTTAATTTGGTGTTTATTACTCCCTCCCTGTCAGTTTCATTGATACCAGCACTCTAGACACAATAAAGCAGGAAATAGTCCAGGTAGAGCTGTCACTTTAAAATAGCTCTGTGCAAGCAAGTCCTGGGCTGTTGGGACTGCAGGAATATCCTGGAGTCATTTGGTGATGGCATGTAGTGGACCACAGGAATGGCTCCGAGTTGCCACCCTCTGCACCCGTCAATAGTTAGCCATCATGCCCTAGGGTGTCTAAGACAAGATAGTGAAAAAAATTAATAAAATATTAAAAAATTTAATTCACCCCCCCCCCTTCTCAAAACTGAATAAATCGTAAAACATCACAAATATGGGTATCGCCCGTGTCCCAACAATGCTGATCTATCAAATCTAAAAACGGTTTATTGGGGACATAGGGCTGTGAAACCAATAAAGGAAACTGGACACACAGCTGTTAGCAATGGCTGCTGATAGGTCTTTATTTTCGAGGAGGCCTTTAATTTCTAGGGCTCGGGTTATTTCGGGAATGTGTTTATTTTGGGGAAACGGGTACAGGCTGTCCCGTTAAGAACACCCGCTTACGACACCCCTAGTTATGAACAGATCTGGATGTTGTGAAATATGTACTTAGCCTTAGCCCACATAAACAGCTATAACAGTATTAAAAGTGTCTGTAGTTAATATTTATTGTTAATTCCCTGGTTCGTGAAACCCAACATTTTTTAAATCCCAATTGTCACAGAGAGCCAAAAATTTGGGCTGGGGTTACAATTATAAAATATACAGTTCCGACTTCCGACCAAATTCAACTTAAGAACAAACCTCTGACCCGTCTTGTACGTAACCCAGGGAACTTGCCTGTACATACCTGTAATAACATTTCAAGAGAACTGAGCAAGGGTCCTGTTCAAGGAGACCTTCCAGTAGGGTTGCAGCGATATTTTGAGTGCCAAACGATTATTAGAAGTACGTTCAACCGCTACAATACATTTTTACATAAAGAAAAGCGTTAATCATGATCTCAAAAGTTATTAAAACCACAAAAATTGGTTGTGCTCTAGGAGCAGGGCAAGCATGGACTGTGCATAAACTTTTCGTTCACTCTGTGGTTAGAAGGCTTCAGCAGATGGGTAAACACATGAAGCATGCCAGCTCTGTCCTCAGAAGGGTTAAAAATGCAGGAATGATTGCATTGCCCTTAGAAGAGAAGGGGACATTGGCAGGAATGATGCCTGCCCTGGGTCCAAGGGCCCACAGAGGCCGAGAAGCGCCTCAACCACATGTAGAGGAGGCCTCATGCATGAAGTTTTCTACACTGCTCTGAATGAGCCGGCACAAAGCGGTAAGGTCCTGCATCCCTTCCCGTCTGTTGCGCGAGAGTGCAAGCTAATACAGGAATCCTGGTAGTAACTCCATGTGTAGGGATTGATTGTATCAAAAGAATATCTCAAGTTCCGATTGTGCAATTCGTAATTTTCCAGCTCGGAAGCTGGCTACAGATGTGAGTATATTTATGGGGTTTTTCCAGTTTGGGGTGCTAATTTATCTATAGGTGCACCAGGTATTAGCAGAAATTACGGTGATATGTTCTGGTTCATAGTGCACGGGGATGAGACTCTAAGCATTATAGGGATATGATAAAATGAGTCCTGCCTTTTCCTAAACAGCCAATGCCAATCTGTCCAATCATGATCATGTTAGAATGACAGCGGCAGAACTCTCCAGCAATTAAAAAGTGTGCGGAATAGTCAAAGGGAAATATACCCCATACTCACATGCTGCTAAAAAAAAAAGTGGGTCATACAGAATTTATGCGGGGTCCAGATTTCCATATTGCAAGTATGCAGGTTCCTACCAATTGCATCTAAGTATGGCATGCGCTATGCAGTCTTCCTCCAATATGTCTAATACTGCAAGGCCCGGTTTAGCAACCTGTAGACTCACCCTCCTGTCTGTAAATTCATATGCTCCTTTTCTTCTAATTTGATTTTAGAGGTAAGTAGCCATTGACAGATGGCATGTATATAGAGGATTTAATCACGTCATAGTGCTTTAAAGTGTCCCTGATTACATGTTTGGATTTTAATTCTTTAAGGTATGTCACATGTTGGCTAAAGAGAACCTGTCGCAATTAACCCCAAAACGAAATATCTTTTCAATAAACTCCATTAGAATGCCATTGACCTTATCCTTTCATTGTCCCCTACATGCTGTAACTTAACTTAAACACAGTACTAAAAACGGTATGAAAGGACCTGAGAGATCCAAGAATCTAATCCTTTCAGTTGTCTATCATATTTCATGTGTAATAAGGGCTTGGCCACAACTCCCATGTGCTTGACTGACAGCACTTATATTGATGTGGCCTACGGTCCGGCTCCTCTATGTACTTCTCATGCTTTCCCTGCAGCGGTGTGGTGTGTAGAGACCTCTATAAACATGACTGAAGCATATTGTTATAATTCAACCAATAATATTGTGTAAGATGAAATGGCATATCTTATAGTACATACCTGTAGTTTCATTAGTGAACATATAGAGTAACCAGAACAGTGTCCCTTACCCATCGAAACACCATAAATGTACATTAAATAAATGTTTATATGTGTTTTTTTTTAGATGGACAGTTGACTCCTTGTTTTGGTTGGGGTTTTGAATATAATTCTTTTTGAGCTTTTATAAAATAAATGAAGAGCAATTCTAAAATAACATGGTATACTGTTCACCTTAGCAATGTATGGCTGGGGTTACTACCAGTGTATGATTCGAAACTGAGAGTGGTGTCAAGATAATAAAATTTCATTATTCAGTTGTTTTGCAAGTTAAAGCTAATTGAAACAGCATAAACTTTTTACGAGGAGAGGACAGGGATGGTGAGATGTTACTAAATTATTCAAATACAATATGAAGTACTGATGAAAACTTGGTGGCATCACACATTAGATCAGAAGTTAAATGCATGCTTCACTTTTATAACCTGGGATTGCCTGTCGCTAAAACGTCCTGTGAAGCTAATGGAGTGAGGTACAGCATACAAAGTAGGCACTTTAACGGTCTTTCGTCTCCTGTATTACTGTGCTTTTGACCCCAACTATACTCTACCTTACACAAGCATACAAACTACCTACTCTAAGATGAACACATTGCAATCTATCTTCTATCATGCCTGCTCCATTAATTCATCAATTTAGTGAATGTTATCCAGTTGAAAATAAAACTCCCATTTTACGGGTGTTGGGCTTATTAGAACTAAGGTGACATGTTCTTGAACATGAGGTAAGTCCAAGGTTGGTTGAACCCCGTTTACTTTCCTAGTTTGCTGTTGGTGCACAGCATAGTCACTTCAAAGAACACTTTTTTTCTAGTACAACTGCTCCATTATGGCCGCAATTGGAAAGAGCCATCTAAAAACACAGCGCATCAAGATGCTTCATGGTGGTTGCCCATGTGGGGAAATGCAATACATGGTGTTTTGCTTTTTCCAAATCGCACCTGAACCGGTTTGTGGCTAGGCCAGTGCCAATTTTTTATGCTCATCGTTCCTTTTAGCAGGTTATGGCATATCAGATAGTTTTAATGACCCTAGATAACTGCATTCTTCCTTAATTAAAAACACAGTACTGTTTTTGATTAAAGGTTAGTTCTCAAATCTCCATTTAGTGAGAGGGGTTCTAAAGTTAAAGCATATGTAAACGTTACTGACAAAAGTGTTAGTTAACACACCAGCTGGAGAGATCCTTTGAGAAACAATTCATCTTTAACCACTATAAAACACGTAAAGGGTTAACAAACTTCTTAAAAGTGGTTTTTCATACGTTGAGGTGTGTAGTTTCCATAATGCAGTAATTTATGAGTCTCGCTATTATTTAGGCCTCTCAGTGTCAATTAGAAGTTGAGCAGGTCCCTCTAAATACGGGTTTTGGCGATTTTACAAAAAATGTGAAAAATGGCACTCAAATTCTGAGCCTCATAACATTCTAGTAAAATATGTGGAATCTTAAAAACCATGGCAACATAAAGCAGACATTTGGGAAATGTAAGTTATGAATTTATTTGGGTGCTATGACTATCTGCATCAAAAGTAGAGAATTAAGAACGTTGAAAATAAAGAATTTTTCAAAAATTTTGTTTTTTTTCATAACTAAACGCAAAAGATTTCATCCAAATTTTTAAACTAATTTGAAGTACAATGTGTCACAAGAAAACAATCTCAAAATTTCCTGGATATCTCATAGCGTCCCAAAGCTATAACCACTTATAGTGACACAAGCCAGATTTGAAAATGGGGCCGCGTCCTTTAGGCCAAAAGATGCTGAGTCCCGTAGGGGTTAAGACAACCTTCCAAATGTCTGATTTTCCATGATTTAGTTACCCATAAGAAGTTTTAAAAAAAAGTCATCAGCCGGTTGTACAGTTCTCAAAATGGTATCGGTAAAAATAAAAACGATTTGGTAAAAACAAATTGGTATCAATAAAAACAAAAAAACTTGCACTAATGTGGCATTACAAAGTATCAACATTGCATATGAATCCAGCCTAAGGAAACATGGCAAAAAGTTTTGCTTGAGAATTTTGAGAATAAAAATTTTGAGAATAAAAATAAAACTATAAAAATGGGGCAGATGTTGGGTTCTGAGAAGCACAGCATGGCTAGTGAAAGCATGTGGGCTTTGGATGGCATTTGCTGTCTTCCATCTGCTGACAAACATTGACTCAGATGAGTAGTGACCTCCATCTTTCTGTTGCAGTATGACAGATTATAGGTTTCCAGGTGCAGCACAACATGCTGAAAATCTAGTCCTTTTAATGGTAGTTTAACCCCATAGTAATGTCAGACATCCCATTGTAGTTTATCTATAGAAAACTCCTATTATTTGTACTATAAGATTATTTTATTTCTGTATTTATTTATTTGCTTTTCTGCAATTGTGTAACTGTGGGAAAGCTGTAACGTGACAAGGATGAGATGGAAGGTGGTTATCACACCCCCCTAATGCCGAAATGGGACATGTTTGGGCACATATTTGGAGCATAGCAAGATCTCTGGAGCTGCACAGCATTTACTAAACTGCCATCCTTGGGCATAGAAATGAGGTTTTCTTTTTTTTTTCTTATTTCAAAAGCATGCATTTCTTGACAAAATCTGTAGCCAGCATGCAGTGAAATCTTCGGTTTCTATATGGTATTTTGGTGCACCATGAGTTTGTGCAACATTTCACCATGTAGCACTTCCCACTTCACCTTGATTGACAGTATTTTGCTCCCCATAAGTAACTGAGCAAGAGTGGGTTCACCATACCATGCGACCACACCACTCAAAGGCATGTAGATAAAAATGCATTCAGGCTATGGATGTGGAGTTGTTCACATACAAGGCCAATAAGTCTAGTCTATAAGTGACCTGCCGCTTGGGTTTATACACGTCTGCCTCTTGAGTGAACTGTTGACAGGCTTTCTACTAGAGCATATAAAATGTTCTTGAAACATACAGAACAACCTGTGAAACATCTTTCGAAAACTTTCAAAAGCTAATTTAGATCTCTCAGTTCTTTGCAAAAGAGAAATAAGAAAAGCTAGTGAAACCAAGATAAATAGTTCTCTTCAGTTATTTTTCTAATCGAGTATCTTTTTGTTCAGATGTAATATTTTCAAATGCCCCAGTGAAACATTGTAAATGACCACAATAAAGAAAAGAAAGTACCATATGTGATAACGGATTCAGTACAAGGACACATCTGCTGCTACTTTCTTAGAAACTGTTGGACAGTTAGAATTTGGGCTGAAACAGAGAGAAAAGATTTACATTTCTGCAGTGTCTGTTCCATTTTTTACATCCATAAATAAATGAATTTTTGGTTTAAAGTCCCTTTTTGCTTTAGTTGATTGTAAACAGAGGGCATCACGGGGGGTTGTTCTGTTATGCCTCTGTGTTTGAAGTCTTACAGTGTCAGACCGTTTACTGTGTGTAGATGACAGGCTGCAAACAAAGGACCGTGTAAGCTTGGTCACAAAGTGCCTAGCTGCACAGCAAGTTAATAGTGCGGTGAGAAATAGTGCGGACTCACCTCAGTGTGTCCATGTCTAAGATGTTAATGGGGGCTGTGAGCTAGCTGCAATTTGTGTGGCTGGTTGATTGTTGTAACTGGGTGTTGAATGAAAGATTATAAAGTTACACGTGCCTTCTTATTGTGGACAAGCAATTTATTACTCCACATACGATATATACCCAAAAATGAATTCTTAGTACTTCAGCAGTCTAGATTCTAGCTCTTCAGATCTCCGTAACTCCAGGCCTACTTCATTCAGTATTTTCAGTCAAGAGACACATGCAGCTTGTCATGTTCATAAAATAATTCACTTGAGGCCAATTCTATACATGGGGCACACAAGCTACTGTAGCCCCGCACTGTATTCCACACCACCTAATAATGTCTCCTCACAGGCCTATACTATCCCTCTCCCCATGGTAATTCTACTCATCTTCTACTATCCAAGTCCCTGCCAATCAGAGGTGGCCATGTATCCCTTACACCAGGGGGGTCAAACTCCTGGTTGTCTTTAAAGGTGCTGAATGTCAAATACTCTATAAATGCATCTGCTGTTAAGTAGTAGCTGTTAAGTAGTTTCATTTATATAGCATTACCAATACAATCAGTCATTTGAGGGAAACCACAAAACTGATCATATTATTACATTAAAATAACTTGATACACCGCCGGCGCCTCTATATGCCCCCACAGTAACCAATAGCCACAGTAGCCCACCCCACCCCAGCAGCCCTTGCTCCTCTGCTGTCCTACTGTGCGAAACAACCATTTGCTCACTTTTCTTGCTCCCCTGAAGCATTCATAGTCTTTGCTTCAGTGTGCGGTTGCTCTAAAGCCGGCACACATAATGTCATCACAGAGCATGTGCAAACTTCAGAGTCGGGCATACAGCGGGAGCACATTGAAGCAAAGAAGTTAGCTGCTGGAGAAGTGACAAAAGGTCAGTATCCGAGTACTTTGCCCCTATGTCGTACTTCTGACGAGCGCAGCACAGGGGGAGGGAGCCAGGCCGGATATGACCTGCGGGCCTTGTGTTTGCCGTCCATGCCATGTTAACCCCTTCATGAAAGGCTATATATGTCCTATTTGCACATGCCCACTTGCAGCACTTATTTACACATAATGACAGTTTTCAACAGTCATATATCCTAACCATGTCACCTAGAAACAATTCTGGATTCTTATTAACCCCTTTGTGCACCACAAAAGACTACAGTCATGGCCAAAAGTTTACAGAATGATACAAATGTTAATTTTTACAAAGTGTACTGCATCAGGTTTTATAATGGACATTTTCATATACTACAGAATGTTATAAAGAGTGATCAGCTTAACAGCGATTAATTGCAAAGTCAATATTTGCCTAGAAAATGAACTCCCCCTCCCCCCCCCAAAAAAACACATTTCAACTTCATTGCAGGCCTAAAAGGAGCAGCTAACATCGTTTCAGTGCTTGCTCCAGTAACACAGGTGTAGGTGTTGATGAGGACAGGACTGGACATCAATCTGTCATGATTAAGTAACGATCACACCACTGGACATTTTAAAAGGAGGCTGGTGCTTGGCATCATTGTTTCTCTTCTGTTAACCATGGTTATCTCTAAAGAAACACGTGCAGTGATCATTGCACTGCACAAAACTGGCCTAACAGGGAAGAGTATCGCAGCTAGAAAGATTGCACCTGAGTCAACAATCTATTGCATCATCAAGGAATTCAAGGAGAGAGGTTCCATTGTTGCCAAAAAGGCTCCAGGGCGCCCAAGAAGGACCAGCAAGCACCAAGACCATCTCTTAAAAGTGTTTCGGCTTTGGGATCGGGCTCCCAGTCCTGCAGAGCTTGCTCAGGAATGGCAGCAGGCAGATGTGAGTGCATCTGCACGCACTGTGAGGCGGAGACTCTTGGAGCAAGGCCTGGTGTCAAGGAGGGCAGCAAAGAAGCCACTTCTCTCCAGAAAAAAGATCAGGGACAGACTGATATTCTGCAAAAGGTACAGGGAGTGGACTGCTGAGGACTGGGGTGAAGTCATTTTCTCTGATGAATCCCCTTTCCGATTGTTTGGAACATGTGGAAAACAGCTTGTTCGGAGAAGACAAGGTGAGCAATACCACCAGCCTTGTCTCATGCCAACTGTAAAGCATCCTGCAACCATTCATGTGTGGGGTTGCTTCTCAGCCAAGGGAATCGCCTCTCTCACAGTCTTGCCTAAAATCACATCCATGAATAAAGAATGATACCAGAATGTCCTCCAAGATCAACTTCTCCCAACCGTCCAAGAGCAGTTTGGTGATCAACAATGCCTTTTCCAGCATGATGGAGCACCTTCCATAAAGCAAGGTGATAACTAAATGGGCTCGGGAACAAAACAGAGAGATTTGGGTCCATGGCCTGGAAACTCCCCAGATCGATCTTAATCCCATTGAGAACTTGTGGTCAATCATCAAGAGAGGGGTGGACAAACAAAAACCAACAAGTTGTGACAAAATGCAAGCATTGATTGTGCAAGAATGGACTGCTATCAGTCAGGATTTGGTCCAGAAGTTGATTGAGAGCATGCCAGGGAGACTTGCAGAGGTCCTGAAGAAGAAGGGTACAACACTGCAAATATTGACTTGCTGCAGTAACTCATTCTAACTGTTAATAAAAGCTTTTGTTACTCATAATATGATTGCACTTGTATTTCTGTATGTGATAAAAGCATCTGACAAACACACATAAAAACCAGAGGGCAACAGATCATGTGAAAATATAATATTTGTGTCATTCTCAAAACTTATGCCCATGACTGTATGTCACGGGGAGGGGGGTGGAGGTTTATGGAGAGGGCTCTATAACACAGCTGACACCTGCCTTTAACTGCTGTGGTCAGTCTATTATAGACCAGCAGTTAAATTTACAATTTACTGCAATACAGTAATATTGCATTTTATGTTATGAACAATCAGATCCCTAGGGTTAAAGTACCCTCTTTCCCTAAAACACATATAAAATAATAAAATAAACAGTAAAAATTTTAAACATGTTCGATATCGCCAGATCCCAAAATGCCCAATCTATCAAAATATAAAAATGGTTATTCCCAGCCGTGATCAACGTCACAGAAAGCATTTTTCCATTTTTATAAATATTTGAATAAAATCCTCTAACGGGCATATAGGTCCCAAATTGATGTAAGTGAAAATGTCTGCACATCCCGCAGAATAAATTGCACATTACACAGGTCTGTGTAATTAGAATTTGGCAAAATGCCCATTTTTTAAATTTTTTTTTGCACAAAACATTAAAATTTTTTAAATTCTACTAAAACCTCATAAAACCTATAAAAACTTGGAATCCCTGAGAATAAATGGGAGGTGTAATTTGCAGTGCTTACTGAAAGCCATAAAAACAGAGCCCACAAGAAAATGCTGCAAATGTGTTTTTTTTTAAATCATTTAATCATAAAACCTTTTTTATCCAGCTTTTCAGTACACAGCATGGAATGGCGCCACTAGAATGTACAGTTTGTCCCACAGATACCAAGTTATCATACATAATGGAGGATTAAAAAAGTGGCTCATTGTAATGAATCCTAGGTAAAAACGCCAATACTGCAATATAGTAGCATTGTGGTATATGGTAGGAACGATCAGAGCACCCAAGGTTAAAGTACACTAGAGCAGTGAAGGCAAACCTTTTAGAGACTGAGTGCCCAAACTACAACAAAGACCCGCTTATTTATCGCAAAGTGCCATCATAGAAATTTAATTTGTGATTTATACTCCCTCCCCTGTCACAGTTTTCATTGATACCAGCACTCTTAGGACACCAATAAAGCAGGAAATAGTCCCAGGTAGAGCTGTCACTTTAAAATAGCTCTGTGCACAGCAAGTCCTGGGCTGTCTGGGACTGCAGGAATATACCTGGAGTCATCTCTGGTGATGGCCTGAGTGCCCACAGAAAGGGCTCCGAGTGCCACCTCTGGCACCCGTGCCATAGTTAGCCATCACTGCCCTAGGGGGTCTAAGAAATAGTGAAAAAAATTAATAAAATATTAAAAATTTAATTCACCCCCCTTTCTCTAAAACTGAATAAATAGTAAACATCACAAATACATTGGGTATCGCCGTGTCCCAAAATGCTGATCTATCAAAATCTAAAAACGGTTATTGCTGGCTGTGAACCACATAAAGGAAAATGGCACACACAGCTGTAGCAATGGCTGCTGCTAGGTCTTATTTTCGAGGAGGCCTTTAATTTCTAGGGGCTAGGGCTTATTTCTGGGAATGTGTTATTTTTGGGGAAACCGGGTACAGGCGGTCCCCTAGTTAAGAACACCCGACTTACAGACGACCCCTAGTTATGAACAG
Organism: Engystomops pustulosus; assembly: GCA_019512145.1. Taxonomy (NCBI): domain Eukaryota; kingdom Metazoa; phylum Chordata; class Amphibia; order Anura; family Leptodactylidae; genus Engystomops; species Engystomops pustulosus. The sequence continues at coordinate 117,126,176 of CM033643.1, read as the reverse complement.
ACTTCTGGATGTTGGTAAATTACTGTACTTTAGCCTTAGGCCACAATAAACAGCTATAACAGTTATTAAAAGTGTCTGTAGTTAATATTTATTGTTAATCCTGGTTCTGATGACAACCCAACATTATTAAAATCCAATTGTCACAGAGACCAAAAAAATTCTGGCTGGGGTTACAATTATAAAATATACAGTTCCGACTTACCTACAAATTCAACTTAAGAACAAACCTACTGACCCGATCTTGTACGTAACCCAGGGACTGCCTGTACATTACACTGTAAATAAACATTTCAAAGAGACTGAGCAAGGGTCCTGTTCAAGAGAACTTTCCAGTAGGGTTGCAGCGATATTTTGAGTGCCAAACGATATATAGAAGTATCTTCATACCGATACAATACATTTTTTCATAAAGAAAAGCGTTATCTGAATTCAAAATGTTTATTAAAACACACAAAAATATGGTTGTGCTACTGGAGCAGGGGAAGCATGGACTGGCTAAACTTGTCTTCACTCTGTGGTTATAGCTCAGCAGAAGGGGTAAACTACATGAAAGATGCCAGCTCTGTCCTGCAGAAGGGGTTAAATGCAGGAATGATGGCATTCTGCCCTGTAGAAGGGGTACATTGGCGGAATGATGCCTGCTCTGTCCCAAGGGCCACAGAGAGCGAGGAAAGTCGCCTCCACCACATGTAGAGGAGGCCTCCATGCATGAAGTTTTCTACACTGTCTGAATGAGCCGGCACAAAGCGGTAAGGTCCTGCAGTCCCTTCCAGTCTGTTGCAGAGATGTGCACAGCTACATACAGGAAATCCTGGTATTAAACCATTTGTAGGGGATTGTATCAAAAGAAGTATCTAAGTTCCGATTGTGCAATTCTAATTTCCAGCTCAGTAAGCTGGCTACAGATGTTGAGTAGTATTTATGGGGTTTTCAAGTTTGGGGATGCTAAATTTACTATAGGGTGCACCAGGTTATAGCAGAAATTAGACTGTGAAGTGTTCTGTTTCACAGTGCAGGGGGTGAGACTCTAAGCAATATAGGGATATATAAAACGAGTCCCTAAACAGCAATGCCAATCTGCAATCATGATCAATGTAGAATGAAAGCGGCAGATAACCTCCAGCAATTTAAAGTGAGCGGATAGTCAAAGGGAAATATAACCCCATCCACATGCTGCTAAAAAAAAAAAGTGGTGGCTACAGAATTTACTGCTGGGGTCAGATTTCCATATTGCAAGTATGCAGTTACCCTAATTGCATCAAGTATGGCATGCGATATGCCACGTCTTCCTCCAATATGTCTTAATACTGCAGCCCAGTGTTTAGCACCTGTAGACTCACCCTCCTGTCTGTAAATCATTGCTTCCTTTTCTTCTAATTTGATTTTAGAGGTAAGTAGCCCATTGATGGCATTAATAAGAGGATTATCACAGTCAGAGTGCTTTAAGTGTCCCTGATTTATCATGTTTGATTTTAGATTTCCTTTACAGGTATGTCACATGTTGCTAAAGAGAACCTGTCAGGCAAATTAACCCCCAAAACGAAATATATTTTCATAAACTTCCATTAGAATGCATTGACCTTATCCCTTCATTGTCCCTCTACATGCCTGTAAACTTAACCAACCAGGTACTAAAACTGTATGCAAATGACCTGAGAGAAGTCCAATGAATCATTATCCTTATCAGGTGTCTATCATATTCATGTGTATAAGGCTTGGCCACAACTCCCAGTGCTTGACTGACAGCCTGTATATTGATGTGGCACTCCGGTACTGGCTCCTCTATGTACTTCTATGCTCCCTGCAGCGTGTGTGTGTATGAGACACTCCTATAAACATGACTGAAGCATATTGTTATAATTCAACCAAGTACATATTGCCTAAGATGAAATGGGCATATCTATATAGTACATACTGTAGTTCATATAAGTGAAATAAGAGTAACCAGACCAGTGTCTCTATACCCATCGAACACCATAAAGTAAAATTAAATAAATGTTTATATGTTTTTTTTTAGATGGACCAGTTGACTCCTTGTTTTGTCTTGGGTTTTGAATATAACTTCTTTATGAGCTTATCATAAAAGACAGAGCAATTCTAAAATAAAAATGGTATTACTGTTCACATTAGCAATATGTATGGCTGTGGTTACTTCTCAGTGTATGATTCGAAACTGAGAGTGGTTGTCAAGATAAGAAAATTTCATTATTCAGTTGTTTTTGCAAGTTTAAAGCTAATTGAAAACAAGCATAACTTTACGAGGAGGAGGACAGGATGGTGATGGATTACTTAAATTATTCAAATACAATATGAAGTACTGATGAAACATTGGTGTCGCATCACACATTAGATCAGAAGTTAAATGCACTGCTTTCACTTTTATGAACCTGGGATTGCTGTCCTAGAAGTCCCTTAGAAGCGAATGGAGTGCAGGTACAGCATTACAAAGTAGGCACTTTACGGGTCTTTCAGTCTCCTGTAATTACTAGTGATTTGACCCGCAACTATCTCTACACTTACACAAGCAATTACAACTACCTACCTAAAGATGAACCAATTGCATCATCTATCATCAGCCTGCTCCATTAATTTATTCAATTTAGTGAATGTTACCAGTGTAAAATAAAAACTTCCATTTTACAGGGTGTTGGGCTTATTAGAAGTCTAAGTGACATGTTTGAACATGGAGGAATTCCAAGGTATTGTTGAACACCCGCTTTACTTTCTAGTTTGCTGTTGGTGCACAGCAGAGTCACTTCAAGAGAACACTTTATTTTCTAGTACAACTGCTCAATTATGGCCGCAATTGGAAGAGAGCCATCTAAAACACAAGCGCATCAAGATGCTTCATGTGGTTTGCCAGGGGTGGGAAAATGTAACTACAATTGTGTTTTTGTTTTTCAAATCCACCTGAAACATGTTTGTGGCTATGGCCAGTGCCAATTTTTTATGTCATAGTTCCATTTTACAGGGTTAGGCAATCTCAGTAGTTTTATGCACCATAGATCACTGCATTCTTCCTTAATTAAAAACACAGTACTGTTTTTGAATTAAGGTTATTCTTCAAATGCTACATTTATGAGAGGGGTTCCTAACTTTAAAGCATAACTGTAAAGTTACTGACAAAAAAGTGTTAACACAGCTGGAGAGATCCTTTGATAACAATTCCAATGATAGCTGTATCATGCTGCTGACTTCTTTCTAGCCTGAGATATATCTGCTATATATAAATTACCGTATATACTCGTGTATAAGCCGAGTTTTTCAGCACAAAAAATGTGCTGAAAAAACGTCCCCTCGGCTTATACACGAGTCAATACTGACTAAAATTGACAATTGACTAAAAATAATTAACTTATATACTCCACCCTCCGTGCCCTGATGCGCAGCGCTCTCTTGCTTCCCCGATGTCATCGCGGCCTCTCTGGCTTCCCGGCTGTTCTTCTTCCTTCATCCGTGCTGGGCGCCACCAATGCTCTTCTCGCTGGCGCGCCTAGTATGACGTCAAGCAGCGCGGCGGCATAACTAGCGCCACCCGCGAGAAGACATGACGGCGCCACAGCTGAAGCAAGAAGAGGAGCCGCGTGAATCGGGGAGCAGCGCGCCGCATCGACGCACGGGAGTACTAACTTGATTTTTTTATTCTGCTGGGGCACGGCTGTATCACTACTCTGGTGGCAGGCTGTGCTGTATACTACTGGGGCAGGCTGTGCTGTATATACTGGGGCTTCTGGCTATATACTGGGGGTCCTGTGACCAATGCATTTCCCACCCCGGCTTATAAGCGAGTCAATAGGTTTTCCCAGTTTTTTGTGGTAAAATGTAGGGAGTCTCGGCTTAGTAGCTCGTCGGCTTTATACTCTAATATATTACGGTAGATTCTGTATTCTGATGTGGGTGGTGACTTACCTGGTTGTGACATCAGTTCACCCCCACTAAGACAAAGGGACAGCCTGTTTGAATTTGGGCCGATTTGAAGAGTTTATGAGTCACATGCTTGTGACATCAACAGGTCCTTGCATCAAGCCAGGACCTTCAGATGAGCAGGAAGCTTGTTTGTAAAAAGCCGGTCCTGAAGATTGTGATAAGTATCTCGCTTGGACTACAGGCCCTTACAGACCATCTAACACCAGCATCCTGTCATCTCTAGCTGCCGATACCTCATTTTAGAATTAGAGAATTTCTTATTTTTGCTTAGTCAGAGTTGGGCACAAGTTTTATATTTAAAAGTTGTACTTTAATTCATGGCACATTTCTTATGCAGCCCCCAGATAAATCCCGTCAATTGTACAACTAGGTTTCTACTATTGATATTTTATATCATGAATAGTTTCATTAGATATACGATGATATTAAATGACCCATATATATATATATCAGTATATCTGCACACCCTGCAGAGACTCGTCTTTAACTGACAATGTCTCCTAAAGGGGTATTTCCCACAACGTCAAGATTCTTGCAGTATCAGGATACAAAATAAACACTCTAATTCCCTGTAGTACAAAAACTGCATCACATATATAATTCCAAAGGTCGTCTACAGTCTGCTTTAAATTTGGTTTGCCCCTGGATTCTGACCACAACTATTTCGGACTATGTGCTATTCTCTAGCATGTTCTCTGTTTGCCACTGAGTTCTCCTCTGCTTCCTTGCCCTCCCCCGCTTACAAGAAGCCAGACTCAGAACAGGGCCACTCCCACCACAAGAGCAGAGTGTCATAGACCCTACTCTACATAGCTACAGCCAAGATAAGTGCTTTTTCCAGGGAGGAGCATTCTATAGATTTGCCTTGACTGTGTGGTGTGATGGGTGTTTACCGAGCTGGATGCTGCATTGCGTTTATATCCTTTCATGATCTCTCATCTCTCTATGACTCAACTGAACTGCATAATCCTCTGTTTTCTAGTGTCAGATACTAGGTCGAAGTGTGCAGAAGCTAAATAAAGCGTAGTTGAACCGTACCCTGATATCTAAGCACATGGTCAGCATCATGTGAAGAAGCAGGAATCATGGAGTGGCCCTGTAGATAGTGTATCGCCACACTTTACGAATTTACAGTGATCATCATGAGTTAATGAGCTAAACATCAATAAGGTGGGGAGACCCTCCCCTTCAGAACAGCTCGATGGGCACCTCCCATAGCACGGAAAAAGATAGGACACTGTCCGGTCTTTTCACCGGTACGGGTGCTCGTGCGCCTATTGCTGGTGTCTAGGAGGGCGCAGCTTGCGGCATACATACGCCCACTACGGCCACTACATACGCCCCACTTTCATAAGGGTTTTCTTAGCTCCGGGGCCCTAGTCCCACATCCTCCGTTTGCTAAACCACGATCCCCATATGTGCTGAAGACGTTATCTTATCTCATCCTGATTTTAAACATTGCACTTAAGCTGTCAGTTGCCTTTCCATCAGGACGCTGCGGGAGCCAGGTGGATGTGAAGTAACCTATTATAAAATACTGGAATCTTACAAAGTTTCAAATCAATAATACATAGGGATTGGAACTGTCCCAGCCTAAAATGACATCCTGGGGACTGGTTACTTTAAGGATTGTCGGGATATTACTTTTAGTGGTGTACTTATCAGAAAAATCCATAATTTTTGTGCATATTGTAGCCCAATAACAAAAAATTATCTTACCCCCAGTACTGTGAGTTGTCGACTGGGTGGTATGCTGACCGCAGGGGCAATTATGATAGAATCCAGTGTTTAAGGCTGGGGCAATGCTCAACCGCTGACCGGGAAACTATGCGGACACAGGTACAAATGCGTTCTTTGTGCAGATGAGTCTGGCTTGAACTTCCTGACTTGTAGCAAGAGACCATCGAACATGATAGTGGTGAATTCATCTGGATGGACGGCGCCCTCCGATGGCTCTGGGCGTTTGGCGCATCCAAGAGATATCCATAGTATTACGTCAGTCTCGTGTCAGTATTGCAAAACAAGTACCCTGTGTCGATATTTCCCAACCCAATCATAATATTCCCATTTCGTAACTGATTGCGATATAAGCTAAGAGATATTCAAAGTACTACGGGCGTGCACCGTATGACTGAGCCAATGAGCCATAGCCACAGAGAAGTGCATCTCCTTGCTGATCTTTCGAGTGGTGATGCGCTATTAGTGGTCAGTATCACAATGCTAGGCAAACCCATTGTTTGATGCTGAACTATTGGTGCCAAGGAAATGATTAGTCCCACCACCACTTGAAACGATATATACTGTCTGCTCCTCCCAACAATCATTAACCCGTCCCACTGATGACTGTCGGTGATCCAGCGCAACTGTCGGGGGGATTGTTGGGTTAATTTGACTGGTTGAGGCTGCTTGCTTGTGTAACGGCATGCAGAAACCCGTTGAATTGTGTACTTATAGTCGGTAATACACCAGCATTATAAATCATATTAGGCTAATAACCAGCTCGCAGATTGCGATTTTAAATTCACAGATGTGCTATAATTGATTTAAAAGTGATACATTTTTTATAGACCTATTAAAACGTTATGTTTTAGGCCTGACCGTTAAAGCTCTATACCCTGTCTAGCCAGCTTTTGTAAATAAATTAGTACTTGCCTGGCAGTCCTAAAAGGGCTCTCTTGGATTTAAGAGCACAATGCGTCTCCGGGGCCGGCGGCACTAGTGTGGCTGATAGTGTGCGGCCAGCAACAGCAGTAGCGTAATCCGCCTGTCAGTTAGTGAACTAGCCGGCCACTTTCAGCAGAATGTTACCGCCATCTGGATGCGTCTACTTGCTGCTCGATGATGTACAGCCGTCCCACTAGCCATCACGAATGTGCATGAGTTTCTGTATAGTGTACTGATATTAACAGTTAACTCCTTGTGTATCGTGGCTCTATGGAAACTTGCCGGCCATGTAGACAGCAGTGGAAAGAGACATGAGTCATGGCAGACTTGTGACGTCTGTAAGCACAATAGTCCTGTGAGTTGTATAAGGAATAGAATTGATTATGAGTTGTGGCATGGTCTTTAAGTTGGACGGTATCTTTTGAGGTGAACACCGATCTTGGTGGAAATGACTGATTTCTGATAAATCGCGTTAAGAATACCTTTGTAACATCAAATTATGATATGATGGCCACTTCAACCACTAGCCCAGTCCTTCTGGTTCATGTAAGTAACTTTTAAAAGGTTGATTTTAGAGGAATGAGTGCTATTGATATATAAGATTATGTACCACATCATGGGCTGGTCTTTGAGTAGCTTTTACTGGCTTTGGGTCATGCTTCATTTGTGTGGTAGATTCCTTTAGTTATAAATAATACCTAAATAACTACTGACATATCAGGTTAACAGAAACATCATTAGTTGTTGACAACTTACTAACTGTCCCATAAAGGCCTTTTACCCTAAGGTCTATAATCAAGATATGTGGAGATTATGGAATGTTTTATAGGTATAGGGAGTATGTCCAATTGTAATTTTAGCAGAGCTTGTAAAAACCTTGGTCATGTTTTCAGTTAGTTAACTAAAACTGCGTTTCAAACAACTTGTGTTTTGAATTTTTGTGTGTGGTGTGTTAGCAATTTTTATCAATCGGATCCATCGTTACACATAGAGCCCACATGTAATGTACATTATGAACGACAAAGCATATGCTACATCAAATACCTTAACATTTTTCATCTACAATGCTTTAATATGAGATGTTTTGCCATATCTGTTCTTTATTTCTGTGAAAATGGGCCCTGCGATATAACAAGGTCAGTAGACCTTCACTCTTTGTGTGAAATCTGGTTACAGAAGTGAAACTTTGTTTTGTGTTTCACTATCCTAGATAAATTTGACACATTTGGGGGGGGCGATAAATCGAAAAACTCCTATGGAACTATTCCCGAAGAAGGAGCTTTCGGTATATTCCCTTTCTAATATATCAAGCTAAGTCTTTTTTTAGTTCAAGTAACTCGCTATTACTTAATCTAGCTCGAGTATAAGCCTAGTTTTTCATCACAACCACATTTGTGCTCAAAACCCTAGCGTCTTATACTCGAGTCAACTAAAAACGATAGACAAAACTCACGTTCCTTGACGTCACCCATAGGTCCTCTTCTGTCTGAGACAGTCTGAGACAGAAGAGGCCCTATGGGGGACCCTCGAAAGATGAGTACAGTGTTTTTTTTTTTTTCCTACTATGGGGGGGCAGGCTGGTAGGACAGGGGGGTTGGCAGCTGTTGCTACAGGCTGGCAAGACTTACTGGTGAGGCGTTATTAACACATGCATTTCCCACCCTACGCTATATCTGAGTTCAATAGGTTTCCCTCAGTTTTTTTGGTGAAAATTAGGGTCTCGGCTTATACTCGGGTCGCGCTTCTACTCGGTATATATAGTGTACTGTAACTTCAAGAGGTTATCAAGGATAAATGAGCAACACTTAACGCATGAATCTTAGTTGAATACGATTTTTAAGGACCTGTAAGAGAAATTGATTAGAGAACCCCATCCAGTATGGATTGTTTCAGCACTACCTTCCAATCATGTATACGTGTTGGCATCTAGCGAAATCGCTTTGAGTAGATCTTAAGTTGGTTGTGTGTTAAATCATTTAGAGCGAAAGATTAGCACTAAATCAAGCTCTCCCTACCTCAGAATACCCATTTCTATGCACCTGTAGTGTACAAACACCCCACTCCAGTGGCCAGATATCAGAAGGTTTGCATATTTTTCCTAGATATTTTGGGCGTCTCTCACAGAGCAGCAAAGGGGTTAGAATAGTGCGATTACTTCCCTTTTATTCTTGTGACCCCCTGTCTTTCAGTAGCCAAATGCTTAGTAGAAATGTGTGATGAAGGCACAAGACCTCAGTGCGTTATATAATTGAAATAATTAAAGTTAGTAAAACTCCTATAATTGCATATCAATGTGGTGCTGTTGTATACAATAATCTGGTGATTTGGGAAAAGAGATGTTCTTTTAAAAAATGGGAATATCTGGGATTATGACCTTCTGATACAAGACCCATATGGTATAAATATTTAATACACAAAACTCCAATATCACACCACTAAAATGGCGATTAATCATTTGCGTTTGATTTACTTAATTTTAGGGCTTTCTAAAGTATTAGATTATCTCCAACTGGCCACCATCTACAAAAAACCCCTACAAGTCCCATAGCCTTCTGTTCTCAGTAACATCCTCCTCCCTCTTGATGCTCTGCTCGCTGGATGACATAACAGACTATCCTTCTCCTCTTACCAGAGTAATATGGGTGAAGATTATCATGCTATGACGCTGCCACGCCCACCACACTCTCTGAATCCTCAAGAGGCTCCTAGTGGATAGTTCTGGTAGAGGGTGATCCTCTCAAATAGATATTGTGAGGACCATACAACAGGATTTTCACCACGACTATCCCTAACCACAGTCAATAAACACTTATTAAAATAATCCACATGTAGTGCAAGTCAGGTTGTAGATTTTCATGTATAGACAAACGCAGTGCCAGAACGTTTTTCATTTTTGTTAAATGGTATGAAATCACGACTATTTTATACATTAACATTAGAGTGAGCGAGTATACTCGGCCGAGCTTGATGCTCAGTTCGAGTATGAAGTATTCTCGAAACGGCTTCGTTGCTCGACGAGTATTTTCCCTCTCGATATCGCGCATTATTAAAAACACAGTGAAAGAAAATGAAGAATAGAATAAACAGTGACACAGGACCACAGGATCATATTAATTAGTGAAAAACACAGTGAAAAACACAGTGAATTCAATTAGTTTTACAATGTTCGCCATCTGCTTACTTGTCGGAATACGCGCGAACGTCAAAACCAAAAAATACTAATGAGAACAATATAGAGTGTGAATACAACACAGTGCAGAACACGTGAGCAGGACATAGACAAGAGGAGCAGCACAGAGACACGGGGACAGCCGGAGACAGGGCAGCGGCAGCACGAAGACCATGGGGCAAGCGGCACAGCACGGAGACATCAGTCAACGGCACGGAGACAATCGGTGCACGAGACATCAGGCATTGCACGGAGACATCAGGCGTCACGGAACAGCGGCACGGAACGCGGGCACCGGAGACATCGGGCACGGAGAGAGCGGCAACAGAGACAGCTGGGGCACATGAGACAGCTGGGCACGGAGAGCATCGTGTCATCGGAGACTCGGGCACGGAGAGCGGGCCACGAGATCCGGGCAACAGAGAGCGGGGCACGGAGACGCTGGCCCGAGCATCGGGGCACGGATACAGCGGGCCGGCAGAACAATCGGGGCACGGATAGAGCGGGGCACGGAGACAGCTGGGCACTAGACAGCTTGGCACGGAAACATCGGGGCCACGGAGACATTCTGGGCACGGATACATCTGGGCCCTGCGACAGCTGGGACGGAGACAGCGGCACGAGAATCCGGGCGGCACGGAGACGCGGGGCACGGAGACAGCGTATCTCCCGACAAGTAGCAATGTGCCAACATCTGCAATCTTATTCTTCACTGTGTTTTTCACTTAAATTAGCCTATTCTTCACTGTTTCTTCACATCTGCTAACTTGGTCGGAGATAATATCGCGCGGAACATGAAGAATGATGCAGATGTTTGCATACATCTTGCTAACTTATCAAAACCTCTTTTTCAATTAGATGCACACATTTTATCCCTAACCATGTCCCTTTTGAAAAATCTCGTCCCCATTGACGTCATTGGCTCGTTATTCGAGACAGCAGCTCGAGCATCTGAAAAGTTTGTCCGAATAACGAGCACTCGAGCATTTTTAGTGCTACGCTCATCTCTAATTAAACAATACATTAGATTTTCCGAAAATTGGGGTTTCAGTGAGCCAATATATAGGCCTTTTTTGTAAAACAGGACATGGATGTGGACATGTGACCAGCGCCATTTTCTATTCTGTGTCGCCTCCACAGGGACGAAGTCACAGGACTGATTAAAGGCCATTTGCTTTTAATTCATATTCTCCCATCGTGTGTATGACCACACATTTTCTGTGTAGTTTATACTTTAATGATTGAATATGAATAGGGTTATCCCGAATACCCCGTTTAAGTAAATCAGGTAATTAGCGTCTCCTGAATAAGTTGAATATACAGAAACTTGTAATACAAGTGGCCCCCCATAAATGGTGCCAGGCCCCCTGGAAAAATGATATAGTATCCTCCCACAAATAAGTGGAAAGATTTCTATTCACAGTTACAAACAACTAAACCACATGCAGAGACCGTTAAAAGACCTTAAAAAGAACTTGCAATTATGAAAACGACAGAGACCTATCACCATAGCAGAAAAGGCCTTCCATCGTGACCATTTCAAGGGGCAAACCATTAAACGAATTGTTAAAAAGTGTTGGAAATTGTTGGAATGAGTACTTGTATTGTAAAGGAGATGATAATGTGCCAAATTCAATTGTTACAAAAACAACAGAAGCTCCAGAATTCCTAAAATTGATGACCCCTGAAAGTCGATGACATTTATAAATTGTAAACTTTTAGTGGCATATATCTGATGTGCCTTAGGTATTCTATAGCACGGACAATCAAAATTTACACACTAGAAATAGGGAACATGTGAGATTGGTCACACAGGAGTGGGAGCACCGAGGAGTGATAGACGGCATCTTTGTTCAGAAAAAAAGGCGTTGTATAGGACAATCATGTGTCCTGTTGCACAAAATTGACCTAAGTAAGATGTAATTTCCTTTGTGGGAGTAAACTCTCTAATAATATTCGCATTAGATTAAACCCAATTCGGTTTTCTTATTCACTGATACGAATTACAGTTTTTTGTATCATTTATGTTTTATAACACACACTTTTTCAACCGATAGAATATAAATAAGGCACTAGGCTACTATTATCATTGTATGTATCGTCCTTTGCCCCTTGTCACTTCTTTTGCGCCACTTATCTCAAACTATACATATTTTCCCTTGTGTCACAAATGTGGACCACTTATAATTGCAAATATGAGTTACCAATTCCTACATTAAGGCAACCCTGTGGTCTCGCTCCCCTAGCTCCATACCATGACCAGAGCCAGCGCCACAGCTCTTCATACTTTGGTATATCACTAGTCATGATGGTGAACCTTTTGGAGCGAGATCCCAAACTACAACTAAACTCCCCTTATTTACCTGAAGTGCCCACCATGGAATTTTCAGCAGTAATTTTATTGCTACCCTCATCAGCCCTTAAGGCCCCCAATCAGATAAAGAAGGAGGGCAATTCTCTCTATGATTGTAGCTTCTCTCCAGAGGAAGAAGAGGGCCAGCAGAATACCTCCAATGATAAGAAGCCCTTCCACCCTCTCTAACTTTTCAACATTTTCCCAAACGCCAATAGAGTGTTGCTTTAAATAGCGCTGAGGCATCATCTCTACTCTGACTACAGGAAGATTTGGTTGGATTTGGTTCCTTCTGATGATGAACTCTTCCCCGGAGGTGAGAACCTGATGCCACAGAATGGCTCTGATTGCCACCTCTGCACGCGGGCCATAAGGTTTCCCGCCACCACTGTCAGGTGTTCTGAGATATAAGCAAGGAAATGAGCATGAAGTTGCCAGGAGGAGGCCAGTGCCACCGCGAAACAACAGGAGACTGGATGCTTCACCTCTGTAACTAGAAGTGTGTCGTCTGGTGTCTCCTAGCAGCTGGGCATATATACGAACAGGTCCCTGATTTGAAGTGTCGCACAGTAATTCAACATGCTGGACCCTTGTTGTAGACAGTCCGTACAAGGCAGCATATATTCCCATATACACCTGAGTAATATCGAATAGCACTCATGAAGCCGACAAATAGTACCACAAATAACGATCCTTCCATGTCACATGGCCCTTACCTATCCTTATGTATCCCTTTAAACACTAGCATCTGTAAATCAGATCAGAGAGCATAAGCGCTAACGCACAAAAGCCATTGCCTTCAAGGTCCTATCCTCCCCCCCGCTATCATATGATGTCAATGCTCTGATCCTGTATTTTACCCTCAATACATCTTGAGAAAACAGAAAGTAACATCCATTTTCTACTAAGACTTAGTGTTTTTTACAAGTCTCTTGCTGGAAACTTTGGCTCTTGGACAAATTCAGTATGGTGAAGGTATGAGATTAAATGGCTTTGACTTGTTTGGCTGTTAATGGGTAAAAATATCTACTCAAACGGAAATCTACTGATAAATTGGGAACGAAAGACACCATTAACAAGAAAGCAACCTAATATATAGCCTTTGCCCACTTGTCACTTTGTTGTAACATACAGTTATTGTTGATCTCTTTTTTAATTTAATTTTTTTTCTCCTTTTGAACCAATATTTTGTCACAATCGAAGAAAGTTCAACCCTTTCCATGCTTTAAACTTACCAGCCAATGATATGATTCATTGACCTGTAGTTTTAACTGTGGCACCTAAAGGGCTTGGTAGTGGGCTTAATCGAGTTTGCACACTTTATTAGTGATGCTGCTCACATTCTGTTGGCCACAGCGTGAAGCAAAGTACACCAAAAAAAAAAAAGTGCAACTGTGGTGCACATCCGAAACGAACCTGACTTTACGATTTTGCCTACTGCTGGCACAAACTGGGCAACATATTCTATTTGTTTAGAAATATCCTGGAAGATTTTTAAGCTTTGTTAGTCAGTTTCAAACATGAACGAAGAATGGCATGTGTATGTTTCAACTACTGCAGATGGGTAGTATACCCCTTTCTACCCTCAGGTGCCGGTCTGCACTTTAAGTATGTCTTTATCTGTAATCTTACCGCTGTCAAACAAAGAATAAGGACATGGTTGATGATCAGTTCTTGCACCAAACTTTTTTTTTTTGCCTATCTTACTAGTCCTTTTGATATAAATTTCCTATTGAACCTTTTCTTCATAGGTTGTTCTGGGCTTTGCGATACTTATTAAAGGTCTTTGCATCATTCAGGGTGTCAGTATTTTTCATTTCAATATTCCACACACATTTTCTTTCCTTTTTTCTAGTTTTTTTTTCCTCTGTGTAGTGCTTCAGAAATGTTTATTGTTCTTCTTAAAGGAACCTACCCACCATCCGATTCTACCTTCAGTATATCGGGTGTTAGGTGAATGCATGGGACGGATGATATCCCTTCATTTTTGGCTATCCTCAGTCCCCCCGCTATCTTTTATAAAAGTTTAATGTCTGGCAGGATGTAACTTTTTTTTTATGCGGCTACTGTGCGTGGAGTAGCCAGACATGAGCTACAAGTCGGGCGACTCCACCCCCGTAGCCACTTTACTACACCTCCCCCTCAACACCATTTAGTCTTTCGGACGGATTGCCTCTCATTCACCTGTTCACTGTACCGCGCAAATCGCCGAGAGCACACGATAGTGGAAACGGAATCATGTGGACCAAAGTCCCAATATGTGTCAGTGCGACCATCTTTTTGAAAGACATCACGAGCATCATTGGAGGTCAAAGGTAGATAACATTTAAAAATAAAGTAGAAGGGAATTTAAGGAATTAATTCTTTATATAGTTTAATAAGAATATAGGGAAATTGCTCTCTGGTCTTCTCTCATAATTAATTGGGGCACATTTACTTCCCGGGTCCACTTGAGTTCACAGAAAGTGCAATTGTCCATCTATAATGCAATCGTGCAGTATTCACTAGATTGTGCCCTAAATCATTGAATGGTGTCGTTTCCTTCCTTCACTGGTAGACAAGTTCCACATTAACAGAAAGGGCGATAACTAGAAGAAAAGGTCGATGAACACATATGGCATCACTGTTTTCTCTTTAAGGAAGGGGATTTTCACATATGACATATTGTTTAAAAATCCTTGATGACATCAGAGTTTGCTTTATACCATTTTTCATGAAATTATTTCTTATACCAATGTTTTGTCAAATGAGGGCAGAAACATATTTTTGAATGAGCTTGTGGTGTTAGTAGAAACGCTAAATGTTTATTTAGGGTCGAAACTAAGGAGAAGTTCTGTTATATGTTCATAGATGTGTTTTATTTTTTAAATGACTAAAACAAATAATGCACATTGGCATTGGGGATGATAAATGAGACCGAAATGTCTTTGTACTGAATGGAAATGTTTCTGGTTTCGGCCTGACCGCCAGTATTTAGTAATCAGTATGTGTTTTACTTTCTTCATACTTATTTATGATCTTTGAATTTTTTTATTAACGCAATGCAAAAGTGCAGTTTAGTCATCCAGTTTTGGACATGAAACGTGGACGTGGCTTGCCCTGTATTATCTGACCAAACACCCATAGCCATCTACTGTAAGGATTCCCGACTGAGTCGTGTCCCTTAGGCTCCCTTTAAAACTTATGACCCGGCACCTAAATGTTTTTTCATGAAATTTATGATGTAGTAGAGACTCTGGTCCGATTCTTGTCGGTGGGTGCTTTGCTTCACTTAGAAATCATGGGACTTAAAATTAGGGATGACTTATGACATTTTGTGTTCCATATTTACAGATTGTTTTGCCAATAACACAATTTGGAAAAGTTCGGGAACATAATTTGCCAGCATTCCATTTTATTTTTTTGCCGTATCCACAAGTCGATGCTTGGGGATTGATCATTGACTGTTTTTTTGTTGTTTTGCGGACATAATGCTCAGCAGGGGATTACCTCTGATGAACATTAACTACAAAACAGAGCTGAGAGATTTGTTTTTTTTTTGCAGGATGGACAAACGGCACATGTTGGGGGCATGCAGCTTCAGTGTAGGCACGCTTTCAGTGTACAGTGACTCAACAGCCCTGTGATTTTTGCCCCACACTGTGTGTGGTCTAGAAAACATGGCAGACCACATTCTGCCTTTAACGTATCCTAACAGAAAAGATGACAAAACACTAGCGACTCGTGATATGATATCTGAAAGATATTAATGTTGGCCTGATTGTATCTAAAATGTACAGTTGTGTATGACCACTGATCTTAAGTTCCCATAATAAATTGTTTATAGTAACACATGGTTACACAATTTCAACCACTAAAGCAACATAAAGTACTAGAAAAGTTTGAGACAGGAGTTCAGCAGCTGTTTAGTTTTATTTGGAAAGCACCTAATATCTAATCGGACATCTTAAAGAAATTGCATACAGATAGTAGTGGAACAGAACCAGTTAAAATGGATATACATCAGGTCTATGATATGGCAAATATAATAGGAGTTGGCCGCTAATTTGCAGGCCCCGGAGTTGAATTAGGCAGTTCACCATCTCGCGTTTTTGACGAGTTTTTTTTTTTTTTTTCCCATTTTTTCAGGTTTTTTTAGACCAGTCAGGATATTAGGTAATTTGGGTATTAAAGTTTTCTCGCATTCTTGATCATGTAAAGTGAAAGCCTCCCTGTATTACCTAATCAGCCAGACATTCGAGTCCATAATGCCCCTGAGGGTCATGTGATCTCTAACTGTCCATAACAATCACTAGTTAGAGATCACACGACCCTCCCTCTGCGGCCATTTTAAGGTTAGGATCTCGCTGATTGATGTAAAAGACTCTGGATTCTTCACTTTACATATCAATAACGTGGAGCCGAACTATTCATAGATGTTATTGTTAAATTACCTCATATCCTGCCCCCACTTACCACACACATTTACAAAAACATGAGTAAAGTGGCCAGCCCTTGAACATTGGATATTAAATGCATTCTTATTGTATAATTCACAAAAGCATCCCCTTTTTCACATAGACTCTATTGTACCATGTCTCTGCTCTTCCTCATCTAAAATACCTGGCAGTACCATTCCTATTGGTCATTATGGCCTTACATACTGCAAAGTTTTACAGCAAGTCCAATCATCCCCTGCATCATTGATTACTCTGAGCCCATTCCTCTCGCTGTGAATTTTGTCATCATCACATTTTTATAGTTACGCAGTCTTTTCATCATCAATATTTTATGGCAAAGCCAACATTACTCATGCAGAAAAAGTAATAATCAACAGCTTGTCCCACGACTGATTTTGGCTTCCAAATTGTAATGCAACAGAACGCATAAGTTGCAGTGAGATCTTAAGTTGTGGCCATCCTACCTACACCTAACATCATTTAGTTTTCCCTATTGTCCCTATTTTGGGCTCTAATTCATTCCGTAACTTTATTGGGGACACACACAAAATGGTATCTTTATGAATGTGGCTGATATTCGAGATGTCACATTGTTGAAGATCCTGATTACAATTTGGGAAATTTCTTTAAAAAGGTTTGCTTGACATGAAATGGAACTTGGCTGACCACTTTCTACCTGGGCTTTCACCAGAGATTAACCCCTTAGGGCGCAGGTTTTTTCGCTCATTTCTCGCTCTCGCCACCTTCAAAAATCCTAACTTTTTTTTCATTTTTACGTGTACATAGACCTGTGTGGGCTTATTTTGTGCGTAACACGTTTACTTTCCCGTAATTTATTTATTTTACCATGCCGTGTACTGCGAAAGCTGATTTCCAATGTGGAAAATGTAATAAAAAACGGCACGTGCGTCACTTCTTGATGGGCTCAGTTTTTTAACGCAATTTGACTGCTCTCGTTCCAAATAACACATCAGTGCCTTTATTCTTGGGGTCGGTGTCGATCGCGGGTGATACCAAATTTAATAGGTTTTATTGTGTTTTAATACATTTCAAAATTAAACGAAGGTGTACAAAAAAGAAAAAAAAAAATTTGCCATCGTCTGAAGCTAAATAACTTTTTCATTCATACGTGGCGCACGGAGCTGTGTTCGATGTAATTTTTCTAAATGAGCCAACATTTCTTGCACCATTCGGACGTCTGTGCGCATTTGATCATTTTTTATTCCATTTTTTATGTGATGTAAAAGTGTAAAAGTCTCAGTTCAGGACATTGGTGGCTTTCCCGTCCGGAGTCACCGCCGGCCGTACCCGTTTTTAGATTTTGATTCGAGCATTTTGGGGAAACACTGCGAGACCTAATTGTCGTGATTTTTACTGTTATGTTTTAATATCAGTTCTAGGGAAGGGGGGTGATTTGAATTTTTAATATTTTTTAAACTTTTTTTTTCTTCACTATATCTTAGACCATCTTGTAACATATAACCCTATCTAGTCAGATCGTTCTTACCATTACTGCCATACTTCTTTTGCAGCTCATCATTCAACAATGATCCACTGGCTCCTTGTAACGAATCTCAGAGCCATTAAGCCTCGGGTCAAAACGAAGACCCGAGCTACATGCAACCGATCGCCGATGACGTTTCGTGGCGCGGCCGATCAAAAAAAAAAGATGGCGGCGCCCCGCCGCCGCCGTTTTTAAATGCCGCCGCGCTTTGCCGGCGGCAATCAAAGGTTAATAGCCCAATCAGTGCAAGACCGACCGCGTTATTAGCAGTGGGGGTTTGCTGCAATATGCAAAAACCCCCACCTTTGTATGAAGAGGACTCCAGCCCGTGGAGCCCTCTTCATACATTCCCTATACTCTGCGCCGTAGAGCTATGGGGTTAGCAAAATGGTTCCTGCAAGTGTTGGATATTAGCAAAGTGCTTGGCATGTTACCCTGGCCGTATCTGTATGACTGTACAGGCGGTCCCCTACTTAAGAAAACAAACCCAACCCGCTTACAATGAACCCTAGTTTTACAAACTAATCTCTGTTAATTGGGATTTATGTCCTTTAGGCCCTAGGCTACAATAAACAGCTGTATCAGTTCTCATAAGTGTTTGCATGAAGCTTTATTGTTAATCCTGGTTCTTATGACAATCCAACATTTTTAAATCCAATTGTCACAGAGACCAAAAACAAATTGGCTGAGTTTACAATTATAAAGTATACATTTATGACTTGCATCAAATTCAACTTAAGAACAAACCTATAAGAATCTATCTTCTATCTACTAACTGCCGTGTTACGTACCTGAGAACACGATATTTGAGTTAATAATGTTAATTGATGACTCTATTTCAGGCTTATGTTTGCTGTGGGGGGGTGGGGGGTCTATTTTTTTTTTGTTTGTTTTTTTTTTTGCACATTCTATGCACTTATTATTTTGCTTGTCTTATTGGGAATTCACTGACCACTCCTTTTGTTTGTTTGTTTTGTTTGTTTGTTAGAAGAGATTGTAATGATCTTTGTTTGACATGGCGGTTCATCATTTCTTAGGTTACATTAAAATAAAAATGAGAGTTGAATAAAGTGGCCGGGAACTTAATTACTATTTAGCTCCTACTTAAGTTGGAAATCTTTTTGTTTGAGGAATGTAACTGCACAAAAATCTGAACATGTTTTGGCTTGAAAGGGCACGCACATCTGTTTTTGAGTGGTTACATAGTTTAATTTTTATCTAAATATAAAATACCAGTGATCATCAAATGCATCAAAGACTTATTTTTTTCTTTTTAGAAAATTTTATAGCTTTGACAGAAATACCTTTTATTTTAAATCATCGCGTTTTGTAGTGTAGGTTTTTCTTTTGTGTCCGCCCTCCCCCTCTACCACTATAAAGGCTATAGGCCGTTGGGTGGCTATAAAGTCGAGTTTTGTCTTGGCTCGTCATCCTGTCTTCCCTGTGAAGTATTTGCATATGTTTTGTAGCCCAGTTCCTCAATAGATAAATACTATCCTGCTGTACTTACGCAATGCACAGAACCCTATTACCAACTGGATATTTAGAAAAGAAAGGAATCCTTAAGCATATGGACTTTAATTTGTAGTTCAGCCTTCTGAAACCCTGCTTGGTCATTGCAGGTTTTTTCTCTCCCTGACACCAATGTTCGTCTGATTTTATACCACCAGTATTCAAAAGTATGATCCCAGAAACACTGCCGCGCATTATTCATCACTACACAGTAAACTTTTCACTTAAGATTGTTTGCCTTGCTCTTGTTCTTTTTGCCTCATGATTCCTTCAGTTCAAGGAATTTCAAAGTCGCCCTCAGAGCAGAGTGGATTTCTTAAGCCCCTTAACACACACCATGATGTCGATGAGAGCAGCACGTTCCATTGGTTGGTGGTCTTATGCGCAGACACTGCTGTTAACTGTTGTTGATTTGAGTTTGTTGTTATTATGTGACCAGGGCACAGAACAAACCAGCGTAAATGATTTGCCAAATACATATATTTTTACAAGTTCAGATAATAGAGGAATTGGGTCATTGGCAAAAAACAGGTTGACATAACATCAGGGCTACGCTACTTTAAAGCGGCGTCCAATTATTTAGTTTTTATATATGGCTATTGGGCTTGTAGGATACAACAGAGGCACTGCAAACTTGGAATCTTCTTTCATTTTCCATGGCCGCCTTCTTTTTAAAATTTGTTATGAGCCTGACTGGCTCATGTCGTTTACCAGAACACAACCGTGCTGTAGGTTCACAGGCTTTTCAATATCAATGCCCCCACCCTCCATCAGCTTTCCTCTCTCTCTGATGAAATCCTACGTGCAGCAAAGGAAGGTCAGCACACAGTGGGAGGGGCGGTTATTCTCACGAAGTGTAACAGCCTGTGAGCTTCATCGCACTGGAAGGTCTCGTGTAACACCCACCATTAAACCCTTCAGCTTCATTAACATATTTATTTTAGAGAAAAGGAGCCTGTTATAAAGATCTTAAAATTAAAGATTACCATACCTGGTCCACAACCAACTTCCCGGTTTTACAATCTTGAATTCTTCATAGTAATAAAAATTATACTTGCCCTCTCCCCGCTCACGTTGGCCTCACTGCTGGGTCTTCTATTGGTTTACAATGTTGAACCAATGTGCAGCAGTCACGTTGTTGTGGTCGGGATGCGCGTCTAAGCCTCTGTAACATCACAGAGACCTGGCTGGTGTCCGCAGCAAATGGGAGCGGAGTGAAGTTGTGGGTATATGCTGCTTATTATTTTTAAAGCCTCCAAAGCTAAAAAAAAATTATACCTTGCCACCCCATTGAAGTTTAAAGATTGCTCAAAAGCTCCTTCCTCCTCATCCCCAGCTTTACTACCAATGTCTTTTGGCTTTCCTACTTTTAACGAAACGAAAAGACAATTGTGCAATTACGTTTTACCAAACATAATATGTTAGACGGTTTCGCAAAACTTAATACCTGAAGCGTTTATACATTGAAATGCCTCTACAAATAGTATAAGCACGCACAAAGTTATTGTAGCTAGAGGTATGCTACCCCTGTTTCTATTTTACATCCCCGTTTTTCCTCACTATCAACTCTGCCCTGTTCACATACGTTAAAAATATAGATCTATTGTTTGTCCCTTCTGGGAGCAGAATCCAAAAGCCATTTAGGATGAAGCCCCATTCTGACGACTTCTCACTCTTCAGGATCTGAGAACAACTGTGACTGTTTCTGTAAGGAATTAAGAATAAAGTTGGTGCTGCAGTTTATGAGGTGAAGAGTTGTCCTCAATGTTGTCGTAGAAGAACACTGGGTAAAACCAATGTGACAGGTGTCCCGTAGATTCTTAAATTGCAACTACATTGTTATCGAGCTTTTCTATGGACAAACGTAAGACATTGTTTTGGTAAGAAGACTGTGTCGGACGTATCGCTCTGAATCCCTTTGACAACAACTGATACAATATTCAAGACTTCAGGATGCTGCAACCGCTTATTGCTAAAAAATAACCCTGTGCTCCTCCTCGTTATGATGACCACATATCTGTGTGAACGAGACAACTATAACGATCTCTTCCTCTCCTCATGAGGATATAAATATTGTATTACCACACCAACCACCAAAAGCGGTCCCCCACCCATAAATGCGACCCATCCAGAAACACGCCGATTTCCGGCGCACCGCCCGCCCTTTCTGCTGCTGGCTCACTCGAGTCAATAGGTTTTCCCAGTTTTTTGTGTTGAAATTAGGGGTCTCGGCTTATACTCGGGTCGGCTTATACTCGAGTATATACGGTACTTAACTTAAAGAGGTTATCCAAGGATAAATGAGCAACACTTAATGCATGAATCTTACGTGGACATACGATTTTTAAAGGGAGCCTGTAAGCAGAAATTGATAGAGTAAACCACTACCAGTAGGATTGTTCAGCAGCTAAACCTTCCAAATCATGTCATACCGTGTTGGCATCTAGCAGAAAATCCGCTTTGAAGTTAGATCTTAATTGGTTGTGTTAAAATCATTTGAGGCGAAACGATTAGCACTAAAGTCAAGCTCTCCCTACCTCAGAATACCACATTTTCTATGACCTGTAGTGTAACAACACAACCCCACTCCATGTGACAGATATCAATAAGGTTTGCATATTTTTCCTATATTTTTGGCTTCTCATCACTCACATCAGCAAAGGGGTTATAATAGTGCGATTTACTTCCCTTTTCAGTCTTGTGACCCCTGTCATTCAGAGCCACCAGCATCTCCTTTTGCTAAACCAGATCCCAATACTGTGCTGAGAGACGTTATCTTATGCTATCCTGATTTTAACATTGCACTTAAGCTGTAGTTGCCCCTTTCATCAGGACTGCTGGCAGGGAGCCAGGGGATGTGAAGTAAACTATTATAAAATACTGGAATGCTTACAAAGTTTTCAAATCAGAATAACATAGGGTATTGGAACTTGTCACCAGCTAAAAATGACATTCCTGGTGACTGGTTAGCTTTAAGGATTGTAGGATAGTATTACTTTTAGTGGTGTCACTTCTAGAAAAATCCATAATTTTGTGATATTTGTAGCTCCAATAACAAAAAATTATCTTCCCCCAGTATTGCTGAGCTGTGACTGGTGGGTATGCTGACAGCAAGGGGAAATTATGATAGATAGCCGGTGTTTAAGGCTTTGGTCCAGCTGTCAACCGCTGACAGGGCAACTATGGGACACAGGGTACAAATCTGTTTTAGTGCAGATGAGTACTGGCTTGACTTCCTGTACTTGTAGCAAGAGACCATCGAACATGATAGTGGTGACATCATCATGGATGGACGTCGCCCTCCGATGCTCTGGGCGTTTGGCGGCATCCAATGAGATATAACATTAGTACCGTGTCACAGGTCAGTGCCAATTGCCAAACAAGTACCCTGTGTCGATATTTCCCAACCCAATCAGAATATGCCATTTTGGTAACTGATTGACGAATAAGGTAAGAGATATCAAAAGTACTACTGGGCGTGCCCGAATATTACTGAGCCAATGAGCTCATAGCCACAGAGCATGTGCATCTCC
This sequence comes from Engystomops pustulosus, assembly GCA_019512145.1. Classification (NCBI taxonomy): domain Eukaryota; kingdom Metazoa; phylum Chordata; class Amphibia; order Anura; family Leptodactylidae; genus Engystomops; species Engystomops pustulosus. Next base: position 117,103,075 of record CM033643.1, on the reverse strand, counting down.
TTTGCTGATCTTTCGAGTGGTGATTGGCCGTAATAGTGGTCAGTATCACAATGCTAGGCAACCCCATTGTTGATGCTGAACTATTGGTGCCAATGGATGAGTAGTCCCACCCTGAAACGATATATACCTGTCCTGGCTCCTCCCACAAATCATTAGCCCCGATCCCCTGATGACTCTGGTGATCCAGCGAAACATGTCGGGGGGGCTATTGTTTGGCTTTTAATTTGACTGGTTTGAGGCTGCTTGTGTAACGGATCACTGCAGAGACCCGTTGATGTACTTATAGGCTGGGTGAATACCCAGCATTATAAATCATACTAGGCTAATCAGCAGCCTCGGACTTGCGGATTTTAAATTCACAAGTGTGATAATTGATTTAAAATTGATTACAATTTTTATAGACCTATTAAAAGTTATGTTTTAGGCCTGACCGTTAAGGCTCTACCCTGTCTTAGGACAGCTTTGTAAATAAATTAGTATCTTGCCTTGGCAGTCCTAAAAGGGCTCTCTTGTGATTTAAGAGCAGCAAGCGTCTGCATCAGGGGCCGCGGCACTAGTGTGCTGATAGTGTGGCACAAGCAGGTAGCTATCTCGCCTGTCAGTTAAGGGAACTGCGGCGCACTTTCAGCAGAAGTGTTACCCGGCCTCTGGATGCCGTCTACTTGCTGCCTCTGAGCATGTTACAGGTTAGCCATCACTGGCATATGCAGTTGAGTTCTGTAATATGTAGCTATTAAACAGGTTAATCCTTGTGTCTTGTGGCTACTATGGAAACTTGCCGGCCATGTAGACAGCAGATGGAAAGAGACATGAGCATGGCAAGCTTGGGAGTTGCTAAGAACAATAGTCCTTGTAGGTTGTATATAAGGAATAGAATTGATTATGAGTTATTGGCATGGTCTTAAATTGGACTGTATTACTTTTGAGGTGAAGCCACCGATCTTGGTGGTGAAATGCTGATTTCTGATTAAATCGCGTCTAGAGAATATCCTTCTGTAACATCTAAATTATGATAATGATGGCCACTTCACCACTACCCAGTCCTTCTGGTTCATTAGTATAACTTTAAAAGTTGATTTTAGAAGGAATGAGGCTATTGATAATATAAGATTATTACCACATGGTGCCTGGATCTTTGAGTAAGTGTTTCTGGTTTGTCATGCTTCATTTTGATGGTAGATTTCCTTTAAGGTTATAAACAATAACATAAATATGATACTCTGACATATCAGGTTTAACAGAACATCATTAGTTTTGACACTTACTAAACTGTCCATAAAGCCATTTTACCTAATGTCTATAATCCAGATTAATGTGGGAGTTATGGAATGTTTTTATAGGGGAGGAATGTCACAATTTGAATTTTAGAGCTTGTAAAAACCTTGGTCATGTTTTCAGTTATTATAACTAAAACTGACGTTTCAAACAACTTGGTGTAATTTTTTTTGTGGTGTGTGTAGCAATTTTATAAATCTGATCCATCGTTACAATAGATCCCACATGTAATGTACATTATAACACAAGCATATGCTACACAAAATACCTTTAACATTTTCCTACTACAATGCTTTAAATATGAGATTGTTTGCATTCCTGTCTTTATATTCTGTGAAAATGGGCTGCGATATTAAAAGGTCAAGTAGACCTTCACCTTGCGTGAAATTCTGGTTACAGAAGTTGAACATTTTGTTTTGGTTTCACTATCCTAGATAAATTTGACCAGTTTTGGGCGATAAATCGAAAACTTATGGAATATTCCCCAGAAGAAGGAGGCTTTCGGTATATTCCCTTTCGAATATATCAAGTAAGTTCTTTTTTTATTAGAACGTTTATGATGTACTTAACTTAAAGAGGTTATCCAATGATAAATGAGCAACACTTAATGCATGAATCTTATGTGGACATACGATTTTTAAAGGGAGCCAGTAGGATTGTTCAGCAGCTAAACCTTCCAAATCATGTCATACCGTGTTGGCATCATGCAGAAAATCCGCTTTGAAGTTAGATCTTAATTGGTTGTGTTAAAATCATTTGAGGCGAAACGTTTAGCACTAAAATCAAGCTCTCCCTACCTCAGAATACCACATTTTCTATGATCTGTAGTGTAACAACACAACCCCACTCCATGTGACAGACATCAATAAGGTTTGCATCTCCTATATTTTTGGCTTCTCATCAGTCACATCAGCAAAGGGGTTATAATAGTACGATTTACTTCCCTTTTCAGTCTTGTGACCCCTGTCATTCAGAGCCAAATGCTTAGTAGAAATGTGTGATGAAGGCACAAGACCTCAGTGCTTTATATAATTGAAATAATTAAAGTTATTAAACGTCATAATAATTGAATAAATCAGTGTGTGCTGTGTAATACAATTAATCTGGTGATTTGGGAAAAGAGGATGTGCTTTAAAGGGGTATTCTGGGATTATGAACTTCTGATACAAAGACCCATAATGGTATAAATATATTAATACAACAAAACTCAATATCATTACTCATAAAATGGAGATTAAATCATTTTGCTTTTATGATTTACTTAATTTTATGGGCTTTCTAAAGTATGCAGAGTTATCTCCAAGATGGCCACCATCTACAACTACAAGTCCCATGAGCCTTCTGTTCTCAGTAACATCTCCTCCCTCTTATGCTCTGCTCTCAGTGATGACATAACAGACTATCGTTCTCTCTTACCATAGTAATGATGGGGGAGATTTATCATGCTTATGATCGCTGCCACGCCCCCCACGACTCTCTGAATACATCAAGAGGCTCCAATTAGTGGATGAGTTAGTGGTAGAGGGTGATCACTCTCAAATAGATATTGTGTAGGACCAGACATAAAAGATTTCACCACATACTATCCTAAGCCACAGTCAATAAACAAGTATTAAAAATAATCCACATGTAGTGCAAGTAAGGTTGTAGATTTTTCATTTATAGGACAAACGCAGTGCCATGAACTGTTTTTCAGTTTTTTAATGGGATGAAATAAAGACTAGTTTTATACATTAACATACATTAGATTTGCCGAATGGGTTTTAGTGAGCCCATATATAGGCCTTTTTTGTAAAACAGGACATGTGATGTGGACATGTGACTAGCGGCCATTTTCTATTCTGTGTCTCCTCCACAGGGACGAAGTCACAGTACTGATTAAAGGGCCAGTAGCATTTTAATTCTCCATCGTAGTGTATGACCACAACATTTTTCTGTGTAAGTTTATACTTGAATGATTTGAATATGAATAATGGTTATTCCCAGAATACCCCTTTTAAGTAAATCAGGTATATTAAGTGTCTCCTGGAATAAATTTGAATATACAGAACTTTGTAATACAGTGCCCCCCATAAATGGTGCACATGGCCCGCTAAAAATGATATAGTATCCTGCCCACAAATAAGTGGAAAGAACCAGAAAGATTTCTATTCACATTACAACCACATGGCAGAGACCGTTAAAAAGACCTTAAAAAAAGAACTTGCAATTAATAGAAAACGACAGAGACCTATCACCATATGCAGAAAGAGGCTCCATCGTGACATTTAAAGGGGCAAAACCATTAAAACAGAATTGTTAAAAAGTGTGGAAATTGGTTAGAATGGAGTACAGGCAGTCCCCGGGTTACATACAAGATAGGGTCTGTAGGTTTGTTCTTAAGTTGAGTTTGTATGTAAGTCGGAACTGTATATTTTATCATTGTAATCCCAGCCAGAACTTTTTTGGTCTCTGTGACAATTGGATTTTAAAAATGTTGGGTTGTCATAAGAATCAATATTAACAATAAAGCTTCATTACAGACACCTGTGATAACTGTTACAGCTGATTATTGTAGCCTAGGACTAATGGACAATAAATTACCAATATCCAGAGGTCCGTTTGTAACTAGGGGTCGTATGTAAGTCGAGTGTTCTTAAGTAGGGGACCACCTGTATTGTAAAAGGAGATTATAAATGTGCCAAATGCAATTGTTACAAGAACAACATGAGATCCAGAATTCTAAAATTTGATGATCCAACTGAAAGTCTGACAGTTTATAAATTGTAAAACTTTTTATGTGGCATATATTCTGATGTGCCTTAGGTATTATATAGGCAAGACAATCAGAAATTTACACACTAGAATAAGGGAACATGTGAGATTGGTCAAAACAGGAGTGGGAGCACCGAGGAGGTGATAGACAGCGTCTGTTGCTTCAGAAAAAAAGCGGTTGTATAGACAAATACAATGTGTCCGGTTGCACTAAATTGACCTAAGTAAGATGTATTTCCTTTGTGGGAGTAAACTTCTCTAATAATATTAGCGCAGTTAGATTAGAACCCAATTCGGTTTCTTTATTTCACTGATACCGACTATACAGTTTTGTATCAATTTTAATGTTTTTAATAGACAACACACTTTTTCAAGAGAAGAATATAAGTAATGCACTAGGGCTACTATTATCATGTGTTATATATCTCCTTTGCCCCTTGTCACTTCTTTGCGCCACTTATCTCAAACTATAAATATTTTCCCTTGTGCCACAAAAATGTGTACCACATATAATGGCAAAATATGAAGTTAACAAGTCCTACATTAAAGGCACCCTGTGGGCTCTGCTCCCCTAGCATACATGACCATGACCAGAGCCAGCGCCACAGCTCTTCATACTTTGGTATATCCTAGGTTATCCTGAGATATAAGCCAAGGAATATGAGCAGTGAAGAGGCCAGTGCCACCGCTGACAACAGGAGACTGGATGCTCACTCTGGTAACTAGGAAGTGTGTCGTCTGATGTCTCCTACAGCTAAGCAGATATTACGAACAGGTCGCTGAGGTGAAGTGTCCCACAGTAATGTCAAACATGCTGGACACCTGTTGTAGACAGTCACTGTAGCAATGCAGTATATATGCCATACACCTGAGTATATCGGATAGCACTCTGACCGACAAATAGTACCTCAAATAAAGATCCTTCCCATGTCCACAAGGGCCTTACCTATCTTAATGTATCCCTTTACACTAGCATCTGTAAATGAGATCCGAGAGCAGATAAAGCGCTAAGCAGCACAAAAAAGCCATTGCCTCAGAGGTCCTATAACTCCCCCGCTTCATATGAATGTCAATGCTCTGATCTGAGTATTTTACCTCAATAAATCTTGAGAAAACGGAAGAGTACCATCCATTTTCTACTAAGACTTGAGTTTTATACAAGTCTCTTGGTTGAAACTTTGCTCTTGGACAAATTCATGGTAAAAATATCTACTCAAACTGAAACTAATGATTAATTGGGAACGGAAATAGCAACCTTTAACATGAAAGCAACCTAATATATAAGCAATTGCCCACTTGCACTTCTGTGTGTAACATACAGTTATTGTTGATTCATTTTTTATTTAATTTTTTTTCTCTTTATGAACCAATATTTTCACAATCTAAATAAAAGTTAACCATTTCATGCTTAAAACTTACAGGCCAATGATATATTCATTGACCTGTAAGTTTTAACTGTGCACCTAAAGGGGCTTGGTAGTGCTTAATCGGAGTTTGCAACACCTTTATTAGTGAGCTGCGTCACAATTCTGTTGCAACAGCGTGAAGCAAAGTACACCAAAAAAAAAAAAGTGCAACTGTGTGCACATCCGGAAACGAACCTGATTTACTATTGGCCTACTATCTGGCACAAACTGGGCAACAGATTCTATTTTTTAGAATAGATGGAAGATTTTTAATGCTTTTTTTAGTCAGTTTCAAACATGAACAAAAGATGGCAGTGTATGTTCAACTACTGCAGATGGGTAGTATACACATTTCTACCTCAAGGTGGCCGTTCTGCACTTTAAGTATTGCTTTATCTGTATCTTTACCGCTGTCAAACAAAAGAAGAAGGACATGGTTGATGATCAGTTACTAGGCACAACAACTGTCTGGTCTGTTCTGATACTTATTAAGGTCTTTGCATATTCAGGTGTCAGGATTTTTCATTTTTGCTAGTTTTTCAATATTTATTAAATATAAAGTATTCACACACATTTTTCTTTTACCTTTTCTAGTTTTTTTCTGTGTATTGCTTCAGATGTTTATTGTTCCTATTTTTTTTAACAGCCCTTTTTTCTAATTAAGTTCTAAATTAAGTTCTAAATCAAGTTCTAATTAACCCATCTTCAGCTTATGAAAATACTTAACACTGTCACTTTATTAGTCCTTCTTTGCCCTTGATGTGATGAATTTACGTAGGTGAGTAAATATCTCTTATTTATAACATTAGTATTATGGCCAATACCTGCTTTCAACATCAATACATTGCCACCATAAAATCTTTCAATACCTAAGAGTATGACATATAAATAATGCATACAGTATTAAAATAATGATATTTAGTCTGTACTCGCCACCATTGTTTGCTAAGGAAAACTCAGTGCAGAAGTAGTGTGATACACAACTGTGCTTCATAGCCGTGTGAGAAGAATTTGTCTTGCAATACTGTCAGTAAGCATTAATTACATTTTTGTTGTTTTATCTACAGAAACTAATAAAAAGGAGAATTCTATTTAGCTTGGCATCAGACGTGTCTTATTCTTTGCTATGCCATCAAGGATACCTGAACTTGCCTTTATTGTGTAGCAGTATTGTCAATCGGCATAGGGGTTCTCCATCCATAAAGATTATCCCCCATAAACTTTATCTAACAAATTGTTATTTTAAACTAACATGCTATTTTTAGCCATTTTTATTGGCTTGATCCCCTTGGTTACTACATGTAGTTTCTGCTTCTTCTTGTCACCCATGTGCGATCAATTCCTGATTGCCTCTCATTCACCTGTATTACTTGTAAATGTGCCAGCAATAGCAGAGAGCACACGAGAAGGGGAAGAGGATCATGTGACTCATGTGATCATGTGACTCAAAGTCCCGATGAGGTTCAGTGCGACCATTTTTTGAAAGACATTCGCATCATTGGAGGTCAAAGGTAGGAATAACATTTAAAATAAAGTAGAAGGGAAGATTATTAAGGAATATAATGTCTTTATATAGTGTAATAATAAGAATTAGGGAAATTGCTCTGGTCTTCTACTCTTAATTGGGGCACATTTACTTACCCGGTCACTTGAGTTCACAGAAAGTGTATTGTCCATCTATAATGCAGCTTGCAGCTATTCACTAAGATTGTGCGCCTGAAATCATGAATGTGTCGTTTCCTTGCACTGGTATGACAGAGTTCACCATAACAGAAAAGGCTATAACTAGAAAGAAAAGGGGATTCACATATGACAATTTGTTAAAAATCCTTATGACATCAGAGTTGCTTTATAACCATTTTTCATGAAAGATATTTCTTTTAACTCAATTTTTGTCAAATGGAAGGCAGAAACAGATTTTTAAATGAGCTTGTGTTAGTAGAAAGCTAAAATATAGCTTGTTTATTTAGGGTAGAAACTAAGGGGAAGTTCTGTTATATGTTCATTATATGTTTTTATTTTTGAAATGACTAAAACAAATAATTGCACATTGCATTGGGATGATAAATGAGACCGAAATGTCTTTGTACTGAATGGAATGTTTCCTGGTTTCAGGCCTGACCGTCCAGTATTTACTATCAAGTATTTGTTTTACTTTCATTCATACTTATGTATGATCTGTTAATGTTTTTACCAAATGCAAAAGTGCAGGTTTATTCATTCCAATGTATTTGGGACATGAAACGTGGACAGTGGCTTGCCTGTATTTACTGGACCAAACACCATAGCCATCTACTGTATGATTCCCACATGATTAGTGTCCCTTAGGCTCCCTTTAACTGATGACCCGTACACATAAATGTTTTTCATGAAAATTTATGGAGTATGTAGAGAACTCTGGTCCTATTCTTGTCGGTGTTTGTGGCTTTGGCCTTCACTTAGAAATCAATGGGACTTAAAAATTATGGATGACTTATGACATTTGTGTGGTCCATATTTACAGATTGTTTGCCAAGTAACACAATTTTGGAAAAGTTAGGGACATAATTTGCCAGCCTTCCATTTTATTTTTTAGCCGTATCCACAAAAGTAGATGACTTGGGGATTGATCATTGACTGTTTTTGCGGACATAATGCTCAGTAGGGGATTACACTCTGATGAAACATTAACTACAAAAACAGAGCAGAGAGATTGGACAACGGCACATGTGTGCATGCAACTCACAACATCCTGATGTTTTGCCCCACACTGTGTTTGGTCTAGAAAACATGGCAGACACACATTCTGCATTTAACGTACCTAACAGAAAATGATGAAAACAACACTGCGACTCGTGAATATGATATCTGAAAGATATTAATGTTGGACATGGATTGTATCTAAAAATGTAGCAATTGTGTATGACACTGATCTTAAAGTTCCCAGATAAAATTGTTATAGGATACACATTGTTAAACAATTTCAACCACTTAAAGCAACATAAAGTACTGAAAAGTTTTGAGACAGTAGTTAAGCAGCTGTGAGTTATGTTGGAAAGCACCTAATATCTAATCGGACATCTAAAAAGAAATTGCATACAGATAGTAGTGGAACAGAACAATGAGAAAATGGAATATGACATCATGGTCTATGAATATGGCAAATATATAGGAAGTGTCTGCTAATTTGAAAGGCCCGGAGTTGATTAGCAGTTCACCATCTGCCGCGTTTGACGTGTTTTTGGTTTTTTTCCCCCATTTTTCAGGTTTTTTTAGACCAGATCAGGATATTAGGTAATTTGGTATTAAATGTTCTGCTCCGCATTCTTGATATGTAAAGTGAAGCCTCCTGTATTACCTAATCAGCCAGACATTAGAGTCCATAAAATGGCCGCAGATGGAGGGTCATGTGATCTCTAACTGTCCATGAACAATCACCAGTTAGAGATCACATGACGCTCCATCTGCGGCCATTTTATGGTTAGGAATCTCTGGCTGATGAGGTAAAAGACTGGATTCTTCACTTTACCTATCAATAACGTGGAGCAGAACTATTCATAGATGTATATTGGTAAATTACCTAATATCCTGCCCCCCACACTTACATACAGATTACAAAAACATGAGGTAAAGTGGCCAGCCCCTTTAAACATTGATATTAAATGACATGTCTTATTTATAATTCAAAAAACAAGCACCTTTTCATAGAACTCTATTTGTACCATGTCTCTGCTCTTCCTCATCTAGAAAGACACTGGCATTACCATTCCTATTGTCATTATGTCCTTACATACTGACAAAGTACAGCAAAGTACATCAGTCCCCCTTGCATCATTGATACTCTGAATCCCATCCTCTGCGCTGTGAAATTTGTCATCATGCACATTTTTGTAGTTACAGCAGTATTTTTCATCAGCATATTTATGGCAAAGCCAGACATTAGATCAATGCAGAAAAAGTATAATTCAAACCTTTTCTCCACTACTGATTTTGGCTTCCAAATTGTAATGCACAGGAACAGGCATAAGTTGCAAGTGAGATCTTAAGTTGTGGCCATCCGACCTACACCTAACAGCATTTTAGTTTCCTATTGTTCCCTATTGTGCTATACGTTCATGTCCGGTACATGTATTGTGGACACAACATAAAATAGGTATGCTTTATGAATGTGGCTGGATATTCTAGATGTCACATTTTGAAAGGATCCTGATATACAATTTGGAAATGTTAACTTTTAGAAAGGTTGCTTGACATGAAAATGGAACTGGGCCTGACCACTTTCCTACCTGGGCTTTCACCAGAGTTTAACCCCTTACGGACGCAGGGTTTTTTCGCTCGTTTCTGGCTCTCCACCTTCAAAAATCCATAACTTTTTCATTTTTACGTGTACAGACCTGTGTGAGGGCTTATTTTGTGCATAACAAATTTTACTTTCCCGTAATGTTATTTATTTTAACCATGCCGTGTACTGCGAAGCTGATTCAAATGTGGAAAATGTAATAAAACGGCACGTTCGTCAGTTCTTGTGGCTCAGTTTTAATACGACTTTGACTGTGCGCTCCAAATACACATCAGCTTTATTCTTTGGTTCGGTGCGATCGCGGTGATACAACAATTTATATAGGTTTTATTGTGTTTTAATACATTTTCAAAAATTAAACGAATGTGTACAAAAAGAAAAAAAAATTTTGTCCATCTTCTGAAGCTAATAACTTTTTCATACTTTGGCGCACGGAGCGTGTAGATTGTAATTTTTGCTAAATGAGCAACATTTTCATTGCTACCATTTAAGTCTGTGCGGCATTTGATCATTTTTATTCATTTTTTATGTGATGTAAAAAGGTGTAAAAGTCGCATTTCAGACATTTGGGGCGCATTTCCCGTCTCGGAGGGTCACCGCCGGCCACCCGTTTTTATATTTTGATCGAGCATTTTGGGACACGGCGATACCTAATGTGTCTGTGATTTTTACTGTTATGTTTTAATATCAGTTCTAGGGAAAGGGGGTGATTTGAATTTTTAATATTTATTAAACTTTTTTTTTCACTATATTCTTAGACCATCTTGTACCTTAACCCTAGAATGTCAAGATCGTTCTTACCATATACGCAATACTTCTTTTTGCAGCTCATTCATTACAATGATCCACTGGCTCATTGTAACGAATCTGCAGAAGCCATTAAGCCTCGGGTCAAACGAAGACCCGAGGCTACCATGGCAACACGATCGCCGATGACGTTCGGGGGGCGCGGCGATCGAAAAAAAAAAAGATGGCGGCGCCCAGCCGCGCCGTCTTTTAAATGCCGCCGGCGACTTTGCCGGCGGCAATCAAGGGTTAATAGCCGCAATCAGTGCAAGCACCGACCGCGGTTATTAGCAGTGGGGGTTTGCTGCAATATGCAAAAACCCCCACCTTTGTATGAAGAGGACTCAGCCGTGAGCCCTCTTCATACATTCCCTATACCTCTGCGCCGTAGAGCTATGGGTGTAAGCAAAATGGTTCCTGCAAGTGTTGATAGTAAGCAAAGTGCTTGGCATTGTTACACTGGCCTTGATCTGTATACTTGTACAGGCGTCCCCTCATTAAGAACACCCACGTACAGATGAACCCTAGTTACAAACGGATCTCTGTTAATTGGTAATTTAATGTACTTTAGCCCTAGGCTACAATAACGCTGTATCAGTTATCATAATGTTTTGCAATGAAGCTTTATTGTTAATCCTGGTTTCTTATGACATCCAACATTTTTAAAATCCAATTGTCACAGAGACCAAAAAAAAATTGGCTGAGTTACAATTTAAAGTATAGTTATGACTTGCATACAAATCAACTTAAGAACAAACCTATAGAATCTATCTTCTACTTAACTGCCTGTGTTAGGACCCTGAGAACACAGATATTTTGAGTTAAAGTTACATTATGACCTCTAGTTCAGGCTTATGTTTGCTGTGGGGGGGGTTCTATGTTTTTTTTTTGTTGTTTTTTTTTTTGCACATTCTATGCTACTTATTATTTTGCTTTTATTATGGGGATTTCACTGGACACTACTGTTTGTTTGTTTGTTTGTTTGTTTTTAGAAGAGATTGTATGATCTTTGTTTGACATCGGTTCATCATTTCTTAGGTTAAATTAAAAATAAAAATGAAAGTTGAATAAAGTGCCGGAACTTATGGTACATTTAGATCCTACTTAAGTTGGAAATCTTTTTGTTTGAGGATGTACTGCACAAAAATCTGAACATGTTTGTCTATGAAAGGGGCCACGCACATCTGTTTTTGAAGTGGTTAACATAGTTTATGTTTATCTAATATAAATACCAGTGATCACAAAAGGCATCAAAGACTATTTTTTTTCTTTTTAGAAAGTTTATAGCTTTGACAGAAATATACTTTTATTTTAAATCATAGCGTTTGTAGTGTAAGTTTTCTTTTGTGTCCCCCTCCCCCTCTACAACTATAAAGGCATAGGTCACGTATGGGTGAGCTATAAAAGTCTGAGTTGGTGTCTTGCTCTTCATCCTGTCTTCCCTTGTGAGAGTATTTGCATAGTTGTAGCCCAGGTTCCCTCAATAGATAAAATACACCTGCTGTACCTTACAGCAAATGCACAGAACCCGTCATTACCACTGGTATAATTTAGAAGAAGAAAGGAATCTTAAGCAATATGGGAATTTTATTTTAGTTCAGCCTTCTGAAAACCTGCTTGGTCATTGCAGGTTTTTTTCTCTCCCTGACACACAATGTTCGTCTGATTTTTATAACCACAGTAGTTCAAAAAATTATAGCCAGAAACACTGCCGCGCATTAGTCTCACTACACAGTAAACTTTCACTTAAGATTGTACTTGCCTCTTGTCTTTTCTCATGATATCCTTCAGTTCAAGGAATTTCAAAGCGCCTCAGAAGGCAGAGTGGATTGTGCTAACCCCTTAACACACCATGATGTCTATGGAGAGGGCTAAGCACTTTCCATTTGGGTTGGTGTCTTATGCGCAGACAACTGTGTTAACGTTGTTGGATTTGAGTTGTTTTTATGTGACCAGGGCACATAACCCCAGTTGATGTGCCAAATACATATATTTTACAAGGTACAGATAATAGGGAATTGGGTCATTGCAAAAAACAGGTTGACATAACATAAGGGCTAAACGACTACTTAAAGCGTGCTGTCCAGTATTTATTTTTTATATGGCTGATGGGGCTTTTAAGGATAAAACAGAGGCACTGCAACTTTGGTAATATTCTTCATTATCCATGGCCGCCTTCTTTTTAAAATTATGTTAATGAGTCTGACTGGCTCATGTCCGTTTACCAGAAACACACCGTGCTGTAGTTCAAGGCTTTTCAATGCCCCCACCCCTCCATCAGCATTTCCTCTCTCTCTGATGAAATCCTACTGCAGCAAGGAAGGTTCAGCACACAGTGGGAGGGGGGGATTATTCTGCACAGTGTAACAGCCTGTGAAGCTGCAGCAAGGAAGGTCTCTGGTAACACCACCATGAACCCTTCAGGCTCATTAAATATTTTTTAGAAGAAAGGAGGCCATGTATAAGGATATTAAAATTAATGATTACCATACCTTGGTCTACAACCAACTCCCTGGGTTATCATGCTTGATTTTCAATAGTAATAAAAAAGCATATACTTGCCTCTCTCCCCGCTCACTTGGACCTCACTGCTGGGTCTCTATTGGATTGTACAATGTTGAAACTAATTTTGCAGCAGGCACGTTGTTGTGGTCGGGATGCAACGGCTAGCCTCTACAGAACAGAGACCTGGCTGGTGTCGCAGCTAAATGGGAGCGGAGTGAGTTGTGGGTATATGCTGCTTATTATTTTTAAGCCCCCAAAGCCATAAAAAAAATTATACTGGACAACCCATTTAAGTTAAAGATTGCTCAAAAGCTCCTTCTCCTCATCCCCGAGACTTTACTACAATGTCTTCTTGGCTTTCCTACTTTTTAACGAAACGAAAAAAAGACAATTGTCAATGTACGTTTTACCAAACATATATTTTAGAAGGTCTTCTCAAGAATCTTAAGTACCTGAAGCGTTTATACATGAATGCCTCTACAAATAGTAAAAGCATCGGCACAAAGTTATTGTATGCTAGAGGTTGCTACCCCTGTTATTCTATTTACATCCCGTTTCTCACTATTAACTCTTCCTGTTCACATACGTTAAAAATATAGATATATTTTTTGTCCATTCTGGGAAGCATGAATCACAAAAAGCCATGTTAGGATGAGCCCCATTATGACGACTTCTTCACTCTTAAGGATATGAGAACACTTAGCTGTTCTGTAGGAATTAAGAATAAAGTTGGTGCTGAAGTTTATGAGGTGAAGAGTTGTCCAGCAATGTTGTCTAGAAGAACACTGGGTAAAACCGATGTGAACCAGTTCACGTACATTCTTGAAATGTGCAACTACAGTTGTTATCGAAGCTGTTCCTTATGGACAAACTGTAATACAGTGTTTTGTAGAAGACTGTCGGACGTATCCGCTCTGAATCCCTTTTGACAACAACTGATGACATTCAAGACTTCAGGATGCTGCAACTCGCTTATTGCTAAAAAATAACCCTTGCTCCTCCTCTTATGATGACCACATATCGTGTGAACGAGATCAACTAATAATCGATCTCTTCTCTCCTCAGGAAGGAGATAAAGAGGTATTACATTGCTGTAAAGTATGTATGAAGTTCAGGCCCAGATGTCATCTAAAAAACTTTGTGTAAACCAGGGATGACTTAACACTTGCCAGCATGAGAATTCTCGCTTGTATTTCTCTACTATGATATTTGTTGAGACCGTTTACACTGATCAATAATAAATCAATTACCCAGACCCAAATTTAATTGTGGTATCAGTTTGTAACGTGTAATACTGTAATAGAGATGCATTGTATTTGGTTTTGATTTAGCAGCATAAGATTATAATAGAATGTACATATCACACGTACAGTATTTCTATGGGAATGCGTGAAATATTTGTATATTTATTAATGTTTTATCATTCTCACATCAATAATTTTATTACCTCCTAAACATTTATTTCAGAAGGTGCCACATAATGTGGTCTGACATGTAGTTTAATCCCTTAGATACATCACATCCTGTCAGTGAGTCACATTTACTTAACTCAATAGTTACACGAATCAGCTAATGCTATCCTCATCTTCCATGCTGGATGGTTTAGGTTACAAGCCAGCGATATAACCTACTCCTCCATTGTACTTTCATGGCTCGCTATTAAGCCTTTGTCCATTGCGGCAGGACTAACACCTTGACCTAAGTGATTACGGTACATTGTTTTCACATACTGTGAAATATTCTGAAACACGAAGAGAAGAATACAGCATATATTCTCTCTAAAAAGTTGTATTACGGAAAGCCTTTAGCTGGAATTGATCTATGAATTTTAAAATGGAATATTATAATGCTGTGAAAACCATACCAAACTACAAAAAGACTACCTCGGAATTTCCCATGTCTCCATCGGCCCAGTATGTAGTTATTGCTGGAAATGTGAAGTTCCCGGGCAGTCCTGCTGTACTTGGTAATGCATAAAGATCATATATAATGTTTTTTAGGTTTACAGAGTGAGAAAGTTGTGGATAGGTAGATGGATATATCATAAATTATGCACACCACAACTGGGAGAAGTGTTGCATATCTAATGTCAGCAGAGAGATAGATATATTTTTGTTAACTTGTATGCCTGGTTTCTGGCATAAAAGATAGTACATAATAATAATTTGCACAAATCGAGTTAACAAACAAAAGATGAAGTTTATAATTTTTTTTTTTTTTCTTATCCCAAAGTTGCCCATAAATGACCCAATTGTGAGTAGGACATCCTCTGAATACATATAATGTTGTAAACTCAGACATGAGCCAAGGACATTGATCCCAGCATACCAGGAAATATTAAGATAAAGGTGTTGGAGTGGCCCACTCTCATTCCAGGCCTCAACCAATTGAAATACTCTTGTGGCACTTCAAAGGCGATGAATTTTCTTTTTCTCTAACTATATGACTGTATTTTATATTTGGTGATATTTGTAAATACTGACTGTGTATGTGTGTATTATTATCTGAAGAGAAAACTACGGTGAGCTTAGTATGTGTTTCTTGTCCCCACTGTTCGCTGACATCACGTTTAAAGGAATCAGTATATGAATCACTATCCTGTTCATTTCCTTACTGTCACTGACCGTATGCTTACTGTAATACTTTACATGGTGGAAATTTAGACATGGTACAACACGAAAATGGAATGCTTCATTTCTGAACATTTCACTGCTTTGTCTCAGTGCAAGGTCTGCACCCTGCTCTTTATATTCAATACACCTTCCATAACATTCATTACAAAATAATCTCACTATTAACATATTATATATGTTTAAATGCAATAATGACTATGGATTATGTGTATATGTTTCTTGTAACAGGCATGTAACTAGGATAGGCAGGGCCCCTTAGCAGGATACTGGTTGGTGCCCCCTTCCCACACATACTCACACACATGCGTGTTATAATCACACAATTTATACAATCATGTGGCACATAGAGTATGAACACACAGTGCATATACAGCATATATACACACATACAGTATATACACACACTAACACATCATAGATACAGCATATTTACATCTCATATATGTTTAATACATATTATGCTGTACAATGTGCAGCATAATTTTTATATATGTTGCACATTCTCCATTCTATAGTGCAGGGTTCCCTAACTTTTTACATAGGGGGCTGTTCCACTGTCCCCCTTAGGCGTTGGAGGGCCGGACTAAAGTTTAAAATAAATAGCGGTAAATGTGATTGCATCCATAATACACTGCACCCCCCTCAATGAATTATTTAATATACTGTACCCCCTTGTGAACTATTTTATATTTGGGCCAATTAATTATTAAATATCTCCATTAATTATTGAATATGCCCCCCCCATTTTACTAGACTGCCCCTCATAATTAATTATTTCTCTATGCTGCCTCCACCATTATTTCCTATGCTGCCCCTCACCATATTTCCTATGCTGCCCCCCACCATTAATTATTTCCTATACTGCCCCTCATAATTAATTTTTTTTCCTATACTGCCCCTCATAATTATTTATTCCCTATGCTGCCCCTCACCATTAATTATTCTTATTTAATTATACTATTTGGCCCCCGCTGCCACAATCTTTTACTGACCTTTTTAATAAAAAATAAAAACCCTGTACTTGCCCAGTCTCTCGTTGCGCTCTCTATCTTCTGCCGCGTCAGCACAGAAGGGGTGCACTGATGACTTCATCTCACGCTGCCGCATCATTTTCATGGAGCGATGTGCGCCGGGGTTGTCTTCCGGCACATTGCTCCAGAAATAGTGTTTCCGCCCGCATCGATCACTTACAGTGACGGGCAGGAGCTTCCTGTCCAACGGACGGAGGCTTCTGCCTGATTGTCGAAAACCGCAGGGGCTTGCGCTGCCATGCCAAGCGTTACTGGCCGGATCGAGCGGTCCGTGGGCCGATGTGGCCCGCGGCTGTAGTTTGGGGAACCCTGCTTTAGTGTATCAGGTCGGATGACTGGGCCTCCTGACACTGCAGACCCTTTAGTAGCTACTATGACTGCTACAACTGTAGCAATGTCCCTGCTTGTAAGATTTAGTATGCTGCTCCAAATTAAGGTTTTTTTTAAATTAACTCCCACTTGTATTGCAGATTGTAGAAAGCTTTGGATGTCTTGTTTAACAGTCCATGATGTTGCAATGTATGTCAATTTCATAAGCATTATGCCATGTGTGAGAAAAAGCCTGCAACCCCCCCCCCCACCCCACCAACAGCCACACCCAATATCTGTGGTTTTCAACATCTGTACAAATATTTTTGAGGATTGTCATTAAATTTGATGTTGCTACATTGCACACACATGGTAAATATGTTTAATGATTGACAGAAAGTTGTGATGGATAATAGTAGACATGATGTAGCAAACAAATTCGACTAAGGAAACATCAAAGTTAAAAAGTTAAAGGGCTTAAGGGTTAACAATGAACCCCATCTCATTTCATCAATGAAGAACTGCCCTGTAGCTGTGATGATAAAAGCAACCATATGTCCATCTTGAGAATAGTTATGTCTTGGTTTTATGAGGCCAGGATAATGCTGTACACTTAATTTCTTCATTTATTAATAAAAGTTCATTTCTGTTTGGAATTCCGCTTTATTTTTTTGCTCGAGGAAAAAGGATGATATATGGCTTGCGAAGAGATGTGGTCTGATCTGGTGCACGTTGTGGGTAATAAGTCAGTTTGCAGCTAAAATTTCGCTTTGTGCTAAAATAAGAATAACGCCCAATTTGTGAGGAACGTTATTGTATTTCCCACTTGTGATCCCTTTACCTTTTGGCAAGAAAAATCTATAGTGTTACAGTAATTTAATTGTCTCTTTATATTGGTGAGCCTGTATAGAAGAGAATGAATGCGGTGTTATCATCTTTTCACTTCACTGACTGCACATTAAGTGCAAAATATAAATTTATCCCTTCAGACCAGGCCCTTTACTGTTTTATGATTCTGTTTTTACTCCCACAAACTTTTTATATTTTTCCATTTAACGAGAGTCATATGAAGTGGTACAAATAGGGCTTCCTAGTTGGCACTTTATGATATATTCTGTACAATATACCGGAAGCTGGAGAAACACCCTGTACACTGCAAACACAGCCGCACTATTTTCTGCGGCCTTGTTGTTCCGCACCTGATTATAAGGTGTGCAGCAGTGTCAGACCTGTGCACAGTTCAATGCAGCATGTTGTCGGTAAGTATGGTTTTATATATAAGGCGCACATGGACTATAACGGCGCACTTTTGATTTCTGAGAAAATCAAAGGATTTTTATTGCCCTTATAGTCCGAAAAATACGGTATTATTTATTTTAAGTATTTTTATTTACTTAAAAATATGACAGACAGATTGATACATCTCCACCATGTTTCATAAAATTAATTCCTGTTTATCAATTAGCTGTACACTTCTGTCTGACTGCTGGTCCAACCACCAAAACTTCAGTGACATGACACATTTACAGCCCATGGAAACTATTTCTGGCACAAATTACACAGAAATATGTTTACTTTTTTTGTTTTTTTTACCTGCACTTCCTTACAATAATAGCATTGGAATTATTTTTATATTATTTTATTTCTTTTCAGCATTTAATTTATGAAAGGAGGATGGTTTTACCAATGTTATTTTTCTAACATGAGTTTTTTTGTTTTTTAAACGACCATTTCCCTTAATTGCAAATGACTTTTATACACGTTTCCACCCTTCCATTGAAACATTGCAGTTACAAACACTGAAACGGCTGACACATGCTGTTCATGTGTTTCCTTGTCTTCATTGTCATGATCGCTGTCTTTGTTTTTACACAATCTCTTTTGTATGGTAGTAGAAACATTTGTATACCTTTCTGGTTTGTATTAGGGAAATGTGGATTTTTAATATTGAAGCTTTTTCTCCACACATATTTCCAAGTGACTGCAGCACCAGTAATTCTGAATACACTATTCGGATTAGCGGTAGGAAGAGGTATATCTGGATTGTGTCTCCTCTATCAACATAACCATCACACTCTGTGTTCATTTGCCCTTTCAGTTTTTCCAGTAGTATTTTTTGTTTAGTAGAATTAAGAAGATTACAAATGTAACATACTATTATCTTGCTTTACTATATGAATTAACCTACAATTTCTGTGAAAATGAGCTGAACACTGGAAGTGTAAATAATGCCAAAGTGATACAACCGGACTTAGAATGTGACAGACAGACCATTTTAAACATACTTGACTAAACCAGTGGACACTGGCAACCAACTACTGACTTATTTCTGCATGATAAATGTTAGAAGTTCATACACACCAGATTTTTGGTGGACATATCAGTAATTTGATAAAACTGTATTCAAATTCAGAATTTTATGTAATATTCCCCCCAATGTTGAGCATTGTGCTCTGGAAGATAATCTGCTTACTGTTTTTTGCATCCTAATCAGCCTTTTATGCTTTTTTTTTTTTCTTCTTCCTTCTTTCTTTTTTTTTTCCTCGCTCAGCCAATGACCTACAACTCTCATCCTCTCTTATAATTCTGCAGTGGTTTTGAATGTTGTGAACCCTGTAAAAAAATCTGCCTTTTTCAAGTATACCATTTGAATACTTGCAGCCCTCCGGGGTTACTGATTGAAGCTCTTCTCCTTTAAATGACCTGGTAAACCATGTATTCAGGGACGTAGACTCATCCAGATTTGGTCTTTCCTTTTTAACTGGGGGTTATTGTTTATAGGATCCTATGTAGCATTTGTTGCCACGTACCTGAAATAGCTGCTTATGTTTCTTATGTCATTTATGCAGCAGTACTTGGTAAAAGATTAATAAAAAAAATGAGGCCTTTATTTTTTTTTTTTTTTACTGTGTTCCATACATGCAATTGCTGTAATACACTATATAAATAACATGTGTCTCTGTTTATTTTTTTTATATAAAGCATTTTCACTTCTTGTGTTACACTTATTGTGTTACATAATGAGGTACATAATACTCATAGTGACATTTCTGATATGTTTTACAATAGTTTTTTGATTCTTTAGTATGAATGATTTAGCTGGGGTAGGACTGTTTCTGTGGGACCAAGCATTTTATTTAAGATTTATGTCAGAGAGTAAGGGAATTATAGCTGAAATGATTTGATTTTTTGGTATACAGCAGATGCTGCTTATTCATAAACAGGTCAAATTTGCCATAAATATCTGAAAGATGTTGTTCTAACTTTGCAGACCTCAGTGCAAAAAATAGGTTGGTTTAATGCTTGAGATTGAATAACTGAATGGCCTGCATTGGGCCCTAGCCACATACCAACTAGACACCTTTTGGATGAATGGAAATACAAATTGTGAACCAGCTTCACATCTAAAACAGTGGCCGACTGCGCCTTTTGCTAAATGGGCACAAGCCCCAAAACCTTGTGGGACCACTCCTATAGCTGTAAAATTGGGTACCATATCCAATCATTTGTCAATATCAAGTGTGAAGGTGAGGGACAGCATGATACTTGTCAATTCCTGCATCTTTTGGGTAGACTAGAGATGTACTACTGCAGTAATTGTAAAATAAGAAGAGCTTATTAGAGCGCACTATATTTCTAATTGTCTGTGCTATGTATGTGCTTTTCAAAACGGACCATAAGACTCGTAAAGGACTCAGCGCCATGCCCAAAATAAAATGTTACAGTTTGTGATCTGTCTCCAAAAGCACACCAAAATAGGACACAATCTGTATGTTTGTTTGTTTCTTTCCCCTATTTTGACTTCAAATATCATGTTATGAATCCTAAAGACTGTATTAAAATGTTTGAAATATTTCAGACTGAAATACCAGTTTGTCTTGGCATAAAAAATGAATTAGCTTGTGTAATTAGGTGTAATAGTTCCTTTGTGAAATGCATCAGTTGTTAATATATATACATGCATACACATATAGACAACCGCTTAGCACATTGTTCTGTGTTCTAGCAATCATCTTTTCTGGTCCTGGTTATAGATGTTTAAACCACTGACTATACCTTAACAAATAAACATCAGACTATCTCTTTCCATGCACTTTAGATCCTAGACAACAATCGTAGGCAGTCTTCCATTTGTCTGAAGATTTCTATTCATTTCAGAGTATCGACGTAGAAGGATGCAATTTAGTGATTATATTATTACCAAGTGGCCAAGGAAATGTTCAGTTACTACCTCTCCACCTCAACTTGCCTTTTTACGTATTTTGTTATGTTTATAATCCTATTTTAAGACTTTCCTACTTTATGTACTAACCTTATAATTGTCACATTCTATGAGGCAAAAAAGGACAGAACATTTAAAAGGTCATCTTGAAAGATGTCATAAGTGTTCTGCTATTGAATTCCCCAAGAGAAACTCTGCAGTTTTGATAAATGCGCCCCTCTGTTTGAACTGCAGATAAAGTTCACAGGAATTAATTTTTGTGTTTTATTTACAGGCCACCAGTGAACGTCCATTTGTGAAAAGCTATTTCACCAGTTGCCAATGATGGGAAGCCCCATACACTTGATGATTTAGTAAGGAAGTTTTCCTGCAGCAATCCCACCTGAAGGTACACATTCAACACAGACTTTAAGCAATTACAGTTTGGATTCATAAGTGTTTACTGACTTTACTTTAACCCCCTTCGGGCCTATTTTGGCCTTTAGGACACAGCCCCATTTTTCAAATCTTCCTTTTGTCCCTATGTGGTTATAGCTGTGAAACGCTTTACAAATTAGTTTAAAAATTTGGATGATATCTTTTGTGTTAGTTTGGAAAAAACATGACATTTGGCAAAAATAAAAAAAAATTCTAATTCTCTACACTTGAACAGATATCATAGCACCCAAATTAATTCATAACTTACATTTCCCAAATGTCTGCTTATATTGGCATGGTTTATAAAGATTCCACGTATATTACTAAATGTTATGAGGCTTAGAATTTGGGGTGCCTTGTTTCACATTTTTGGGGAAAATCGCCAAACCCTGTATATTGCCTAAATAATAGGAGTAGTAAATTACCCCATTATGTAAACTACACCCCTCAAAGTACAAGTAAGCACTTTTAAGAAGTTTAACCCTTTAGGTTTTTATAGGGTTAAACAAAATGGAGGTGCAGTCTACAATCGTAATATTTGTGTACAATATTTCATTTTGGGTGAAAAATTTAACATTCACAATAGATTAAATGACAAAAAGCTCCGCAAGTTTTTGTACCCAATTTCTCCCAAGTGTACCAATACCCCTATGTGGTGGTAGCTGCTCTGTTGGTGCACTGGCCGTGCATAGAATAGAAGGAGGTGCCATTCACAGCAGATTTCCGTTTTCAAATTGTACAAGCTATAATTTTTTTTCTTTTTTTTTTTTTTTTGTGGTGCTTATTTTTTGACACATGAGATGCACATTTCTGGACATAATTGTTTGTCATCTATACTAATTGATGAAATTTATTAACTCTTTGGTGGAGGAAATGAAATTATCAATTTTTGGTACGTTTTTTTTATTTTTTTGTCCTTTTACCATACCATAAAAATGTTTTTATTCTAGGGGTCGCCACGATTACAGAATACCATTTATGAGTGGCTTTTCTAATTTTTTTCCCCCATTTACTGAATTAAAAACTATTTTGGAGAATGTTGTCAATTTTTTGCAGAAGAGTGTTTTCTTTTTAGCGTGTTATTTAGGAGTACGTATTGTTTGTTTTTTTTTTTTATCCCTTCTTACAGCATTTTGTTAAGGGTATTAATAAAAATTGCTTTTAGTATGAACGGACCCTGCGATACTAAATATGTGGGAGTTTTTTGTGTATTTGTTTTATACTTTATTAAGTTTGTGTGACATTTTAGGGGTTTACATTTAATTTTTTTTTTTATTTTATTTTTATTGAGAAACTAATTTTTTATCATTTTTACTCTATCCAAACTTGAACCAGCGATGCTCTGATTGCTGGGTTCAAGTCCAATACTCCGCTCTCACATACTAAGGCATAGTGAGCTGTGTAAACTGTCTGCCATGCTCACACATGCTCAGGCAGCTTACAGTCAACTGGAAAGGATCTGACTGTAGGACTGCTTGGCAGCCTCGGGGCTGCCCAGAAAGGGATTGATCCCAAGTCTTGCTGACCACGGCGCATGTGTCTAACACTTGCGATAGGAGCCAGCTCCGATTGCGAGTGTGAGCGCAGGAGTCAGCTGTTTTATACACGGCCACTGCTTCTGGTACCGGCTCCGTTCATGATTGGTGCCAGAAACTGGACTTAATATCTTCTATCTTTTCATGCAAATTTATTTCTCAGCAGCTATTTTATGACTGGTAATGTTTTCAAGTATTTGGCTAGTTGCTAGTCTTTTTTTTTTTTTATGGTGACTTTTATTAAAAGTTTATGTTTACCACATAATATATACCACACCAATTATTTGTACATTATTACCTTGCAATAAAAAAACACAATATCCCCAAAGAATAAGAAGGGAAGCGGCTGCATGAAGGGCAAATCTTTGGTAACATTCACTTTCCTTTTTTTAAAACTTGTTTACTGTGTACACTGGGAAAGCTCCTTGCTATCTACCATAAACTTTTATTATTGAGAAAATTGTCATTTGATATGTTATTTTCATTCTGCAGTATATGTTGCGGAATACACTGTCCCCTTATAATAAAGATTGGGTGATCATATGACTTGTGCACACTTCACACAGCCATGTGCTCACCTGTCTCTCTCAAACAAAAAATAAAAATGACAAGACTAGTGACACAGACCTGATGACAGGTGTCCTTTAAGGACCTGAGAACACAGATATTTTGAGTTGAATGTTACATTATGACCTCTAGTTCAGGCTTATGTTTGCTGGGGGGGGTTTCTATGTTTTGTTTTTTTTTGCACATTCTATGCTACTTATTATTTTGCTTTTATTATGGGGGTTTCACTGGACACTACTTGTTTGTTTGTTTTTTAGAAGAGATTGTAGGATCTTTGTTTGACATGCAGTTCATCATTTCTTAGGTTAAATTAAAAAATAAAAATGAAAGTTGAATAAAATGCCGGAACTTAATGTACTATTTAGATCCTACTTAAGTTGGAAATCTTTTTGTTTGAGGATGTACTGCACAAAAATCTGAACATGTTTTGGCTATGAAAGGGGCACGCACATCTGTTTTTGAAGTGGTTAACATAGTTTAGTTTTATCTAAATATAAAATACCAGTGATCACAAAAGGCATCAAAGACTATTTTTTTCTTTTTAGAAAGGTTTATAGCTTTGACAGAAATATACTTTTATTTTAAATCATAGCGTTGTAGTGTAGGTTTTCTTTTGTGTCCCCCTCCCCCTCTACAACTATAAAGGCATATAGGTCACGTATGGGGTGAGCTATAAAAGTCTGAGTTGTGTCTTGCTCTTCATCCTGTCTTCCCTTGTGAGAGTATTTGCATATGTTGTAGCCCAGGTTCCTCAATAGATAAAATACTAACCTGCTGTACCTTACAGCAAATGCACAGAACCCGTCATTACCACTGGATTAATTATAGAAGAAGAAAGGAATCTTAAGCAATATGGGAATTTTATTTTTAGTTCAGCCTTCTGAAAACCTGCTTGGTCATTGCAGGTTTTTTCTCTCCCTGACACACAATGTTCGTCTGATTTTTATAACCACAGTAGTTCAAAAAAGGTATGAGCCAGAAACACTGCCGCGCATTAGTCATCACTACACAGTAAACTTTCACTTAAGATTGTACTTGCCTCTTGTCTTTTTCTCATGATATCCTTCAGTTCAAGGAATTTCAAAGCGCCTCAGAAGGCAGAGTGGATGTGCTTAACCCCTTAACACACCATGATGTGTATGGAGAGGGCTAAGCACTTTCCATTTGGGGTTGGTGTCTTATGCGCAGACAACTGCTGTTAACTGTTGTGATTTGAGTTGTTTTTATGTGACCAGGGCACATAACCAGCAGTGTGATGTGCCAAATACATATATTTTACAAGGTACAGATAATAGAGGAATTGGGTCATTGCAAAAACAGGTTGATATAACATAAGGGCTAAACGATACTTAAAGCGGTTGTCCAAGTATTTATTTTTTATATATGGCTGATGGGGCTTTTAAGGATAAAACAGAGGCACTGCAACTTTGGTAATATTCTTTCATTTATCCATGGCCGCCTTCTTTTTAAAATTATGTTAATGAGTCTGACTGGCTCATGTCCGTTTACCAGAAACACACCGTGCTGTAGGTTCAGAGGCTGTTTCAATGCCCCCACCCCTCCATCAGCATTTCCTCTCTCTCTGATGAAATCCTACTGCAGCAAAGGAAGGTTCAGCACACAGTGGGAGGGGTGGAGTTATTCTGCACAGTGTAACAGCCTGTGAAGCTGCAGCAAGGAAGGTCTCTGGTAACACCACCATGAACCCTTCAGGCTCATTAACATAATATTTATTTTAAAAGAAAGGAGGCCATGTATAAAGGATATTAAAATTAAATGATTACCATACCTTGGTCTACAACCAACTATCCCTGGGTTATCATGCTTGATTTTCAAAGTAATAAAAAAGCATATACTTGCCTCTCTCCCCGCTCACGTTGGACCTCACTGCTGGGTCTCTATTGGTTTACAATGTTGAAACTAATGTTGCAGCAGGCACGTTGTTGTGGTCGGGATGGAACGGCTAGCCTCTGTAACAGAACAGAGACCTGGCTGGTGTCGCAGCTAAATGGGAGCGGAGTGAGTTGTGGGTATATGCTGCTTATTATTTTTAAAGCCCCCAAAGCCATAAAAAAAAATTATACCTGGACAACCCATTTAAGTTAAAGATTGCTCAAAAGCTCCTTCCTCCTCATCCCTGAGACTTTACTACAAATGTCGTCTTGGGCTTTCCTACTTTTTAACGAAACGAAAAAAAGACAATTGTGCAATGTACGTTTTACCAAACATATATTTTAGAAGGTCTTCTCAAGAATCTTAAGTACCTGAAGCGTTTATACATTGAATGCCTCTACAAATAGTAATAAGCATCGGCACAAAGTTATTGTATGCTAGAGGTATGCTACCCCTGTTATTCTATTTTACATCCCCGTTTTCTCACTATTAAACTCTTCCTGTTCACATACGTTAAAAATATATATATATTTTTTGTCCATTCTGGGAAGCATGAATCACAAAAAGCCATGTTAAGGATGAAGCCCCATTATGACGACTTCTTCACTCTTAAGGATATGAGAACACTGTGAGCTGTTCTGTAGGAATTAAGAATAAAGTTGGTGCTGAAGTTTATGAGGTGAAGAGTTGTCCAGCAATGTTGTCTAGAAGAACACTGGGTAAAACCAGATGTGAACAGTTCACGTACATTCTTAGAAATGTGCAACTACAGTTGTTATCGAAGCTGTTCCTTATGGACAAACTGTAATGACAGTGTTTTGTAGAAGACTGTCGGACGTATCCGCTCTGAATCCCTTTTGACAACAACTGATGACAATATTCAAGACTTCAGGATGCTGCAACTCGCTTATTGCTAAAAAATAACCCTGTGCTCCTCCTCTTTATGATGACCTACATATCTGTGTGAACGGAGATCAACTAATAATCGATCTCTTCTCTCCTCAGGAAGGAGATAAAGAGGTATTACATTGCTGTAAAGTATGTATGAAGTTCAGGCCCAGATGTCATCTAACAAAACTTTGTGTAAACCAGGGATGACTTAACACTTTGCCAGCATGAGAATTCTCTGCCTTGTATTTCTCTACTGATATTTGTTGAAGACCGTTTACACTGATCAATAATAAATCAATTACCCAGACGCAAATTTTATTGTGGTATCAGTTGTAAACGTGTAATACATGTAATAGAGATGCATTGTATTTGGTTTTGATTTAGCAGCATAAGATTATAATAGAATGTACATATCACACGTACAGTATTTACATATGGGCACGCATGAAATATTTAGATATTTTATTTAATGTTTTAATCATTCTCACATCAATAATTTATTAACCTCCTAAAACATTTATTTCAGAAGGTGCCACATAATGTGGTCTGACATGTAGTTTAATCCCTTAGATACATCACATCCTGTCAGTGAGTCACATTTACTAGTAACTCAATAGTTACACAATCAGCTTAATGCTATCCTCATCTTCCATGCTGCATGGTTTAGGTTACAAGCCAGCGATATAAACCTACTCCTCCATTGTACTTTCATGGCTCGCTTATTAAGCCCTTTGTCCATTGCGGCAGGACTAACACCTTGACCTAAGTGATTACGGTACATTGTTTTCACATACTGTGAAATATTCTGAAACAAGAGAGAAGAATACAGCATATATTCTCTCTAAAAAGTTGTATTACGGAAAGCCTTTAGCTGGAATTGAGTCTATGAATTTTAAAATGGAATATTATAATGCTGTGAAAACCATACCAAACTACAAAAAGGACTACCTCGGAATTTCCCATGTCTCCATCGGCCCAGTATGTAGTTATTGCTGGAAATGTGAAGTTCCGCGGACAGTCCTGCTGTACTTGGATAATGCATAAAGATCATATTATAATTTTTTTTAGGTTTACAGAGTGAGAAAGTTGTGGATAGGTAGATGGATATATCATAAATTATGCACACCAACTCGGGAGAATGTGTGCATATCTAATGTCAGCAGAGAGATGAGATAGATTTTGGTTAACTTGTATGCCTGGTTTCTGGCATAAAAGATAGTACATAATAAATAATTTGCACAAATCGAGTTAAACAAAAAGATGAAGGTTTATAGATTTTTTTTTTTTTTCTTATCCCAAAAGTTGCCCATAAATGACCCAATTGTGTTGAGTAGGAAATCCTCTGAATACATATAATTGTTGTAAACTCAGACATGAGCCAAGGACATTGATCCCCAGCATACCAGGAAATATTAAGATTAAAGGTGTTGGAGTGGCCCACTCTCATTCCAGGCCTCAACCCAATTGAAATACTCTTGTGGCACTTCAAAGGCTGATGAATTTTCTTTTTCTCTAACTATATGACTGTATTTTATATTTGGGTGATATTTGTAAATACTGACTGTGTATGTGTGTATTATTATCTGAAGAGAAAACTACGGTGGAGCTTAGTATGTGTTTCTTGTCCCCACTGTTCTGCTGACATCACGTTTAAAGGAATCAGTATATGAATCACTATCCTGTATCATTTCCTTACTGTCACTGACCGTATGCTTACTGTAATACTTTATCATGTGGGAAATTTAGACATGGTACAACACGAAAAATGGAATGCTTCATTTCTGAACATTTCACTGCTTTGTCTCAGTGCAAGGTCTGCACCCTGCTCTTTATATTCAATACACCTTTCCAATAACATTCATTACAAAATAATCTCACTATTAACATATTATATATGTTTAAATGCAAGTAATGATCTATGGATTATGTGTATAATGATTTCTTGTTAACAGGCATGTAACTAGGATAGGCAGGGCCCCTTAGCAGGATACTGGATTGGGCCCCCCTTCCCACACATACTCACACATGCGTGTTATAATCACACATTTATACAATCATGTGGACACAGAGTATGAACACACAGTGCATATACAGCATATATACACACATACAGTATATACACACAATACACATCATAGATACAGCATATTTACATCACATATATGTTATATACATATTATGCTGTACAATGTGCAGCATAATTTGTATATAATGTTGCACATTCTCCATTCTATAGTGCAGGGTTCCCTAAACTTTTTACATAGGGGGCTGTTCACTGTCCCCCTTAGGCCGTTGGAGGGCCGGACTAAAGTTTAAAAATAAATAGCGGTAAATGTGATTGCATCCATAATACACTGGCACCCCCCTCAATTAATTATTTAATATACTGTACCCCCTTGTGAACTATTTTATATATTGGCCCAATTAATTAATTGGGCCAATTAATTATTAAATATCTCCATTAATTATTGAATATGCCCCCCCCACTATTTACTAGACTGCCCCTCATAATTAATTATTTCCTATGCTGCCTCCACCATTATTTCCTATGCTGCCCCCTCACCATATTTCCTATGCTGCCCCCCACCATTAATTATTTCCTATGCTGCCCCCCATCATTAATTTTTTTTTCCTATACTGCCCCTCATAATTATTTCCTATGTTGCCCCTCACAATTAATTATTTCTTTATTTAATTATACAATTGGCCCCCAGTTGCCACAATCTTTTTACTGACCTTTTTAATAAAAAATAAAAACCCTGTACTTGCCCAAGTCTCTCGTTGCGCGTCTTCTATCTTCTTGCCGCGTCCAGACAGGAAGGGGTGCACGTGATGACTTCATCGCACGGCTGCGCATCATAGTTCATGGAGCGATGTGCGCCGGGGTTGTCTTCCAGGCACATTGCTCCAGAAATAGTGTTTCCGCCCGCATCGAGCACTATACAGTGACGGGCAGGAGCTTCCTGTCCAGACGGACGGAGGCTTCTGCCTGATTGTCGAAAACCGCAGGGGCTCGGCGCTGCCATGCCAAGCGTTACTGGCCGGATCGAAGCGGTCCGTGGGCCGCATGTGGCCCGCGGGCTGTAGTTTGGGGAACCCTGCTTTAGTGTATCAGGTCGGATGACTGGGCCTCCTGACACTGCAGACCCTTTAGTAGCTACTATGACTGCTACAACTGTAGCAATGTCCCTGCTTGTAAATATTTAGTATGCTGCTCCAAATTAAGGTTTTTTTTAAATCAACTCCACTTGTATTGCAGATTGTAGAAAGCTTTGGATGTCTTGTTTAACAGTCCATGATGTTGCAATGTATGTCAATTTCATCAAGCATTATGCCATGTGTGAGAAAAAGCCTGCAACCCCCCCCCCCCCACCCCACCAACAGCCACACCCAATATCTGTGTTTTCAGACATCATGTACATATATTTTTGAGGATTGTCATTAAATTTGATGTTGCTTACATTGCACACACATGGTAAATATGTTTATATGATTGACAGAAAGATGTGATGGATAATAGTAGACATGATGGATAGCAAACAAATTCGACTAAAGGAAACATCAAAGTTAAAAAGTTAAAGGGCTTAAGGGTTAACAATGAACCCCATCTTCATTTCATCAATGAAGAACTGCCCTGTAGCTGTGATGATAAAAGCAACCATATGTCCATCTTGAGAATAGTTATGTCTTTGGTTTTATGAGGCCAGGATAATGCTGTACACTTAATTTCTTCATTTATTAATAAAAGTTCATTTCTGTTTGGAATTCCGCTTTATTTTTTTTGCTCGAGGAAAAAGGATGATATATGGCTTGCAGAAGAGAATGTGGTCTGATCTGGTGCACAGTTGTGGGTAATAACGTCAGTTTGCAGCTTTAAATTTCGCTTTGTGCTAAAATAAGAATAACGCCCAATTTGTGAGGAACGTTATTGTATTTCCCACTTGTGATGCCTTTACCTTTTGGCATAGAAAATCATATAGTGTTACAGTAATGTAATTGTCTCTTATTATTTGGTGAGCCTGTATAGAAGAGAATGAATGCTGTGTTATCATCTTTTCACTTCACTGACTGCACATTAAGTGCAAAATATAAATTTATCCCTTCAGGACCAGGCCCTTTACTGTTTTATGATTCTGTTTTTACTCCCCACAAACTTTTTATATTTTTCCATTTACAGAGGAGTCATATGAAGTGGTACAAATAGGGCTTCCTAGTGGCACCTTTATAATATATTCTGTACAATATACCGGGAAGCTGGAGAAACAGACCCTGTACACTGCAAACACAGCCGCACTATTTTCTTGCGGCCTTTGTTGTTCCGCACCTGATTATAAGGGTGTGCAGCAGGTGTCAGACCTGTGCACAGTTCAATGCAGCATGTTGTCTGTAAGTATGGTTTATATATAAGGCGCACTGGACTATAAGGCGCACCTTTGATTTCTGAGAAAATCAAAGGATTTTTATTGCGCCTTATAGTCCGAAAAATACGGTATTATTTATTTTAAGTATTTTTATGTACTTAAAAATATGACAGACAGATTGATACATCTCCACCAATGTTTCATAAAATTCATTCCTGGTTATCATTAAGCTGTACACTTCTGTCTGACTGCTGGTCCAACCACCAAAACTTCAGTGACATGGCACATTTACAGGCCCAATGAAAAACTATTTCTGGCACAAATTACACAGAAATATGTTTACTTTTGTGTTTTTTTACCTGCACTTTCCTTACAATAATAGCATTGGAATTATTTTTTATATTATTTTATTTCTTTTCATGCATTTAATTTATGAAAGGAAGATGGTTTTACCAATGTTATTTTGTCTAACATGAGTTTTTTTGTTTTTTAAACGACCATTTTCCCTTTAATTGCAAATGACTTTTATACACGTTTTCCACCCTTCCATTGAAACATTGCAGTTACAACACTGAAACGGCTGACACATGCTGTTCATGTGTTTCTTGTCTTCATTGTCATGATCGCTGTCTTTGTATTTTACAATCTCTTTTGTATGGTAGTAGAAACATTTGTATACCTTTCTGGTTTGTATTAGGGAAATGTGGATTTTTAATATTGAAGCTTTTTTCTCCACAACATATTTCCAAGTGACTGCAGCACCAGTAATTCTGAATACACTATTCGGATTAGCCGGTAGGAAGAGGTATATCTGGATTGTGTCTCCTCTATCAGGACATAACCATCACACTCTGTGTTCATTTGCCCTTTCAGTTTTTTCCAGTAGTATGTTTGTTTAGTAGAATTAAGAAGATTACAAAATGTAACATACTATTTATCTTGCTTTACTATATGAATTAACCTAACAATTTCTGTGAAAAATGAGCTGAACACTGGAATGTGTAAATAATGCCAAAGTGATACAACCGGACTTAGAATGTGACAGACAGACCATTTTAAACATACTTGCCTAAACCAGTGGGACACTGGCACCAACTACTGACTTTATTTCTGCATGATAAATGTTAGAAGTTCATACACACCAGATTTTTGGTGGACATATCAGTAATTTGATAAAACTGTATTCAAATTCAGAATTTTATGTAATATTCCCCCCCAATGTTTGAGCATTGTGCTCTGGAGATAATCTGCTTACTGTTGTTTGCATCCTAATCAGCCATTTTATGCTTTTTTTTTTTCTTCTTCCTTTCTTTTTTTTCCTCTGCTCAGCCAATGACCTACAACTCTCATCCTCTCTTATAACGTCTGCAGTGGTTCTTGAATGTTTGTGAACCCTGTAAAAAAAATTCTGCCTTTTTCAAGTATACCATTTTGAATACTTGCATGCCCTCCTGGGGTTACTGATGTGAAGCTCTTCTCCTTTAAATGACCTGGTGAACCATGTAATTCAGGGACGTAAACTCATCCAGTATTGGTCTTTCCTTTCTAACTGGGGGTTATTGTTTATAGGATCCTATGTAGCATTTGTTGCCACGTACCTGAAATAGCTGGCCTTATGTTGTCTTATGTCATTTATGCAGCAGTACTTGGTAAAAGATTAATAAAAAAAAAATGAGGCCTTAATTTTTTTTTTTTACTGTGTTCCATACATGCAATTTGCTGTAATACACTATATAAATAACATGTTGTCTCTGTTTATTTTTTTTTTATATAAAGCATTTTCACTTCTTGTGTTACACTTATTGTGTTACATAATGAGTGCATAATACTCATAAGGGTGACATTTCTGATATGTTTTACAATAGTTTTTGATTCTTTAGTATGAATGATTTATGCTGGGGTAGGACTGTTTCTGTGGGACCAAGCATTTTATTTAAGATTTATGTCAGAGAGTAAGGGGAATTATAGCTGAAATGATTAGATTTTTTGGTACAGCAGATGCTGCTTATTCATAAACAGGTCAAATTTGCCATAAATATCTGAAAGATGTTGGTTCTACATTTGCAGACCTCAGTGCAAAAAATAAGGTTGGTTTAATGCTTGAGATTGAATGAACTGAATGGCCTGCATTGGGCCCTAGCCACATACCAACTAGACACCTTTTGGATGAATGGAAATACAAATTGTGAACCAGCTTCACATCTAAAAACAGTGGCCGACTGCGCCTTTTGCTAAATGGGCACAAGCCCCAAAACCTTGTGTGGACACTCCTATAGCTGTAAAATTGGGTACATATCCAATCATTTGTCAATATCAAGTGTGAAGGTGAGGGACAGCATGATACTTTGTCAATTCCTGCATCTTTTAGTGTAGACTAGAGATGTACTACTGCAGTAATTGTAAAATAAAGAAGAGCTTATTAGAGCGCACTATATTTCTAATTGTCTGTGCTATGTATGTGCTTTTCAAAACGGACCATAAGACTCGTAAAGGACTCAGCGCCAGTGCCCAAAATAAAATGTTACAGTTTTGTGATCTGTCTCCAAAAGCAGACACCAAAATAGGACACAAATCTGTATGTTTGTTTGTTCTTTCCCCTATTTTGACTTCAAATATCATGTTATGAATCCTAAAAAGACTGTATTAAAATGTTTGAAATATTTCAGACTTGAAATACCAGTTTGTCTTGGCAATAAAAGTGAATTAGCTTGTGTAATTAGGTGTAATAGTTCCTTTGTGAAATGCATGCAGTTGTTAATATATGTACATGCATACACATATGAGACAACGCTTAGCACATTGTTCTGTGTTCTAGCAATCATCTTTTCTGGTCCTGGTTATAGATGTTTAAACCACTGACATATACCTTAACAAATAAACATCAGACTATCTCTTTCCATTGCACTTTAGATCCTAGACAACAATCGTAGGCAAGTCTTCCATTTGTCTGAAGATTTCTATTCATTTCAGAGTATCTGACGTAGAAGGATGCAATTTAGTGATTATATTATTACCAAGGTGGCGCAAGGAAATGTCAGTTACTACCTCTCCACCTCAACTTGCCTTTTTACGTATTTTGTTATGTTTATAATCCTATTTTAAGAGCTTTCCTACTTTATGTACTAACCTAATAATTGTCACATTCTATGAGGCAAAAAAGGACAGAACATGTTAAAAGGGTCATCTTGAAAGATGTCATAAAGTAGTTCTGCACATTGAATTCCCCAAGAGAAACTCTGCAGTTTTGATAAATGCGCCCCTCTGTTTGAACTTGCAGATAAAATTCACAGGAATTAATTTTGTGTTTTATTTACAGGCCACCAGTGAACGTCCATTTGTGCAAAAGCTTTTTCGACCAGTTGCCAATGATGGGAAGCCCCATACACTTGATGATTTAGTAAAGGAAGTTTGTCCTGCAGCAATCCCACCTGAAGGTACACATTCAGACACAGACTTTAAGCAATTACAGTTTGGGATTCATAAGTGTTTACTGACTTTACTTTAGCCCCTTCAGGCCTATTTTGGCCTTTAGGACACAGCCCCATTTTTCAAATCTGCCTTGTGTCACTATGTGGTTATAGCTGTGAAACGCTTTTACAAATTAGTTTAAAAATTTGGATGATATCTTTTGTGTTAAGTTATGGAAAAAAACTGACATTTGGCAAAAATTAAAAAAAAAATTCTAAATTCTCTACACTTGAAGCAGATAATCATAGCACCCAAATTAATTCATAACTTACATTTCCCAAATGTCTGCTTTATATTGGCATGGTTTCTAAAGATTCCACGTATATTACTAGAATGTTATGAGGCTTAGAATTTGGGTGCCTTGTTTCACATTTTTGGGAAAATCGCCAAACCCTGTATATTGCCTAAATAATAGGAGTAGTAAATTACCCCATTATGTAAACTACACCCCTCAAAGTACAAGTAAGCACTTTTAAGAAGTTTAACCCTTTAGGTTTTTTATAGGGTTAAAACAAAATGGAGGTGCAGTCTACAAATCGTAATATTTGTGTACAATATATTCATTTTGGGTGAAAAATTTAACATTCACAATAGATTAAATGACAAAAAGCTCCGCAATGTTTGATACCCAATTTCTCCCAAGTGTACCAATACCCCATATGTGGTGGTAAGCTGCTCTGTTGGTGCACTGCCGTGCATAGAATAGAAGGAGGTGCCATTCACAGCAGATTTCCGTTTTCAAATTGTACAAGCTATAATTTTTCTTTTTTTTTTTTTATTGTGGTGCTTATTTTTTGACACATGAGATGCACATTTCTGGTACATAATTGTTTGTCATCTATAGCTAATTGATGAAATTTTATTAACTCTTTGGTGGAGGAAATGAAAATTATCAATTTTTGGTACGTTTTTTATTTTTTTGTCCGTTTACCATACCATAAAAATGTTTTTATTCTAGGGGTCGCCACGATTACAGAAATACCTCATTTATGTGGCTTTTCATAATTTTTTTCCCCCCAATTTTACTGAATTAAAAACTATTTTTGGAGAAAATGTTGTCAATTTTTTGCAAGAAGAGTGTTTCTTTTTAGCGTTGTTATTTAGGAGTACGTAGTTGTTGTTTTTTTATCCCTTCTTACAGCATTTTGTTAAGGGTATTAATAAAAATTGCTTTATTATGAACAATTGGGTTTTATTTTTATGGCGTTTACCTTGCAGGTCCAATAACAATTGTTTTTTATACAGATTGTTACGGACCCTGCAATACTAAATATGTGGAGTTTTTTTGTGTATTTGTTGTTTATACTTTATTAAGTTTTTAGGGGTTTACATTTAATTTTTTTATTTTATTTTTATTTGAAACTAATTTTTTATCATTTTTACTCTATCCAAACTTGAACCAGCGATGCTCTGATTGCTGGTTCAAGTCCAATACTCCGCTCTACAATACTAATGCATAGTAGAGCTGTGTAAACTGTCTGCCATGCTCACACATGCTCAGGCAGCTTACAGTCAGACCTGGAAAGGATCTGACCGTAGGACTGCTTGGGCAGCCTCGGGGCTGCCCAGAAAGGGATTGATCCCAAGTCTTGCTTGACCACGGCGCATGTGGGTCTAACACTTGCGATAGGAGCCAGCTCCGATTGCGAGTGTTAGAGCGCAGAGTCAGCTGTTTTATACACCCACTGCTTCTGGTACCGGCTCCGTTCATGAGTTGGTGCCAGAAACTGGACTTAATATCTTCTAACTTTTCATGCAAATTTATTTCTCAGCTATTTTATGACTGGTATAATGTTTCAAGTATTTGGCTAGTTGCTAGTCTTTTTTTTTTTTTATGGTGACTTTTATTAAAAGTTATGTTTACCACATAATAATATTACCACACCAAATGTATTTGTACATTATTACCTTGCAATAAAAAAACACAATATCCCCAAAGAGATAAGAAGGGAAGCGGCTGCACTGGAGGGCAAATCTTTGGTAACATTCACTTTCCTTTTTTTAAACTTGTTTACTGTGTACACTGGGAAAGCTCCTTGCTATCTACCATAAACTTTTATTATTGAGAAAATTGTCATTTGATATGTTATTTCTCTGCAGTATATTGTTGCGGAATACACTGTCCCTGTATAAATAAAGATTTGGGTGATCATATGACTTGTGCCACATTCACACAGCCATGTGCTCACCTGGGCAGTAACACAGGTGTGGCATACAGGTGGGGGGGGGGTGAGTGGTTGTTGCTGTAATCCAGCAAAATATACGACATGTCCCATATTTTGCCTGACCAGGTCACGGTGGGGTGCCATAGACCTCTATGGGAGCTGTAATCTGGCCACAAATTGTGCGGCCAAGTCGAGGGCCGCATTATTTTCGTGTGCATGAGAACTTAAACAACTATCTTCTTAAAAGGGGGAAGTATGTTCAGGAAATCAACCTGAATGGAATGGAATTTCTGTTTATATTCTGAGTATATCATTTAGTTTCTGCTAATGGAAGCATGCAAATGGACACTTACATATATGGTAGTCTTCTGTTATCATTTTTGAGTAAAAGTATCTTCCTACCTTTCCTACAACTTGCTCCTTCACAAATTACAGTCTGGTTTTTGACGCAATCACTCCACTGACACTGCCCTCACCAAAGTGTCTAATGACCTACTGTCAGCCAAATTATAATTACTCTGTTCTCCTCCTGGATCTGTCCCCTTCCTTTGACGCTGTTGACCATGCCCTCCCCACTGTTGACCTGGCCCTCTCCCGGATCTCCTCATACCTCACTTTACCATACCTTCACTTTATTACCATCCGCTCTTCTCACAACCGTATCCAGGACTTCTCACATGCATCTCCCATACTCTGGAACTTTCTACTAAAATGTGTCAGTCTGTCCCCCACTTTCCAAACCTTAAAACATAATCTGAAAACCCACCTGTTCATGGTTGCCTACAATGCGCAATAACTGTACTGCTCTGCTACCTCCATCTTCTCTAACGGGCAGGGTACTCCTTCCGCTTGTCTCCTGATCACTGTAGTTTTGTCTTTGTGCTTGCATTTGTTTTTGTCTTAATGTAAAGTATGTGAACCCCTTACTGATTGTACAGCACCATTGAATTAACAGTGCTCTATAAATAAATAATAATAAATACCTCTCGGAAATTCAAGGACAGGTATGAATAAATATATATATATGTATGTATATATATATATGTATATTATATAATTAACTTTTTATTTTTTTTATTTTTTCTTTCTGCTTGGGGGGTGGGGTTGGAAAGGGGAGGATTGTGGGATTATTATAAATGTATTTTGTAATATATACATACAATGTAAGTACAGATGGAGAATATGTAATGATTATGTACAACATTGTAATATTGTAAGCTCTATTTTTTTTATACAATGTTAAAAATTTTCATATACCGGTTTTCTTTAATAAATTATATTGAAAAAAGACTTTCTAAGGACCAGATGTTTTTGTATGTTCTGATACGTAAAAAAGTCTTATATAAGTAAAATGTTTTGTGCAGTGTTAAAATGCCTCAAAAATAATCTTTTCCTTTTGTTTACTTTCTGTAAGTATCACTTTGTATGGCAGCACGCATAGAGGCGGGGGAATGAGTAAGTGTGCCTCTGAAGACACCTGTCTGAGGTCTTACATAAGGGAAACCACAGACACTTAGGCATCTAAAGGTTACAAAACATTGAGACTTTATAGAAGAAAGCAATGTGCAGGGGATAAAGCTTGGCTTTTCTTGTCAATAATTGACAGGCTATAGGGGTGGAGCAAAGGACAGGTAAAACACAGACAGGGTACCTGCAGATTCATGTGTATGAAAAGGCAGCTATTATAGACGTCTCTTTGAAGATTTGGAACAGTTGAGATATTCCTCTGTGGTAGATGAAAGAAGGCTTTTATTATCCGCTCTGTTTGAAGATCTGAATATTATCACCTCCTTTAATTTCTTGGCTAACAGTGCCCGTCTATTGTTTTGTTTTAGTTTAATCTCTCATGTGTTACAATGTTTAGGCCAAAACTGGGTAGTACAAAAGTAAAAGGATTGTAACTTACCATTGGATCTTTCACGCCTTAGGTTTATCGGAAAGTAAAGCTGAAGAATAAACTACATAGTTTTCAGTGAATTGGATATTAATGACATAGAATATCAATATCAGAAAAGAGCAACTAGCTGTTTAAAGCGACAGTAGAACTTTATGCATATATTGCAGTTCAACGCTACTAACTTGAACTGAGCTGCACCCAAATTATGTGACCGATGAGTGTGATAATTCTTGCATGGGAAGTGGATGTAGTGCTCGCCATTCTACTTTAAAAACAGTGAAAAGCTGAAGAGTAATTTTAACTCCATTATAAAGGTGTTTATTAAGTATCTGCTTCATTGAAAAATATTTTTTTTTATAGATGCAGAAGAAGAGAAATTAATAGGTTGTGTTTAAAGGAAATCCTCCATCAAAATCAGGCTTGATAAACCAGGGACACTTACTCATAGCTCCAGGCTCTGTGACTGTGGTAATCTTCTTATATGTGTTATCGATGGCCTCCTTCCATCTTAAATTATGCTAATGAGCCTGAAGGGCTCCTATGGGTGTTGGTTTCACTGGCTCCCCTTCCCGGTCTGTTCCCTTCGCCTAATGTAATCTCGCTGCAGTAGACAAATTCTGAGCACACAGTAGGAAGGGGAAGTGTTCTTTTTACAGCCTGTGAATTTGCAGCATGTGGGGCCCTTCAGTCTTATTAGCATAATTTTAAAAGTTGATTTTAGAAGGAATAAGGCCATGGATAACACATATAAGAAGATTACCACAATAATGGTGCTTGATTTATCAATAACTCCCTGTTTTATCATTCTTGATTTGGATAGTAGATTTATTTTGACTTGGCAGACCACAAGCATTGGGGGGGATTTAAAAAGTGCCAGTATTGCCTAAAATTTGCCCCACAGCCAGTTCTTTGAAATGTCTGACAAGATGGTGCAACGTTTATTTATATATGTGTTGCTAACAGGAAACAACATGTCTTAATATTCTAGAATTGCCAAAATTGTAGCTCTAACATTGGTTCAAAACGAAGTTTGGTTCAAAATACTGTTAAACTGACTCAACATTTTGTCTTTAAGACATTCACATCAGTAATAAACTAATGTTCAATTACGCTTGCTCAATTAAGAGAAGTTAGAAAAATATGCTTATTTCTGGGCTGAATATTTGATATTTAAAGGGTGTCCCAATTCTCTCCAGTCAACAGATGTAGAGGTACAGAAGGACCAAGTAGTATTAACAATGTCAATCCTTTGAAGCAAGGAATGAGCTGCTGCTAAGGCATTGAGCATGCATGTATAGGGGAATGTTTGGAGGACTGGCTAGGCATGTATTGGCACCTCTATAGACTGCTTACTTTTGAATTTGTTATATTTAAATCCACGTGGAGTAGAACAATAAAACAAATAACTTGAGGGTTGGTAAACAGTAGTCACTGTTGTAGAAACTGATTGAAGATGCAATTTGAGAGCATGTCCACTGAGAATCTCTAGAGGAAATTGTCCCTGCCTGAGACTCTTTCATTTTAAGATGGAAACTGTTTCTTCACACAATGGGATTGTCTGTAATCCAGGCTTCACCTGAGTCAGGTAATGGTTTCTGTTGATGACATCAGTTAGTTCACTGAATACCACAAATGCTCTGAATAACTCTCTGTCTTTCTTACATGACAGGTTTATTGATTTTGTTATTCTTGATGGATTGAAGTAAAAATGTAGAATTCAGGATTTAGAAATTCTAGGTTTTGTTTCTGGACCTCATAGTCATCATGAATGCTGTTCTGCCCCCAATTATTTGGAGTTTTTTTTGTACATTTTACGGTCAAGCTAAAGGTCACCAGGTTATATAATTGAGTGTATGTTGTGCATGGAATGGACATTGATTGGTTGATCACATAGTTTGTATATATCCATTCCGTTTGGATATTCCTGATCACTGGGGAAATGGGTTAGAAAGGTCCAGTTTACACATAGATCATTGTTTAAAAAATTTTTAGAATAGTTTTAACACCCAGTGAAATTATGCACCGCTTCAGCATTTAAACCTGTTCATGGAAACTAAAACCCTTTATTTGCTTCTAGAGGATGCATAGGAAATCTCATATATATACCGTAGTGCCAATAGTCAAAATAATATTATATCATAAAATAGGTTGTTTCATAGGTCTAAATAATATCTAATAAATACCAGGGTTAGTAGGAGAATGTTATAGACAAACCAGTAGTCACCCATTTAATGCCCATTGTGCTAGTACTGTTACTCCCGCCTGTTCCATTTCTGGGCCTTGACAGACTGGAAGTGATGATGCCTGTTCATTACCACATAACCAGTGTAGTCAACCATGGACCTTAGCAGTTAAATTTAAAAAGATGGCACTGGGCTGCCAAATCCAGTAAGTTGCATGTACATGAAAGGAATGGGATCACCGAGGTCAGTAATCACACAAGTAGAATGCAAGATTTCCTCTATTCCATTCTAGAAGTGGCGAGAGGCACATTTAATCTTTTTTGTTGGATCCAGGCAACCATTTTAGCAAAGGCCAAGGTTTGAGTAAATACAGTCTTGTGTATATGCATTTGTGTAAGACTGAGAATATGGATTAAATGTGTACATAAAATAGCTTCCGAAACTGCTTCATTTGTATTTCCTTTACATTTTATGCTGACATCTCTTTTATTCTAGAGGGCAGTATGATCATGGGGACACAATTTGTTTAGTTGTGTTATATCCGAATACCTCTAAAAATGTTTAAATCTTGGCAAATAATATTCTGATGCCCAAAATTTCTTAAACTATGGAGCTTTATAAGGCGTCATGTTTTGCGGGAAGAGATTTTTTCCTTTATACTATTTCTTGAACTATATGACCTTTAAATCGCTTTTTATATGCCTTTTTATGGGTTACAAAATACTTATGTTTAGACATTTAGGTAGGTTAGTATTTTTCCTTTCACCGCATGCCCTGTATGTAACCTCGTTAGGAGGTATATGTTCTATGGGCAGTCCCCAAGAGGTAAAAATGTGTTTGAAACGGCAATTTTGATTAGAATTGGGCAAGGATTTTTTAATTATTTGGCCGATTATATTATATTCTATACTATTTGAAGTGAGAAAAGTTTGCGTAAAAGTTTTATTACTGATATTGCTTGTGGTCTTTGACAAAAATTCAGACTGTGATCTGCTGCAGCTATAATTTTTGGCCCTTCCAATAGTCCATCTCAGGTATCCCCTTCTCTCTAGTCTATTGAAGATAGAACGCAACTCCCTTTCAAAGTCCGATTCAGATGAACAATTGCCCTTTACATTGCAAAGGAGTCTCCATCTAAGGAAGTAAGAGCTAACAGCCACAGTTTTCTGCTCCTGATACAGATAAATAATCTCTGCGCTGGTGTCTCGGCTGCATGCCACGTCAATTCGGCTTGTCTGTGTGGCCGGCGGGGGAAGCCGAGAGATTCTGATCTGTGCTGTGTCTTTGTGTTGGTGGTGGGGACGCTGGGCCATGCTTTGTCTCCTATGCCTGTCTGTCCTGCGGCCGGCTGTGGAAGTCCCGGATGCTGCACTGTGCCCTATCTAGGTGGCGCTACAAAGTGTCTAGCGGCCTGACCTGGTCGGAGATAGTGCCTCTTTTGCTTGTACTGCACAGAGTGCTCATTGCCATCTGGGCCCTACTGCTATCATTATCAGAAGGACTTTGTTTAAAGTCGCGCTGGGAAGGTGTTCAGAGGGAGCAAAGGTGCTGCCTGGATCTGATGTTTGGGCTGCTGGCTGCTTATTACAACTGGGAACTATGCAACTATGTCTGTTCTCTCTTCATATCATCTGACACAGGACTATGTGTCTTCATGGACTAAAGATCAACTTGTATATCCGCTGCCAAGTAACAACTGGACCATTGTTTCTCACTGGGATGTGCACTAGTGGCGATTAGAAGATCCGTGGGGCCCAAACAGCCTTGAGGGTTCCAGAACATTAGGTGCATGGAAGGGTGCCCAAATGTACTGGCTACTTTGGGTGTTAAAGGGGCTGTGAGTCGTCCTCAGGCCCAGGATGCCGCCTTCCCTGTAATGGGGCCTATTAGCTCCTGGTATGCGGTCTCTCGGCTCTCAGATGGGGGTGCTCCTAGCACGAATGGTGCAGAGAGTCCCCATCAGGTTAGAGATGAGTTTGGCCCTATGTTAGCTAAGGATGGGTTTCCTATGGGGTCTGAATAGGCACCACCTGCTCCATTTCAGGTATACGTTGTAATCTCCAAGTATGGGTTTCTGCCTTACCTTGCAAGGTCTGTTGATTTCTGTCCTGTGCTTGTGTCTGTGGTGGACTGATTGCATGAACATCTGGTCTTTGAATATAGTTCAGTCACATTGGTAAAATGACATAGAGGGAGGTGATAAGTTTAATAAAGTTGGGTACAAAACTGATGTCTGTAATTGTAATAGCAGGATAGAATGTTTATTGCAAGATGCAAGTGTGACAGAAAATATGACAAAAAGAATTACATGGTCAAGGTACATGTTACTTTCTATTAAGAAAGGAATACCAAAGGGTTGCGTGAGGAGACCTTGGGTCCCTAAAGGGGTGATGAGACTGTTTAGTTTTGGCAATATGTCTCAAATCCTACGCGTGGAAAGAATG
The DNA here is from genome assembly GCA_019512145.1 of Engystomops pustulosus. Classification (NCBI taxonomy): domain Eukaryota; kingdom Metazoa; phylum Chordata; class Amphibia; order Anura; family Leptodactylidae; genus Engystomops; species Engystomops pustulosus. Next base: position 117,060,054 of record CM033643.1, on the reverse strand, counting down.
TATTGGACCTATTGTTTGTTAATGTAAAAGATGCCTACCGCCCTGTAACCCTGCCACCGTTGGGTAGATCTGATCATAATTTAACCTTTCTGTATCCTAAGTATTACTCTGTAAAGCACAGACTACCTATCCGTTCTCATCAAGTCAGATTGTGGTCAGAAGAGTTGGTGTATGAACTTCAGGCATGTTTTGCTGCTACAGACTGGGATCTGTTCCTCAGAGAGTCAGGTGGGGATGCGAATATGTGTGTGGAAACCAGTAACTGACTACATTAATTTCTGTGTAGGATCGATAGTGCCTGTTAAGAAATACCCAAAAGAATAGCAAGATCTACTTAGGCGGAAATAAAAAGCGTTTCGAGTAAAAGATGTGGATTTGTACTAGGAGATAGTAAAGAAAGTTAAGGTCAAGATCAGGGAATGTAAAGATACATATAAAGAAAATTAGAACATACCGTATTTTTCGGCCTATAAGGCGCATCGGACTATAAGGCGCACCTCTAATAAATGCCTGCTAAGACATCTATGTTCATATATAAGGCGCACTGGAGTATAAGGCACGATCAAATGCAGTACCTAAAAATGACCAGCAGGTGGCAGACCTGTGCACAGTTCAAGCCTGCTACACTTCCCGGGAAACTTGTGTCAGAGAGCTCCGATTTCAGAGGTATGGCTGCTGGGGGTTAATGCAGGGTGATGCAGCAGGGGTTAAGCTGTCTCCCTCTGCCCCTTCTCCTTCCCTCCTCAGCCAGGGTGTTATTCCTGTGGGGTTCCCTGTGGCTCCTTCTCTTTCCCCTGTTACAGGGCTGTCAGGTATGGGGGATTGTTTACTGATGATGATGATGATGATGATGATTGCCTCATGGTCAGCACTATGGCAGCTCTGGTCTCTCCGTGCTAGGGGAGGGCAGGAAGGGCACAATGTTAGTTGTGGTGCCAGGGCACTTCAGGAGCTAGGGACCCTGTATACTGTGTAGGAAGGTGCAGGAAATTTCTGGGGTTGGAGCTATTAAACACTGGTAAATGTACAGTACATCTTGTCTGTAGTACATTTCTGTGTAAGTTCATATATAAGGCGCACCTTTGATTTCTGAGAAAATTAAAGGATTTTTGGTGCGCCTTATAGGCTGAAAAATACGGTAAATTAGCAGGTAATCAGGTCAGTGTGGTCTGGAAAGGTATGAAACCTATCACTGGAATACAGACAAAGTCAGGCAACTTCACTGCGGACAAGGGGACTGCGGATGTGCTAAACATTTTTCAGTCGGTTTAGTGCAGAGGATAAGGTTCTTCAGAATGATTGTGTTTGGCCTTATGGTACTGGAGATGTGGCTTCGGGAGGTTTGGGAGGCGATGTCAGTTTTTCAATTTCTGGGGACGAAGGGAAGGTTGAAGGTTAGGAAATTGTTAGGACCTGACGTTATTAGTGCAAGAGTGTTACGGACATGTTCGCGGGAACTTGGTCCGGTTTTCCGTGAACTATTTAATAACAGCTTCCTCTCTGGTGCGTTACCCATACTCTGGAAGACCTCAAGGACTGAAATCAGAAAACTGTTTTTTTTATTTTGGTAAAGCCTTCAACAAAATAATTCCAGACTGTTTGTGCAAAAAACTAAGTAAAATGGGAGTTGACATTTTCTGATTCAGTGGATTTTCAATTACCTGACTCTAAGACCACAGATGGTGCAGATAAGGGAATATTGTGTCTGATGTGGCTGTGAGTAATATTGGTGCCCTGCAGGGGACTGTTCTGGCTCCATTTTTATTCACCATTTACACTGCTGACTTTCAAAAAAACAAAAGTCAATGTTTTATGCAAAAATATTCAGACGATACTGCTACAATAGGGTGTATAAAGCAGGGTGACTTAGTGGAGTATCGGTCAACCATTGACACTTTTTCGGAGTGGTGGGAATGGACTGGAACTAAATTTGTCTAAAACCAAAGAAATGGTGATTAGTTTCTGAAGGGAACGGAATACGGAACGAGAGCCAATGCAGATCAGGGGTGTTCAGGTGGAGCAGTTTTCATGCTACACTATCTGGGAGTATATTTAGATGATAGGCTGTCGTGTCATACAAATTACGAGAAATTGTACAAGAAGGCGTCTGAGAGGCTTTTTTTCCTCAGATCACTTAGGTCGTTTAATGTGGACTGTAGGATGCTGACGTCCTTTTACCAGTCTGTAATTTGGGAGCATTTTATATTATTCGTTCGTATGTTGGGGAAATAACGTGAGTGTGGCGGACTCTAATAGATTTAAGAAACTGGTAATGAAGGCGAGTTCAATTATTGGCTCCCAGGTGGATAACTGGGAGTTGGTTTTGTATTCGCGAATGCTCAAGAAATTTGAGTCCATTTTAAGTAATGAGGCTAACCCATTACATAGTATACTTAAGGGACAGCGTAGTACATTCAGTGCAAGGTTCTTACAAGTTAAATTCAGAACAGACAGACTTAAAAACTCTTTTGTACATAGCGTAATAAGTCTAGCTGACATGGTCAAGTAATTATGGACACGATTATAAATGACATGAATTTTTCAAAATTGTATTGTGTTATTACTCTTCATAGTTTTTTTGGTAATTGGCTTTTTTATTCTGCTTATGTTTCAGTATCTTTTGTATGTACTAATTTTTATTATATAAAAATGTATTTATTTTTTTATTTTTTTTTATATATTGTTAAGCGGATGGTGCTACTGTAACACAATCTCCCCTATTGGGATAATAAAGTATTCTATTCTATTCTATTGCATGACATTTTTACTGTATTATGCTGCTGATTTTCTGCAGGGAAAATCCACAGGTTACAACTAGAGATGAGCGAGCACTAAAATGCTCGGGTGCTCGTTATTCGAGACGAACTTTTCCCGATGCTCGAGTGCTCGTCTCGAATATCGAGCCCCATTGAAGTCAATGGGAGACTCGAGCATTTTTCAAGGGGACCAAGGCTCTGCACAGGGAAGCTTGGCCAAACACCTGGAAACCTCAGAAAATGATGGAAACACCACGGAAATGGACAGGAAACAGCAGGGGCAGCATGCATGGATGCCTCTGAGGCTGCTTAATCATACCATTATGCCAAAATTATGGGCAACAGCATGGCCATGACAGAGTGACCGAATGAGGCTAGATAGCATCTAAAACATGCAATAATTGACCCTGACACTATAGGGGACGGCATGCAGAGGCAGCGGCAGCAGCTGCAGGCTAGAGAGTGGCATGGCGACATACCCCAAATGGACTCAGGCTTCAAACCAATTAAAAAAATTCCTTTTGGCGAGTATAACGTGTAGCACTGTATGTATCAGTATTTTGCCTGGTTAAGGCGGCAGAGAGGAACCAAAGGAGGTGAGCAAGAAGCGCTGAAATGATTTCCTCTGTGAACAAAAGGTTGACGGTATATTTAGTCGATAACACAGCATGGTGGCGACATAGTGACCAAGTTCCATAATGTATCTGGTGAAACACCCGAAAAATGAGCCTGACACAGCTCGTTTGATAAGGAGACGACATGTGGAGGCAGCCATGGAGACGACTTCCATGATTAAGAGCGACAGTATGGGGCATCCATATTGCGCTGCTATGATTGCAACTTCAGGTCTCCAGCATGTCGGTGACAGATGGGCCGAGTTCCACTATGTATCTGGTTAAACACCTGAAAATTCTGCCTGACACGGCTCGTTTGATAAGGGGACAATGTATGGAGGCAGTGAAGTAGTAGTAGATTAAAGTTGTTGCAGTTAAAACTATGTTAGTTGGATCTTGGGATGGAGCTGGCGGTCGCCCGTCCAAGCCCCTGTCTCTCGGCTCCTCCCCAAACAGCACTTCTAAGAACCTTTTGTATAAGATCAAGTGAAGTAGTGTTCTTATAATTTTGGGTTATGGCGGGTGAGGGGAATGTAAACAGATGCGCAAGAAGTGCTGAAATAATATCGGTAAATGATAAAAGTTTGCCAGTATATTTTGTGGATAACACAGCAGGGTGGCGACAAAGTTAACAAGTTTGATGTGGAAGCCATGAAAACAACCCAAAATTCTGCCTGACACAGCTCGTTTGCTAAGGGGACGATGTATGGAGGCAGCTATATGGACGACTTTTGGAGGCAGCTATGGAGATGACGTGTGGAGGTAGCAATGGAGACGTGTGGAGGCAGCTAAAAAGACGACGTGTGGAGGCTGATATGGAGACAATTTAATTTGGATAGTGCCTGTATGTGGCAGTCCAAAAAAGTTTTCAAACCAGAGGACCGGGTAGGTGGCCCTCCAGAAAAATTAAATACATAGAGTACTATAGCTAGAGCCATTTGACCCCTTGCAAAAAATAGCCAGTTTCCTCTGCTTTAGTGTACAAAGAGGAGGAAAGGGAAACTTGGATTTATGAGTGTGGCATAAATTAACCGGTTGAGCATCCTTCCACCTGGTTGAGAATGATCCGGAGAAATGCCGGCTTTATTCATGCGGTGTGTGTATAAGCGTACCTGGGCGTCGGCGGTGGTGTCTTCGGACGAGGCGGTGACGCTTTCGGTGATGATGCCACCACTGCACGAACCGCGAGCGGGACCGGACACACGCGAGCGGCAGGGCAGGCAGAAACCTCAAGGCTCCTGGCTCAGTTCGTGCCATGTCCAGCTTGAAACCCAGTAGTTAGAGGAGCTGTGATCATTTAGGACGAGGATGGTCAAGCTACGTACTCCCTCACCACTTTCTGTAAGATATCAGCCCTACTCGCCAGACGGGGACAGGGACGTGTCTTGCTGGGTGACTAAACTGGCAAAGGCCTTGTAAGAGCGTACCCTCATGTGCTGGACAGCTGCCTCCGCCCCTCCATTCCTCGCGACTTGTTCCTGCAGAAAATACGCCCTCTGCCCTTACACGCACGCTCCCCCCCCCCACGTCCCACCACCCTGCCCCACAATCCCACCCACCCTCGCCTGTTCGGTAACTGTCACTTGTGCACCTGCCTGCTGGTTTCATGCATTCTCACACTCCTTTCCTCTCAGGTGAGAGTGTAAGATTTTTGCTTACCGTGGGTCCAGGAGAGTGAATACCCCGTAACGTGGGGCTGAATAAAAATTCTTTGACGCGAGGTCACGGATAGGCAGCCTATAGCATGAAATCGCCATATGTGCCAGAGTACCAACGCGCAAGAATTCACTCCCAACACTGGCCTGACTCTCCATTTCCTCCTCCCTCCAACGCCTCTCTTCTGCCCTTCAGCTGACAGTGAAGGACTGAACATGGTCCCTCTTCTGTCCTCGCCAACATTCCCTCTCTTCCTCCAACCTCTCCGATATCGCGAGAAAACGATCTGAGTGCCTTTGGCTATCACCAAGGGAATCTCTCCCCCGTCTTGTTGACGAGCGCAAAGCACTCCGACTTCATGCTGACAGGAAGTTTTTCAACAGGCCAAAGTCGCGGATGGTGGAGCTGATGATGGCGGCATCGCCACTGACCATCTGTGTGACTCCTCAAAGTTACCCAGTACTACAGATATCAACAATCCACGTCCACTCCTCCTTTGTAGACATTGAGAGCTTGAACTGACCTGACTACCAGTTATGCCTGGAAGTTGACATCTGGCAGTCTACAATCGCTCTGCGCTGCTGGTAAACTCTGTGATAATATGGTGATGTTGATTTCCACCTCATTGGGCACATCGCACAACAGTCGGTGAGCGGGCAGTTTGGATGGCGCGTCTGCGCTGGCCCGTAGTGGCAGCATTGTGCTGGACTTCCTGAAATGCGCACAGATGCCGAGCCTTCGTGAGCAATCAGACAATATTGGGTATGTCTTGAGGACCGCTGAACTATGAGATTTAACACATGGGGAACCGGAGGCATGCACATGTGTCAGTCTGCCGCGTTGCAGAGCCACACCAGGTTAGGCCGTGTCCACACACAACCATGCCTGGGTATTCACCGGTGCCAGCCACAGATCAGTCTGCGCCGTGATGCCCTGTAATAGCCTCTTGGGCGTGTGCCTTTATCGCCTAGCCCTCAGTATTTGAGACACGCCTGCTGGTCGCTAGGCGATGTGCACATCAGCTGCTGTGCCCTAGAGCACCGACTGTGGCGAGGCCTGCCTCCCTATGGTACTGTAGGTGGGAGGAGGGTGACAGGAGGAGTGGCATATGTGGCATGAGAGACCTGGACCGGGTAGACCCCAGCAATCCCTCGCGTCGGCATATATAGACCAGCCTCAGGGTCAGACTCGGTCCCAGCCTCCCCAAGTTAACCCCAATGTGCCGTCAGCGAATATAGTGGCCCTGCGCCGGTCAGCACTCGTCCACGTGTCCGTGGTCAGGGGACCTTGTCAAACGGCGTTGGTCAGGGCACGGATGATGGTTGTCTGACCTGTGCTGTGAGGTTGGGACGGCACATCGGGAAAAGTAGTGGCGGCTGGGGACCGAATACCGAGGGGCGGCCGACCGCCATGTAGTGTCGAAAGGCCTCGGTCTCTACCAGCCTATAGGGCAGCATCTCCTAGGCTAGTAATCTGGAGATGTGACGATTAGGGCTTGGCGTGTGGGTGGTTTGCACTATACTTCTCTTTTGCGCTCCAGCGTCTGGGGTATGGAGAGCTGAACGCTGGTAGATGCTGTGTGAGATCGTGGAGGCGAAGATGGGGTTTTCGCACGGGAGTTTTGGGGGCCGGGCTCCGGCAGGGGACTAGCAGTATACAGGGGAAGAGCAGTGTGTGCCCGGCTGGAGGTGACCGGGCTTGGTGCCATTGAGTGGGGTGTTTAGCATTCATATGCCTGCCTGCGCATACTGGTGGGTAGTCGTAGTAGTTGGAACCCCTGCTGTTCGGGTTTGGCACAGGTTGCACACCACAGTCCGTCGGTCTCCGGTGTTTCTTTAAAGAACCCCAGACTTCTGAAAATCTAGCCCTCGCCACGAGCTTGACTACGGGCAACATTTGGCGCTGATGCACCAGCTCTGGCTCCTGCCCTCCTCTGCCCACCACTGCCTCTTCCAACCTGTCTTCTGCTATAGGACTCGCCTCCGTCTCAGAAGCACTGTGTTCCAACCCGGCCTATCACCCCCGCTTGGGTCTGTCACCATCTCATCTCTCCGTACCCTCAGTTTCTCTCCCCCTGGACTTCCTGCCCTGCCACAACTTACCACGTCTGACCACCGTGTTCTCCTCATCGTCCGACACCTCTTTACACACCTTTTCACTACGCACTACATCATAAGTCATCATCCCCACAGACTGTACTGGTGGAAACCCTCGGGCATCGGAAAAGAGCTCAGCACCGGACGAAGTGGTTGTGACCTGGGAAGGGTCCAGAAAACAGTTCCTCAGAGTATGCCTTTCAAATGCCAAATTTTCCTGGAGGGGCACGGGGGAGAGGAGGCTGAGGTGGGGGAGCTGAAGGAGTGCTGATTTCGGTAACATGGGTGAACTGCGTGGAAGACTGACTAGTGGACAATGGCTAGAAGCATTGTCCGCAATCCAACATCACCTGTTCGCACTGTTCTGGCTCAACAGTGCTCTACCACGAGTCCCAGTAACTGAGACATAGACCTAGGGAGTGTATCTCTGCGGCGTTCCCCCTGCTCCCTCATCACAGGTGGTGTCTCACCCCCCAGGACGCTGGCCCTGACCCCTGCAGTAGTTGGACGCCCACGTCCACGCCCTCGTCTCACTTCCCTAGCCCTCGGGTTAACATTTTCAAAATTGAAAGTGTAACTGTAAATTTTATTATTTTTTTTGTGCGTGTTTTTTTTTTTTTTTTACCCCATTACAGCTGAGCCACTTTCACCTTTCTTCACGGCCCATTTTTAAACAATCTGACGGTGTCATTTAAGTGGTTATACACTTTGTGACGCTTTAACTGATCCAGTTTGATTTTGAGATTGTTTTTTCGTGACACTTTGTACTTAGCTTGAGGTAGGTTGAGAGATTGTACAGATCATATGTTCTGTATTTATTTATGAAATAAGATGGAAATTTGGCAAAACTGAGTTGAGGAAAAACAATGTTTTCCAACTTCAGAACTTTTCTACTTTTTGGGAAGTTGAGTCATATGCACTAAAAATAACTTGATATAACTAAAATTTTCCATAGTGTCTGCTTACCTTGGCATCGAAATGATTATCACAACATCCAACTTTCCTTTATTTAGTATGTTAGGGGCTTAACTTTAGGTGCATTTTCAGAATTTTCAACGAAACCCATATAAACCTCTTTTGGAGGGTCATCAATTTAGGTTTAGAAGTGATCTTATAGGCCACATGACAGAAAACCCCACAAATTACCCAGTTTAGACGAAAAACACACACCCTCAAAATTCAAAACACCTCTTGGGTAATTTGTAAACCCTTTGAGTTCTCATGAGGGTGAAAGATAAATGAATGTGAGAATTACAGAAATGTTAAGTTTATCTGCTAATAGATTCTTGAACACTAAAATTTGGCCTTCACAATGGGTTAAAAAGAAAATCATTACAAATGTTTAGGGCATTCCTCCTGAGGATGCCAATACACCATTTGGCACTGTACCTGCGATTACGGCACAGGTGGGGCTTACTTGGTGGAAGACGGTTGTTTACGTGTTTTGCCGGCAATATGGTGAAAAAGTTTTCATGTTCAGGAATGCATTTGAGAGCGCATTAAATGGTACCAAAAAAAAAAAAAAGCCCCAACATGAAGACACCATTTTTGGAAAGTACAAACCCCTTGGAAGGTTTAGCAACGTGTATTATTTGTGTATTTGCCTCACAAAACAACAGTGTTGTTCAATTAGCCCCAAAAGTGAAAAAGGTTGAAAATTTTCCTCAAAAGTACTCTTTTACCCCAAATTTTTGTAAGCCACAACCGGGATAAAAGATGAATGAACAACCCCATAAATGTGTAAGAACTAATTTCTCTAAGCACAGGAATGCACCACGTTTTGGGCATAAAAGATGTGTTGGGTGCACAGTAGGGCTCGAAGTGGAAGAGGGCTTTGGCGCCTTTTAGAGCCATGGAAGCGAGTCGTGATACACATCATCACTTAATTTCCACGATGTTGTCTAGATGCATTGAAGAGCCTAGTGGATACCAAAACAGGAGGGGACGCCAACAAGTGTCACCATTTTGGAAAGTGCACCTTTGACATTATGAGATGTGGTCAACAGCGTGAAGAAGCACATACCTACGGGTTGGATAGCCTGGCTATTGATCTACAGGTTTGCTTCAATTGGTTTCCTAAAAGGAAAAGGTGAAGATTTTCCAAAAAAAAAGTACCTTTACGGCTAATTTTTGTATCCCTAAGGCATATCAAGATGATACAACCCACAAAAATGTGTACTAGGCCTTTCGCCCGAGTTTATTAGAGTAATTGCCCCAACAGCAATAAAATGTTGTATGAGTAACGAGTGAAGCTCAGAAGGGAACGAGGGGCAGTTGGCCTTTTAGAAGCCAATTTGACAGACAACATCCTTTACTGTGTCACATGCATTTAGAGAGCGTGCTAGTGGTACCAAAACAGAGGGGAACCCCAACAAGTATCACGCATTTTGTAAAGCACACACTTACCCTTAGAGCAGTTTGCCAGTGTAAGTGGTAGTTGTCCGTACAGGTGTTTGATTTAATAGGAGGGTTAAATAGGAAAAGGTAACATTTTCCTGTAAGGTCATTCTTACTCTAATTTAATAGTCCATCAGGGATTATTAAGAAAACAATGTAATACCCCCCCAAATGTCTAACCCTTTCTCTCAAGTGAGATAGACCCCACATGTGTAATTAAAAGGTGTATGGGCGCACAGTAACAGAAAGGGGATGTTTGCCTTTTAGAAGCAATTTGACAGAAATGTTTGACATGCAATTGTGGAGAACCAGTGGTATATAAACAGAGAAGAATCCGAAAAGATTGACCGCTAATCTTTGAATGCACACCCTTTATGAATTTGGCATGTGTAATATATGTTCTGGCCCCTACAGCTAGTGTGAATGAACCAATTTGCCTCGAATCATAAAAAGGTAAAATTTTCGCTATATGTCACTTTAAACCCCTAATTATGTAAGCCACAGGGGATAATAATGTAACTAACCCCAAAAAGGTTGTAAAACACTATTTCTCCGAGTGTAGAATTACCCCAAAGAACACATGTGACATAAATGTATTATGGCGCGCACAGTTAGAGGAAAGAGGAATGTTTGTCTTTAGGGCAGGTATAATATGGTGAGTGAGGTATACACGTGGTGAAATGACATTTTGAACATTTAGGTGGTTCCAATATGGATGTGCAATGGAGTTCCAAGATGGGAAAATTCAATTTTCTGAATGCCATTCCAGTGCCGTGATGTGGCGAGCCCCTTATGAAATCAGGAGGGGTATAGGGAGCAAGGGATCACATAAACGTTGTTACAATTATTCATTGTTACCGAATTAATTGGCACATAGGTTGGGCGTGATCATAATTGTGAAATGTCTAGTTTAAAGGAGGTAGAATATACCAGTGGAGCCAAACTAAACTATTTGTTCCTTGGATTGTCGCAGGCTCTTATAGAATGTGTCACATCTCAACTCACTCTTTGACCACGACTCTTGATTTGAGTCCTATGCATATAGAAGCAGCCAGAATTCACGCGGCGGAAAATTGCCGTGCCTGGGCAAAACACAAGAAAATCAAACCATAGAATCTGGTGGGGCCACCGTCCTATCTGTCCCAATAATTATTTCCTATATCTTCCTCTTGACGGAAAGGAGGACCAAGAGATATAGGAGCAGGACATGCACATTGGAACAGTCAAGTAAAGTTGCTACAGATAATATGACAATGTGACCCACGGCAGACGCTTTTCTTCGTTTAGTAGGGACATTATGCAGGCCTGTTGCTCTTATTCACCACTAGCGATGCCGCATGTGCAAATATTGCTAGCTTTGCTGGAACCAATGACCACCATAGTCGGCAAAAACATGGAAGAGAGGGCACAAAAACCCCCTCTGGACCAGGCAGGCACAATTGGTGGACTTTCAGAACGCCGCCACCTGCCCCGATCACCGTGTCTACAGACATGTGTACGGTATTATGACGTCATAAGTAAATTCGCTGCTTTGCTCTCTGAATGATGAGCCAAATGCAGCGTAATAAACTGGGTGTGGGTTGGGGACGTAACCCTTACTCGTCCAGGGCATGGATGGATGGCTGTCAGAACGCTGCCGTTTTACCCTCATGACAGCCGCCGTTACCCTGACCGGTGTTGGCAAGTCACTACTCTACTCGCCGCATCCTTCTCTACAATGCTCGTTGGGGAATAGGTAGACAACTTTAGTTATTTTTTAGCAAGTTAGACAAATAAGGGCTTTATTTTTGCGAGACGAGATGGCCCATGAAAAAAAACTTCATTTTAGTGGTTTTTTTTTAGCTTATTGAAGCAATTTTATTACTTTTGACGTGTGAGGATAATAAACTCATCAATTCTGTTTGGATTTTGCATTTTTTGGGGGGGGTGTCACTGTAGCATAACAATAATTATTATCTTTTATTTACGGACACTAACGAGTACTGGTGATACTCATTTATATGTTTTATTTTATTTGTCGTCTAATTTTATTGAGGAAACTAGAATAGAAAAGATTTGCTTTGTTTAGTATTGCATTTTATTTATAGCGCAAATTAAATAGTATTGTTTGGTGTACGGAGGCTGGTTGTACGCTTATTTTTTGCTGTGACAAGTTGTCTCTTTTATTGGTATCATGTTGGTGCTTGTAACTTGTTTTCGGTATGACTTTTAGAACATTTTTTGTAAAGCAATTTGATAAGTTATAATTTATTGGCAAGTTTTTGGGTTTTTTTTTTTTACCTCGTTCTACCGAGGGGGCTCCAATTATGATAGGGATTTATTGTACGATTGTTAGCGGACGCAGACGTACAATAATAAGTGGGGTTTTTTCTGGAATTTGAGTGTTTTTTATACTTTATACTTGGTGTAAAGGGAAATGTGGTGGTTGGGGGACTTTCCCTTTCTTTTATTTACTTTTTTTTGTAAAACCTGTTATTTATTTTTTTAATTTTTTTAAGTAAACTGGACATCTAAGCTTGAACATGAAAAAGTGATTTCTGGATCACGGTTCAAGCTTTTTACAGGTTTCACAGTGCAATCTCAAGATGTTTGACTGATTATATAGTAGACCTGAGTGGCGGCGGAGTGCCCAGTGTCTTACAGCACCGGGGTCCTGCCAAAGGGCACGGCGCCGCTTCCGGATTCAAGATCTTGCAAGCCCCAGGGCACAACAGCAGTACTGGGCTGCGACTCGGTCAGAGGAACCCCCCGCGTAGCGCCGCGCTTGGGGGGGGTCCGATCAGCTATATTACCTTTTAATGCCTCTAACTCACGCCGCGGTCCCAGCGCGACCGCCCGGCGTCTGGTATAGGGGTTAACACCTACGATCGGAGAAATCTCGATCGTCGGGTGGAGAGGCGGGTGTCAGTAATATATACCTACACCAGAGACTTCTGGCGCCGGTCTCCGTTCAGGAGCCTGCGCCATAAGCTTGACGTAATGTATCATACTTGTGCGGGAAACCACCTCCAGCCCGATTGCAGTACTATTCGTCAATGTCGGGAAGGGTGTTAACACAAAACTATGCTATCCTATGCTTGGCTAGTTTCTAACCTACACTGCACACACACGGATTTTGTGCTGTGCCTGATGACTTTGAGTTATAAAAAAAATAAAACGTAAAAAAAAATAATGAGCAGACTGTGCCTATTCAATCAACCCTCTAATCAATGGATATGTGTGTCACTAAGAGCTAAACACACGATCGCAAGTCTCCCTGCAAAACACTAACACACTCAAATACTAGCTGCAACTACTAGTGCACAGCGAAGGCAGTCTCAACAGTCAAATCAACAAAAAATAAAATAGATAACGGGCTATGTAGGGAGCCTAAGTAAGCCGTTTGGGTTCTCCTATGGCTATTTTCTTAGGCCTACCCTGAAGCACACTGCATGCCAGATGACTTTGAGTATAAATAAATAAACGTAAAAAAAAAAATAATCAGGCAAATGTGACTAATTCAAATCACCCCTAATAAATTGTCCCCTTCAGTGTTGAGGTGGCATATGTGTGTCACTAAGAGCTAACTATAATTGCGCAATCTCCCTGCAAATTCCTCACAATATGGTTAGCTACTGCACTACTAGTGCCTGCAAGCCCAAATCAAGCAAACAAAAAAATAAAATACCCTATTGTAGCCTCTAAAGGGCTGTTGGTTCTTGTGACTCACTCCTCCTAACAGTAAGCTATATAACACCCTAACGTTTTCTCTGAACCAGCGCAGTCTCTCTCCCTTTTAGCGGACATCCAACCGGACACAGAATTGATTCCGAGCATCGCGGGTAGGTCCCCCCCGCGACTCAATATTCAGGGTCCACCTGATCTGGCCATCCAACCACTGCTATCGACGTGTAAGGGTACCACGTCATGCTGGGTGGAGTGCAGAGTCTCCTGGTTTGTGATTGGCCTTGTTTCTGGCCACCAAAAATCAAAACGGCAGGAGATGCCATTTTCTCGAGCTAGCTTAGTATTCGTCCGAGCAACGAGCAGTTTCGAGTACGCTAATGCTCGAACGAGCATCAAGCTCGGACGAGTGTGTTCGCTCATCTTTCAATCGTAACAACGTAACAACTTTCAAACTACGGTCTCTTCCACCAATAACAGAATGACCCTTTACAAACGGCTGCCTCTTCTAACTTGCAAAGTAAACCTTTTACAATCAGCTCTGATTTTGGCTTGGCAGCATAAAAGACAGGAAATTTAATTTGTTGGCTAAAAAAAAATTGAAGTATTCTTTATTTTTGGTGTAAAACGGATATTTGAAAAAATCTTTCATTTTCTCCTGGAATTTCCTGGTGGTTAAGCCTGGGAAAAGCTTCCTTATCAATGGTTTCTTTGGTCATGGGATTTTACTGTAAGACCTTAGATATCAGCAGATCTTTACTTACTGAAACATGTTTGCTAATATTGAAAATATGGATAGTTAAGGCATTTATGTAAAAGTGTCACATGATGATTAATGAAAGAAATTATGCCATAATCATAGTTTTATGATTTTTATTTATATCTAGCATAATTTATATTAAGCAAATCAGACCTAACATGACCTGAAACAGCAATAATATATAATTATATGTTAAGTATGTTAACAAATATGTTTCCCATTATTGATGTAGTTTTCTATTAATCCTTTAGTGATGTGGCCTGAAAAGGCTCTAGTGACTGGGGCATTTTAGCAAATTTTTGTACGCGACTGTTTAATGGCCATAACTTTTCTTTTTTCTTCTGCGTGCTACTGTAAAAAATTTGCGTGTTTTTTAGGGACACATGAGCTAGTTAAAACATAATAAAAGTTTAAAGATTTTTTTTAACTTTTAGTTTTATTTGGCGTTAAAATTGGAAAATTTTATAGGATTGGAAAAATTATATTTATAGTACGTTTTTTTTTCATTTTTAAAGTAATTATTAATGAATATTATATTTTGTTGCAGTCGTTTTGATACATGTATAGTCTTGGGAAAACGGGGAGACTATGGCAATGTTTTTTGTAGTGTAGCGAGGGTTTTTTTTTATTGGGAAATGTGAATGTATTTTTTATGAATATTTTTTCATATTTTGTGTGTGTTTTTCATATGTCCCCCGTGAGGTCACAAAAGTCCCCTGGGGGACATTTTCAAATTTTTTTTTTTTTTTTTTAAATTCTGTTACAAGTATTTCCTTGTAACTGAGGCATCTATAGGAGCCTCCGTTACACTGTAAACGACCACCTCCTGTCACGGGATTCTGATCAAAGCTGGTCTGGGTCCAATTAGACCCAGCCAACGTTGAAGTCGAAGCAAGCGTTATTTTTTTAGAGCGGAAGCAGAATAGAGTCTAGGGCTCAGCCAGACGAGAGACCCTAGGGAGAAGAAGGGAGATGCGGTTTTGCTACCGCTTCTCCTTTCTCCGCTCCTCACAGCATCGCTCTGAAGGAGGTGACGCACTGAGGACCAGAGCTGGCGGGGTCTAAAGGGGGGGTTAACCCAGAGATGATGGGTCTAATTGGACCCAGACCAGCTTTGATCAGAATCCCGTGACAGGATGGGGTGGTCGTTTACAGTGTAACTGAGGCCTCTAGATGCCTCAGTTACAAGGAAATTCTTTGTAACAGAATTTAAAAAAAAAAAAAAAAAAAAAAAAATGTGAAAATGTCCCCCAGGGGACTTTTGTGACCTCACAGGGGGACATATGAAAAACACACACAAAATATGAAAAAATATCATAAAAAATACAATTTCCCCCTCAATAAAAAAAACCCTCGCTACACTACAAAAACATTGCCATAGTCTCCCGTTTCCCAGAATATACATGTATCAAAACGACCGCAAACAAAATACAATATTCATTAATAATTACTTTAAAAATGAAAAAAAAAAAACGTACTATAAATATAATTTTCCAATCCTATAAAATTTTCCAATTTTAAGCCAAAAAAACTAAAAGTTAAAAAAATCTTTAAACTTTTATATGTTTTAACTAGCTCTATGTGTCCCTAAAAAAAACACAGCAAAATTTTTTACAGTAGCACGCAGAAGAAAAAAGAAAAGTTATGGCCATTAAAACAGTCGGTACAAAAATTTGCTAAAATGCCCCAGTCACTAGAGCCTTTCAGGCACATCACTAAAGGATTAATAGAAAATACATCAATAATGGGAAACCTATTTTGTTAACATAATTAACATATAATTATATATTATGGCGTTTCAGGTCAGTTAGGTCTGATTTGCTTAATATAATTATGCTAGATATAAATAAAAATCAAAAACTATGATTATGGCAAATTTCTTTCAAATCATCATGTGACACTTTACATAAATGCCTTAACTATCCATTTTTTCATATTAGCAAACAGTTCAGTAAGTAAGATCTGCTGATATCTAAGGTCTTACAGTAAAATCCCATGACAAGAAACCATGATAAGGAAGCTTTTCCAGGCTTAACCACCAGGAAATTCCAGGAGGAAATGAAAGATTTTTTCAAATATCCGTTTTACACAAAAATAAAGAATACTTCAATTTTTTTTTAGCCAACAAATTATATTTCCTGTCTTTTATGCTGCCAAGCCAAATCAGAGCGATTGTAAAAGGTTTACTTTGCAAGTTAGAAGAGGCCGGTTTGTAAAGGGTCATTCTGTTATTATTGTGGAAGAGACCGTGTTTGAAAGTTGTTACGTTGTTACGTTTGAAAGATGAGCGAACACACTCGCCCGAGCTTGATGCTCGTTCGAGCATTTGAGCGTACGAAACTGCGCGTTGTCGGACGAATACTTTGCTTAGCTCGAGGAAAATGGCATCTGCCGCGGAATTTTGGCGGCCAGAGAAACAAGGGCAATCACAAGCCAGGAGAATCTGCACTCCACCCAGCATGACGTGGTTACCCTTACATGTCGATAGCAGTGGTTGGCTGGCCTGATCAGGTGACCGGAATAGACAGTCCCTGCCCGCGATGCGCAGTCATCTCTGTTGGATACCGTAAGGGAGAGAGCTGCTGCTGCTGCAGGGATAGCGTTAGGGTGTTATATAGCTTAAGTTAGGCAGGAGTGAGTCTACAAGAACCCACAGCCCTTGTTAGGGCACAATAGGGTTATAATTATTTTTTTGTTTGTTTGCTTGTGCTGGGCTTGCTGGCACTAGTAGTGCATCTAGTACCATATTGTGAGGAATGTGCAGGGAGACTTGCGAACATTATATAGCTCTTAGTGACACACATATCCACCTTCAAACACTGAAGGGGGACAATTTATAGGGGTTTTGATTTGAATTAGGCAAGTCGTGCTTATTTTTTTTTTTACGTTTATTTTTTATAACTCAAAGTCATCTGCATAGCAGTGTGCTTCCGTGTAGGCTAGAAAATAGCCATAGGAGAACCCAAACGGCTCTTACTTCGCCTACATAGCGTTAATATTTTATTTTTGTTGATTTGCTTGTGGCTGGCCTGGCTGGCTTAGTAGTGCCGCTAGTACCATATTGTGAGGAATTTGCAGGGAGACTTGCGACCGTTGTGTTTAGCTCTTAGTGACACACATATCCATCTAAACACCGAAGTGGGACAATTTATTAGGGGTTGATTTGAATTGGGCACAGTCTGCTGATTTATTTTTTTTACGTTTATTTTGTTTAACTCAAAGTCTCAGCACAGCACAAAATCCGTTGGGGCTGTCAGTGTTAGGTTAGAAACTAGCCAAGCAATAGGATAGCATAGTTTTGTTTAAAAAAAAAAAAACACACGCACAAAAAAAAAAATAAAAAATTTACAGTTTACACTTTAATTTGAAAATGTTTAACCCGAGGGTAGAGGACGTGGAGCGTGGACGTGGGCGTCCAACTACTAGGGGTCAGGGGCCGTGGTCCTGGGCGGGGTGAGACACCAACCTGCTGATGAGGGAGCAGGGAACGCCGCAGAGCATACACATCCCTAGGTTCATGTCTCAAGTTACTGGGGATCGTGGTGTAGTTAGCACTGTTGAGGCAGAACAGTGCGAACAGGTGATGTCGTGGATTGCGGACAATGTTCTAGCCTTTGTCCACTAGTCAGTCTTCCACGCAGTCCACCCATGTTACCGAAATCAGCACTCCTTCAGCTCCCCCACCTCAGCCTCCTTCCCCCGTTGCCCCTCCAGGAAAATTTGGGCATTTGAATGGCATACTCTGAGAACTGTTTTCTGGACCCTTCCCAGAGTCACAAACACTTGTCCGTTTGCTGTGAGCTCTTTTCGATGCCCAGGTTTTCCACCAGTCACAGTCTGTGGGTGATATGACATTATTGACGTAGTGAGAGAAAAAGAGGTGTAAAGAGGTGTCGGACGATGAGGAGACCACGTGTGGTCAGACAGTGGTAAATGTGTGTTCAGGGCAGGAAGGTACGAGGGGGGAGCAAACTGAGGGATCGAGGAGAGGATGAGAGGTGACAGACCAAGCGGGTGATAGCCGGGTTGAACACGGCTTCTGAGACGGACGGCGAGTCCTATAGCAGAACAGGTTGGAAGAGGCAGTGGTGGGGCCAGACGGAGAGGGCAGAGCAGAGAGCTGGGGCATCAGCGCCAAATGGTGCCCGTAGTCAAGCTACAGTGGAGAGGGCTAGATTTTAGAAGTCTGGAGGTTCTTTAAATTAAAGAAACACCGGATGACCGACGGACTGTGGTGGCAACCTGTGCAAACCCGAATCAGCAGGGGTTCCACACTACTAGCTAACTACCACCAGTATGCGGAGGCCATATGAATGCTAAACACCCAACTCAATGGCACCAAGACCGTTCACTCCAAGCGGGCCACCACCTGCTCTTCCCCTGTATCATCTGTAGTCAGCCCCCTGCCCGGGAGCCCGGCCCCAAACACTCCCGTGCGAAAACCCCATCTTCGCCCTCCACGATCCTCCACAGCATCTACCAGAGTTCAGACTCTCCATACCCCAGACGCTGGAGCGCAAAAGGAAGTATAGTGCAAACACCCACACGCCCAAGCCCTCAAACTGCCACATCTCCAGATTATTAGCCTAGAGATGCTGCCCTATAGGCTGGTAGAGACCGAGGCCTTCGGACCATCATGGCCGGTCGACGCCCCTCGGTATTCGGTCCCCCAGCAGCCACTACTTTTCCCGATGTGCGTCCCAACCCTCCCCAGCACGTGGTCAGACAACATCATCCGTGCCCTGACCAACGCCGTTTCTGACAAGGTCCACCTGACCACGGACACGTGGACGAGTGCTGCGGGCAGGGCGACTATATATCGCTGACGGCACATTGGGTTAACTTGGAGGAGGATGGGACCGAGTCTGACCCTGAGGCTGGTCATATACTGCCGCGCCGAGGATTGGTGGGTCTACCTCGGTCCAGGTCTCTCAGGCCTACTATGCCTCTCCTCCTCACCCCTCCTCCACCTATACCATAGGGAGGCATGGCCGCCACAGTCGGTAGCTCTGGGCACAGCAGCAGTGCCATCGCCTAAGCGACAGCAGGCGTGCTCTCAAACCTACTGAGCCTAGGCGATATTAAAAGGCCCCACCGCCAAGGACTACACAGGGCATCACGGTTGCAGATGAATGTGGCTGGCACCGCTGAACCTGAAGCCAGGCATGGTTGTGTGTGACCGGCTGTAACCTGGTGGCGGCTCTGCAACTCGGCAGACTGACACAGGTGCTATGCCGGGCCATGTGTTTTAATCTCCGTTCAGCGGTTCTCAAGACATACCCCAATCTGTCTGATTTGTCACGAAGGTTCCGAGCATCTGTGCGCATTTCAGGAAGTACAGCAACAGTGCTGCCAACTCAGGGCACAGCGCAGCGCCGCCTCCAAATGCCCGCTCACCGACTGTTGTGCGACTGCCCACGAGGTGGGATTCAACATTAACCATATATCCAGTTTACCAGGCAGACAGAGCGATTGTAGATGGTGCACAAGGCTGAAACAGTATTTCCTTCGACAGCAGCTAGCGGCAGGGGAGTACTTCTGCGGGACAAGTAGGAGGAAGAGTAGGCGAGCAGGCAAGCGTTGTCCAGCTACTGGCAGGGGTACGCTTTACAAAGGCCTTTGCCAGTGTTTAGTCACCCCAGCAAGACATCATCTGTCCCCAAGTCTCGGCAGAGTATGGCTCTGATCTTTACAGAGAAGATGGTGGAGGGTACGTAGTGGACCATTACCATTGTCCTAAATGATCACACAGCTCCCTACAACTACTGGGTTTCAAAGCGGACATGTGGCACGAAACTGGCGCTGTACGCCTTGGAGGTTCGTGCCTCCCTGCCGCTAGCGTGTTGTCGGCGAGCGGGTTTTCAGTGGTGCAGCTGGTGGCATCATCACGATAAGCGTACACGCCTGTCGGACTGACCGCGCTGACGCTTATCAGATGAATAAAGCGACAATTTTCAGGTTTCATTCACACAGGTGAAGGAAGCTCAACGAATACTTTATGCCTGCGCAGGTCCAGAATCTGCAGCAACGTCTTTAGAAGTCGCAGCAGTTTTTTAGAGCGGAAGCAGAATGGGGTCTCAGGGCGTCAGACACCGAGAGACCCTAGGGAGAAGAAGGGAGATGCGGTTTGTTACCGCTTCTCCTTTCTCCGCTCCTCACAGCATCGCTCTGAAGGAGCGTGACGCACTGAGGACCAGAGCTGGCGGGTCTAAAGGGGGTTAACCAGAGATGATGGGTCTAATTGGACCCAGACCAGCTTTGATCAGAATCCCGTGACAGGTGACTACGGGCAACATTTGGCGCTGATGCACCAGCTCTGGCTCTGCCTCTCCGTCTGGCCCCACCACTGCCTCTTCCAACCTGTTCTGCTATAGGACTCGCCTCCGTCTCAGAAGCCGTGTTCAACCCGGCTATAACCCAGCTGGGTCTGTCACCTCATCTATCCTCCGATCCTCAGTTTGCTCCCCCCTCGTACTTCCTGCCCTGAACACAACTTACCACTGTCTGACCAACGTGTCTCCTCATCGTCCGACACCTCTTTAAACTTCTCTTCCACTACGTCAATAATGTCATAATCACCCACAGACTGTGACTGGTGAAAACCTGGGCATCGGAAAAGAGCTCAGCACAAGGACAAGTTGTTTGTGACTCTGGGAAGGGTCCAGAAAACAGTTCTCAGATATGCCATTCAAATGCCAAATTTTCCTGGGAGGGCAGACGGGGGGAAGGAGGCTGAGGTGGGGAGCTGAAGGAGTGCTGATTCGGTAACATGGGTGGACTGCGTGGAAGACTGACTAGTGGACAAAGGCTAGAAGGCATTGTCCGCAATCCACGACATCACCTGTTCGCACTGTTCTGCCTCAACAGTGCTCTACACACGAGTCCCCAGTAACTTGAGACATGAACCTAGGGAGTGTAGCTCTGCGGCGTTCCCTGCTCCCTCATCACAGGTGGTGTCTCACCCGCCCAGGACCACGGCCCTGACCTGCAGTAGTTGGACGCCCACGTCCACGCCACGTCACTCTAGCCCTCGGGTTAAACATTTTCAAAATTAAAGTGTAAACTGTAAATTTTTTTATTTTTTTTTGTGCGTGTGTTTTTTTTTTTTTTTAAACAAAACTATGCTATCCTATTGCTATGGCTAGTTTCTAACCTAACAACTGCACACAACTGGATTTTGTGTGTGCCTGATGACTTTGAGTTCTAAACAAAATAAACGTAAAAAAAAATAAATCAGCAGACTGTGCCCAATTCAAATCAACCCCTAATAAATTGTCCCACTTCGGTGTTGAGATGGATATGTGTGTCACTAAGAGCTAAACACAACGGTCGCAAGTCTCCCTGCAAATTCCTCACATATGGATTACATAGCGGCACTACTAATGCCAGCAAGGCCAGCCACAAGCAAATCAACAAAAATAAAATATTATAACGCTATTGTAGGCGAGAAGCCGTTTGGGTTCTCCTATGGCTTTTTCTAGCCTACACGAAGCACACTGCTAGCCAGATGACTTTGAGTTATAAAATAAATAAACGTAAAAAAAAAAAATAAGCAGACTGTGCCTAATTCAAATCAAACCCCTAATAAATTGTCCCACTTCAGTGTTTGAGGTGGATATGTGTGTCACTAAGAGCTACTATAGTTCGCAAGTCTCCCTGCAAATTCTCACAATATGGTACTAGATGCACTACTAGTGCCAGCAAGCCCAGCACAAGCAAACAAACAAAAAAATAATATATACCGCTATTGTAGCCCTAAAAGGGCTGTTGGGTTCTTGTAGACTCACTCCTGCCTAACGTTAAGCTATATAACACCCTAACGCTATCCCTGCAGCAGCAGCAGCTCTCTCCTTACGTATCCAACAGAGGATGACAGCCGCGCGGGCAGGGACTAGTCTATTCCAGGGTCACCTGATCAGGCCAGCCAACCACTGCTATCGACATGAAGGGTACCACGTCATGCTGGGTGGAGTGCAGAGTCTCCTGGCTGTGATTTGCCTTGTTTCTGGCCGCCAAAATTCCGCGGCAGATGCCATTTTTCTCGAGCTAGCAAAGTATTCGTCCGAGCAACGAGCAGTTTCGAGTACCTAATGCTCGAACGAGCATCAAGCTCGGGCGAGTGTGTTCGCTCATCTTTCAAACGTAACAACGTAACAACTTTCAAACTACGGTCTCTTCCACAATAACAGAATGACCCTTTACAAACGCTGCCTCTTCAACTTGCAAAGTAAACCTTTTACATCAGCTCTGATTTGGCTTGGCAGCATAAAAGACAGGAAATATAATTTGTTGGCTAAAAAAAAATTGAAGTATTCTTTATTTTGTGTGTAAAACGGATATTTGAAAAAATCTTTCATTTTCTCCTGGAATTTCCTGGTGGTTAAGCCTGGAAAAGCTTCCTTATCATGGTTTCTTTGTCATGGTTTTTACGTTAAGACCTTAGATATCAGCAGATCTTACTTACTGAAATGTTTGCTAATATAGAAAATATGGATAGTTAAGGCATTTATGTAAAGTGTCACATGATGATAATGAAAGAAATTTGCCATAATATAGTTTTATGATTTTTATTATATCTAGCATAATTTATATTAAGCAAATCAGACCTAACATGACCTGAAAGCCATAATATATAATTATATGTTAATTATGTTAACAAATAGTTTCCCATTATTGATGTAGTTTTCTATTAATCCTTAGTGATTGGCCTGAAAGGCTCTAGTGACTGGGGCATTTTAGCAAATTTTTGTACGCGACTGTTTTAATGGCCATAACTTTTCTTTTTTCCTTCTGGCGTGCTACTGTAAAAAATTTTGCTGTTTTTTTTAGGGACACATAGAGCTAGTTAAAACATATAAAAGTTTAAAGATTTTTTTTAACTTTTAGTTTTATTGGCATTAAAATTGGAAAATTTTATAGGATTGGAAAAATTATATTTATAGTACGTTTTTTTTTTTTCATTTTTAAAGTAATTATTAATGAATATTGTATTTTGTTCGGTCGTTTTGATACATGTATAGTCTTGGGAAACGGGGAGACTATGGCAAGTTTTTTGTAGTGTAGCGAGGGTTTTTTTTATTGGGAAATGTGAAGTATTTTTTATGAATATTTTTTCATATTTTGTGTGTTTTTTTCATATGTCCCCTGTGAGGTCACAAAGTCCCCTGGGGGACATTTTCACATTTTTTTTTTTTTTTTTTTTTAAATTCTGTTACAAGAATTCCTTGTAACTGAGGCATTCTATAGGAGCCTCAGTTAACTGGGTCACGACCCCTGCTGCAGATTCTGGACCTGCGCCCCCTAACTTCTAGAGTCAGCTGGCTGTCGGAAGTTACAGGGTATTTCCATGAAGACAGGATTCTTAAATATACTCAGGTTAACAAAATAATTTTACATTCTCTAATTCAATGTTATTACCAAAATACAGCATTTCACAGATTCCAACCTGTCTCTATTAGTACTGCTGTTTTGGTTGTCCCTGTATAGGACTATAAACTCCGATTTAGAGACAGGTTGGAATCTGTGAAATGGCGTATGTTTTGGTAATAACATTGAAATAGAGAATGTAAAATTATTTGTTATACCTGAGTAATATTTAAGAATCTTGTCTTCATGGAAATACCCTTTAACTTCCGACGGCCAGCTGACTCTAGAAGTTAGGGGGCGCAGGTCCAGAATCTGCAGCAACGTCTTTAGAAGTCGCAGCAGTTATTTTTTTAGAGCGGAAGCAGAATAGCAGTTCTCAGGGCTTCAGACACCGAGAGACCCTAGGGAGAAGAAGGGAGATGCGGTTTTGCTACCGCTTCTCCTTTCTCCGCTCCTCACAGCATCGCTCTGAAGGAGCGTGACGCACTGAGGACCAGAGCTGGCGGGGTCTAAAGGGGGTTAACCAGAGAGTGATGGGTCTAATTGGACCCAGACCAGCTTGATCAGAATCCCGTGACAGGATGGGGTCGTTTACAGTGTAACTGAGGCTCCTATAGAATGCCTCAGTTACAAGGAATTCTTGTAACAGAATTTAAAAAAAAAAAAAAAAAAAAATGTGAAAATGTCCCCCAGGGGACTTTGTGACCTCACAGGGGACATATGAAAAAAACACACAAAATATGAAAAAATATTCATAAAAAATACTTCACATTTCCCAATAAAAAAAACCCTCGCTACACTACAAAAAACTTGCCATAGTCTCCCCGTTTCCCAAGACTATACATGTATCAAAACGACCGAACAAAATACAATATTCATTAATAATTACTTTAAAAATGAAAAAAAAAAAACGTACTATAAATATAATTTTTCCAATCCTATAAAATTTTCCAATTTTAATGCCAATAAAACTAAAAGTTAAAAAAAATCTTTAAACTTTTATATGTTTTAACTAGCTCTATGTGTCCCTAAAAAAAACAGCAAAATTTTTTACAGTAGCACGCCAGAAGGAAAAAAGAAAAGTTATGGCCATTAAAACAGTCGCGTACAAAAATTTGCTAAAATGCCCCAGTCACTAGAGCCTTTCAGGCCAATCACTAAGGATTAATAGAAAACTACATCAATAATGGGAAACTATTTGTTAACATAATTAACATATAATTATATATTATGGCTTTCAGGTCATGTTAGGTCTGATTTGCTTAATATAAATTATGCTAGATATAATAAAAATCATAAAACTATATTATGGCAAATTTCTTTCATTATCATCATGTGACACTTTACATAAATGCCTTAACTATCCATATTTTCTATATTAGCAAACATTTCAGTAAGTAAGATCTGCTGATATCTAAGGTCTTAACGTAAAACCATGACAAAGAAACCATGATAAGGAAGCTTTTCCAGGCTTAACCACCAGGAAATTCCAGGAGAAAATGAAAGATTTTTTCAAATATCCGTTTTACACACAAAATAAAGAATACTTCAATTTTTTTTTAGCCAACAAATTATATTTCCTGTCTTTTATGCTGCCAAGCCAAATCAGAGCTGATGTAAAAGGTTTACTTTGCAAGTTGAAGAGGCAGCGTTTGTAAAGGGTCATTCTGTTATTGTGGAAGAGACCGTAGTTTGAAAGTTGTTACGTTGTTACGTTTGAAAGATGAGCGAACACACTCGCCCGAGCTTGATGCTCGTTCGAGCATTAGGTACTCGAAACTGCTCGTTGCTCGGACGAATACTTTGCTAGCTCGAGGAAAATGGCATCTGCCGCGGAATTTTGGCGGCCAGAAACAAGGCAAATCACAGCCAGGAGACTCTGCACTCCACCCAGCATGACGTGGTACCCTTACATGTCGATAGCAGTGGTTGGCTGGCCTGATCAGGTGACCCTGGAATAGACTAGTCCCTGCCCGCGCGGCATGTCATCCTCTGTCTGGATACGTAAGGGAGAGAGCTGCTGCTGCTGCAGGGATAGCGTTAGGGTGTTATATAGCTTAGTTAGGCAGGAGTGAGTCTACAAGAACCCAACAGCCCTTTTAGGGCTACAATAGCGGTATATATTATTTTTTTGTTTGTTTGCTTGTTGCTGGGCTTGCTGGCACTAGTAGTGCATCTAGTACCATATTGTGAGGAATTTGCAGGGAGACTTGCGAACATTATAGTTAGCTCTTAGTGACACACATATCCACCTCAAACACTGAAGTGGGACAATTTATTAGGGGTTTGATTTGAATTAGGCACATTCTGCTTATTTTTTTTTTTTACGTTTATTTTTTTATAACTCAAAGTCATTGGCTAGCAGTGTGCTTCAGTGTAGGCTAGAAAAAGCCATAGGAGAACCCAAACGGCTTTCTCGCCTACAATAGCGTTATATATTTTATTTTTGTTGATTTGCTTGTGGCTGGCCTTGCTGGCATTAGTAGTGCCGCTAGTAATCCATATGTGAGGAATTTGCAGGGAGACTTGCGACCGTTGTGTTTAGCTCTTAGTGACACACATATCCATCTCAACACCGAAGTGGGACAATTTATTAGGGGTTTGATTTGAATTGGGCACAGTCTGCTGATTTATTTTTTTTTACGTTTATATTTGTTTTAGAACTCAAAGTCTCAGGCACAGCACAAAATCCGTTGTGTGCAGTTGTTAGGTTAGAAACTAGCCATAGCATAGGATAGCATAGTTTTGTTTAAAACAAAAAAAAAAACACACGCACAAAAAAAAATAAAAAAATTTACAGTTTACACTTAATTTGAAAATGTTTAACCCGGGGCTAGAGTGACGTGGCGTGGACGTGGGCGTCCAACTACTGCAGGGTCAGGGCCGTGGTCCTGGGCGGGGTGAGACACCAACCTGTGATGAGGGAGCAGGGAACGCCGCAGAGCTACACTCCTAGGTTCATGTCTCAAGTTACTGGGACTCGTGGTAGAGCACTGTTGAGGCAGAACAGTGCGAACAGGTGATGTCGTGGATTGCGGACAATGCTTCTAGCCTTTGTCCACTAGTCAGTCTTCCACGCAGTCCACCCATGTTACCGAATCAGCACTCCTTCAGCTCCCCCACCTCACCTCCTTCCCCCCGTCTGCCCCTCCCAGGAAAATTTGGCATTTGAACTGGCATACTCTGAGAACTGTTTTCTGGACCCTTCCCAAGTCACAAACACTTGTCCTTTGCTGCTGAGCTCTTTTCCGATGCCCAGGTTTTCACCAGTCACAGTCTGTGGGTGATTATGACATTATTGACGTAGTGGAAAAGAAAGGTTTAAAGAGGTGTCGGACGATGAGGAGACACTGTGGTCAGACAGTGGTAAAGTTGTGTTCAGGGCAGGAAGTCGAGGGGGGAGCAAACTGAGGGATCGGAGGATAGATGAGGTGACAGACCCAAGCTGGGTTATAGCCGGGTTGAACACAGGCTTCTGAGACGGAGGCGAGTTCCTATAGCAGAACAGGTTGGAAGAGGCAGTGGTGGGCCAGACGGAGAGGCAGAGCCAGAGCTGGTGCATCAGCGCCAAATGTTGCCCGTAGTCATAGTACTGCTGTTTTGGTTGTCCCTGTATAGGACTATAAACTCCGATCGGGCAGATTCCGTTGGCATGAATAGCTTTTCCTGTACTGCAGGGGGAGGGGCAGGAGGCATTTCCTGTCCAGCAGCAGCATGCAGAGGAGACCTGCTCTACAAACACTACAGACAAGTTAAGGTCTTGATCCAAGGGAGGCATAGCAGTGCTACCTCAACAATTGATTAGTTGAGGTAGAAGAGCTGACTGTGTCATAGTGTCTCATGACTGATCTGTCTCATCTCTCTTTTTCTATGGATCAGATATAGGTAGAATATTCAGAAGCTAAATGAAAGTGTAGCTACATCCTGTACCCTGATAATCTAAGAACATTATCAGCACACAGCATCTCATAGCACAGAGGAATCATGAAGTGTCTGCTCAGCTAGTGCCCGCCCCCACTCTTAGAGCCTTACACTGACCATCAGTGAGTGATAGGAGCAAAAACTGCAATAAAACTGACTAAAATTGCAAAGTAAGGGGTTAAAACTCTTCTTTATTGTTTTAAAATTACTAGGAGAATCAGATTTCAGAATTTTCTTTAATGGGCAAACCCCTTTACTATAGGCTACCCTTATACTGGTACTTAACTTATTATCTGATAATATTTTCACTGGATACTTGTACCCATTGATTACTAGAAGGTGCTAATGGAATTTTGTTATTTCATGGCCACCAACAATAATTTGAAGATGCAAAGTAGACCCACTCAACTGAATGCCTTGACTGTATCAATGGACACTTTTCTAGAATGGTGACATAATTTCTGCCATAAAATCACATTTCTACTGACAAAATAACACTGACCAGCAGTTTCACATCCAAAATCTTCACCTCAAAATTCCAGAACATGCTGGGAGCATGGGAGAGCGAGGTGACTTCATACCACTCTTGTGATGTCACCTCTCTCTCCCAGCATGGTGGCAAGGGTGTGCATAATTAGCAGCTACATCTTGTCTCCTAGATGTATTTATATATTTTTTTTTTATGTTTTTGAGGTGGTTGCTTTCCATTAACTTTCTGGATGATGCCACCATACTTGCTAAAAGAAACTTGGGAGGTTTTTATCAAGGTTTAGTAGGTACATTTCTATCAAGGTTCACTTATAATCATCCTTGGTCAATTTTCCACATTTCAAATCATATTCTTTATAAATTTACTCTCTAATCTTCATCTTCGGGCCACATTTTGGTCTATTATCCAAAAACATAATATAATAATATTGATAGCTGTAGTTTTGCAGTTTTTACGTTGACAATGCCTGCTAATTTTCCTTCTTTGTAACCGTCTCTCTGATTCTTCATGTATAGCATATGCTATCTTTTTCTAAAGGCTGAATGATTAAGAGCTAACTCGGACATCCATAATGTACTATGTGGACAGTATTACATATATAGATCCTGTCCTAACTGTAGTTGCTATGACCCAAACAAGTAGCATCATGTAGCCGCTAGCTTGGGTCACTAGTATTCAAAAACCCTTTATTACAAGACTAGACCTTAGTGATGCCAAAGAATGTGTTGGGATATTCCTCGTGAGATCTAATTTATTCTGGTAATACTGTGACTTTGTAGTAAATCTTTGTAGAGTGAGCCACCGTAGAAGGTTTCTGTAGATTATTCAGGTATTCAGTTGTTTTCTCCTTTTTGCATATACTTATACAAGAACATAAATCACATTTTCTAGGATTCTCTGATTTTTTTTTTTAATAAAATGCATGAGAACCAGTCATTATGGCCACCACATAGTGTATGTGTGGTATTTTTATCCTGAATTTGTATGAGTATTTTGTGCCTTAATGTGCTTAAAAGGTAGCTTTCAGTCTCTTGTAAAACCATTTTCCTGTGTTGAGTGTCATCAACCTTCAATCCCAAACAGTGAGAAAGTCTGGATAATGCTTGAGCCTTGACACTATGTAATCCCAGCATTTGTCTTTTTATACAGTGTGTGCACAAACAAGGCAGTGATTAAATGATCCAGCCCTGAAGATTACATTAGTGAAACCTTCAGTTGTAGAAAAGCAAAGACCCGTGGTATCTTTCTTTTGACCTTAGGAACTAGTATTGTCTTTTCTGACCTGTTGTGATTGAATTAATTCAATATACTTTTCTCTTCTCTCAGTTGAGTTTCCTTTATTTATATAAACTCTGGGGAATCTAATTTTTGTGATCCGGTAGAAAAAGT
Organism: Engystomops pustulosus; assembly: GCA_019512145.1. Classification (NCBI taxonomy): domain Eukaryota; kingdom Metazoa; phylum Chordata; class Amphibia; order Anura; family Leptodactylidae; genus Engystomops; species Engystomops pustulosus. The sequence continues at coordinate 117,030,946 of CM033643.1, read as the reverse complement.
ATAATTTATCTTCCTTATGTGTTATTATATTTGTACAAAATTTCTGTGCTGAAATGTAAACTAGACTTGTGCACTTTTTGCTCTACATAAACTCAAAGACTCTCTGAGTAAAGGTAAAATTAAACATTGCCTTATATGTTCCAAATTTTCATCTTCCATAATGTATTCAATCTTTGATTTTTACCATTGTAGCTAACTATATCATGTCCATAGTTTTTGTAGAGTAGCCATCCAGAACCTGTCCGCTGGCGTTTGATGAAACCATGTAGGATACATTTTGAGGCTTGGTCTGACCTGGCGTAGTTTTGAGCATAAATCTGTGAACATTCAGTGGTGAATGTTTGCAGATTTTTAAGAAGTGTGCAGGGCACAGGGCCAGAATGGATGGGGCCGGCCCACTCGACCAGCGGCTGTGTCCCTTCACGTCCCCTCCACGCCCACATGACGTGAAGGTAGCGTAGTTGCTAGGATGATTCTTGTAGTGCGCAAGAAATTGCAATTATTTCAGTGCTTCTATGCCAGTTTTCTGACCTAGAAGCTCTAAAATAATTGCACTTTCTTTCACTAATGCCTTACATTGCATCTGTTAGTGTATCCAAGAATATTTAGTGAAAACCCTTTCAGTGCTGGGTAATATAAAAAAAAAACATAGTGGCCTAATGCAGGGACAATAGGGTTAAAGTTTGTAGGGCAAATACAGTTTAGGAAGTGACAGATATTTGCTGCTGCCAAAATTGTATTTTTTTGCAACTGGGAACATCAATGTCTACTACAGCTCTTTCTTTTCCCTATTGACAGAGCTTCCACCACAGTTTTGGTTATTTTATTTACCCGCATATACTCGAGTATAAGCCGAGGCCCCAAAACCACAAAACCTGGGAAAACCTATTGACTCGAGTATAAGCCGAGGGTGGGAAATGCATTGGTCACAGCCTCCCCAGTATATAGCCTGCCGGACCCTGCAGGCGAATTGAATTGCCTGTAGAGATGGTAAAATGTACCACCTGAGGGAAGTGGGTGGAGGACTATTACTTTTATTTACATCTCTTTCTGTTCTCACAAGGTATTTCTGTGTAAGATGTACGACTCTTTTAAAATGATGGTGTGACGTATACACACACTAACAAAGTTTAACCCTCTGACCATTACTGTCAGCCCTTTAGAGTAGATTTTTTTTTTTGTTGTGATGAGAAATGCTGTAGATTACTTTTTGTACTTTCTCTCAACAACCAACATGTTCATTAGTCAGACTTTGTTTTATGGTAAATAGTATGTTACAGCATTCAGAAATTGAGCAGTAGCATCAAACCTTTCAAGTATATGTTAATCAGCCATCCTGATATTTCATATATTCATACCTGAAAGAAGGAGCTATTCAGATAACCATGTTTCATTCCCATTTTAACGTGGCTTTTGTTCTTTTTTCCCTTTTTTTACCATTCAACGCCCTCAATGCAGCTTCACAAGTCAGTTTCACTCAACCAAGCCATGTGTCTTCCTAAAATTAAATTTCCATCCCTCCCATGCTACTCACCGAATTTTATTCAAATTATATAAATGACTCAAAACTATCAAGTGTACTTTGTTTAAAGTGACAGTATATTTAATTTATTTCATTATGTATTTATTAATTCAATATGTAGAATTCATCAAGTAGTGCCTAATTTAGCTATTACTTTTTATCAAAAAATTCCACTGTTCAGTCTATTCAACTAGGTATTGTGATCACATTACGACCCACTGAGAATTATGTTATTTTCTGGTTAGGAGTCCCTAGCTAATGCTTATTATTATTAGCCTTCCTGTCTGTGTACTACAGTAACTTGTTTACAACAATAGAGAGAAAAGGGTTAACAGGCAGTATGTTTCATGCTGTCCATGTAGACTATACTGAAGCTTTATTGAATTAATGACGGTGCACAGAGAAAGTGAAATCTAAAAATGAAGATTTTATTGAATATTGAAGTATGTTTTAGTTTTAAGCATTTTTTTTATATTTAAAGTACTGTGCTTTGTCATTTTAATTTCTGACTCTATTAAATGTGGCAGGTTCTGGGATATATGTTCTCCAGATATATGGGGGTCCTGTTCCTGTGATTAGGTGTCCCAGGAGCTTGTTATACCCCAAACTTTGGATACATAGTTGAATACAACTTTACTGTACTTTACAACTTTATCGTACTTTATTTACAGACACTGCTCATTTTAGGTGTATTAATTATGTGGTAGTCCTATCAATACTGGAACATTTCTGACAAACCAATGTATTTCTTTCATCTGGCTTTATAACCTGCTATTTTCAGATTGGACTGTATGCTTATGGTCACAAGGTAATAACCAAAGGTCGCGTTAACGGCTGTGCAATTGTCATAAACAATTGTACACACAATTTTAGTCCTTCAGAAAAGCTCTGTGCGGATAAATCTACATGTGGCTTTATTCCTCCATCTTGCCTGCGGCACCAAGTATTGTATTATTGATGATTTCATACTCCTCTTCAGCGATACATACTCCTCAAAATTGCTAAGAGGAGTATTTTTGTTACTCTCGTGGAAATAAATTTGTCCAACCTCTGGTAATAACTAAAAAATATATATATATGTGATTCCGCTTTATGGAAAAAACCAAAACGTTTTGGCATATATTGAGGGAAAGAAGCTTTTTGGACTTCAGAAGTGTTCAATATCTCCCAAATGTATTTAATTCAATTACAGCTTTGGCAAAATTAAAAATAAACATTTAGAGCTACCAGAGATCTGCATTAAAGAGTGACTGCTGATGTGCCTGTAGCGCTGAGATCTTTTCCTTGGGGTTAGGTCTGTGTTTCGTTATTGTAAAAGACAGTGTTTCCTCTGAGTAATTTGCTTTTGTCCCAGCAGAGAGGTAAAAATAAAGTGGCTCTTCTCCAGCAATGTTGGTTACAAACCACAACAGATTTATAAAGATAATGCCTTTTAAGTCGCAGAGACGGATTCCCAACTCTGGTTCCTAACCTGTCTGCTCTGTGGAATGTGCATTATACATTTTTGGGGAGCTGGATGTTAGTAAATGTCCATTAAGGTTTTTAGTATGAATGTTTAATTGCACTGGAGCTACAGGAAAAGTAACTTTTTCCAATAATGAATGTGATTTATGAAGTTAGTGTTTACTGTGTTTGAGATGTCTCCTTGGAAGAAGCATTCCATGCAGTTTGGGCAGACAGAGTGACTCAGCTTCAGTTTTCAGTCCATTTAGCAAAACTGCTTAGATCGTCTCTTTTCCCCTGGAGTTGGGGTTTTGGAGACCGATGGATGAATAATTGAAAACGAATTTGTCATCAATGACTCACAAACACTTTTTTTATAATTGATTGTTGCTAAATGTAGCCAAACCATAAGAACAATACATAGGTATCGTTATATGATGAGCGTTTAAGTAAACACAGGGAAGCCCTATATTAGTCTGATCCTTATGAAGCTTATAGTGAATTTGTAGGTTATTTGACATTCTATGTTCCATATTACAAGATTAAACAGCCTGTTCTTAAGTTTTCACCTTAGTTGTGGCTAGTTCTCCCGCTCTGTATGTCATCATCATAGTTATCAGATGATCTTTTACATTGTGTTTAGTGTATGAAGTGAAGGCTTACTACCTGAACACACCTGAAGACAATGAGAAATATTTAGCATTTATGACAGGAATAAGTCTTGATTTGCACAAACTTTAATGATTTGTATAATAAAAGGGGTGTGGCCTAGACCTTGTGGAAAATCTGCTGTGTTATTGCCATAAAAGCAATGTTCTGAAGCCGACTCACAGGGGGTTTTTAACAGAAGTGTCTGTGAACAGATCTGTTCTGTTGCCCTTGCGAACACTGGAGCGCAGCTTTCATTTTCACACAGCTGTTTATAAAATGAAAGCTGAGCGCCGATTGGTTGCCATGGGTGACTAGAACAGTACGGCTCTGACACTTCTGATAAATCTCCCCTAAATTGAGTTCTGAAGAGGGTACCGTATATACTTGAGTATAAGCCGAGTTTTTCAGCACAAAAAATGTGCTGAAAAAAGTCCCCTTGGCCTATATACAAGTCAATACTGGATAGTCTCGATAGTTAATGGACTTAAAAAATAATAAACTTATATACTCACCCTCCCGTGGCCCCGATGCGCAGCGCTGCTCCCCCGTTGTCCGCGCGGCTCTTCTTTTTGCTTCAGGGTCCGTCTTCTGTGTTCTTTAACGTCGTGCTGGGCGCCCACCACGATGTTAGAGAAGACAGAAGACGGGAGCTGAAGCAAGAAGAGGAGCTGGGAAGACAGAAGGAGAGCCGTGCGGACATCGGGGGAGCAGCGCTGCGCATCGGGGCCACCGGAGGGTGAGTATAAGTTTTTTTTTGTTTTTTTTTATTTTGGGCAGGCTGCATGCTACTGGGGGCAGGCTGCATGCTACTGGGGGCAGGCTGCATGCTACTGGGGGCAGGCTGCATGCTACTGGGGAAGCTGGGCATGGCCGCATACTACTGGGGGCAGCTGGGCAGCTCGCATGCTACTGGGGGCAAGCTGGCAGGCTGCATGCTACTGGGGCAACTGGCAGGTGCATGCTATGGGGCAAGCTGGGCAGCTGTGCTACTGGGGCAAGCTGGGAGGCTGCATGCTACTGGTGGCAAGCTGGGCAGGCTGCATTACTAACTAAAGGCGGGCAAGGTGGACCGGGCAGGCTGTATACTACTGGGGGCAGGCTGTATACTACGGGGGCCGAGCTGTATACTACTGGGGGCAAGGGGCAGGCTGTAACTACTGGGGCTAGGCTGTATTACTACTGGGGGCAAGCATTGGGCAGGCTGTATACTACTGGGGCAAGTCGGGCAGGCTGTATACTACTGGGGGCAGGGCTGGGCAGTGCTGAATACTACTTGTGATACATCTGGGGGCAAGCTGGGCAGGCATATTGCAATGGGCGCTGTAACTACTGGGGGCAAGCGGTGGCAGATGTTATACTACGGGCAAGCTGGGCAGGCTGTATACTACTGGGGGCAAGCTGGGCAGGCTGTATACTACTGGGGGCAAGCTGGGAAGGCTGTATACTACTGGGGGCAAGCTGAGCAGGCTGCATACTATAGGGGGCTGGCTGGCTATATACTGGGGGGTCTGTGACCAATGCATTTCCCACCCTTGACTTATACTCGAGTCAATAGGTTTTTCCAGTTTTTGGTGGTAAAATTAGGGGCCTTGGCTTATACTCGGGTCGGCTTATACTCAAGTATATACGGTATTTTAGGTATGCTCTGTGCAAATAGGTGTAGATAGCTGAGACGACATCCATTGTCAGAGTTGTTTTGTTGATTTTAAAGAAATCATCAGAAATATGTTTAACGCCCTCCCGTTGATGCCCTTTTTTCGTTTTCATTTTTCACTCCCCACCTTCAAAAAAATCTATCTTTTTTTTATTTTTTTTCATGAACAGGGCTGTGTTATGGCTTATTTTCTGTATAACAAATTACACTTGAAAATGGTGGTATTTAAATTCCATGCCGTGTACTGGGAAGCTGTAAAAAATTCCAAATGCAGTGAAGTTGGTGATCGCATTTGTGCTGTATTTTTGTGGGCTTGGATTTTGCGCATTTCACTGTACGCCCCAAATGACAGGTCTACTTTATTCTTTGGGTCGGTACGATTACTGGGATACCAAATTTGTATAGGTTTTATAATGTTTTCATACACTCCCGCTCTGTATGTCGCATCATAGTTATCAGATGATCTTCTATTGTTCGTTAGTGTATGAAGTGGAGCTTCCACTGAACACAAACCTGAAGACCAATGAGAAATATTTAGCATTTATGGACGGATACGTCTTTTGCACAAACTTTCAAGAGTTGTGAAATAAAAGGGGTGTGCCTAGACCTTGGGTGAGAAAATCTGCTGTGGTATTGCTCGAAAAGCAATGTGAAGCGCGACTCACGCGGGGTTTTAACAGAAATGTCTGTGAACCGATCTGTCTGTAATGCCCGCAACATCATTTCACACTCATATTCACAACAGCGTTTTATAAATGAAGCTGAGCCGCCGATGGTTCCATGGGTGACTATGACAGAGGTCTGCCGACACTCTGATAATCTCCCCTAATATGAGTTCTGAAGGGTACCGTATATCTTGAGTATAAGCCCGAGTTTTTCCAGCCACAAAAATTGTGCGAACAAAGTCACCCTATCGGGCCTATTATACGATCAATACTGGAGCGTCTCGTCAGTTAACTGACTTAAAAAATAATAACTGTATATCGCACCCCCCGTGGCGCCCGCTGCGCACGCTGCTCCCCCCCGTTTTCCGCGCGTTCCGTCTCGGCTGTCTTTTGCTTTCAGGTGCCCGTCTTCTGTGTCTTTAAACGTACGTGTCTGGGCGCACCACCACGATGTTAGAGAGAAGACGAAGACGTTGAAGCTGAAGCAAGAAGAGGTAGTGGGGAAGAACAGAAGGAGAGCCGTGCGGACATCGGTGGGGACAGCGTCTGGCACTCGGTGCCACCGAGTGAGTATAAGTTTTTTGTTTTTTTTTTTATTTGGGCATTCTGCTGCTCGGTCACTGCCTCACTGGGCGCTGCAGGGCATGCTGCGCACTTGTTCAGCTGCAGCTGGGGGGGGCCGTGTGAGGCTGTCTGGGCGTGCATGCTACTGGGGGCAGTGCTGCACTGGGCGGCTGTCAGTATGGGGCATCTGGCTCGTCCTGCTCATGTATCTGTGCAACGGGCTGTGCAGCTCGGAACTGGAGCTGAGCTACTGCCAGCTGGGCAGCGCATTACTGGACTGGAGGCTGGCATTACTGCTGTAACTCTGTGCAGGCTTATCCGGGCAGTGTAACTACGGGGGCCTGGGGGCTATGGCAGCTGGCAGGCTGTATACTACTCTGGGGCAAAGCTGGCATGCTTGCTGACTACTGGGTGCAAGCTGGGCAGGCTGTCTACTGGGGCAAGTGGGGCGAATGCATGCTATATACTGGGCAAGCTGGGGCAGTCGCATATACTACTTGGGCCTGCTAACTAGCTGGGGCGGCTGTATCTAACCTGGGGCAGATGGCAGGCTGTATACTTACGGTGGCAACTGGCTGCTATACTACTGGGGGCAAGTGGGCAGGCTGTATCTGGGCTGGTGTATTACTGGGGCCAAGCTTGGGCAGCTGTCATTCTACTGGGGCAAAGCGGGCAGGCTGCATACTACTGGGGGCAGGGCATGCTGTTACCGGCAAGCTGCGTGATAAGTACTGGGGCAAGCGGGGCAGGCTGTATACTACTGGGCCAGCTGGGCAGGCGTATACTACTGGGGGCAAGCTGGGAGGCCTGGTATACTATGTGGGCAAGCTGGGGCAGGCTGTGACTACTTGGGGGCAAGTCTGGGCGGCTGTATACTAACTGGGGCAAAGCGGAGGCTTTACTACTGGATGGGGGCAACTGGAGCAGGCGCTACTATAGGGGGCTGGCTGGCTATATACTGGGGGGTCTGTGACCACTGCATTCCCACCCTCGACTTATACTCGAGTCAATAGGTTTTTCCAGTTTTTGGTGGTAAAATTGGGCCTTGGCTTATACTCGGTCGGCTTATACTCGATTATACGGTATTTGTAGTATTCTCTGTGCAAATAGGTGTAGATAGCTGAGACAGAACTCATTGTCAGAGTTGTTTTGTTGATTTAAAGAAATCATCAGAATATGTTTAACAAGCCCTCCCGTTGATGCCCTTTTTTTTTTTCGTTTCATTTTTCACTCCCCACCTTCAAAAAATCTATCTTTTTTAATTTTTTTCATGAACAGGGCTGTTATGGCTTATTTTCTGTATAACAATTACACTTGAAAATGGTGGTATTTATTCCCTGTTTTTATTCTGCTGGGGGCACGGCTGTATACTACTGGGGGCAGGCTGTGCTGTATACTACTGGGGGCAGGCTGTGCTGTATACTACTGGGGGCTGGCTGGCTATATACTGGGGGGTCTGTGACCAATGCATTTCCCACCCTCGGCTTATACGCGAGTCAATAGGTTTTCCCAGTTTTTTGTGGTAAAATTAGGGGTCTCGGCTTATGCTCGGGTCGGCTTATACTCGAGTATATACGGTAGATTCTGCTAATTCTGATGTGGGTGGGCACTTCCTGGTTGTGACATCAGTTCACCCCACTAAAGACAAAAGAGGACAGCATGTTTGTAATTGGCCGATTTGAAGCATGTGATGAGTCACATGCTTGTGACATCACTACAGGTCCTTTGCATCAAGCCAAGTACCTTCAGATGATGCAGGACAGCTTGTTTGTAAAAGCCGGCCTGAAGAATGTGATAAGTCTCATGCTTGTGACTACAGGCCCTACAGACCATCTAAACCAGCATCCTGTCATCTCTAGCTGCAGATACCTAATTTTAGTAAATTAGAGAATTGCTTATTTTTGCTTAGTACAGAGTTGGGCACAAGTTTTATACTTTTAAAGTTGTACTTTAATTCATTGCAATTTCTTTATGCAGCCCAGATAAATCCCTGTCAATTGTACCACTAGTGTTTCTATATATGAATATTTTATATATGAATATTTTCATTAGATTTATAAGATGATCATTTAAAATGCCCTAATATATATACTATCAGTATATCTCTGCACACCTGCAGAGACTGTCTTTAATGACAATGTCTCCCTAAAGGGGTATTCCCACAAAGTCAAGAGTCTTGCATATACTCAGGATAACAAAATAACACACTCTAATTCCCTGTTAGTAACAAAAATACTGCATTTCACATATATAATTCCAATGTCTGTCTATCAGTCCTGCTGTTTACAATTTGTTTGCCCCTGGATCTGACCACAAATTTTCTGACTATGGTCGGATTCTTCTCATGCATAGCTTCTCTTGTTTGCCACTGAGTTCTCTCTGCTCCTTCCCTCCCCCGCATTACAAGAAGACCAGCTTTTTCAACACAGGCCACTCCCACCAGCAGAGCAGAGTGCATAGACCCTACTCACACTAGCTACAGCAAGATAAGGCTTTTTCAGGGAGGGATTCATATAACTTGTTTGACTGTGTGGTGTGTTATGGGTGTTTACCATGAGCTGGAATGCTCTTGCGTTTTATATCCTTTCATGATCTCATCATCTCTTATACCTGAACTGCATAATCTCGCTTTTTCTATGGTGTCAGATACTTCGAAGGTGCAGAAGCTAAATAAAGCGTAGTGAACCCGTACCCTATATCTAAGCACATTGTCAGCATACATCTGATAGCACAGAGGAATCATGAAGTGCCTGCTTAGATTGTATCGCCCACACTTTAGAATTTTACAGTGATCATCACTGAGTTAGATGAGCTAAAACATCAATAAGGCTGGGGATGACCCCTCCCCTCTTCATAACGATCTACGGCACACTGCCCATAGCACGGGAAAAATAGGACATGTCATGTCTTTTCACCGGGTACGGTGCTCCGTGCGACCATTGCTGGTCTATGGAGGGCGCAAGCTTGCGGCCATACATACGCCCCACTACGGCCATACATACGCCCCACTTTCTATAAGGAGTTTTCTTAGCTCCTGGGCCTAGTCCCAGCATCTCCTTTTGCTAAACCAGATCCCAATACTGTGCTGAGAGACGTTATCTTATGCTATCCTGATTTTAACATTGCACTTAAGCTGTAGTTGCCCCTTTCATCAGGACTGCTGGCAGGGAGCCAGGGGATGTGAAGTAAACTATTATAAAATCATCGGTCAAATAATCCCACATTTATTACAGATAACCAAAGCATAGGCACACAAATACTCTTTAACCTTTTCCTACTACACGCTTTATAGAGATTGTTGCATTTCCTTTCTTTATCATTCTGGTGAATAATGGGCTGCGATCTAAAGGTCCAAGTAGAACCTTCCCTTGGCGTGAAATTCTGGTGTACGAAGTTGAACATTTGTTTTGGTTTCAACTATCCTAGATAAATTTGACCATTTGGGTGGGGGCGATAAATCGAAAAACTTGGAGACTTTCCCCGAAGAAGGAGCTTTCGGTATTTCTTTCAGAATATTCAAGTAAGTTTTTTCTTCAAAGTCTTGATATTAGCTTAATTCGTAGCTCGATAAAAGCCTATTTTTCTCACAAATTTGTGCTCAAAATCCCTAGCTCGCGTTATACTCGATCAACTACAAAACATAACACCAAAAACTCACGTTCTTGACGTCACCCCATAAGGTCCTCTTCTGTCTGAGCAAGTTAGCAGAGAGGCCTATGGGGCTCGAAAGATGAGTACAGTGTTATTTTTTTTTCCTACTATAGGGGCGGATATGGGCTGGGCAGTCTGTCTCTACAAGGTGTTGGGTCATGGCTTATGCTACAGGGGTCTGGCAGACTATCTACTGGGAGGGCTGCACCAATGCATTTTCCTCAACCTCGGCTTTCTGAAGCTAATAACTTTTTCATACTTTGGCGCACGGAGCTGTGTTAGATGTAATTTTTTGCTAAATGAGCCAACATTTTCATTGCTACCATTGAAGTCTGTGCGGCATTTGATCATTGTTTATTCATTTTTTATAGTGATGTAAAAAGGTGTAAAAGTCGCATTTCAGACATTGGGGCGCATTTCCCGTCTCGGAGGTCACCGCCGGCCACCCGTTTTTATATTTTGATCGAGCATTTTGGGACACGGCGATACCTAATGTGTCTGTGATTTTTACTGTTATGTTTTAATATCAGTTCTAGGGAAAGGGGGTGATTTGAATTTTTAATATTTATTAAACTTTTTTTTTCACTATATTCTTAGACATCTTGTACCTTAACCCTAGAATGTCAGAATCGTTCTTACCATATACGCAATACTTCTTTTTGCAGCTCATTCATTACAATGATCCACTGGCTCATTGTAACGAATCTGCAGAAGCCATTAAGCCTCGGGTCAAACGAAGACCCGAGGCTACCATGGCAACACGATCGCCGATGCGTTCGGGGGGCGCGCGATCGAAAAAAAAAAAGATGGCGGCGCCCGGGAGCCGCGCCGTCTTTTAAATGCCGCCGGCGACTTTGCCGGCGGCAATCAAGGGTTAATAGCCGCAATCAGTGCAAGCACCGACCGCGGTTATTAGCAGTGGGGGTTTGCTGCAATATGCAAAAACCCCCACCTTTGTATGAAGAGGACTCAGCCCGTGAGCCCTCTTCATACATTCCCTATACCTCTGCGCCGTAGAGCTATGGGGTTAAGCAAAATGGTTCCTGCAAGTGTTGATAGTAAGCAAAGTGCTTGGCATTGTTACACTGGCCTTGATCTGTATACTTGTACAGGCGGTCCCCTACTTAAGAACACCCGACTTACAGATGAACCCTAGTTACAAACGGATCTCTGTTAATTGGTAATTTAATGTACTTTAGCCCTAGGCTACAATAAACAGCTGTATCAGTTATCATAAGTGTTTGCAATGAAGCTTTATTGTTAATCCTGGTTCTTATGACAATCCAACATTTTTAAAATCCAATTGTCACAGAGACCAAAAAAAAAATTGGCTGAGTTTACAATTATAAAGTATACAGTTATGACTTGCATACAAATCAACTTAAGAACAAACCTATAGAATCTATCTTCTACTTAACTGCCTGTGTTAGGACCCTGAGAACACAGATATTTTAGTTAAAGTTACATTATGACCTCTAGTTCAGGCTTATGTTTGCTGTGGGGGGGGGTTCTATGTTTTTTTTTTGTTTTTTTTTTTGCACATTCTATGCTACTTATTATTTTGCTTTTATTATGGGGATTTCACTGGACACTACTGTTTGTTTGTTTGTTTGTTTGTAGAAGAGATTGTAGGATCTTTGTTTGACATCGGTTCATCATTTCTTAGGTTAAATTAAAAATAAAAATGAAAGTTGAATAAAGTGCCGGAACTTATGTACTATTTAGATCCTACTTAAGTTGGAAATCTTTTTGTTTGAGGATGTACTGCACAAAAATCTGAACATGTTTGTCTATGAAAGGGGCCACGCACATCTGTTTTTGAAGTGGTTAACATAGTTTATGTTTATCTAAATATAAAATACCAGTGATCACAAAAGGCATCAAAGACTATTTTTTTTCTTTTTAGAAAGTTTATAGCTTTGACAGAAATATACTTTTATTTTAAATCATAGCGTTTGTAGTTAATTTTCTTTTGTGTCCCCCTCCCCCTCTACAACTATAAAGGCATAGGTCACGTATGGGTGAGCTATAAAAGTCTGAGTTGGTGTCTTGCTCTTCATCCTGTCTTCCCTTGTGAGAGTATTTGCATAGTTGTAGCCCAGGTTCCCTCAATAGATAAAATACACCTGCTGTACCTTACAGCAAATGCACAGAACCCGCATTACCACTGGTATAATTTAGAAGAAGAAAGGAATCTTAAGCAATATGGGAATTTTATTTTAGTTCAGCCTTCTGAAAACCTGCTTGGTCATTGCAGGTTTTTTTCTCTCCCTGACACACAATGTTCGTCTGATTTTTATAACCACAGTAGTTCAAAAAATTATAGCCAGAAACACTGCCGCGCATTAGTCTCACTACACAGTAAACTTTCACTTAAGATTGTACTTGCCTCTTGTCTTTTCTCATGATATCCTTCAGTTCAAGGAATTTCAAAGCGCCTCAGAAGGCAGAGTGGATTGTGCTAACCCCTTAACACACCATGATGTCTATGGAGAGGGCTAAGCACTTTCCATTTGGGTTGGTGTCTTATGCGCAGACAACTGTGTTAACGTTGTTGGATTTGAGTTGTTTTTATGTGACCAGGGCACATAACCCCAGTTGATGTGCCAAATACATATATTTTACAAGGTACAGATAATAGGGAATTGGGTCATTGCAAAAAACAGGTTGACATAACATAAGGGCTAAACGACTACTTAAAGCGTGCTGTCCAGTATTTATTTTTTATATGGCTGATGGGGCTTTTAAGGATAAAACAGAGGCACTGCAACTTTGGTAATATTCTTTCATTATCCATGGCCGCCTTCTTTTTAAAATTATGTTAATGAGTCTGACTGGCTCATGTCCGTTTACCAGAAACACACCGTGCTGTAGTTCAAGGCTTTTCAATGCCCCCACCCCTCCATCACATTTCCTCTCTCTCTGATGAAATCCTACTGCAGCAAGGAAGGTTCAGCACACAGTGGGAGGGGGGGTATTATTCTGCACAGTGTAACAGCCTGTGAAGCTGCAGCAAGGAAGGTCTCTGGTAACACCACCATGAACCCTTCAGGCTCATAAATTTTTTTAGAAGAAAGGAGGCCATGTATAAAGGATATTAAAATTAATGATTACCATACCTTGGTCTACAACCAACTCCCTGGTTATCATGCTTGATTTTCAATAGTAATAAAAAAGCATATACTTGCCTCTCTCCCCGCTCACTTTGGACCTCACTGCTGGGTCTCTATTGGATTGTTACAATGTTGAAACTAATTTTGCAGCAGGCACGTTGTTGTGGTCGGGATGCAACGGCTAGCCTCTAAGAACAGAGACCTGGCTGGTGTCGCAGCTAAATGGGAGCGGAGTGAGTTGTGGGTATATGCTGCTTATTATTTTTAAGCCCCCAAAGCCATAAAAAAAATTATACTGGACAACCCATTTAAGTTAAAGATTGCTCAAAAGCTCCTTCTCCTCATCCCGAGACTTTACTACATGTCTTCTTGGCTTTCCTACTTTTTAACGAAACGAAAAAAAGACAATTGTCAATGTACGTTTTACCAAACATATATTTTAGAAGGTCTTCTCAAGAATCTTAAGTACACTGAAGCGTTTATACATGAATGCCTCTACAAATAGAAAAGCATCGGCACAAAGTTATTGTATGCTAGAGGTTGCTACCCCTGTTATTCTATTTTACATCCCGTTTTCTCACTATTAACTCTTCTGTTCACATACGTTAAAAATATAGATATATTTTTTGTCCATTCTGGGAAGCATGAATCACAAAAAGCCATGTTAGGATGAGCCCCATTATGACGACTTCTTCACTCTTAAGGATATGAGAACACTTAGCTGTTCTGTAGGAATTAAGAATAAAGTTGGTGCTGAAGTTTATGAGGTGAAGAGTTGTCCAGCAATGTTGTCTAGAAGAACACTGGGTAAAACCGATGTGAACCAGTTCACGTACATTCTTGAAATGTGCAACTACAGTTGTTATCGAAGCTGTTCCTTATGGACAAACTGTAATACAGTGTTTTGTAGAAGACTGTCGGACGTATCCGCTCTGAATCCCTTTTGACAACAACTGATGACATTCAAGACTTCAGGATGCTGCAACTCGCTTATTGTAAAAAATAACCCTTGCTCCTCCTCTTTATGATGACCACATATCGTGTGAACGAGATCAACTAATAATCGATCTCTTCTCTCTCTCAGGAAGGAGATAAAGAGGTATTACATTGCTGTAAAGTATGTATGAAGTTCAGGCCCAGATGTCATCTAAACAAACTTTGTGTAACCAGGATGACTTAAACACTTGCCAGCATGAAGATTCTCGCTTGTATTTCTCTACTATGATATTTGTTGAGGACCGTTTACACTGATCAATAATAAATCAATTACCCAGACCCAAATTTAATTGTGGTATCAGTTTGTAACGTGTAATACTGTAATAGAGATGCATTGTATTTGGTTTTGATTTAGCAGCATAAGATTATAATAGAATGTACATATCACACGTACAGTATTTCTATGGGAATGCGTGAAATATTTGATATTTATTAATGTTTTATCATTCTCACATCAATAATTTTATTACCTCCTAAACATTTATTTCAGAAGGTGCCACATAATGTGGTCTGACATGTAGTTTAATCCCTTAGATACATCACATCCTGTCAGTGAGTCACATTTACTTAACTCAATAGTTACACGAATCAGCTAATGCTATCCTCATCTTCCATGCTGGCATGGTTTAGGTTACAAGCCAGCGATATAACCTACTCCTCCATTGTACTTTCATGGCTCGCTATTAAGCCTTTTGTCCATTGCGGCAGGACTAACACCTTGACCTAAGTGATTACGGTACATTGTTTTCACATACTGTGAAATATTCTGAAACAGAAGAGAAGAATACAGCATATATTCTCTCTAAAAAGTTGTATTACGGAAAGCCTTTAGCTGGAATTGATCTATGAATTTTAAAATGGAATATTATAATGCTGTGAAAACCATACCAAACTACAAAAAGACTACCTCGGAATTTCCCATGTCTCCATCGGCCCAGTATGTAGTTATTGCTGGAAATGTGAAGTTCCCGGGCAGTCCTGCTGTACTTGGTAATGCATAAAGATCATATATAATGTTTTTTAGGTTTACAGAGTGAGAAAGTTGTGGATAGGTAGATGGATATATCATAAATTATGCACACCACAACTGGGAGAAGTGTTGCATATCTAATGTCAGCAGAGAGATAGATATATTTTTGTTAACTTGTATGCCTGGTTTCTGGCATAAAAGATAGTACATAATAATAATTTGCACAAATCGAGTTAACAAACAAAAGATGAAGTTTATAGATTTTTTTTTTTTTTCTTATCCCAAAGTTGCCCATAAATGACCCAATTGTGAGTAGGACATCCTCTGAATACATATAATGTTGTAAACTCAGACATGAGCCAAGGACATTGATCCCAGCATACCAGGAAATATTAAGATTAAAGGTGTTGGAGTGGCCCACTCTCATTCCAGGCCTCAACCAATTGAAATACTCTTGTGGCACTTCAAAGGCGATGAATTTTCTTTTTCTCTAACTATATGACTGTATTTTATATTTGGTGATATTTGTAAATACTGACTGTGTATGTGTGTATTATTATCTGAAGAGAAAACTACGGTGAGCTTAGTATGTGTTTCTTGTCCCCACTGTTCTGCTGACATCACGTTTAAAGGAATCAGTATATGAATCACTATCCTGTTCATTTCCTTACTGTCACTGACCGTATGCTTACTGTAATACTTTACATGGTGGAAATTTAGACATGGTACAACACGAAAATGGAATGCTTCATTTCTGAACATTTCACTGCTTTGTCTCAGTGCAAGGTCTGCACCCTGCTCTTTATATTCAATACACCTTCCATAACATTCATTACAAAATAATCTCACTATTAACATATTATATATGTTTAAATGCAATAATGAGCTATGGATTATGTGTATATGTTTCTTGTAACAGGCATGTAACTAGGATAGGCAGGGCCCCTTAGCAGGATACTGGCTTGGTGCCCCCTTCCCACACATACTCACACACATGCGTGTTATAATCACACACATTTATACAATCATGTGGCACATAGAGTATGAACACACAGTGCATATACAGCATATATACACACATACAGTATATACACACACTAACACATCATAGATACAGCATATTTACATCTCATATATGTTTAATACATATTATGCTGTACAATGTGCAGCATAATTTTTATATAATGTTGCACATTCTCCATTCTATAGTGGCAGGGTTCCCTAACTTTTTACATAGGGGGCTGTTCCACTGTCCCCCTTAGGCGTTGGAGGGCCGGACTAAAGTTTAAAATAAATAGCGGTAAATGTGATTGCATCCATAATACACTGCACCCCCCTCAATTAATTATTTAATATACTGTACCCCTTGTGAACTATTTTATATTTGGGCCCAATTAATTATTAAATATCTCCATTAATTATTGAATATGCCCCCCCCATTTTACTAGACTGCCCCTCATAATTAATTATTTCTCTATGCTGCCTCCACCATTATTTCCTATGCTGCCCCTCACCATATTTCCTATGCTGCCCCCCACCATTAATTATTTCCTATGCTGCCCCTCATCATTAATTTTTTTTCCTATACTGCCCCTCATAATTATTTACCTATGTTGCCCCTCACAATTAATTCTTCTTATTTAATTATACTATATGGCCCCCGCTGCCACAATCTTTTTACTGACCTTTTTAATAAAAAATAAAAACCCTGTACTTGCCCAGTCTCTCGTTGCGCTCTCTATCTTCTGCCGCGTCAGCACAGAAGGGGTGCACTGATGACTTCATCTCACGCTGCCGCATCATTTTCATGGAGCGATGTGCGCCGGGGTTGTCTTCCGGCACATTGCTCCAGAAATAGTGTTTCCGCCCGCATCGATCACTTACAGTGACGGGCAGGAGCTTCCTGTCCAACGGACGGAGGCTTCTGCCTGATTGTCGAAAACCGCAGGGGCTTGCGCTGCCATGCCAAGCGTTACTGGCCGGATCGAGCGGTCCGTGGGCCGATGTGGCCCGCGGCTGTAGTTTGGGGAACCCTGCTTTAGTGTATCAGGTCGGATGACTGGGCCTCCTGACACTGCAGACCCTTTAGTAGCTACTATGACTGCTACAACTGTAGCAATGTCCCTGCTTGTAAGATTTAGTATGCTGCTCCAAATTAAGGTTTTTTTTAAATTAACTCCCACTTGTATTGCAGATTGTAGAAAGCTTTGGATGTCTTGTTTAACAGTCCATGATGTTGCAATGTATGTCAATTTCATAAGCATTATGCCATGTGTGAGAAAAAGCCTGCAACCCCCCCCCCCACCCCACCAACAGCCACACCCAATATCTGTGGTTTTCAACATCTGTACAAATATTTTTGAGGATTGTCATTAAATTTGATGTTGCTACATTGCACACACATGGTAAATATGTTTAATGATTGACAGAAAGTTGTGATGGATAATAGTAGACATGATGTAGCAAACAAATTCGACTAAGGAAACATCAAAGTTAAAAAGTTAAAGGGCTTAAGGGTTAACAATGAACCCCATCTCATTTCATCAATGAAGAACTGCCCTGTAGCTGTGATGATAAAAGCAACCATATGTCCATCTTGAGAATAGTTATGTCTTGGTTTTATGAGGCCAGGATAATGCTGTACACTTAATTTCTTCATTTATTAATAAAAGTTCATTTCTGTTTGGAATTCCGCTTTATTTTTTTGCTCGAGGAAAAAGGATGATATATGGCTTGCGAAGAGATGTGGTCTGATCTGGTGCACGTTGTGGGTAATAAGTCAGTTTGCAGCTAAAATTTCGCTTTGTGCTAAAATAAGAATAACGCCCAATTTGTGAGGAACGTTATTGTATTTCCCACTTGTGATCCCTTTACCTTTTGGCAAGAAAAATCTATAGTGTTACAGTAATTTAATTGTCTCTTTATATTGGTGAGCCTGTATAGAAGAGAATGAATGCGGTGTTATCATCTTTTCACTTCACTGACTGCACATTAAGTGCAAAATATAAATTTATCCCTTCAGACCAGGCCCTTTACTGTTTTATGATTCTGTTTTTACTCCCACAAACTTTTTATATTTTTCCATTTAACGAGAGTCATATGAAGTGGTACAAATAGGGCTTCCTAGTTGGCACTTTATGATATATTCTGTACAATATACCGGAAGCTGGAGAAACACCCTGTACACTGCAAACACAGCCGCACTATTTTCTGCGGCCTTGTTGTTCCGCACCTGATTATAAGGGTGTGCAGCAGTGTCAGACCTGTGCACAGTTCAATGCAGCATGTTGTCGGTAAGTATGGTTTTATATATAAGGCGCACATGGACTATACGGCGCACTTTTGATTTCTGAGAAAATCAAAGGATTTTTATTGCCCTTATAGTCCGAAAAATACGGTATTATTTATTTTAAGTATTTTTATTTACTTAAAAATATGACAGACAGATTGATACATCTCCACCATGTTTCATAAAATTAATTCCTGTTTATCAATTAGCTGTACACTTCTGTCTGACTGCTGGTCCAACCACCAAAACTTCAGTGACATGACACATTTACAGCCCATGGAAAACTATTTCTGGCACAAATTACACAGAAATATGTTTACTTTTTTTGTTTTTTTTACCTGCACTTCCTTACAATAATAGCATTGGAATTATTTTTATATTATTTTATTTCTTTTCAGCATTTAATTTATGAAAGGAGGATGGTTTTACCAATGTTATTTTTCTAACATGAGTTTTTTTGTTTTTTAAACGACCATTTCCCTTAATTGCAAATGACTTTTATACACGTTTCCACCCTTCCATTGAAACATTGCAGTTACAAACACTGAAACGGCTGACACATGCTGTTCATGTGTTTCCTTGTCTTCATTGTCATGATCGCTGTCTTTGTTTTTACACAATCTCTTTTGTATGGTAGTAGAAACATTTGTATACCTTTCTGGTTTGTATTAGGGAAATGTGGATTTTTAATATTGAAGCTTTTTCTCCACACATATTTCCAAGTGACTGCAGCACCAGTAATTCTGAATACACTATTCGGATTAGCGGTAGGAAGAGGTATATCTGGATTGTGTCTCCTCTATCAACATAACCATCACACTCTGTGTTCATTTGCCCTTTCAGTTTTTCCAGTAGTATTTTTTGTTTAGTAGAATTAAGAAGATTACAAATGTAACATACTATTATCTTGCTTTACTATATGAATTAACCTACAATTTCTGTGAAAATGAGCTGAACACTGGAAGTGTAAATAATGCCAAAGTGATACAACCGGACTTAGAATGTGACAGACAGACCATTTTTAAACATACTTGACTAAACCAGTGGACACTGGCAACCAACTACTGACTTATTTCTGCATGATAAATGTTAGAAGTTCATACACACCAGATTTTTGGTGGACATATCAGTAATTTGATAAAACTGTATTCAAATTCAGAATTTTATGTAATATTCCCCCCAATGTTGAGCATTGTGCTCTGGAAGATAATCTGCTTACTGTTTTTTGCATCCTAATCAGCCTTTTATGCTTTTTTTTTTTTCTTCTTCCTTCTTTCTTTTTTTTTTCCTCGCTCAGCCAATGACCTACAACTCTCATCCTCTCTTATAATTCTGCAGTGGTTTTGAATGTTGTGAACCCTGTAAAAAAATCTGCCTTTTTCAAGTATACCATTTGAATACTTGCAGCCCTCCGGGGTTACTGATTGAAGCTCTTCTCCTTTAAATGACCTGGTAAACCATGTATTCAGGGACGTAGACTCATCCAGATTTGGTCTTTCCTTTTTAACTGGGGGTTATTGTTTATAGGATCCTATGTAGCATTTGTTGCCACGTACCTGAAATAGCTGCTTATGTTTCTTATGTCATTTATGCAGCAGTACTTGGTAAAAGATTAATAAAAAAAATGAGGCCTTTATTTTTTTTTTTTTTTACTGTGTTCCATACATGCAATTGCTGTAATACACTATATAAATAACATGTGTCTCTGTTTATTTTTTTTATATAAAGCATTTTCACTTCTTGTGTTACACTTATTGTGTTACATAATGAGGTACATAATACTCATAGTGACATTTCTGATATGTTTTACAATAGTTTTTTGATTCTTTAGTATGAATGATTTAGCTGGGGTAGGACTGTTTCTGTGGGACCAAGCATTTTATTTAAGATTTATGTCAGAGAGTAAGGGAATTATAGCTGAAATGATTTGATTTTTTGGTATACAGCAGATGCTGCTTATTCATAAACAGGTCAAATTTGCCATAAATATCTGAAAGATGTTGTTCTAACTTTGCAGACCTCAGTGCAAAAAATAAGGTTGGTTTAATGCTTGAGATTGAATAACTGAATGGCCTGCATTGGGCCCTAGCCACATACCAACTAGACACCTTTTGGATGAATGGAAATACAAATTGTGAACCAGCTTCACATCTAAAACAGTGGCCGACTGCGCCTTTTGCTAAATGGGCACAAGCCCCAAAACCTTGTGGGACCACTCCTATAGCTGTAAAATTGGGTCCATATCCAATCATTTGTCAATATCAAGTGTGAAGGTGAGGGACAGCATGATACTTGTCAATTCCTGCATCTTTTGGGTAGACTAGAGATGTACTACTGCAGTAATTGTAAAATAAGAAGAGCTTATTAGAGCGCACTATATTTCTAATTGTCTGTGCTATGTATGTGCTTTCAAAACGGACCATAAGACTCGTAAAGGACTCAGCGCCATGCCCAAAATAAAATGTTACAGTTTGTGATCTGTCTCCAAAAGCACACCAAAATAGGACACAATCTGTATGTTTGTTTGTTTCTTTCCCCTATTTTGACTTCAAATATCATGTTATGAATCCTAAAGACTGTATTAAAATGTTTGAAATATTTCAGACTGAAATACCAGTTTGTCTTGGCATAAAAAATGAATTAGCTTGTGTAATTAGGTGTAATAGTTCCTTTGTGAAATGCATCAGTTGTTAATATATATACATGCATACACATATAGACAACCGCTTAGCACATTGTTCTGTGTTCTAGCAATCATCTTTTCTGGTCCTGGTTATAGATGTTTAAACCACTGACTATACCTTAACAAATAAACATCAGACTATCTCTTTCCATGCACTTTAGATCCTAGACAACAATCGTAGGCAGTCTTCCATTTGTCTGAAGATTTCTATTCATTTCAGAGTATCGACGTAGAAGGATGCAATTTAGTGATTATATTATTACCAAGTGGCCAAGGAAATGTTCAGTTACTACCTCTCCACCTCAACTTGCCTTTTTACGTATTTTGTTATGTTTATAATCCTATTTTAAGACTTTCCTACTTTATGTACTAACCTTATAATTGTCACATTCTATGAGGCAAAAAAGGACAGAACATTTAAAAGGTCATCTTGAAAGATGTCATAAGTGTTCTGCTATTGAATTCCCCAAGAGAAACTCTGCAGTTTTGATAAATGCGCCCCTCTGTTTGAACTGCAGATAAAGTTCACAGGAATTAATTTTTGTGTTTTATTTACAGGCCACCAGTGAACGTCCATTTGTGAAAAGCTATTTCACCAGTTGCCAATGATGGGAAGCCCCATACACTTGATGATTTAGTAAGGAAGTTTTCCTGCAGCAATCCCACCTGAAGGTACACATTCAACACAGACTTTAAGCAATTACAGTTTGGATTCATAAGTGTTTACTGACTTTACTTTAACCCCCTCGGGCCTATTTTGGCCTTTAGGACACAGCCCCATTTTTCAAATCTTCCTTTTGTCCCTATGTGGTTATAGCTGTGAAACGCTTTACAAATTAGTTTAAAAATTTGGATGATATCTTTTGTGTTAGTTTGGAAAAAACATGACATTTGGCAAAAATAAAAAAAAATTCTAATTCTCTACACTTGAACAGATATCATAGCACCCAAATTAATTCATAACTTACATTTCCCAAATGTCTGCTTATATTGGCATGGTTTATAAAGATTCCACGTATATTACTAAATGTTATGAGGCTTAGAATTTGGGGTGCCTTGTTTCACATTTTTGGGGAAAATCGCCAAACCCTGTATATTGCCTAAATAATAGGAGTAGTAAATTACCCCATTATGTAAACTACACCCCTCAAAGTACAAGTAAGCACTTTTAAGAAGTTTAACCCTTTAGGTTTTTATAGGGTTAAACAAAATGGAGGTGCAGTCTACAATCGTAATATTTGTGTACAATATTTCATTTTGGGTGAAAAATTTAACATTCACAATAGATTAAATGACAAAAAGCTCCGCAAGTTTTTGTACCCAATTTCTCCCAAGTGTACCAATACCCCTATGTGGTGGTAGCTGCTCTGTTGGTGCACTGGCCGTGCATAGAATAGAAGGAGGTGCCATTCACAGCAGATTTCCGTTTTCAAATTGTACAAGCTATAATTTTTTTTCTTTTTTTTTTTTTTTTGTGGTGCTTATTTTTTGACACATGAGATGCACATTTCTGGACATAATTGTTTGTCATCTATACTAATTGATGAAATTTATTAACTCTTTGGTGGAGGAAATGAAATTATCAATTTTTGGTACGTTTTTTTTATTTTTTTGTCCTTTTACCATACCATAAAAATGTTTTTATTCTAGGGGTCGCCACGATTACAGAATACCATTTATGAGTGGCTTTTCTAATTTTTTTCCCCCATTTACTGAATTAAAAACTATTTTGGAGAATGTTGTCAATTTTTTGCAGAAGAGTGTTTTCTTTTTAGCGTGTTATTTAGGAGTACGTATTGTTTGTTTTTTTTTTTTATCCCTTCTTACAGCATTTTGTTAAGGGTATTAATAAAAATTGCTTTTAGTATGAACGGACCCTGCGATACTAAATATGTGGGAGTTTTTTGTGTATTTGTTTTATACTTTATTAAGTTTGTGTGACATTTTAGGGGTTTACATTTAATTTTTTTTTTTATTTTATTTTTATTGTGAAACTAATTTTTTATCATTTTTACTCTATCCAAACTTGAACCAGCGATGCTCTGATTGCTGGGTTCAAGTCCAATACTCCGCTCTCACATACTAAGGCATAGTGAGCTGTGTAAACTGTCTGCCATGCTCACACATGCTCAGGCAGCTTACAGTCAACTGGAAAGGATCTGACTGTAGGACTGCTTGGCAGCCTCGGGGCTGCCCAGAAAGGGATTGATCCCAAGTCTTGCTGACCACGGCGCATGTGTCTAACACTTGCGATAGGAGCCAGCTCCGATTGCGAGTGTGAGCGCAGGAGTCAGCTGTTTTATACACGGCCACTGCTTCTGGTACCGGCTCCGTTCATGATTGGTGCCAGAAACTGGACTTAATATCTTCTATCTTTTCATGCAAATTTATTTCTCACAGCTATTTTATGACTGGTAATGTTTTCAAGTATTTGGCTAGTTGCTAGTCTTTTTTTTTTTTTATGGTGACTTTTATTAAAAGTTTATGTTTACCACATAATATATACCACACCAATTATTTGTACATTATTACCTTGCAATAAAAAAACACAATATCCCCAAAGAATAAGAAGGGAAGCGGCTGCATGAAGGGCAAATCTTTGGTAACATTCACTTTCCTTTTTTTAAAACTTGTTTACTGTGTACACTGGGAAAGCTCCTTGCTATCTACCATAAACTTTTATTATTGAGAAAATTGTCATTTGATATGTTATTTTCATTCTGCAGTATATGTTGCGGAATACACTGTCCCCTTATAATAAAGATTGGGTGATCATATGACTTGTGCACACTTCACACAGCCATGTGCTCACCTGTCTCTCTCAAACAAAAAATAAAAACATTTGATCATTTTTTATTCCATTTTTTATGTGATGTAAAAAGGTGTAAAAGTCGCATTTCAGACATTTGGGCGGCATTTCCCGTCTCGGAGGTCACCGCCGGCCGTAACCGTTTTTATATTTTGATCGAGCATTTTGGGACACGGCGATACCTAATGTGTCTGTGATTTTTACTGTTATGTTTTATATCAGTTCTAGGGAAAGGGGGGTGATTTGAATTTTTAATATTTTATTAAACTTTTTTTTTTCACTATATCTTAGACCATCTTGGGTACATTAACCCTAGATAGTCAGATCGTTCTTACCATATACTGCAATACTTCTTTTTGCAGCTCATTCATTACAATGATCCACTGGCTCATTGTAACGAATCTGCAGAAGCCATTAAGCCTCGGGTCAAACGAAGACCCGAGGCTACCATGGCAACCGATCGCCGATGACGTTCGGGGGCGCGGCGATCGAAAAAAAAAAGATGGCGGCGCCCGCGCGCCGCCGTCT